>CM077648.1:112088618-112688618 GCA_039707465.1 Rhabdophis nuchalis
TGGCCAGCACATGCGCACCTTAGGTTCGCCATCACAGACCTATACTGTACCTGTGCATTTTGTTTTTCTTGACTAAATGTAGAACCTTACTTTTTTCACCCTTGAATTTCACTTCATTAGATAGCACCCCATCTTCAATCTATAGGCAGAAATAATAATAATAAATAAATAATAATAAATTTAATTTGTAAACCGCTCCCTCTCCCCGAAGGGACTCGGAGCAGTGCACAGGGGAATTAAAAACATACAAACATAAATACATAATAAATATATATAAAATCAGATTAAACAAGTTATCCCTGCGCTAAAAACCCAAGATACTAAAAGCTAGACCCCTTAAGAACCCAATTAAAACAATAAACAGATGACTAACCTAGGCTGGCCAAGCAGAAAAAGTGCGTTTTTAAGGAGCGGAGGTCCGTAGTTGTTCTAATTTCGGGGGGGCAGGTCGTTCCAGAGGGTTGGGCCCGCCACAGAGAAGGCCCTTCCCCTGGGCGCCGCCCGCTGGCATAGCCTAGTGGACGGCACCCGGATAAGTCCCTCTCTGTGGGTGCGAATCGGCAGCAGGGATGTATGGGGCAGGATGTGATCCCGCAGAAATGGCCCCTTGCACAAGGAAGAAGATCTTCCCGCTGGATAGAGGCTGTCTTAGGCTTCTGAAGATGGGGTCATTCCCTTTCCTAAAGCCTAGCGAATGCGGGTCACAGCAGGATAGGCTCCATATGGGTAATTGAATGTTTTTATGAATGGCACACTCCCATGCATTTTTCATTGAAGAAATCCTACTGTTTTCATTCATTAGGAAGCTGGAGGCAAGGCAGGTATTCCGTCTGATTAAGCCATGTGGCTAATTCATCACAATCGGCAACTATTTCCAGCCTGAGGGATTATCTGCTTTAGCAGGAGACTTCCAAACGGACTCTCTCAGATTGCCCTGGAGGCACCCTATCCATAACATCCCCCCGCCCCAGAGCTGTGGGGATTGAGTGGGGTAGGGATGCTCACACTGAAATAGACTCAAGGCTCAGGACTAATTGGAATCCGAGCCCTTGAACCATGTGTATTGATTCCTGGCCCGGGGAATGCTGGGAGGAGATTTTTGTGAATGAAGCTCGTCTACCCGTTCAGTTTTCGTGTCTTTCGTCTCTTTAAAATTTGCTGGTGGCAGCTCGGGATCCTGCCAAGGGCTCCCTTCTAAGCCCATGACTCAAAGTCAACAAGATGCAACCTGCCTTGTGCTTCCTAGTGCCCTCTTACAAACACAGAGACATAGAACGCAAGAGAAGTGAAGGTTAGTAGTCCGGGGTTGAACTGTGGCGTCCTTGGTGCCTTCTCAACTTGGTTGTCATCTTACAGACGTTTCATTACCCAACTAGACAACTTCATCAGGACTAAAAGGAGGTGGGGTTTGTGCAAGAGGGCACAACACACAAGCGCATACCCAGAGCAGATACGTCAGGGGTGGCTAACCTTTTTGTTGTTGCATGCCAAAAGCGTGCATGTGTAACAGCACATGGGTGTGCGCCCACACCCATAATGCAGTGCACATGTGACACCCCCTGTGCTCCACTCCGACAACCTCCTGGGACCAAAAGCAGGCTAGGTAGGGGAGGTGCACCCCCCTGTGCTCCTTGTGTGGGTGACACCCTGCCCATCGTACATACATGTGTGTGACACCCCACCTCCTACATGTTCCCACCGCACCTGCAGATACTCATTAGAGACCCATAGAGCTGGCTGGTAGGCCTTGCACTAACCTGGCATGATAAGCAGGCCATGTAGGACTTCCTTCTGGTTGGTCGGAGGTGACGGTCGGGTCTTGTGCTCGTCCGCTGCTTGGTTGCTTCTGCGCCCCCCCGGGGGCAGGGGGCTCTTGTAAAGAGCCCCCGCTGTACGGGCAGCTTGCGGGGAATCCCCCCATCCTGACGGCAGTCGGGGCGGTGGCCCCCGCTTCGACCTAGGCGCAGAAGAACGAGTCGCGGGGGGGGGGTGTCGTCCCCTTCGCCAATGGAGAGCCGGAACAGCTATCTTGTTTAAAGAAGGACTGAAACGCCGGGGTTGAAGGTAACACCGAGGCTCCTGGCTGCAAAGTGGATCGTGAGTGATTTTGCTTTAATGCTCTCAACTTTAAGTTTGAAAGAAGAAGGAGGGGGGAGTTTGTAAAAAAAAAACCCTCGGAAAGGAAAAAAAGCGGCATTTAGAAATGCTCCCCAGGCTTGGGGAGGCGGAGGAATCAACATCCGATTTTTTTTAAACCATAGTGAAAGTCTTTCCTTTACGATCTCTGGATACTTTGTATCGAAGTCTGGCAACAACTGAAATGATTTTCACTAACTCTCGGCGGCTTCCAGGAGGGCGGGGGAAGATGGCCAAGCCAATCAGTCCTTGCAACTACCAGTTCAGTGAAACAGATGTAAAATTAACATCCGGTTCACCCGAACCAGTGCAAACGGGCTGAATCCCACTCCTGCCTCAGAATAAAGTTAACCCCTGAAGCAAGTGCTTTGCTTTGGTTTATGATGGATTTCCATTCTTTTTTTTTTTTTTAACAAAGAAAGGGATGAGGCGGCTGGTGGTCAGCAAAGGAAATTCTAGTTGGGGTTCTTGATCACAAAATGAGCGCAGGACCCTTACGCAGGAGTAATATGGCCTTTGCATTTCAGATCTAAGACCTTGCATTTCTTTTCAGCCAGGTATAAGTCTATGGTGACCACCGATTAGCACAAGGAATTTACAATTCCATATTTGGAATTACTTGAAATTTCAGAACGTGTCTGGACTAATTTTGGAATTGATTACATGTCTTTCCAGCCCGTGATATTATTGATTGATTGATTGATTCAATTTCTATAGCCACAGATCTATCATCCTACTGTAAGAAAAATGATGGAGAACTTAAAGAACTGTTGAATGTCCCTAATAAAAGTAGTGTTCTATTTTGAGTGCTAGATCTTTTTCCCCCCATTATACAATAATACAATAATAATACAATAATACAATAGCGGAGTTGGAAGGGACCTTGTAGGTCTTCTAGTCCAACCCCCTGCGTGGGCAGGAACCTTATACCATTTCAGACAAATGGCTATCTAACATCTTCTTAAAGACTTCCAGGGTTGGAACATTCACAACTTCTGGAGGCAAGCTGTTCCAGAGGTTAATTGTTCTCACTGTCAGGAAATTTCTCCTCAGTTCTAAGTTGCTTCTCTCCTTGATTAGTTTCCACCCATTGCTTCTTGTCCTGCCCCCAGGTGCCTTGGAGAATAGTTTGACTCCCTCTTCTTTGTGGCACCCTCTGAGATATCGGAACACTGCTATTATGTCTCCCCTGGTCCTTCTCTTCATCAAACTCTTCATCAAACTAGACATACCCAGCTCCTGCAACCGTTCTTCATATGTTTTATTATCACCAATTCAACTTAATTCTAGCTTTTATAAATATAATATAGAGCAGTATTTCTCAACCTTGGCAATTATTAGATGACCCTGACCGACTGGGGAATTCAGGAAGTTGAAGTTCACTCATCTTAAAGTTGCTGAGAAACACTGATAAAGAGCATTTATTATCAAAGAAAAACGTGGTGGAAGTGATTACGAGGTGTATCTATTTGAAACGTTTAGGGCCCTTATATATCAATTTGGATTCTGTCTGCTTGTTAAGTG
Organism: Rhabdophis nuchalis; assembly: GCA_039707465.1. Classification (NCBI taxonomy): domain Eukaryota; kingdom Metazoa; phylum Chordata; class Lepidosauria; order Squamata; family Natricidae; genus Rhabdophis; species Rhabdophis nuchalis. The sequence goes on from CM077648.1 coordinate 112,092,279, forward strand.
CCAGGCTCGGCAAAAGAACTATATTTATTTAGCTTCACGAGTCAAGAGATCATCTCTCGTGGATTCAGCTTAGATGCAATTTCTAGAATTCCGGTATTTGCATTGGAAATATTATTTCACACCTGTGTTGGTTTTTCTGTTTAACTTTGCTGTTAAACTGTTCGACTCCACTCCGAACAAGAGGTCATTTGCTGGCATTTGAGAAGGACTATTGCAGTTTGTTTGCCTGGAAGATAAGGAGATCTTAAGTAGTGATATCCTACAGGTTCCGTGCACCATTCAATTATTTAAATTTATCTCTATCAAACTCAGGGCATTAAGCAATATTTAACATTCAGAATATAAGACTGGTTGTGAGTGGTCCTTGATGCTGGTTGATTGCTTATAGGCATTTCATTACCCAGTTAGAATAATAAGAGAAGAGACCTTGGAGGTCTTCTAGTCCAGGGGTCTCCAACCTTTGCAACCTTAAGTCTGAAGGACTTCAGCTCCCAGACATCTCCAGCCAGCTTTGCTGGCTGGAGAAGTCTGGGAGCTGAAGTCCTTCAGACTTAAAGTTGCAAAGGTTGGAGACCCCTGTTCTAGTCCAACCCCCTTCCCAAAGCAGGAGACCTTATGCCATCCTAGACAAGGGGTTGTCCAATCTTTTCTTGAGAGCCTTCAGCAACGGAGCACCCACAATTCTGGGAGTTAACCTGCTCCATGAACTAATTCTTCTCACTGTCTCACAGGTTGGCTCTCTCTTTAACAAGCTTCCACCCATTGCTTCTTGTTCTGCCCTCAGGTCAGTGGTGAAATTCAATTTTTTTTTTACTACCAGTTCTGTGGCCGTGGCTTCGTGGGCGTGGCAGGGGAAGGATACTGCAAAATCTCCATTCCCTCCCCCACTCCTGGGAGACGGATATTGCAAAAATCTCCATTCCCACCTCTAAACTACTCAAAATGTCCGCTACCGGTTCTCCAGAACATGCTGAATTTCACCCCTGCCTCAGGTGCTTTAGCGAGTAAATCAAACTTCTGTTCTGTCGGATTGGCCCTCAAGTATTGGAAGACAGCTATCCTATCCAGGGGTGGGCTTCAAAATTTTTAGCAACGGGTTCTCTGCCCGGTTCTGGGTGGGTGTGGGCGTAGGCATGGGCATGGTGGGCGTGGCCTAGTCGGCCTCCTGCACCATGGTGGGGGGGGTTCTCCCTCCCCAGGCTCTGGAAGCTTTCCTTGAGCCTTTGGGAGGGCGAAAATGACCTCCCCCGGGCTCCAGAGGCTCAGTGGAAACCAGAAACGGGCCCATTTCCGGCCTTCCAGAGCCTCCAGGAGGCCCATTTTCACCCACCCTGAGCTTCTGTGTGGGCCCTGCACTTACCTGGTATCCAAAATAGACCACGTGGAGACTCCTGGGAGGGGCAGGGTGGGGTGGGCAGTAGAGGAAGGTTGGCTGGTGAGTCTAAAAACAGACCAAAATGTTGACAGTAATTAGGATTTATTGAATGCTGGGTGAGCCTGGAAGAGGACTCTGGACTTTTTGAAGGTGTGTTCTGGGAAGAAGAGGACTGAAGGAGGACAACATCAAGGAGACATTAATTTGATGTCCTCAAAAGTGGGATTGAAGAGAGATGGAAGAAACATGAAAAAAGGGTCTGGTACCTACCAGAGGACTTTCAGCTTAGCAGCTGTCAATTCTTCGGAATGAGAGTGAGGGGTGAAAATGCCGACTAATGTTGTAAGCCCCTTTTTTTGTTCCTAGATGGGTATATAAGAGTAGGACCAGAAATTAAGGATTGAGGTGGGAGCACATATGCCACAACACTCAGGATTAAGATTTCACCTACATAGAACGCTTCTGAGAAAAATGCAGTCAAAAATAGGTGCAGAGGGCTTCACATTTTGCTGTGCTTCGCTAGGCTGTGTGCAGTTTACAGAAACAGAGAGACTCACACAGTGAGGAATAAGAAACAACGAGAAAAACAAAATGTTTGAACTACTGTATTTTTCAGAGTATAAGATGCACCTTTTTTCCCTCAAAAAAGAGGATGAAAAATCTGGGTGCATCTTATACACAGAATACAGCATTTTTGGCCTACCGAAACTTTCCTGAGTGCTCCTGAGGGCTGGAGAGGGCTGTTTTTGCTCAGTTTTTTTTTGCCTCCCCCAGCCCCCAGGAGCACTCTACAAGCCTCCCAAAGCCTCTGCATGCCGGGGATATATATTTTTTTGCAAAAAACGGGCTGTTTTTTGCTTGTTTTCAGCCCTCCCCAGCCCCCAGGCACACTCTAAGAGCCTCCCAAAGCCTCTGCATGCCCCCCCCTTTTTTGCAAAAAACGAGGGGTGCAGAGGGCTTGGGAGGCCTGCAGAGTGCAAAACTTTTTTTAAAAAATTGCCTCTTCAAAATCATGGTGGCTCTTATACTCTAGTGCGTCTTATAGCCCGAAAAATACGGTAGCTTCTTTCATTGTTGCTTTCAGTGTAAGCAAAGGGGGAAACATTGAAATTGCTGCAGTCCTAATCTTTTCAATCCGACCTTGGAAACTCATTCTCCAGTTCCCAGGGTTCATTTGCATATCATTCTTAAAATGATTTTAAGAACCTTTTAATAACCTTTTACCCAAGAGGCATGGACAGCTCTTCAGAAGAACTTCTGTTTAAAGAAGGCACTTCAGTCGGCTTTCTGAATCAGGTTGATGAGTCATCAGAATCAAATCAGAGGACCACTTGATAGCTTGGGAAGGCTTTCCAACATGGGTTAAAGTACATTTTGGAAATCAATTCAGAAAAATCGATCCAATTGAGAGTTATAAAGCATTTAACTTAAGTTTTTTTTTTTTTTTTGTATTGATGCAAATCATGGAATTGGATTGCATTAAATTCAGTGAACTGAATAGAATGAAGAATTTGTTTATGATCAGTTCAATTGCCCATGATATCATTCACTCAAGTAGCAAGATAAAAAGAAGCGCACGACAACAAATATAATAACAATCACCTAATCCAACAATGCAATGACTATAAACTCTTCCAAGATGCACAACAAGGAAGCTAACAAGTCACAGTTAAACTAATAACCCCCTTACAATAAACACCAGTTCGGGAGCATGGCAGGCCTGGGTCATTGCCAGTTCCAGTGACCCAGGCCACCATACCACTACCGGTTTGGCCGAACCAATAGGAACTCACCACTGCAATACGGTAAATAATAAACTTCCTTTATTTTAAAATATTTGTATTATCTGGTGGGGCTACATTACTGTGACCCGTGGGCTGTGGGTCGAACATGCCTTGATTTAAGGCAAGATACTTTTCATTCAAGGTGGCTCAGTTCGGCGGTTCAAATCCCGAGTGCCGTGTAGCAGAGTGAGCTCCCGTTACTTGTCCCAATTTCTGCCAACCTAGCAGTTTGAAAGCAGGTAAAAATGGAAGTAGAAAAATAGGAACCACCTTTGGTGGGACGGGAACAGCGTTCTGTGCGCCTTCAGTGTTTAGTCATGCCGGCCACATGACCACGGAGACGTCTTCGGACAGCGCTGGCTCTTCGGCTTTGAAATGGAGATGACCACTGCTCCCTAGAGTTGGGAACGACTAACACATATGTGCGAGGGGAACCTTTACTTTTACCTTTACAAGACGAATTCTTTCATGGACTAAAGTCTAACTCTGTATTTGTTGGCCTGAGTTCATTGCATTTTGCATAGCCAGTCCCTGTTTGAATCTCAGATTTCTACGTCAAAACGACAGCAACCCATATACAGGTAGTCCTCAACTTACAACAGTTCTCTTAGAGATCATTCCAAGTTACAACATTACCGAAAAAAAGTAACTTAGGACCATTTTTCACACTTATGACTGTTGCAGCTCCTCGGGGTGACGTGATTTACATTTGGATGCTTGGCAATGGACTCGTGTTTATGACACTTGCATTGTCCCCGGGTCATGTGATTCACTTTTGCGACCTTCTGACAAGCAAAGTCAATGGGGAAGCCAGATCCGCTTAACAAACGGTGTTACTAATTTCAGTAACTGCAAAGAGTTGTAAACTACTTAGTGCAGGGGTGGGCAAACTTTGCAACTTTAAGTCTGAAGGATTTCAGCTCCCAGATTTCTCCAGCCAGCAAAGCTGGCTGGAGAAGTCTGGGAGCTGAAGTCCTTCAGACTTAAAGTTGCAAAGTTTGCCCACCCCTGACTTAGTGATTGAACAATAACAAACTTTTGCGTGCAAGTCATATGACCTGCTTGTTGAGCAATACATGATGAACATATTAACCAGTAGGTGACATTTCGTTTCTACTTACTGATACTTTATTATATAAATGGGCTACTTCCTTATTAACTTATGTGTAGCCATGATCTTCAAAGGATAAACTATAGGTCAATTGAAATCTGATCTCACATGGAATGTATTCATAATAAAACTCAGTTATGGAAAAATGAGAGGGAAACGTACTATGGGATTATCCTTCACCATTAGAAATGACTACATTTGCGAAATGCAACCTTATGGATATCCACTTAGAAGCAGGTCATAAGAAGTTCAGTAAACCTTGCTCCCAAGTAAATTCGTAAAGGATACAGATGAGATTTCATACGATACATGCTCATAATATAGTGTCTTCATAAAAGAATCCTTAGTTAATTTTGCTCTCCTGCAACTAATTTCTCTGTCTTAACCAATGCAGGACTCAATAAATGAAGAGCAAATGACAAGATCCAGGTTTGCGGGATCGCATCCTGCCCCATACATCCCTGCGGCCGATTCGCTCCCACAGAGAGGGACTTCTCAGGGTGCCGTCCACTAGGCTATGCCAGCGGGCGACGCCCAGGGGAAGGGCCTTCTCTGTGATGGGTCCGACCCTCTGGAATGACCTTCCCCCCAAAATTAGAACAACCACGGACCTCTACTCCTTCCGTCAAAAACTAAAAACACACTTCTTCTGCTTGGCCGGCCTGGGGTAATTTAACTGTTTTTAGGGTTTTTAGGGGTTTAGTTTAGTTTTAATATGGGATTTTAGCGCAGGGTTTTAGTTTAATTCATTTTAATATTGTATTATGTCTGTGGTTTTATATATGTATTTTTCAATTCCCTGTGCACCGCCTCGAGTCCCTTCGGGGAGAGAGCGTGATTTATAAATTAAATTAAATAATAATAATAATAATAATAATAATAATAATAATAATAATAATAATAATAATAATAATAATAATAATAATAATAATAATTATTATTATTATTATTATTATTATTATTATTATTATTATTATTATTATTATTATTATTATTATTATTATTATTTAGCAAAGGCAGGACGTTAAGTAGATTGGTTTCCAGTGATTGCCAGCGAAAAAAAATAAATACATTGACCAAGTTTGGGAAAAGTCAGCTCTTTGGGATAAACAAGAATTTTTAAAATCCAGGAATGTCTGTGAAAGCATGGCTCGTTGGCTTCCTAAATATTGAGCAAACAGGTTTGTGCAGCTGTGTACAATTAGATGAAGCTGAAGTACTATTTATATAATAGCAATTCATATGCATTTACACGATGCAAAACGTTACTCAAAAGAGTTATTCAAATAACCTGAACATATTTTCCACCATAGTTTGAGCTGGATAGCAATAGCACTTAGACTTATATACTGCTTTGCACTCTGAGCAGTTTACAATGCCAGCATAGTGTTTCCCCTCCCCCCAAAAATTTCAATATATGTACAGTATATAAAAATGGCTGTGTGAGTGTGTATGTTCCAGCATAACTCTAGAACGCCGCGAGCAATTTTAGCCAAACTTGGTACACAGCAGGGGTGGGTTCTGCCCGGCTTCACTGCCGGTTTATGTGTGCGCCCGCACTTCACGTGCATACGCAGTTCAATTAAAATTGTCCTGCACATCCGCAGAACAAAAGAACAAGATGGTGCAGTGGTGGATTTCAAAAATTTTTTAGAATCTATTCTGTAGGTATGGCCTGCTCTGTGGGAGTGGCTCGGCGGTCATGTGACTGGGAGGGTGTGGCCAAGCCAAGTTGGAAAATATGGTGAAACTCATAACGCTCACTAACAACGCTCTTGCTTAGCAACCAAAATTTTGGGCTCAGTTGTGATCATAAGTTCCCCCCCCTCTCTCTCTGTCTCTCTCTCTCTCTCTCTCTCTCCCTTCCTTCCTTCCTTCCTTCCTTCCTTTCTTCCTTCCTTCTTGTGTCTCTCTCCCCCACTTATTTTATTTATTTCCTTCCTTCCTTCCTTCCTTCCTTCCTTCCTTCCTTCCTTCCTTCCTTCCTTCCTTCCTTTCTTTCTTTCTTTCTTTCTTTCTTTCTTTCTTTCTTATCTCTTTCTTTCTCTTTTCTCTTTCTCTTTCTCATTCTTTCTTTCTTTCTCTCTCTCTCTTTCTCTCTCTCTCTCACACACACACATACACACACACACACATTTCCATCATGTCTGCCACTGATAGGGTGTAGCAAGCCTGGGTCGCTGCCAGTTCCAGCAACCCAGGCTGCCATACCACTACCGGTTCGACTAAATCAGGCCGAATCAGTAGGAACCCACCACTGGTACACAGATGACTGACTCTCTGGAAACAAATACTGTGGGGGTAAGACACCCCTAACACCCCTCGGGGTCTGAGTTCTGTTAAGATACAGCCTGTTGTGCCTTAAAATGGCTTCTACTGCACAGTGCAGTGGAGCTGCCATGGTAAGGGCTTCACAGCACAAGGGAGCTTCCTCTGGTAAGGGGAAAAATCCAATATTAGAAATTGCATTTGGTCCGGACATTTGTGAATGTCTAATACAGGATTGGGATAAACAAATATCCAGGCAATGCCGGGTTAACAGCTAGTCTAAAATAAAATCTCAGCCTTAAATAAGCAAGATGGGAAGAAAATAGACTTTGTGGTGCTGGAGAAAGCTCCTGTGTGTTCATTGGACAGGAAAGGTGACCAACAAGCAAGTAGTGGAACACATAAACCCAGACATGTCACTGAAGAGGGTGGACGGGAATCACAAAACTGTGTCTCACTTATTTTGGCCATGTCATGCTGGGGAATTCACTGGAGGAAACAATTATGCTGGGAAGAGCTAGGGATAAAAGGAAACCAGGCCGCCAAAGAATACGATAGCTGACACCAGCCAGAGCTTAGAAAAACTCAGACAAGCAATGCAAGATCGGAAGATATGGAGAGATCTGACCCATCAAATTACCAAGTGTTGGACATGACTGGATGGATAACATCATCACCATCATACAAAACTAGTTGGTAAAGTCACAAATGTTTAATTGGGTTTTCTTTTGTAACAGGGTTGGATTGCCTTTGGCTTCTAGTAAAAATCCAAATTAAATAGTTCAACTCTTCCAATTCCTGATCTAATCTCACGTTTCGTTTCCAATAAAAGCTAACCAGATACTGTACGTCTGAGAAACAACAGACTATCTAAGCAACTATTGGCATCTGGTACTGACTGTGTAATAAACTTCCACCGAAGCTGGCAAGGATGCTTAGAAACCTTAGTTCCAGATTGCTTGATTAGTTTCCATTCATTGCTGCTTGTCCTGCAGGTTAGAGTAGAATAGAGTAACAGTTGGAGGGGACCTTGGAAGTCTTCTCGTCCAACCCCCTGCTCAGGCAGGAAACCCTACACCACTTCAGACAAATGGCGATCCAACATCTTCTTAAAAACTTCCAGTGTTGGAGCATTCCAAACTTCTGGAGGCAAGTTGTTCCACTGGTAAATTGATCTGTCAGGAAATTTCTCCTAAGTTGCTTCTCTCCTTGATTAGTTTCCACCCATTGCTTCTTCTTGTTCTTCTTGTATGTCAAATCCTGCTTCAACACTTCCCCCTCATTACAGTGAAAATGTGTTTCTTGCCACTAATAATGGTAGTAAAAAGATAAACGTTTCCCTCTGTCAGCCATGTTCAACTCTAGGGTATGATGCTCATCTCTGTTTCTTGGCCAAGGGAGCCAGTGCTGTCTGAAGACAATTTCCATGGTCCAGTGGTGAATTGCAGGCGGTAAGAACATAAGAACAGCCTTCCTGGAAGAGGCCACAGCCCATCTGGTCCAGCACACAGTGGCTCCCCATTTGCTTCAGGGTCTTCCCAAGCAGATGTCTTCACCTGCTTATGATTCCCTGCAAATGGCATTGAGAGATATCCTGCCTATCTCTCCAACCTGGAGGGTGTCCTTAGGCATCCATCATGATAGCCATGGATACCCTTCTTCTCCATGAACTCCTCTCATCCTTTCTTAAAGGTGTCGAGGCTGACAGCTGTCACCACTTCTTCTGGCAGGGAGTTCCATAGACCAGTGATCCTCTGGGTGAAAAAGTACTTCCTCTTATTTGTTTGAGGTACGCCCTGGTATGGGTATACCGGTGCCTGCTGGGAGCACCCACCTGCCCACCCAAGCTCCTTACATGTATTTGAGCTCTTCAGCGCTTCCGCGCACGTGCGATACTCCATCGAGCACTTGGAGCATTGCGGAAGCATCACAGAGGTAAAAACACATGCGCATGCTGTGTGTGGGGGCGCATGTGCTGTACACGTGCATGTGGGGGACGCTGGGCCCCGTTGCACCGTACCAACTGCCATGGTCATACAGCCAGCATGACTATACAGTCTATACAGCAAAGGCACACAATATGGTGTTACTTTCCCACTAAAGTGGTACCTATTTATCTACTTGCATTTGCATGCTTTTGAAGTGCTAGACAGGCAGGAGCTGGGATAAGTAACGGGAACTCACCCTTTTCAAGCAGCTCTCAAACCCAGACTGTCAGCTGACAAGCTCAATTGTCTTTAACCACTGAGCCATCACGGCTCCTAACAATGGTAGCAGCAAAATATATATTTATTGAGGCTAATAATGCTTTGAAATGTGGCTGACAGCTGTTGAGCTGGAAGCGGAAGGACGCAGATGGGCAAAGTAATATTAGCCTTCGTAGCTTGAAGGAGGCTGTTTATTTTTTCTGCCTCTTTGCCAGCTAAAGTGTTTGAGCGCAAGAGGAGACTGAACATATTTGAGTGTGCTGTAAGTAAACAAATCTCTTCCTTTAATCTGCAGAACTAAGAGCTACAATGTTTGCAGATGGTGTCAATATGGAAAATCAATTTTCATTGTATGTTTTCCTCTAAGCTGGCTCCTCGCCTTCCTCCTCCCAGCATTTCAGCAACGTAGGTCCCACTTCTTCTTCTTACCATTCCTGCAATAGCGACTTGTCGCTGAGAGGTTAAACCCATATCCTTCCGGTGGTTGATATACTTTGCAGCATTGCTGAGGTGTTTGGTGAGGCCTCTCCTGTTTTTTAGAAAGTAATTTTTTATTTGCTTGCTGGTTCCAAGAGGAATCTGGCACAGAATAGCAGGAGCAAGATTTGGTTCCAAATTCAAGGCTTGCTGCAGTGTACCCGTCGCAACCGGTACGCTGCAACGGGGCTGGGCGCCCAACACGTGCAGATGCGCTGCGCACGTATGCGCACCCACCACCCACGATGCTCCAGCTGCTCAGCGCAGACACCATACACTCCGTGCACATGTGCAAATGACCCAGTTGGGTCAAATACAGGTAAGGAGAGCGGGTGGGCAGGTGGGCCCTCCAGAGAGCTGTACCGGAATGGTGGAAAGCCAGGCCTACGCTGTGTTTTACGTTGGAAATTTTCTTATATGGAACCCTGTTTTTGCAACGATTCCACTGGGACTTTGTAAGGAGAACAAAAAAGATGATGAAAGGACTGGAGGATCAAAGCGATGCAGAACGGTTGCAGAAATTGGATATGTCCAGTCCTGTGAAAAAGAAGGACTAGGGGTGTGTTCTGACCCCCCTTTCTTCAGCTAATTACAAGACACTTGGCTGCTTGCCTGAATGACAGAGATGAAGCTTCTTCATACGAACTCAACTCAAGACACCCGAACCTAGAAATGACATGTTGTTCTCTGCAAACTTCCTTAGCAGAGGCTTCCTTTTAAACCCTCTTGGGAGGGGCCAGTCATTAGGCAGCTGGGACTAATTCAACTCCTCCGAGTTCGCCTCTGCTGCAACTGAAGCTTTCTTTTTTCAGCCTGTCTTAACCTAGCATCAGGGACAAAGTGGCCTTGATCCTCCCCACTATTCCAAGACCCAGGTGCCTCCTGATGACAAGCCGGGCTCTCTGCTCTCTCAAGGTCGCCCTCCTCCTCCAGAGCAGACTCATAGGACTCCTCACTAGAGGAGTCCATCAGCAGCTCATCCAGAGCCGGCTGGGCCACAACAGGGTGACATGAAAGTCGTGTTTCAATATTTGAAGGGCTGCCACAAAGAAGAGGGGGTTCAACCTATTCTCCAAAGCATAGGAAGAAGGTAGGAGAAGAAGCAACAGATGGAAACTACTCAAGGAGAGAAGCAACCTGAAATTAAGGAGAAACTTCCTAACAGTGAGGACAGTTAATCAGTGGAACTATTTGCCTCCGGAAGTTGTGGGTACTCCATCACTGGAGGCTTTTAAGAAGAGATTGGACAATCATTTATACTGAAACTGTATCGGATCTCCTGCTTGAGCAGGGGGTTGGAGTAGAAGACCTCCAAGGTCCCTTCCAACTCTGTTATTCTGGTAAACATCAAGAATCAAGTAGAGACTAAGTAGAAACAGGATAGCCCTCTTCAAGTACTTGTGGGCTTTTCTTTGTAGAGATGAGTTCTCTCACTTGTTCCGGAACAGATGCAGGTGGTCTTCAGTGTATAAGCACTCTGTAAGTGACCATCCAAAGTTCTGATGGTGCTGAACAGGTGGTACTTACGACCAGTCCTGGCTGTAGCAACATCCTGCGGTCCCTTGATCACGATTCTGGTGCTTAGCAACCAGCTCACAATCATGGCAGTTGCACATCCCAGGGACTCGTGATCACCGTCTGGGACCTTGCCTGCTGGCTTCCCACAAGCAAAATCAAGGGGGGTGGAGCCAATCTACATGAAAAGATCAGTCTCCAGTGTTCTTCTTGTGTTTGCACCACACCACAATCTACCCTCCAGCTTTTCTTTTCTTTTTTGAAAAGTTTTTTTTTAATTCTCTTACATACAATTATAGGTATACATTCACATAGTTATTCTCCCCCCCCCAAACCAAAAGCTCCTCTCAAAATTGTGGCACCGACCGGCAACAGGGAGCTGCAGCAGAGGGACGAAAGAGCCACATGCGGCTCCAGAGCCGCAGGCTGCTGATCTCTGCTCTATTAGTATCCAATATTCCCTTCACTGAAGAGAACATTTCTGGCCCTTTTGAATGGTCCAGTAGATCGGAGCTGCCAAAGGAGAGGATTGAAGAGGCCTCTCTTTGCTGCTGTCCAATAGTCATGTTGATTTTTTTTGCAAGTCAGCTCGATTTCCATAAAACAGCCGAGGAGAAAGCCCTTGCTGTTCCACCCTTGCTCCATTAATCTTTGCGGAAATCGCTCTAGCGATTTCCAAAAGGCCCATGAAACAGTCACCTATGTTGGCCTGCTTATGTACACTTTGGCTGCAGCCTCTGCTGACAACTCCAGCAGATTAGTTCTCTATAAGCTTCTTTCCCAACAACCGGATTTGTACATCAATAACCAAGCTGTTCAAATAGGAAGGTTTCAAAGGGGAGACGGAGAGGGAAGGGCAGGGAAGCGTATTCACCTGAAAAACAGAGAGGGATTTTGGAAAATACAATGATTATATATGTATACTTCCCCCCCCCCTCTCTTTTGAAAAAGGAGGAGGAAGATATATGTTAAAATTAAATGTGTATATTGAAAAGGAATTATAAATACCATCAACATAAAAGGGAGCTTGCTCAGGGGCTGAAATGCACCAAGTAAATGAGAGGAAGAGTGTGAAGTAGAGGAGAGAGGTAAGGGAAGAAGAGAGGGATAGGAGAGAGGGCAAGGAGGAGGGGAAAGAGGAGTGGAGAAAGAAGGAGTGGAAAAGAGAGAGAGGAGAAGGAAGGGGGAAGTAGAGAAGGATAACAGAGGGAAGAAAGGAGGGAGGTAGGGAGAAGGAGGAGAGAGGGAGAAGAAAGTGATGGATAAGGTACAAAGATGGTGGATGGAGAGCAGAAGAGCCAATAATTGTTTTTTGGGAGTTGATGGTAAGATGAATTGATATAAATATTTTCTTATTCTATATAACTAAAAATGTAACAAGAGTTTGTTCAAAACCGCTGATCTCCGAAAGTACTACACCAATCACTTCCAAATTTTCATGCAATGTTCCTCTCAAATATGGCACCAATGATATATATATAGATTGTGTAGATGTCACACCTGTGCCAGGTACATGCAACGGAAATGTAAAAAAGGATACAGAGAGAGCAGTGGGCCACAGGTATTATGTCATCCTTTATGATATAAAATACTCTGTCCATAAGATACAGTAGGTAGGTAGGTAGGTAGGCAGCTATAGGGATAGAGAGAGGGAGGGATAAATACAGTAGGTAGGTAGATTTAGATTAGATTTAGATTTATTGAATTTATATACCGCCCTTCTCCCTTTCGGGACTCAGGGCGGTGTACAGCCAACAGTAAGAATGGATAATACAAAAGCTAAAATCATATGTTAAGATATATTAAATGGATTGGCCTGCCAATTAAAACCCCCTGGTAAAATCAATTTAAAAACTACGACAGGCCGGCAGCACGAAATAAATGGGTCTTCAGGGCCCGACGGAAAAGGTAGGTAGGTAGGTAGGTAGGAAGGTAGGTAGGTAGAGGGATAGAGAGGGAGAGGGAGAAATACAGTAGGTAGGTAGGGAGGTAGGGAGGTAGAGGGATAGAGAGAGGGAAAAATACGGTAGGTAGGTAGGTAGGTAGGTAGGTAGGTAGGTAGGTAGGTAGGTAGGGAGGGAGGGAGGGAGGGAGGGAGGGAGGGAGGGAGAGGGATAGCGAGGGAGAGGGAGAAATACAGTAGGTAGGTAGGGAGGTAGGGAGGTAGGGAGGTAGAGGGATGGAGAGAGAGAGGGAGAAATACAGTAAGTAGGTAGGTTGGGGGATATATGGTGGTTGTGTGTACGTGTTTGTGTGTGCAGGTGTAGATCTACACACAGATTGGTTGGTCATTTAACCAGACTGGGCCACGGCAACGCGTGGCCGGGTACAGCTAGTATTTAATAATATAATACGATGTTGGTTATGTAATAGTATACATGTGATTATTTGTTATGAAAATGAAAAAAAGAAAAAAAACTATATAAAAAGAAAAGAAAAGAAAAACGGAGAGGGAGAGAGATTAAACAGACGGGGAGTGGACCACTTTGGACCTCTTCGGAACCAGCGCATAGAAGAACTGGGTTTTATTTTGATCCATCTCCCTAAATGTCTGGTGGGGAAAAAAGGGAAGCCGTTTTTAAGAAGGTCAATGAAAGGACACTCCTGTCAAGTGGCTGCAATCCAGGCAGCCCATTCAACCTGTAGGAAATTTTCTTCTGTGCTTCATTCAAAACATCATTTTCTTTAAAAGATGTTTCCAAACATGTTTCTGTTTCTCTAGATGCAGCAGAATGATGATGTGAATGCTTTCTGGAGTTGGGACGCTGCAATATTAAAGGAAATGAAATGTATTGCCAGGAAAAAAAATAAAACCTACGGCCAAAATAGACAGAGAGAAGGAGGGCAGGCAGGTAGGTAAATAGGCACTAAGCTAACCAGGCAGACAGACAGACATGTAGGCAGGCAGATAGGCAGCAGACACACAGGTAGGTAAGCAGAAAGGTAGGTAGGTAGGCAGGCAGGCAGTTGGCAGGTAGGTAGGCAGTCAAACCCCCAGGTAGGTTGGCAGATAGGAAGGTACGCAGGCAGGCAGGCAGACAGACAGATAGATAGGTAGATAGGTAAGTAGGCAAGCAAGCAGGCACACAGATAGTTGACAGATGGCCATGTAGGTAGGTACTAAATAGTAAAGATACTAAAGGTACTAAAGATACTAAAAAGCATAGTAAAAAGCAGAGACATCACCCTGCCAACAAAAGTTTGCCTAGTCAAGGCTATGGTTTTTCCAGTTGCAACGTATGGCTGTAAAAGTTGGAGAATAAGGAAGGCTGAGCACCAAAGAATGGAGGCCTTTGAACTCTGGTGCTGGACAAGACTCTTGCATTGAGTCCCTTGGACTGCAAGGCGATCAAAGCGGTCAGTCCTGGAGGAGATCAACGCTGATGCTCTTTAGAAGGCCAGATCCTGAAGATGAAACTCAAATACTTTGGCCACCTAATGAGAAGGAAAGACTAACTAACTGGAGAAGAGCCTCATGCTGGGAAGGATGGAGGGCAAAAGAAGAAGGGGCCGGCAGAGAAGGAGGTGGAGTCACCAAAGCCGTTGGTGTGAGCTTAAATGGACTCCAGAGGATGGTAGAGGACAGGAAGGCCTGGAGGAATGTTTAATTTAATTTAATATTTAAATTTCTATACCACCCTTCTCCCTTCTGGGACTCAGGGCGGTGTACAGGCAGCAGTAAAATCACGAATAAAAACATAGAAAGCAATTAAAGGTTGTGCATGGGGTCACGATGGGTCAAACATGACTTCGCAACTAACAACAACATAGGTAGGTAGGTAGGTAGTAGACCAACAGACAAGCAGGTGGGCCGAGAGACAGGTAAATAGGCCTGCAGACTGACAGACAATTATCATTTTGTTTACTCTTAGCAACCACCTAAAGATAGATAGATTTTCTCCACAATCTATATATATAGAGTTCCATTCAATTGGCACAGATTGATTTTTTTTTATATTGAAAAAGTTTTATTGGTTTTACATTTTTCTATAGGGTAGGGTAAGGGATACAAATTTTTTTTGAGAGCATTCACGTCAGAGTCGTCAACCCTTCCGAGACCTCAAAATACACAATAAAAAGTTAACAAAAAAAAGCATTTTTCATAACACTACAAGGTAAAAGCAAGTACATATACCTAAATTCTCAATTCCATGCTGTCAGACATTTACAAAAAATCCAGATAAGATATTATGCAAAATTGTTCAGGAAAATCAAGGCAAAGTTATTTTTTCGATCTAAGTCTTTTGGCTATTGTATCTTCTTTCTCTCCTCCCTGGCCCCCCGTGGGCCGTGACCCCCTCCGTCCCCCCTGGATCTTCCCCCAGGGCAGAGGAATATTTTTTAAGAAAGGCTTCCGCCTCAGCAATTGTTTTAATCCTCACTCTTCCTCCTTCCCAGAACACCAGCATCCCTTCGGGTGTCACCCACTTGAACCAAATCCCATGATCAAATAAAATTTTAGACAAGAAGGAAAATTTCCTCCTTGCTTCTCGAATCTTTCTAGGAATCTGCTTCAAGATAGTGACCGATTTTTGTTGGTAAATTAAAGGGTTCTCTCTCTGCGCCCTCAGGATTTCCTCTCTGGTTGACCTTCTAACAAATTTCACATGTATCTCTCTAGGCACTTCATTTATCCTGGCATATGCTGAGTTAATTCTATAGGCTAGGTCAATGTCCCCCCTGATCTCATCTTTAGGTTTTTGTAAATAGTCTGCTAAAATTGTGCTCATAAGATCAGGGAGGCATGGCACAGATTGATTTTGATCCATGGATTTAAATGTAGAAAAATGCCAGAAATGGAATGGAATTTACGATGGTGCTGGAAAAAAAACCATGTGATTGCCAAGCCCCCAAATCCTGATCATATCACCATGGCAACGCTGGGACTGTTCTGAGTCTCAGGATCGTAAGTCCCTTTCTGAGTGCCATGGTAACTTTGAATGACCGCTAAATGAATGGTTGCAAGTCGAGGACTTCCTTGCAATGGCTTGTAACTCTCAAGGTCTAGACCAGGGGTCTTCAACCTTAATACAATACAATACAATAGCAGAGTTGGAAGGGACCTTGGAGGTCTTCTAGTCCAACCCCCTGCGTAGGCAGGAACCTTATACCATTTCAGACAATTGGCTATCTAACATCTTCTTAAAGACTTCCAGGGTTGGGGCATTCACAACTTCTGGAGGCAAGCTGTTCCAGAGGTTAATTGTTCTAACTGTCAGGAAATTTCACCTTAGTTCTAAGTTGCTTCTCTCCTTGATTAGTTTCCACCCATTGCTTCTTGTCCTGCCCCCTTGGCTACTTTAAGCCTGCCGTGGCCCCAAACCAGTTCCCTGGTCGCTGCGGCATATTTATTTGACATTTTTCACGTTCTGCGCATGCGCAGACCTATTTACAGGCAACTGAGCACGCGTGCGCACCGAACCGGCAGTAACGCTGACAGAAACCCACCCCTGGATTCGAACCGCCGAAGCACCGACCTTTCTGATCGACAAGCTCAGTGTCTTAGCCACTGAGCCACCGTGTCCCCTTGATGAGAAACTTACCAAGGTCAAAACCATTAAACAATTGGACTATCGTGTTAATCCATAACATAGTTAATTCCTTGGCCCATCGCAGCTCATACGAATGTAACAACTGCATTTTGTTAATTTAGGTTTGCGGTTTTAGCAAGTCGCACTTACTCAGTGGTTGTGTAGGAGTTAGGAAGCTAATTTATCATGTGAGTCTGAAGGTGTCCTCAATAGGATTGTCATGTCCAAATTAAGCCCGCTCCAAATGAAGGATTTTAAGATTTCAGTGGGAAAATTTCAATCCATCTTTAACTTCCTAACCGAAACCGCTGGGATTTAAAAGCACTCCCTTATTTGTGCCTTGAGCTTGTTACTTTCCAAACCTGCTAGACCAAAATATTTTCTCCATTAAAAAAAAGTATTTATACAGCTTGTGGAAATTATCCAACATGAAATTAAAGCCATTACTTTCTTGACTCTCTCTCTCTCTTCCTGCCAGGTCTGTTCACCATTTCGCCGGACTTCCCTGCCAAATAAAGCTAAACATTTATCTTATTAAGATCTTATAGGGGTGCAGTAGGAAGTATGTTTCATGTCGTCATTTGGCTTGCCTGTGAAGGTTTTTCATGGATCTTTCTCGGGTGTAAAGGTTCCCCTCGCATATATGTGCTAGTGATTCCTGACACCAGGGGGCAGTGCTCATCTCTGTTTCAAAGTGGAAGAGCCAGCACTGTCTGAAGACGTCTCCGTGGTCATGTGGCCGGCATGATTAAATGCCGAAGGCTCACGGAACATTGTTACCTTCCCACCAAAGGTGGCTCCTATTTTTCTACTTGCATTTTTGCATGCTTTCGAACGGCTAGGTGAGCAGAAGCTGGGACAAGTAACGGGAGCTCCCTCCATTACATGGCACTAGGGATTCAACCGCCGAACTGCCAACCTTTCTGATCAACAAGCTCAGCATCTTAGCCACTGAGCCACCAAGTTTCTCATCAAGGGGACACGGTGGCTCAGTGGCTAAGACACTGAGCCTGTCAATCAGAAAGGTCGGTGCTTCAGCGGTTCGAATCCAGGGGTGGGTTTCTGTCAGCGTTTCTGCCACCCTTACGTTCTTGTGTGAACCAGGATGCATTTTCTTGGCTCATAAAATGAGTGACTTGGAAAAGATCTTACAGGTCTCTTAGGCAGCAATTCGTGAATCCATAAAACCCTAGAATTAAAAAAAGAACAGTCCAGCGGAGTTGGAAGGGACCTTGGAGGTCTCCTAGTCCAACCCCTGCTCAAGGTAGGAGATCCTATACCCTTTCAGACACATTATCCAACATCTTCTTAAAGACTTCCAGTGTTGATGCATTCACAACTCCTAGAGGCAAGTGGTTCCACAGATGAATTGTTCTAACTGTTAGGAAATTTCTCCTCAGTTCTAAGTTGCTTCTCTCCTTGATTAGATTGCATCCATTGCTTCCAAGTGCTTTGGGAAATAGATTGACCCCCTTCCCCCTTCTTTGTGGCAGCCCCTCAAATGTTGAAACAGTGCTATCATGTCATGTCATCCCTAGTTCCTGCAATCGTTTTTCACATGGTTTAGCCGTCAGCTCCCTAATCGTCTTTGTTGCTCTTCTCTACACTCTTTCCAGTATCTTTTTTATATTGTAGCAACCAAAACGGGATGCAATATTCCAAGTGTGCTCTTTGCCAAGGTAAGATACCAATGGTATTAATGCTTTAAATCACAGGTGTCAAACTCAAGGCCCAAGGGCCAGATCTGGCCTGCCATGTGGGTAGATCTGGCTCGTGAGGCTGCCCTGGAAACAGTGAAGGACCGGCCCATGGCACCTCAGCATCTTGCTCTCTTTTTCTTCTCCACCCAACATCTGGAAGCATGTGATCCCCCTTTTCTGTTCAGGAGCTCAAGCCATGTGGTCCTGCCCACCATTAAAACCATCTTTCCAAGCAGCCTCCATGTTTCCAGTGTCTTTTCCCCCCACTTGGAACTGAACCCAAAGGGACATTTCTCCCAACACATCAATCGAGATGCTAGCTGGTTTGGCAATGAAACATCTGCAGCAGAGCGACTTGCGGACTTCAACTCCCAGAATTCCCCAGGCAGCATGAAGAGTTGAAATCCACAGGCCTTAAAAGTTGCCAAGGTGAGACCCCCCCCTTAGCTCCAAGAAAAGAAGCAAACTCAGAGAACACCAACAATCCAATAATCTGCGCTTCATTGCCCTTAAATTGTCTTACAGGAAGGGCCATTTTCAAGGCTCATTACTCAGCCAGGTTAGAGTCTGGCCATGCAGACAATGAGAACTAGGCTGGCCTATTTTGTTGCTAACTCGGGGACAGGAAGAATACCCATTAGTGCAGCCACGAGGAACAGAGTGTAATGGATCATATTCTTGGAAACCTTTAAGTGCAATATTGCGGTTGTTAAGTGAATCGTGTGATGGTGAAATGAGTTCAGCTTCCCCTCCCCCACCCCATTGACTTCGCTTGTGGGAAGTCAGTGGCGAAAGTCGCAAACGGTGACCAGGACACAGTGACTGGAAATGCGTGCCAGTTGCCACGCGTCCGAATTTTGAATGAGAATAAGTTCATCCCAGAGCCCCAGTAGGAAATTAGATAGGGAGAAAAAGTTGCTCCAATTGACAGCCCTGTTGGATCTGAATCTTGTGGTTGGCATCGTCTCTTGTTTAAAACCCGGGTGAGGGTTTTTCTGTTTCAGAAGCAGAGGGGGTATTCAGCCAGTTCTGACAGGTTCTGGAGAACCTGTAGCGGAAATGTTGAGTAGTTTGGAGAACCAGCAAACAGGCTGGCCTCGCCCCTGCTGCCTCCCGGCTGATCTTCTTTTGTTGCCCTGAACAGGAGAACGGAGCTGGAAAGCAGGTTAATGGGGTGGGGAGAGAATGGGGATTTTGCAGTATCCTTCCCCTGCCACGCCCACAAAGCCATGCCACGCCCACAAAGCCATGCCACGCCCATAAAGCCATGCTCACAGAACCGGTAACAAAAAAAATTGAATCCCACCACTGTTCAGAAGTAACATACATCATCCATAGTTGGGACCACGGATTAAATGCTTACACATTCATCCATTGCATATATTGTATACGCACATTGTTTTTAATTCAACCTGTATCTCCTTTGGAGAAGGGCTTGAGAATTGGCTTCTGGTAAGTTTTGTACATTCAGAAAGACATAGTCACTTTAAAATAGTTTTCTACTTCCATAAGGTAAGATAGAGGTAAAGGTTCTCCTCGCATTTATGTGCTAGTTATTCCTGACTCGAGGGGGCAGTGCTCCTCTCCGTTTCAAAGCCAAAGAGCCAGCACTGTCCAAAGACGTCTCAGTGGTCATGTGGCTGGCATGACTAAACACCAAAGGTGCACGGAACGCTGTTCCCTTCCCACCAAAGGTGGTTCCTATTTTTCTACTTGCGTTTTTACGTGATTTTGAACTGCTAGGTTGGCAGAAGCTGGGACAAGTCACGGGCGCTCACTGCGTTACGTGGCGCTAGGGATTCAAACCGCTGAACTGCTGATCGACAAGCTCAGAGTCTTAGCCACTGAGCCACCACGTCTTCCATACTCTTCCTAAAATGAAAACGTAAAGGGAGGAAAGGTGAGAAACCGAAAGATAAAAGTTAAACTGATGCATGTTTCATCCAATTATATCCAAATAATTTAAAAAAAAAAATTCTATACGGCATTCCTTACAAAAAAAATAAATAATCCAAACTCTTCAAAGGTTGGATTTCAATTGCACACGCAAACACACCAACCACAACTACTGTATCAGACTTGCACACTGACATACAACCTGCACAAAGCACGCTCTCATAGAAACGGTAGGAAAAGATTTAGAATCCCACCACTGCTTCCGAGGTGGGTCAGATTGTTGGGGGCCATAGGCTGATTCTGTAAACTGCTTAGAGAGGGCTAGAAAGCCCTGTGAAGCGGTACATAAGTCTAAGTGCTTATTGCTATGACAACTGTCTGGCTTCGCAACCAAAAATGTGGGCTTGTGGTCAGAAGCCGAGGACCATCGGTCCTCAAAGTGAGTGATAGAATCCAAAAGCAGCTTCTCTCCCTCTCCACCCCTGCATAATCTAGAGAAGGCTCTGCATTTTCAGGAATGTACGACGGTCCGGGAAAAACTGAGGTGGTGGTTTATGACGGACACCTCCAATGGTGTGTTGCTGCTGGTCCTGACCGGTACCGCCATACCGGTAGTGGCCTGGAGCAGCTGAGAGCGGCTTGTGTGGCCCACCCGCCCGTCCGTGTTTTATAGCTGTATTTATGCCAAAAGGCCCACTGCACACGCACGCACAGCCTGTGGAGCATGTGCGTGCCCCGACAAGCAGCGGGGTGTCACAGGGGCGGTGGATGGCGCATGGCCTGTGCAGCGCACGTCAGGCATGTGCATGGACAGATCGCGATCAGCGTACCGGTAGTGACGGTAAGAGCAACCCCCCCACGCACTGGACTTTACTTTACTTTACTTTAATTCGACTTATTAACCGCCCCCTCTCCCCGAAGGGACTCGGGGCGGTGCACAGGAAATATAAAAAACACAATATATCACAATAAATTACATAAATATTTAAAACTATATTAAACTAACTCCTATGCTAAAATCTTCCCGTAAAAATTATCATAAAACCCAATATAAAAATTTCTCTAATAACTAAGGCTAAGTACAGTAGGTTAGGCCAGGCCGGCCTGTTGGAAAAGGTAAGTTTTTAATTGCTGGCGGAAGGAGCGGAGGTCCGTGATGGATCTAAGTTCAAGGGGTAGGTCGTTCCAGAGGGTAGGGCCCACCACAGAGAAGGCCCTTCCCCTGGGTGTCACCCGCTGGCATTGCCTAGTGGATGGCACCTGGAGAAGTCCCTCTCTGTGGGAGCGAATCGGCCGAAGGGATGTATGGGGTAGGATGCGATCCCGCAGATAACTAGGTCCCGTGCCATGGAGCGCTTTGAAGATGGTAACCAGTACCTTGAAGCGCACCCGAAAGACCACAGGCAGCCAGTGCAGCTCGCGCAGGAGCGGTGTTACGTGGGAGTACCTGGAGGTACCCAATATTGCCCGCGCGGCTGCATTCTGAACTAGCTGTAGCCTTCGGGTGCACCTCAAGGGGAGCCCCATGTAGACACGTCCAGTTTAAGTCTCTCACTTTCAGATCCAGCGTTGACGTTACAAGAGCACTGGGAATGTTGTCCAAACGACTTGTCTGCTCTGAGGATAAGTTCCCTGTAACGACTTTCACTTGGGAAAGATTTGACACCAGGAAGTTTCCACGGAGGCTGGAAAGCTACAAGGGATCTTGTGGGCCCTGTTTGTTATTTCGGGTTCTTCCTCGGTGCGCAAAGGAACCTCCTGAAATGTCTCCGAAGCTTTTATTTACACAAGGTGAGGAGAAGCTGAGTGATCGCGAATGAATTAGACTTGGCCAGCTAGCCACAAGCAAGTTCCTCTCCCTTCGGCAAGCGCGGATAACCTTGGCAAGGATTGCAGGCTTGTTTTACAAGAATTCTCTCCCAGTTTGTAATAGTGGCGTCGCCGTGAATATATATATATATATATATATCTAATCTGATTTTCCCCTGGGAATGAGGGTCCCTTGAGCCAGAGTACAACTCGGAGAACAACTCCCAGACACATTCCCAAAACAAACACACGTAGGAATGAGGCGCTTCGGAGAGGGAAGGAAGGGGAAAGTCAATAGGCTGAACGCAAAAAAGAGTTGAGATGAGAAGAAGCTTATTTCGTTTAAAGATGCTGCTCAGACAGTGGTGGGATTATTATTTTTTTTTACTACCGGTTCTGTGGGCGTGGCTTTGTGGGCATGGCATGGCTTTGTGGGTGTGGCTTTGTGGGCGTGGCATGGCTTTGTGGGTGTGGCTTTGTGGGTGTGGCAGGGGAAGGATACTGCAAAATCCCCAACAATCAACCAGTGGAATGGCTTGCCTCCAGAATTTGTGAGTGCTCCATCACTGGAGGCTTTCAAGAAGAGACTGGATTTTTGTTTGAAATAGTATAGGACAGTGATGGCTAACCTTTTTTGGTTCGCGTGCCAAAAGCGGGGGGAGCGCAGGGGGGGGTCGTACATGGGCGTGCCACACCCATAATGCTATGTGCGCGACCCCCTGCTTTTGGCACACTTTTTTCACCCTCCCCAGGCTCCAGGCTTTCTAGGAGCCTGGGGAGGGTCAAAACAGCCTCCCCTCCCCACCTCCAGAGGCTTCAGGAGCTTCCCTGAAGCCTCCAGAGAGCGAAAAACGGCCTCAAAAGAAGGCCTAAATCAGCTGGCCAGCGCACACATGCACGCTGACAGGGCAACGCCTCGCGTGCCCTAAGAAATGGCTCCGCGTGCCACCTGTGGCACCCGTGCCATAGGTTTACCATCACTGGTATAGGGTCTCCCGCTCATGAAGCGGTTAGACTAGATAACCTCCAAAGTCCTTTCCAACTCTGTCTATTTCGTAATAGATTTCTATTCTCACATGGGTTCAAATCCACGTTTTCTTCCACCTGTCCTACACACTTGATGGAAACCTGCTGAGATGTTTGGTAGCTTTCAAGGGTCAAAAGTGGTTGACTATTTGATATATCATTAATTTCTAACCTGGAAATGGCCAATTCTCATCTTGCCTACTTTAACAGCCTGGGCGCTTACAATGTTTTAGAATGAGGGCGGGGCTCCAGCTAGGAGGCCCCAACTGCCATCGTGCCAATGTTGACCCCTCTCATTGACCCTTGTGCCCCTTATCTTATGCACCTGCTGGAGCTCCCAGAGAATTCGCCAAAAGATGTCATGTTCTTTTTAATTTGTTATTTTGAAAATGCTTTAGACTCAGGAAGGGGGAAACTAGCTTTGTACATAGTGACAGATGTTCACATCCTGGTTTTAATTTTTAAAATAGGGGATTTTCCTTTGTAACAAAATGGCGCTTGTTCTCAAAGAGTCTGTTTCATAAAACCTATTATGTTTAGTTTAAACAAAACAACAACCCCTAACTGATTCAAAAAGGTAAGAGAATCATAGGAGCAAGTTAACTTCCTTCCTCCCCCCCTCCTTCCTTCCTTCCTTCCTTCCTTCCTTTCTTTCTTTCTTTCCTCACTCCCACTCCTCTTCCTTCCCCTCCTCCTTCCTCCCAACTCCCTCCCTCCCTCCTCCTTTCTTTCTTTCTTTCTTTCTTTCTTTCTTTCTTCCTTTCCTTCCTCCCATCCCTCTTCCTTCCTCCTTCCTCCCATCCCCCTCCCTCCCTTCTTTCCTCCATTCCATCCTCTTCCTTCCTCCCATCCCTCTTTCCCCCTCCTTCCTCCCTTCTTTCTTTCCTCCCACCCACCCTCTTCCTTTGTCCCATCGCCCCTCCCTCCCTCCTTCCTTCCCTCCTCTTCCTTCCTTCCTTCCTTCCTTCCTTCCTTCCTTCCTCTCTCCCTCCCTCCCTCCCTCCCTCCCTCCCTCCTTCCTTTTCTCCTCAGATCGAAATGCAGCCTGAACAATCCCTTTCTCTTACCCCAAACAATTGTTTTCAAAACAAACAAACAGTCCCATCCCAAATCTGTCTGCTTTGGCTTCAAGGTCTTCTCACACAGTCACATTTTATGTCATTAATAGCCTTAGACTTCAGGACAAGATCATCTTGACTTCCATCCGATGGAAAGAAACATTTCCAACCGCCTATTCCCTTGAAATCTCTCTCAGCTCTAATCCCAGAAGACTTTCAGTCTGGATGCCAAAAAATCATGAAATATTTATATATCAGGTTTTATTTACAAATGCTGGTTTCCTGTGAGAAATACCAACCGATGCCAGATGCTGCTCAGGAGATGCTGTGAGCTTAAAATGATGAGCCTCTGGCACGCATGCCATAGATTCGCCATCACGGTTCTAGGAGATCGCGAGTTAAATTTGAACAAAAGAATGATGCAGTTGCTAAAAAGGCGAATGCTATTTGTAGATGCATAATGTGGGATGTAAGGGATGCGGTGGCTCAGTGGCTAAGATGCTGAGCTGGTTGATCAGAAGGTTGGGAGTTCAGCAGTTTGAATCCCGAGCGCCCCGTAATGGAGTGAGCTCCCGTTACTTATCCCGGTTTCTGCCAACCTAGCCAGTTCGAAAGCACATTAAAAAATGCAAGTAGAAACAATGGGGACCACCTTTGGTGGGAAGGTAACAGCATTCCGTGTGCCTTCAGCATTTAGTCATGCCGGCCACATGACCACGGAGACGTCTTCGGACAGCGCTGGCTCTTCGGCTTTGAAATGGAGAAGAGCACCGCCCCCTGGAGTCGGGAACAACTAGCACACAGGTGCAGGGGAACCTTTATCCTTTACCTTAATGTGGGGTGTATAGAGTTCAGATTATGGGAAGTAACTATCCATTCTATTCAGGCCCCAGTTGGAATATTGGGTGCCATTCTGGTCACCATTGCTTAAAATGGTAATTGATAAACTGGAATGAGTTCAGAGGAGGCCATAAGAGGGTGATGGTTCTGGATATAATGGCACATAAGACGGGGAAAAGATCTGGGCATCTTGGTCTACAGAAAAGACAACCAAGAGGAGGTATTTGTTTGTTAAAATTATTTGCTGCCTATCTCACCCTGGGGTTACTCAAGGCAGCTTACAACAATAATAATGGAGAAAGGAAAAGCAGTGTAAACAACAGAAGCAAGTAATGGAACAATAGAATAAACAGTGAAAAAGAAAGCAAGGAGAATACAGCAATATAAGAATAAATGACGGGCAATAAGGAAGCAGAGAGAAAGGAGGAAGGTGGGGTTAATATAATAGAAATCTTCAGAAAACTGAAGAATATCATATAGAGAAGGGAATGACTTGTCCTATGTCACTCCAGAGACAATGTCTTGAAACAATAGAGATTATGGTTAGATCCCAGGCTGTCAACCATGGGAACAGGTTACAATACAATAGCAGAGTTGGAAGGGACCTTGTAGGTCTTCTAGTCCAACCCCCTGCGTGGGCAGGAACCTTATACCATTTCAGACAAATGGCTATCTAACATCTTCTTAAAGACTTCCAGGGTTGGGGCATTCACAACTTCTGGAGGCAAGCTGTTCCAGAGGTTAATTGTTCTAACTGTCAGGAAATTTCTCCTTAGTTCTAAGTTGCTTCTCTCCTTGATTAGTTTCCACCCATTGCTTCTTGTCCTGCCCCCAGATGCCTTGGAGAATAGTTTGACTCCCTCTTCTTTGTGGCACCCTCTGAGATATCGGAACACTGCTATCATGTCTCCCCTGGTCCTTCTCTTCATCAAACTAGACATACCCAGCTCCTGCAACCGTTCTTCATATGTTTTAGTCTCCAGTCCCCTAATCATCTTGGTTGCTCTTCTCTGCACTCTTTCCAGAGTCTCCACGTCTTTTCTACATCGTGGCGACCAAAACTGGTTCTTTCATGGCTTTGCAAGGTTTTCAGATGAATCTCTCTGAAACCATTTAGCAGATCCTGCAGTGAGCAGAGGTGGACTAGTTGACCTCTGAGGAACTTTCCAACTTTAAGGTTCTTTTTAAAAAAAATAATAATAATAATATGGGAGAAGCACTTATTATCCCAAAATAGGCTGAGAGAGATTTCATTTGCTCCAAAATTATTTGGGGCGGGAATGGAAAATGTTGAGGGGAACATATAACAAGGAATAATTAGAATCCTTGAACAGTACGTTACAAGTCCTACTTTTAGTTCTCCATGCTGCCTATTTAAGTTAAAAAGGAGATTGGGGGGGATCATTCCATAGCGAGGGCTTACGACAAAGTACAAGAAGTTCTCGAAAACTTGTTGAACACGAATTTAAACAAATAATTCCTGCTTTCTTAGAGCAACCCAGTGTTTACTTTGCCAATTAATGAATCACCGATGGCACCACAATATATTTATGGAGATCAGCAGACTGAGGATTGTGGGGGGGAAAGTGGTTTTTATTTTCTGGCAGTATTTTTTTTTTTAATAAAAAACACACATATTTCGATGTGGTTAGAGATGGATGAAGCCGTGTTTCAGATAACGGCGAAGGTCAGGCTGGCGAGGCAAAAGAGTTTAAGGCTGAGGTTAGCAAGGATGGGGAGTTGAAGCAGGTTGTCTAAGTTAAGAGAACTCAAACAAGAACTAAAGCTGGCGTAGCAGGTACATCGTAAAAGCTAGCCGAGGTCAAAAGACAAAGCAGCTAAAAGATTTGGTTCCCTACACAGAAGCAGGATGTAATCAGAAGAAAGAACAGAGTGTAGGAAGTTAGCACCCTCTTAGAAGAACTAAATATTCTAGGAAATATTAAAAAGGCAGAATATTGTATTTCCTGGGATGAGAAAAGGAGGAACATGTTTTTAAAGACAAAGCAGCTTCCTGCAGTTCCCTGCCCACCACTTCAGCTGTAGGGTGATGGGATTAAGACATGGCCCTCGGGATATGATAGGGTTATCCCTCTACCCATCTCACCACATGGCACCTCAGAAGATTACATCACCCAGCAAGGCTCAACCAAGCCTGGGACACAGAAAGCTTACAAAGTTAGCTAAGACCAAGGGTGAAATCCAGCAGGTTCTGGAGAACCGGGAGTGGAAATTTTGAGTAGGAGAACCGGTAAAAATAACATATAAATCATTTGAATACATATTAAAGTAAAAGAAGAACATATCCCTCCAGAAGGAACACTAGATAGCATCAGAACATGGACAAAACTTCTCAAGTAAAAGAAAAACAGAACAACCCAGAATTCTCAGACAGTAAGATGTGCAGATTGAAAACATCTGGACAGACAATAGATGGGGGCAAAGAGTCCATTTTCTTTATATCTTTGCTGCCCTCTAGTGGTTCGCTGGAGTTTCGTAGCTTTGATCCAGTAGCCTTTGTTCAATCACAAACAAAATGAGACTCAAGAAGCATTAGAAACTCTTGCCTGTAAAATACAACTTCATCTGGTGAAGCCTCTTATTTGCATAAAAAGCAGTTGGCGTAGGAACGATAACCCGCCAGCCTCTGCCAATTGCCCCCATAATTCCATGTCTTCCGAGGGTCTTTTATTTAATCCTCTCTTTTTAAAGGTATTGCATAATGAGGACAATAAAGGAAGCCCGTTTTCATTTCAGCACTTTAGGGATTGGCAGGTTGTAAATGGATTAAAAAGAGAAGCAAGGAGGGACTGAATTTGGACAACCGAGTCTCGTTCACTGCAAACCATCCAGCCGACAGGACATTTTTTTAATTCAAACTGCCCCTCCGAAAGCAATAATGAAGAATGCAATAAGTGAGGAAAACAAATATGAGGCAGATTAAATTATACCATTATTAGTTCTCTGCCATTGCCTATTAAAATTCAGAGGCAGACCTCCTCTGTATTCGAGCAAACTTGATAGGAACAAAAACAGGAAAGTAGTTATGTTAATCTGAGGGAATCTGCCCTCAAGGGAAATTTTGGTTGAACGACACCATCAGATATTTGCTGAAGGGTGGCTTGTGAGGAGAAAAGAGTTAAGTGTAATTTATTGTAAAGATGGGAATGAATAGGACTACTGTATAAAAATGTCCTTCTCAACCATATCTTCTGTCACAGAAGTTTGAGAGAGGTTCCAGTTTCTGCCGGTTCGCTCAGGGGACACAGTATACAGTAGTAAAAAAAATGCTTCAGTGCATGCGCAGAAGCAGAAAACAAAATGGCGGCACCTAGAACTGGTTTGGGGGGGTGGCAGGATGAGTTACTACCTACTCGGCTGAACCGGTCCGAACCGGTAAGAACCCATCTCTGTTCTACACTCTATCTTAGCTGTTCCTAAGTACTGGTCAATCAACCAGACATTGTGGTAATATTAACACGAAATGTAGTATTGACATTTCGATCCTGCCTTATGTCTTCTGGTAAAATACATAGGAAAGTCCCATTATGGGGCAACTCCACCTAGCGTTAGGGTTAGTTCTTCTAGATGCACCAGAAGAGTGCAGTGTTAGGAACAGCTAAGATGCTGCCCAGAATACTCAAATTCCCAGGTCCCTCGCTGAGGACCCACAAGACATATACAATGCAATACAATAGCATAGTTGGAAAGGACCTTGGAGGTCTTCTAGTCCAAGCCCCTGCCCAGGCAGGAAACCCTATACCATTTCAGACAAATGGCTATCCAACATCTTCTTAAAGACTTCCAGGGTTGGGGCATTCACAACTTCCGGAGGCAACTTCTGTTCCACTGATTAATTGTTCTAAATGTTAGGAAATTTCTCCTCAGTTCTAAGTTGCTTCTCTCCTTGATTAGTTTCCACCCATTGCTTCTTGTTTTGCCCTCAGATGCTTTGGAGAATAGTTTGACTCCCTCTTCTTTGTGGCACCCTCTGAGATATCGGAAGACTGCTATCATGTCTCCCCTGGTCCTTCTTTTCATCAAACTAGACATACCCAGTTCCTGCAACCGTTCTTCATATTTTAGTCTCCAGTCCCCTAATCACCTTTGTTGCTCTTCTCTGCACTCTTTCTAGAGTCTCCACATCATTTTTTACATCGTGGCGACCAAAACTGAATGAAGTATTCCAAGTGTAACCTTCCCAAGGCCTTATAAAGTGGTATTAACACTTCACGTGATCTTGATTCTATCCCTCTGTTTATGCAGCCTAGAACTGTGTTGGCTCTTTTAGCAGCTGCTGCACATGGCTGCACAGAGGTGATATTCAGTCGGTCTGGACTAGTTCGCTTAAATTGGTAGCGGAGATTGTGGGTGGGCCTGTCCCCCGTGTCCCGCCCCAGCTCTATGCCATCCTATTTAGGCACATTTTCAAGCCAAAGCATATGCGCGGAATGCTGAGCGCATGTGTGGAGCATGCACACACTCACATTTCCAAACATGTAAGGAAAGAAAGTGAATACCACTCCTGGGCACCACCATCCCTAGCTAGAACCATATGTAGATCTATATGTTACAATGGCACTGAAAAAGGAACTTACCATTGGTCCTTGGGCTGCAAGGCGTCCTTGCGGACGCATGATGCCCCCACAATCGCAAAGCTCAGGTCCTTGGCAATTGGGATGTATTTATGATGGTTGCAACATCCTGGGGTCACGTGATCCCCACTGGTGACTTTCCCAACCAGCTTCTAACAAGCCAAGTCAACGGGGAAGACGGATTTGTTTAACAATAGCACCGTTCGCTTAACAACTGCCAGTGATCTGCTTAATAACCATGCCCAAAATAGATCGTCAAATCAGTTGGGATGTATTTAATAACCGCCTTCCTTAGCAGCAAAAATTCTGGTCCGAATTGTGGTTGTAAGTAAAGGACTACTTGTAACAGTACTCTGGCATGATATTCTCTTGACACTACTACCAAGGAAACGAAGACGGAGAAAAATTTAGGGGTTCAACCACGCATGCCATATTGTCTATCTAGTACCAAAATGTGTGGTAAGAGCTTCTTTCTTCTGATCCATTATATTTTTTTAAAAAAACTTTTAGTAATAAAACAGTCACAGAAGTCCTGAAAGAGACTGTTGCTTGATGATTACACCGGGCAAATATTCCCATTCTTAATGATTCAAAGCATCACTTTGATTCTACAAATGGAAGTGACATTTGCAATCCCTTTTTGATTTTACTGTCTGGTCTATTCGGAATCATCGGCCACCTCAACTGCTCAGCCATGGATCACGATTGCTTATCAACACGGCTCATTTATAAACAATGTTCTCATGTCACAAATTTTAAATTACTCATCCCACATAGCAAGGCTTTCAGTGAAGGTTAGAGGGAGAAAGCTCTTTACAAAAAAAAAGCAACTGAAAACTATGAGGCAGTCAAGGGAAATGCATAGAATGGAATGAAGTAGAGTGGAGTGGAATAGCATGGCGTGGCATGGCATGGCACGGCTTAGCTTAGCTTGGCATAGTTTATCTTAGCATAGCATAGCATAGCATAGCATAGCATAGCATAGCATAGCATAGCATAGCATAGCATAGCATAGAATTCTTTAATACAATACAATAGCAGAGTTGGAAGGGACCTTGTAGGTCTTCTAGTCCAACCCCCTGCGTGGGCAGAAACCTTATACCATTTCAGACAAATGGCTATCTAACTTTTTCTTAAAGACTTCCAGGGTTGGGGCATTCACAACTTCTGGAGGCAAGCTGTTCCACTGATTAATTGTTGTAACTGTCAGGAAATTTCTCCTCAGTTCTAAGTTGCTTCTCTCCTTGATTAGTTTCCACCCATTGCTTCTTGTCCTGCCCCCAGGTACCTTGGAGAATAGTTTGACTCCCTCTTCTTTGTGGCACCCTCTGAGATATTGGAACACTGCTATCATGTCTCCCCTGGTCCTTCTCTTCATCAAACTAGACATACCCAGTTCCTGCAACCGCTCTTCATATGTTTTAGCCTCCAGTCCCCTAATCATCTTGGTTGCTCTTCTCTGCACTCTTTCCAGAGTCTCCACGTCTTTTCTACATCGTGGCGACCAAAACTGTATGCAGTATTCCAAGTGTGGCCTTACCAAGGCACTATACAGTGGCATTAACACTTCACGTGATCTAGATTCTATCCCTCTGTTTATGCAGCCTAGAACTGTGTTGGCTTTTTTGGCAGCTGCTGCACACTGCTGGCTCATATTGAAATGGTTGTCCACTAGGATTCCAAGATCCCTCTCACAGTTGCTACTATTGAGCAAGGTACCACCTATACTGTACCTGTGCATTTTGTTTTTCTTGCCTAAATGTAGAACCTTACTTTTTTCACAATTGAATTTCATTTTATTAGATAGATTGGGCAAGTGTGATTGGACACTCACGGAATTTGTCTCTGGTGCATAAGCTCACAATGTAAATATAAACAGCAATTAATACCGGAGTATAATCCGCACCCTTTTCCCTCAAAAAAGAGGCTGAAAATCTATGTGCGTCTTATACACTGAATGCAGCATTTTTTGCCTCCCAAAATCCCACCCCCTTCACCAAAATGGCCATGCAGAACTTCTAAGAGCTTTGCAGAATGCTCCTGGGGGCTGGAGAGGTTAGAAGTGAGTGAAAAACGGGCTGGTTTTTTTTATTTTCTCAATTTTGCCCCCCCCCCCCCCCAGCCCTCTGGAGCACTCTATAAGCCTCCTAAAGCCTATCCATGCCCTTTTTTTTTTTGACAAAAAACAGGACCATTTTCACAAAAAATGGACCATTTTTTGCTCATGTTTGGCCCCACCCTCACCCCCATCCCCAGGAGCACTCTATAAGCCTCCTAAATGCTATTCATGCCCTTTTGGGGAAGGGGAAACGGCCCCATTTTAACAAAAAACGGCCCGTTTTTGGGAGGTCTGCAAAAACGTTTTATTTTAGTTTGCCTCTTCAAAACCTTGGTGAGTCTTATACTCCGAAAAATACGAAAGGTCATAGATCATAAATCATTAATCTTATGTTACAAACAACGATGTGTTGAACAGTTCTTTTTAGTATTGCCGTGGTGGTATCTTGATGGAAGTGAATGCTCCCTGTATATTTCTGCTTTTTCAGAATTTACTAACGGGCTTCTGGTTTCTCAAAGGTTATCCCTTAACAGTCTTCACCTGATTCTCAAAGCACTTGAGACTTTATTTCTAATTTCTCTTGGGGTTTTTCGTTTAGCTGCTTTCCTTGTTGGAGGTAATGGATAACATTTACCATTGTTGTTTTCCATTCTACAGCTTTCCATCACGCTGAAGCCTTTCCGATTGCTCTCATTTTCCCATTCACTGGAGCTAAATGATTCTTCAATTCAAGGACTTTGTTTTGTTTTGGTTTTCGATTTGGAGTGTCCTGCCTGGGAGATCAGATAACTATATAATGGGGTAGATAAATGGAAAGCAGAGCAATCTTTAGAAATCATTGTCGTAATTTGGAGCAAATCTATGCCCGACGTAATATGGGGAACAATGACTGGGCCTAAAATATCCTGCCACTTTCTCAAGAGCATGGGGGAAAAGTGGCTTCTTGTCTTCCTCTTTCTGAGAGGGCACACGACCTATTTAGAGTAAGCTTTAAAGGTAATATGTGAATGAAGATTCTCAGTGATGCCTGAATAATGCCTTGGTAAGGCCACACTTGGAATACGGCATTCAGTTTTGGTCACCACGATGTAAAAAAAGATGTGGAGACTCTAGAAAGAGTGCAGAGAAGAGCAACAAAGAGGATTAAGGGACTGGAGACTAAAGCATAGGAAGAACGGTTGCTGGAATTGAATATGTCTCATTTAATGAAAAGAAGGACCAGGGGAGACATGATAGCAGTCTTCCAATATTTCAGGGGTTGCCCCAAAGAAGAGGGAGTCAAGCTATACTCCAAAGCACCTGAGGGTAGAACAAGAAGCAATGGGTGGAAACGAATCAAGGAGAGAAGCAACTTAGAACTGAGGAGAAATTTCCTGACAGAACAATTAGTCAGTGGAACAGCTTGCCTCCAGAAGGTGTGAATGCCCCATTTAACATTTTGGATAGCCATTTGTCTGAAATGTTATAGGGTTTCCTACCTAGGCAGGGGGTTGGACTAGAAGATCTCCAAGGTCCCTTCCAACTCTGCTATTGTATTGTATTGTATTGTATTGTATTGTATTGTATTGTATTGTATTGTATTGTATTGTATTGTATTGTATTGTATTGTATTGTATTGTATTGTATTGATCCAGGTAGAGTTGTCTGGAAGTTGAATAATGGCAACTGGACTTATTTTCTTGTTGGTCTGAGATATTTTTCTGCCCATACAAACAGCTTCTTCAGTCTGAACAAAGTGTTATGGTCCACCAGCGGCCAGCATAGCTGGCAGCAGATTCAGACAGTGAGGAGGTTGGAGAGGAAGATGGACCTGTCCTGGAGTCTGGGGAAAGCTCTGATAAGGGCTCTGTGTCTGAGGCAGAGAGGGGCCAGAACAGTGGTGGGTTACAGATCCTGTCGCAACTGGTATGCTGCGACAGGGCTGGACATCCACCTCGGGCACGCATACTGTGCACGCCACCGGTCTGCAATGCCCCAGCTGCTCGGTGAGGTTGCGCAGGTGCCAACAGAAGTAAGAAAACAACCACCCAACTTTCTAGCGAGGAGAATGTCACCACAATTTTCTTCTGTAAAACAGTTTCACGGCAAATTTTTCTCTCCTCAAAGGGGGTGACAATTAGCGGAAGCAGTTTTATTCTATAAAATTTAGTTTTATAGAGTAGAGACAATTAAGACAGGACTGTCCTACTGAGACATATCCTAAAATGCCTTCCCACAAAAACAGGATTCTTTAGATGGTCCAATAATAACTTACCACCATATCATTCCTAATTTTGTTTAATTGTTTGTTTATAACTTTCTGTTCTATAGAGATTTAAGCTGGAAAAAAAACCCCCAAGTGATGATTTTATCCCCAAATCCCTGCAACTGAACTTCTAAAAACACCCCTCCTTCTTCATCTCCATCCTTGATTGCAGCTTTCCAGAAATTAGTAATTTATTGCCATTGCATCATTATAAATTAATCAACAACAGATGATTCCAAAATGTAAAAATGATTTTTAATATCAACATGCTTGTGTGTACATGCGCCAGTGTGTTTCCATTTCAAAACAAATCTCTTTTTACGTCTCTTTCAGTGTCTCACACTGAAAAAACCAGCGATAAAAACATCAAATTTATTGCAGGCTGATCTAGCTCCTTAGAAACATGTTCATGTGTTTGATCTACTTAATTCCTTCAAACTTTAAATTAAAATCGCCTAAGAAAGTATCTTGCAGCCTACTCATAATCAACTTCGTCATTTCATCTGGCTTGATTTAGTTAAGAAAGTAAATCAAATATCTCTGCCAGATATTATTCAGGGTGGACAATAGGTAATAATAATAATAATATTTTATTTATAAACCGCCTCCTCTCCCCAAAGGGACTCGGAGCGGTGCACAAAGAAATTAAAAAACCAATATTGAATACATGAATAGATAAATAGATAAAATACAAATTAAACAAAATTATCCCTGCGCTAAAATCCCCTGTATTAAACTTACGCTAAAATCCCCTAAACCCTATTAAAAGACGGAAGACTAACCTAGGCCGGCCAAGCAGAAGAAGTGTGTTTTGTTTTTGACGGAAGGAGCGGAGGTCCGTAGTTGTTCTAATTTCGGGGGGAAGGTCGTTCCAGAGGGCTGGGCCCGCCACAGAGAAGGCCCTTCCCCTGGGCGTCGCCCGCTGGCATAGCCTAGTGGACGGCACCCGGAGAAGTCCCTCTCTGTCGGAGCGAATCGGCCGCAGGGATGTATGGGGCAGGATCCGATCCCGCAGATAACTAGGTCCCGTGCCATGGAGCGCTTTAAAGATGGTAACTAACACAGGTAACTAACACAGGTAAGATCGCTATTGTTTGATTTTCAATAGCAATAACTCTGAGAATTATATATACCCCTTCATAGTGTTTCGCAGCCCTCTCTAAGCAATTTCCGAGTCAGCCT
Source organism: Rhabdophis nuchalis (assembly GCA_039707465.1). Taxonomy (NCBI): domain Eukaryota; kingdom Metazoa; phylum Chordata; class Lepidosauria; order Squamata; family Natricidae; genus Rhabdophis; species Rhabdophis nuchalis. The sequence goes on from CM077648.1 coordinate 112,126,957, forward strand.
ATTGCCCCCAATAATTTGGATCCTCATTTTACACAGCCAAGAGCTGTGGTGGTGCAGTGGAAGGAAGATAGAATTGTAGTTCAACTCATCTTCAGGATGGAAAATAAGGATAAGTCTTGCTCCCATACTCTCATTGAAAGGACTAAGTTCTATATCTAGAAATATAGCAAGAGCAATGGCACTTAGACTTATATACCGCTTCACAATGCTTTACAGCCCTCTCGAAGCAGTTTTACAGAGTCAGCCTATGGCCCCCAACAATCTGGGCCCTCATTTGACCCACCTCGGAAGGATGGAAGGCTGAGTCAACCTTGAGCCTGGTGAGATTCGATCTGCCAAATTGCAGGCAGCTGGCAAACAGCAGAAGCAGCCTGCAGTATTGCACTCTAACCACTGCACCACCACGGTTATAGTCAAAACAGTCCAAATGGCAGACATGGCAGTGCAGTCAAAGATTGTCCAGTGTTTTTTTTATGTAAAATGCTTTTATTTATTTAAACGCTTTTATATGGCCACCCATCTTATGCAACTCTGGATGACTCATAACAATTTTTTTTATTTGATCGTGGCTGCCATCTTTGATTGTAAAGTCATGGCCCCCATTTTTTCATCATATTCTGCAAAGCCCCTGTTTAGGTCATAAATATTTTTTAAAAGTATTTTTAAAAGAAGCATTTATGCCAACATCTCTCAAATATGCCTAGACATGTAGAATAGAATAGAATAGAGTAGAGTAGAGTAGAATAGAATAGGGAAGAGTAGAGTAGAGTAGAGTAGAGTAGAATAGCATAGGGAAGAATAGAGTAGAGTAGAGTAGAATAGAATAGAATAGAATAGGGAAGAGTAGAGTAGAGTAGAGTAGAGTAGAATAGAATAGGGAAGAGTAGAGTAGAGTAGAGTAGAGTAGAGTAGAGTAGAATAGGGAAGAGTAGAGTAGAGTAGAATAGAATAGAATAGGGAAGAGTAGAGTAGAGTAGAGTAGAGTAGAGTAGAATAGAATAGAATAGAATAGAATAGAATAGAATAGAATAGAATTCTTATTGGCCAAGTGTGATTGAAAACACAAGGAATTTGTCTTTGGTGCATAGGCTCTCAGTGTACATAAAAAGACAAGATACATTTGTCAAGAATCATAAGGTACAACACTTAATGATAGTCATAGGGTACAAATAAGCAATCAGGAAACAATATCAACATAAATCATTATGATTATGACTGCAGGACTGTAACTTACAAAGTTACAGTCCTGCAGTCATACGTGGGAGGAGATGGGTGATAGGAACATGAGAAGAATAAGAGTAATGCAGCCTTAGTGAATGATTGGACCATGGTGAGGGAATTATTTGTTTAGCAGAGTGACGGCGTTCGGGGAAAAACTGTTCTTGTGCCTAGTTGTCTCAGTGTGCAGTGCTCCACAGTGTCATTTTGAGGGTAAGAGTTGAAACAATTTATGTCCAGGATGCGAGGGGACTGTAAATATTTGTGTATGAAGATAGCATGTGACCCTATATTCCAGACTGCATTTTGCCCATAAATAAGCATAACTCCAGCTGAACTCTGAACTGAGAATAGACAAGCAGAGAATTACACTGGATGATGTAAGATAGCGATTTTCTTAACTATACTTAAATATTAAGAACATGAACTATTGCTCATGGTAATGACTCCTTTATTCCCAACAGTCTGCTTCTCAGCTGAGGAAAGATGGTAAAAATGAAATTTTCAACCAACACTAGATAAAATGCATTAGCCAAGACTGACTGAAATTCTGGGAAATCTTGTGGAGAGCTTTTGATGTCAGAGGCGATGTTCCCATTATGTCCAAAACACTGGAAGTTTGTGTTACTGTTGTCTTCAGAGAGAATGACCAAAGAAAGGAGTTTCTTGTAAAAGCAGAGAAAAGATAATTATAAAACTATTTATCAAGTTTTGCTTTCATTACGTAGACTGGGATGTTCAAGAAGAAAGCATTCCTAACATTGAAAGGTAGTTACTTTGATGAGGACTGATTGTTCATACGCGAAGAAGTTCTTGGCTATCTGAATTATTCAAAACTGCTGTTTACAAATTGCATTCCAGAATATCTGCCGAATTTTATCAAGGATTTTTTTTATTTTTTTATTTATTTTATTACATTTATATCCCGCCCTTCTCCGCAAAGGACCCAGGGCGGCGCACAGGAGATTTAAAAAACATACAAAAATAGAACATAAATAATTTAAAATATATATTACATCCCAAACCTGTGCTAAAACCAATTATTAATTAAAACCCAATTTAAAACTTAGGCCCCATGGGAGGTTAGGCCATGGGCCATGATGTTTCCATGAGATGGTAGGTATAGTATGCAAGCTTCCTACAATATATGCGAGACCGCCTCCTGCCCCATACATCCCTTAGACCAATATGCTCCCACAGAGAGGGCCTTCTCAGGGTGCCGTCGGCCGGACAATGCCGACTGGCGACACCCAGGGGAAGAGCCTTCTCTGTGGCGGGCCCAGCCCTTTGGAACGACCTACCCCCTGAATTACGCACCATCACCGACCTCCGCCTCTTCCGCCAATGTCTGAAGACATACCTTTTCCAACAAGCCGGCCTAGCCTAACCTCCCACGGGGACTTCTAGAAAGTTTTAAATTGGGTATTTTAATAATTTGGTTTTTAGCACAGGATCAGGATAATTTAATATTTATTTTAAATTATGTATTTATTTTTTTGTGTACTTTTGTATATTTTTAAATTTCCTGTGCGCCGCCCTGGGTCCTCTGTGGAGAAGGGCGGGATATAAATATAAATTAATAATAATAATAATAAAACAATGACAGCTTCTTCTTCTCAAGAACCTCTGGCACTGCATCATGAACTTCTGATGCTTCATGTGATGAACCTCTAAACCTCTAAATAAAAGGCGTACGTTTCATGTCCCCAGTTTTTCCTGGTTCTTCCAGAGAGGGAGAAATAATAAAATTATTTTGAGGACAATTTGAACTTCCTTGAACAGTAGAAGGCTGATCTGTCCATACTCTTTGTGTTTGTGCCTTGACTTTTCCTCCTGGGGTGCCCTTTTCAAGATATTCTGTGTGGTCCTGAAAGTTGGCTTGATCTCCCAAAATTTGCTTGATCTGTACTCAGGGGTGGCATTGAAAATTTAGCAACAGGTTCTCTGCCTGGTTGCTGGATGGGCGTGACCATGGTGGTCATGGCCTACTCAGCTTCCTGCACCATGGAAGAGGGGGGGAATTTTGCCCTCCCCAGGCTCTGGAGGCTTTCCTTGAGCCTCCGGGAGGATGAAAATGACCTTCCCCTGACTCCAGAGGCCCCCCAGAGGCCAGAAATGGCCCTGTTTCTGGACTTCCAGAACTTCTGGAAGGCCCATTTTTCACTCTCCCAGAGCCTCTGCGTGGACCATGCACTTACCTGGCATCCAAAACGGGCTATGTCGGGATTCCTGGGAGGGGTGGAGTGGGATGAGCGGGGCCAGCCAGTCCTTGGAACTACAAGTTCGGCGAACCAGTTGTAAAATTAACATCCAGTTCACCCAAACTGGTCCAAACCGGTTGAATCCCACCCCTGTTTATATTTCATCAACTTTGAAACATTTATGGCCAACCAAGCTTAGCCCAGACAAGCACCCGTTAAAAACTCAACCCACATTCTTGCCAAGGGCTGGCCTTCCTGGCTCACATAGATCCCCTCACCAGGGATTGGAGGCATCAGGAATCCTTCAATTTGTCCTGCTGACATTTTTGTAGCCAAGCAGATAGTTGTTATTTTCCTGAAATCTGTAGGAGAAAAGCAAACTGAACTGATGTTTTGTACTTCTGCTAAGACGGGGTCGGCAACCTTAAACACTCAAAGAGCCACAAAGGTCTTAGCTGGAAGCCCCCCATTCAATTCTGGAGCTGACTGGAATCCTGGTTCCCCTCACCATAGAGTCTCCTCCTAGCACGGCATCCTTTTTCCTCTACCTGTCCTAACCGAAAGCTCTATCCATTGTGGAGCCGACCGGTGATGGGGAGCTGCAGCAGAGGGATGAAAGAGCCACATGCGGCTCCAGAGCCGTGGCTTGCCGACCCTTGTGCTAAGATCTAACAGGGCTATAAATGGAAAAGCAAAACCACCTTCCTCTGATGGCAAATCATAGGGCCAGAAATCTATCTGAGTCCTCTTTTTGCAAAAAAAGTAAAAGTTTGCTGCCGCTGCTATAAAATAATTGCTTTCTGTGTGAATCATTGAAACAATAGGATGCACGGGCTCATTTCCAGACCTTTGTGTACATGGAAGTGATGTCATTGGAAATGCCAAAGATACGAACCCAGACGTCTTGGGTTATGCAGCTATGGTCACATCCCTTGAAAATTAAGCCAAAGCCTTACTGGAAACACAGAGTGCCATTCTTATTATGCAGGTCTGTTATTCTTCCCCCCTGTGGGGTCCTTGGAGCTTGGTTCTTTTCTTGCAGACGTTTCATTACCAAATAAGGCAACATCATCAGTGCCCAGGACACTGTCTGGTAGGGAAATATCTGCAAGAAAACAACCAAGCTCAGAGATTCTAAAGACCCCCCCTCCACAACTGAACCCTGATCTAAAAATTATTCTTCCTTTCCAGCATCCACTGATTGGCTTGGTTCTGCGCTAAGCATATTCAAACTTTTACTTTGTTCTTTGAAGCTGCGCTTCTTCCTTCCAAACTTCCAAATTCCATCTGGGGATTCCATGATGAAGTTGGGCACTTGAGAAGAGCAGAGCCACTTCATCCTTAATCATCATTCCAGCTGGAAGATAATTGAAGTACTTCTCAAATGAAGGAAGCCCAAAACGTTTGATCCTTGGCAAAATTAAGTTAGGTGGAAGTTTGGATTTCTTAGAGCACGGGGTTGTTCAGAAGAACAAGTGAGTATCTGTAATAGAGTCTCTACTAGGGGTTAGAAGAGCCACGGATCACAGCTACGTCTTTAATATATATTGCATGTGCAACAAATGCAGTGAGGGATGAGGAGGTGATTGCCATCTTGATTTCTTTGGATACCTCCCTCCATAGATGCTTCTAATGCAAGATGGGCAACGGGGAGGGAGGTGGTCTTGGTGTTTGGGTATGGAACTGTATGGTGCAGGAGGGCGACTTGGAGAAGGGAGTATGTTCTCACCACCTTCTTGCCTACATATAGGCAAGAAAAACAAAATGCACAAGTACCGTATAGGTGGTACCTTGCTCAATAGTAGCAACTGTGAAAGGGATCTAGGAATCCTAGTGGACAACCATTTAAATAGGAGCCAGCAGTGTGCAGCAGCTGCCAAAAAAGCCAACACAGTTCTAGGCTGCATAAACAGAGGGATAGACTCTAGATCACGTGAAGTGTTAATGCCACTGTATAGTGCCTTGGTAAGGCCACACTTGGAATACTGCATACAGTTTTGGTCGCCACGATGTAGAAAAGACGTGGAGACTCTGGAAAGAGTGCAGAGAAGAGCAACCAAGATGATTAGGGAACTGGAGGCTAAAACATATGAAGAACGGCTGCAGGAGCTGGGTATGTCTAGTTTGATGAAGAGAAGGACCAGGGGAGACATGATAGCAGTGTTCCGATATCTCAGAGGGTGCCACAAAGAAGAGGGAGTCAAACTATTCTCCAAGGCACCTGGGGGCAGGACAAGAAGCAATGGGTGGAAACTAATCAAGGAGAGAAGCAACTTAGAACTAAGGAGAAATTTCCTGACAGTTAGAACAATTAACCTCTGGAACAGCTTGCCTCCAGAAGTTGTGAATGCCCCAACCCTGGAAGTCTTTAAGAAGATGTTAGATAGCCATTTGTCTGAAATGGTATAAGGTTCCTGCACACACAGGGGGTTGGACTAGAAGACCTCCAAGGTCCCTTCCAACTCTGCTATTGTATTGTATTGTATCTAATTCGCATACCACTGGCTGGGGCCGTGCGGTGGTCAAGGCCAACGGTCTTGCATGCCATCCTGATGATGCTCCTGGAGATGCAACCCACATGACCACCTATGGGGATTGCGCATTGGACAATGGGGTGGGGGTTGTTGCGGGGGAGGGGGCTGGACACTGATATGTATGATTGCGCACGCTTGGGTCTCAGACCTTGAGACATCCCCCTGCCAACAAAAGTGCCTATAGTCAAGGCTATGGTTTTCCTAGTTGCAATGGGTGGCTGTGAAAGTTGGACCATAAGAAAGGCTGAGCTCCAAAGAATGGAGGCCTTTGAACTCTGGTGCTGGAGAAGACTCCTGTGAGTCCCTTGGACTGCAAGGCGATCAAACTGGTCAGTCCTAGAGGAGATCAACCCTGACTGCTCTTTAGAAGGCCAGATCCTGAAGAGGAAACTCAAATACTTTGGCCACCTAATGAGAAGGAAGGACTCACTGGAGAAGATCCTAATGCTGGGAACGACGGAGGGCAAAAGAAGAAGGGGACGACAGAGAATGAGGTGGCTGGATGGAGTCACCGAAGCAGGAGGCGTGAGCTTAAATGGACTCCAGAGGATGGTAGAGGACAGGAAGGCTTGGATGAATGCTGTCCATGGGGTGATGATGGTCAGACACAACTTCGCAACTATTAACAACAACCAGAAATTGAAACCAAAGATGTCTATGAAGATTCTGAGTCCACTAGATCATCCAGGTGCTTTTCTCCAAAGGGCGATGGGACTTTCTGGGTTTTTGTTGAAGTTGTTTCAATCCTTTCCCATCTCAATCAGTCAGTTAGAATCAAAGAAGCTTCTTGGATGAGAAGTGAAACCTCTTCAGGAAAAAAAAAATCAAGCAAATCCAAGTGCCATTTGGAGAAAAACACTTTTGGGAAACCAGAGATGTTAGTTGCTGGATCCAGAAAATGAGGGTGCTATTTTATGGAGGGATGCAATGGCTCAGTGGCTAAGATACTGAGTTTGTTGATCAGAAAGGTCAGCAGTGCGGAAGTTTGAATCCCTAGCGCCCACGTAACGGAGTGAGCTCCCGTCACTTGTCCCAGCTTCTGCCAACCTAGCAATTCAAAAGCACGTACAAATACAAGTAGAAAAATAGGGACCACCTTTGGTGGGAAGGTAACAGCGTTCCATGCGTCTTGGGCATTTAGTCGTGCCGGCCACATGACCACGGAGATGTCTCCGGACAGCACTGGCTCCTCGGCTTTGAACAGAGATCAGCACCACCCCCTAGAGTCGGGAACGACTAGCACATATGTGCGAGGGGAACCTTTACTTTTACCTTAGATTATGAACCCTGGCATGGCTCCTGCTCCCTCCTGCCAACGCAGCTTAAATACAGCTGTGCTGACACTGTCATAAAAAAACTTTTGGGAGATATATGAATGTGCCCGCTCACCTTACCACGTCAATAATAGATGTGCAAAGGGATTTAGCAGTGATGCACAGAACCTAATTCATTCATATAGCACTGAAGTACTTTAGGGAGCTGGCCGTGGGAGGATGTTTTCTGCCTGACTAATATATTATACCTGGTTAACTCAATCCTTGCCAGCAAAATGAGCCATTCTGGTTAGGTAAAGCAATGATCAAGCACGTAACTAAAAGGAGCATCATTTGTAGCCTGGAAAGAAATATCCATCTGGTTCAGTTCCAATCCGGGAGAAAGACACTGGAAACATGGAAGCTGGCTGAAAAGAAGGTTTAATGATGAACAGAAGCACATGGGTTCTGGGCAGCTGACCACAGAGAATTGAGAGTGAGGGGTTTTTAATATGTTCTTAAAGCTTTGCACTTGAGCTTCCTGTTCCTGTGCAAGAACATGTATTCTATTGGCTGTTGTCAGACTCTCATGGGGACATGTAGGTGTTGTGGCCCACCAGCAGCCAGTGGAGTTGGCTGAATATTTGGACAGTGAGGAAGTTGGGGAGGAACATGGGCCAGTCCTGGAGTCTGGGGAAGGCTCTGATGAAGGCTCTGTGTCGGAGGCAGAGAGGGGGCCAGAGCCCTATGCCAGTTATCACCTGCCTTCAGAGTCAGACATTAATGAGGCAGACGAACAGCTGGAGACTGTTCCCAGTGTGCGCATGCGCAGAGTTGCCAGACGAAGGGAACAACTAAAGAACAGAGAACTGGGCTCATCTCTATTTCAAAGCTGAAGAGCTGGCGCTGTCCGAAGACGTCACTGTGGTCATGTGGCCGGCATGGCTAAATGCTGAAGGCGCACGGAACGCTGTCACCTTCCCACCAAAGGTGGTTCCTATTTTTCTACTTGCATGTTTTACATGCTTTCAAACTGCTAGGTTGGCAGAAGCCGGGACAAGTAACGGGAGCTCACTCTGTTACGCAGTGTTAGGGATTCGAACCGCCAAACTGCCGACCTTTCTGATCAACAAGCTCAGCGTCTTAGCCACTGAGCCACTGCATCTCTAAAAAGATACCGCCCCTCCAAATTTCATAAGTTTGATTGGCTGTTAAATGAATTGTTGTAAATGCGGGACTCCCTACTTGTCTGGTATTCAATACAATACAATACAATAGCAGAGTTGGAAGGGACCTTGGAGGTCATCTAGGGGACCTTGGAGGTCATCTAGTTCATTAACTAATTGCATTTCTAGCCCTCTTGATTGATCGCTTGTGGTGACTGACCAGGTTTTCCTACATTTTTAGCTCCTCAAGAAGAACCCCTCTTAGATTGGAAGACACTGACTGGCCAAAGCAATTCAATAAATGGTGCTGAATTTGGGTTTCCACCATCCAGGTCCAACGCCATTAACAACTACTGTGTGTTGGCGCTGGCTCAGGATTCCTTCCTTATAATTCATCCCAGCTGTAAAATAGCTCCAAGTCAAACTGGACACTTTGTCTGAATTACAAGCTTCCCATCCTTCAGCTCCAATGTGTTTTCCTTCCTCCCCATCCCATTTTCAGGCTTTGGACGGGATCCTTGGCTTCTGATTTGGCTGTTCTTGGCTCCCAGCTCTTCCTTAGTGTCGATCGAGGGGCTGAGAGCAAAGAGAGGCAATCCTTAGGCCAGTGATGGCGAACCTTTTTTGGCTCGCGTGCCAATAGCGGAGGGAGCGCAGGGGGGTTGTGCGTGGGTGTGCCATACCCATAATGCTATGTGCGTGACCCCCTGCTTTTGGCACGCTTTTTCCGCCCTCCCCAGGCTCCAGAGGCTTTCTAGGAGCCTGGGGAGGGTGAAAACAGCCTCCCCTCCCCACCTCCAGAGGCTTCAGGAGCTTCCCTGAAGCCTCCAGAGGGCGAAAAATAGCCTCAAAAGAAGGCCTAAATCAGCTGGCCAGCACACACATGCGCGCTGGAGCTGACAGGGCAATGCCTTGCGTGCACTAATAAATGGTTCTGCGTGCCACCTGTGGCACCCGTGCCATAGGTTCGCCATCACTGCCTTAGGCCAACATCTACATGCAGCCCTCAAAACCTTCAAGGACACCCCCACCACCACCATGTCAGAGGATGGGAAAAATGGAGATCTTACACCTTGCTCTTTTTCCGTCTATGATTTCACCCTCGGCTATAGTTCCAAGAAGCCTAATAGCCAGGGCTGGGCTTCAAAAATTTCAGCAATGGGTTCTCTGCTTGCTGCACCATGTCGGGATGTGGCATTTTTGCCTTCCCCAGGCTCTAGAGGCTTTCCTCGAGTTTCTGGGGGGGAAAATACAAACTTTGCTAATGGAAATAATAGGTATTAATTTCCCCCTTGAACCGGAACTTTACTTGCTTGGTATCAAACCACAAGAAATCCAAAACCAAAATTGGTACCTCTTTACACACATCACAACAGCGACCAGGATGGCCATTGCACAACAGTGGAAAAATAATAACCCACCAACCGAAAACCTAATTATATATATAAAAAAATTAGCTGTGCAGAAGCCGACAAATTAACGTATATCTTAAAGGACAAGTCAACCTCAATTTATGCCCAATCCTGGGAGAAATGGTACAGATGGTATAACAAGAGAACGACGGATATCAAAGAAAATAACTAGATAGAATAATAGTGAAATAGGCACAAGGAGCTACAAGATAATATTATACTTAAGACAATGTTATAGTTTCTATGTAAGCATCTAAATATAAATACAAGTAATCATAGACGTCAGACTGGGACAAATATATTTCTTAAATTAGGGAAGTAGATATATCCCTGGTCTGTCCCCCCACCTTTACCTTTCCCCCTTTCCCCTCCCTCCCTACCCTTGTTCGTCCTCACCATCACCCCCCACCCTATAATTGTTAAATGTTTAATTTTATATTTTTATTAATAAAGATTATTTTTTAAAAAAAAATAGCCTCCCCTAGGCTTCCAGGAGGCCCCTTCCCACCCCTCCCCGACAATGGTGGGTTCCTACCGGTCTGGGCCAGTTCGGCCAAACCAGTAGTGGTTTGGCAGCCTGGGTCACTGGAACTGGCAGCAACCCAGTGGTGGGTTGCAGGCAGTATGCCCCAGTATGGATGTACCAGAGCCTGCCCAGAATACCGGGTACCGTTCAGATATGGAGGGCCCACCCGCTTGCCATCGCTCCTTACTTGTCCTTTGGTGCTGCCGTGCATGCGCTGGGCGCATACAGCGCCTGTGTGATGCTCTGCCAAGCAGCTGGAGCATCGCAGAGGCTTATGGAAGCGCCGCAGGCAAGTATGACGCATGCTCCACATGCGTGCAGATGGGTGATGCCGGGGCCATTCCAACTGTACCAGTTGGAACGGAATCTGGAACCCACCACTGCAGCAAACCATGCCTGCTACGCCTCTGAACCAGTTCTGCCGGTGGCGCTGTAGACGCTTCCATCTTGTTTTTTGCTTCTGCACATGCGCAAAGTAATGTTTACTGCACTATGCATGCGTGCACTGTGCACATCAAGTGCACGCGTGGTGCGTCCATGAGCAAACCAGCAGTACTGACTGCCGGAACCCACCCCTGCTCCCTGAGCCTCTGTGCAGGCCCTGCACTTCCCTCGCGTACAAAACCGACTGCATGGAGACTCCTAAAAGGGGCAGGGTGGGGTGGGCGGGGCCAGCCAGGGGTGGGATTTGGAGGTTCTCTGAGCCGGCCATAACGTTAGCTACGGGTTCTCCTGTAGCAGCCCACCCCTGCTAATAACCACAGCAGAGAAGGAATGATAGGATCAGCAGAAAGAAATCGTTTTTACACAGAACTCTGTGGAACGGAGGAACTGGCTACTACTGTTTGTGGCAACAGCAGCCAATTAGGATGGTTTTCAAAGTGCAGGAGGGGGAACGGGTAGTTTCCTCGAGATTCCAGATTTATGAACCTCCCAGTGCATCTGGCTGCTCACGGTGACATAGAAAGCTGCATTCGATGGACCCTCGGGGGCCTGACATTCTTATAAAGTATTTTCTGACTCAACAGGACTCAGCTCAGTGATTCAGAGATACTAGCAGCCTCATCAAAGCAATGATGTGTATCTTTTTTTAGGGGGTGCCTTGGGCTGGCAAGTCTGTGATTCACTCTTTAGGATCCATCAAAGTGACATAAGGCATTGGTGGTTCCGATATTTAAGAGGATGCCAGAAAGGAGAGGAGGGGAGGTCAACCCATTTTCCAAAAGACCAGAAGGGCAGGACAAGAAGCAATGGGCAGAAACCAATCAAGGAGAGAAGCAACTTAGAACTAGGGAGAAATTTCCTGACAGTTAGAACAATTAATCAGTGGAACAGAAGTTGCCTCCCGAAGTTGTGAATGATCCAACCCTGGAGGTTTTTAAGATGTTGGATAACCATTTGTCTGAAGTGGTGTAGGGTTTCCTGCCTAAGCAGGGGGCTGGACTACAAGACCTCCAAGGTCCCTTCCAACTCTGTTATTCTATTCTATTCTATTCTATTCTATTCTGTTCTGTTCCTCTCTGCTCTGCTCTGCTCTGTTCTATTCTGTTCTAATTCTATTCTATTCATTTGTTTCTTTTTCTATTCTATTCTATTCCATCCCATCCCATCCTATTCTAATTCTATGCTATTCTTCTATTCTATTCATTTGTTTCTGATTCTATTCTATTCTATTCTTCCTGTTTCTATTCTATTCTTCTATTTTATTCATTTCTTTCTGTTTCTATTCTATTCTATTCATTTATTTCTTATTCTATTCTATTCATTTATTTCTTATTCTATTCCATTCTACTCTGTTCTGTTCTGTTCTGTTTTAATTCTATTCTATTCATTTGTTTCTGTTTTTATTCTATTCTATTCTATTCATTTCTTTCTTATTCTATTCTATTCTTCTATTTTATCCATTTCTTTCTGTTTCTATTCTACTCTTCTATTCTATTCATTTCTTTCTTATTCTATTCTATTCTATCCCATCCCATCCCATCCCATTCTATTATATTCTAAAAATTAATTTAAATTAGAATTCTACTAGCTGAGACTGGGTAACCACCCTTCAGGGTAGCTGTAGCAAAGGATGCGACTTAAATAACCTGAAGATTCTTTGGTGTGCTCTGCCTGTATGAGTCCATCTGTAACCCAACTGAAGGAAACAAGAACATATATCTCCAAGAAATGCCTCTTGGGTCTGTTTGCTTTTGTTTAAATTGCAAATTGGTAATTGGGCTCCTGAACGGAGTGTCCCAGAATGAGTTCACTCATGCAATTTTTTTTTTAAACTCTCCTAGAGGAGCGCTTGGGAGAAACGTAGCCAAACAAAGCCACAGTCAGGCCTATAAACTGTAAAATTTCACTCCGAGGGAAGCAATAAATAATCCGAATATCAGATTGCAAGAAACCCGCCGGTTGGAGAGGCCTTTACACTTGAGCTTTCAATTGCTTTTTGGTGCGCAGTTGCAAAACACTCACGCAAGCTGGAGTTTATAGATGGCCTTGAGGGGATAAACACACAGGGAGAAATTCTGAGAAAGTGGAATAGATTCAGGCCAGATTGAGACGCCTGCTCGCTCTCTTCCTACTTTCGGTGCCAGTTTGTGCATTTGGGAGAATCAAATTTTCTGGCCCTTTTGGGCAGGAAGATAAGAACTTTGAAAAAGAATTATATATGTCTACAAGAACCCCCCCCCCCCATGTAATTACAAAACTGGAAGGAACCACAAGGTCCTGTCCTTTTGCCAGATAGTATACGCTGAAAGCAGGGCATCTAATATACCAGGGGTCGGCAACCTTAAACACTCAAAGAGCCACAAAGGTCCTAACCGGAAGCCCCCCCATTCATTTCTGGAGCTCACCGGAAGTCCGGTTCCTCCACCATAGAGTCTCCTCCTAGCACGGCTTCCTTTTTCTTCTATCTATCCTAACCAAAGGCGCCAACCAGCGACAGGGAGCCGCAGCAGAGGGATGAGAGCCACATGCGGCTCCAGAGCTGCAGGTTGCCAACCCCTGTAATATACAGCAAACCCCTTTCCTCCTTTTGGTTTAAGATTTTCTCAATAAATTCCCAGGATTTCCAGAACTGTGAGCTTAAAATCTGGCAATGCAAGTAGACCTCGATTTACGGCAATTCATTCAAAGTTACAACAGTACCGAAAAAAAGTGAATTATGGCCAGTTTGGACACTTACAACTGTTGTAGCATCCCCGCATGTGATCAAAAATTCTGACGCTTGGCCAATTGACTCACATTTATGACGCTCGCTGTGTCCTGGGGGTCAAGAGATCCCCTTTTGTGACTTTCTGATAAGCAAAGCCAAGGGGGGGAGCCAGATTCATGTCACCGCTGTTTAACTCATTGAACAACTACCCCGATTCACTTAACAACCATAGCAAGGAAGGTCACAAAATGAAGCAAACTCAAATCACAAATGTTTCACTTAGCAACAGAAATCTGGGGCTCAGTTGTGGTTGTAAGTCGAGGACGACCTGGACTAGAACAGGTTGGCCAAGTGTTTGCTTGGGGCTGGGGTTGGGTGTGGAAAACAAATCAAGATAATGTCCATAACCCACAACCAAAGCCCCTCCCCTCTTTTTGTACATTATGCGATGATGATGATGTTCAATCATGGCCAACTCCCCACATCTTCTGATCTTGCACTACTGTGAGTTGCTCTATGCCCGTGATGGCAAACCTGTGGCAGAGACATCTCTGAGGGCACATGAGCCGTTGCCCTATGTCAGCTGCAGTGCACATGCGCATGCTGGCCAGCTGATTTTTGGCCTCTCTGGAGGACCCCCAGGCTCCAGGAAAGCCTCTGGCGAAAAATGGGTCTCCCAGACTTTTTCACTCTCCCCAGGCTCTGGAGGCTTTCCTGGAGCCTGGAGATGGCGAAAATGCCCTCCCCCGGCTCTCTGGAAGAAATACCAAGCTCAGCTTGGAGGCGAGCAGTTCATTTATTTATTTTATTTATTTTATTTATATCCCGCCCTTCTCCAGAAGGACCCAGGGCGGCGCACAGGAATTTAAAATACATACAAAATAATACAAAAAATTTAAAAAACCTATTAAATATCAGCCCTGTGCTAAAACCAATTAAAATCCCCAATTAAAACTATCTACATTAGTCCCAGTGGAGGTTATGTTAGGCCGGCTTGATGAAAAAGGTGTGTTTTTAAACACTGGCAGAAGAGGCGGAGGTCAGTGATGGTACGGAGTTCTGGGAGTAGGTCGTTCCACAGGGCAGGGCCCGCCACAGAGAAGGCTCTTCCCCTGGGTGTCGCCAGTCGGCATTGTCCGGCCGACGGCACCCTGAGAAGGCCCTCTCTGTGGGAGCGGATCGGTCGAAGGGATGTATGGGGCAGGAGACGGTCTCGCATATAACTAGGTCCCGAGCCATGGAGCGCTTTGAAGATGGTCGTCAAAACCTTGAAGCGCACCTGAAAGGCCACAGGAAGCCAGTGCAGGATTGGTGTAATATGGGAGTACCTTGAAGCTCCCGTAATCACCCGCGCGGCTGCATTCTGAACTAACTGTAGCTTTCGAGTGCACCTCAAGGGAAGCCCCATGTAGAGAGCATTGCAGTAGTCGAGTCAGGATGTCACGAGTGCATGAGTGACTGTGCGAAGGGCAGCCCGGTCCAGTAAGGGGCGCAATTGGCGCATCAGCCGTACCTGATTGTGCTTCCAAACTGCCCTCCTGATACGCCTGATACGCCTGATGGCGCATCAGGCGTACCTGATTGTGCCTCCACACTGCCCTCCCCATCCACGTTGTGCATGGAGAGGGCAGTGTGGAGGCATGCTTTGCATTATGGGTGCCAGCATGCGTGTATGCTATCGCACGTGCGCGCTCGTAAGTTTGGCACCCAACAACAAAAAGGTTAGCCATCATTGCAATATGCTCTGGCTGGTGTCAGCTTTGATGGTATCCGGCCACCGTGTTCTTCAGGTGGCTTGCTTTCCTTTTACCACAAACTCTTCCAAACACCATTGCTTTCTCCAGGGAATTCCTACGCAAGACGTGGTCAAAATAAGTGAGATTGCAGTTTTGTGATTTTTGCCTTCCAGGGACATGTCTGGTGTTAAGGCGTTCTACGACTTGCTTGTTAGTCATCTTTGCTGTCCAAGGAATACACAGGAGCCTTCTCCAGCAACCGCAGCCCAAACGAGTCAATTTTTCTTCTGGTCGTGCGTGTTGTAAGGTCCAACTTTCACAATGGTAGGTAGAGAGATCCTACCAGTTTAGCAACCGGTTTGCTGAGCGTGCGCCTGCAGCTTAGAGAATACTAACCTTCCACATTGCTGCTTGGGAAGGCAAACATCTAAGGCACAGTAATCCACTCTCCTGTGTGACTCAGCTCAGAAGATAAAGATGGGTAAAGTGCAGGAGTGGGCAGGTGGGCCCACTTGCTCGGAGCAGAGAACCATTTCGCTCCCAGCTGATCTTCGGAGCTACAGGTTCGCCCGAACTGGTTCGAACCAGTTGAATCCCACCCCTGGCTGTGGAGAACAAGGGTTTGATTATACAGTCCTGGCCACCATCTTGAATTTTTGATACTCTCTTCCTCTCTTGGACAGCTTTGGATGTTGTTTTACAAACCAGGTTCCTGCCAACTTCTTTACCTAGAAAAAATCTAGCCCAGCCATTCAACACCATCATTCTGATTTCTGGATTCAATCATATTCCGATCGTCGTATTGTAGGATGATATTGGATGACTAAATTTACTTCACCACTGGGGAAAAAAGGAAGGCCTGTTTCAGATAAGCATTACAGGGACAGACTGGAATGTTTCCATCGCATTTGCTTTTGGCTATGTTTGTTATTTTCTTTTACTGTAAAAATGCACTTGTTAACTTCTGGCTCTTCTTAGCATAAAGAGATAAGACCTTACAGCCGAGCAAGTCTTTATAATACAGAGTCTAGCACTGGCAGCAGTCTCTATTTTTTCCATGTTTGTGAACAAAAATATTCCTCTGAATTTTTACAGGAGGGAGGCATTTAATGGCGACTCCAAACCTTAGGCTGTGGCCAATGGTGGGATTCAATTTAATTTTTTTACTATTGGTTTGGTGGGCATGGCCTGGTGGGCTTGGCATGGCTTGGTGGGTGTGGCTTGGTGGGTGTGGCTTAGCGGGTGTGGCTGGGGAACGATACTGCAAAATCTCCATTCCCTCCCCACCCCACTAACCTGCTCTATAGCTCAGTTCTGCGCAGGGCAACAAAAAAAGACCCAGCCTGATCAGCTGGTGGCAGTGAATAGACAGGGGCGGGGCCAGCCAGAGGTGGTATTTGCCAGTTCTCTGAACTACTCAAAATTTCCGCTACCGGTTCTCCAGAACCAGTCAGAACCGGCTGAATACCACCTCTGGTTGTGGGCCAGTGCCGGGCTGCGGCCTATTTAGAACTGGGCTGAGGAAACAATGGGCAATCAATCCTTTCTCAGCTAACCCCATAACTCAGAACTCTTCTGCCATTTTAATTCTTATCAAATTAAAAACTCTACAAAAAGTTATTTTCACTGCTGATATTCTAGATAAAAATGTGTGTGTGTGTGTGTGTGTGTGTGTGTTGACTATTGTGTCATCTGAGTAGAGTAATCGGGGGGAAAAATAAAATCAAACATCCAGATCTACATGAAATGCATTTTTTAAATGATTCCCGACTTCCTTCTTCTTCTGATCTGTTCTAAAAAGCAATAATCAGGACCAGCTGAACCATTTCAAAGAAATCCTTGGAAATGTGGAAAATATTTTTGTACCTTTGTCAGCACTCAGCAGGGCTGAAGAGGAAACAGAAATAAAACAAATGGAGTTAGAAGACATTCATTGTCTTAACCATTCTCTTCCTGTATGGCCGAATACATCCCACATATGGCCATCAGATGCAGTGTTCATGTCTACCTACAAATCCACCATATACGTTGCAGTAAACTCTCATCCAGGAAATGTACAATCATTCTGTTGCATTCTTTCCCACTGCAAAGCACATCTGGCTTTCTGGTCCAAAGCATTTTCATAGCTAGTGATCTTCCCCTGGATCAGTGAGGTCCTGCAATATAGTTTCATGATGAATTTAAGAGAGCAACCATCTAGGTCGCCTTGAAAGTATGTGATATTTGTTTGGATTGGATGTAGTTCTCCAGAGGATTGGCTTCAACTGACCACATCTCTTCCCCACTGACCACATTGGCTGAGTTGATGAGGAGGACTAGAGGTGACATCAGTGGTGGGTCCCGGACAGTACCAGTATGGTGGCTCGTTTGGCCCATGCGCTCGCCTGCATTCCTCACTTGTTTTTGAAGCAACCAGGAAAATTGTGCACACGCTCACAGCATGCAAGGCCTGCGCGACCTCCACCAAGCAGCTGGGTGTTGCAGGGCGGTGGCATGTGCACGCATGTGCAGTGCGTGTGCCTGACGAAGACACCGGCCCCATGCGCAGCGTAACGGTTGCAACGGGAGCTGGAACCCACCAGTGGTTGACATGTTCCAATAGTTGAGGGGCTGCCAGAAAGGAGGGGGTGGGGTTTCAACCTATTTTCCAAAGCACCTTCAGACAGGACAAGAAGCAATCGATGGAAAGTAATTAAGGAGAGAATCAACCTAAAACTAAGGAGAAATTTCCTGACAGTGAGAACAATGAATCAGTGGAACAATTTGCCTTCAAAAGTTGTGGGTGCTCCAACACTGGAAGTTTTTAAGAAGGGATTGGACAACCATTTGTCTGAAATGGTATAGGGCACTGATCCTCAAAATATAGCCTGCAGGCCAGATGTGGCCCGCCAATGCAAAGTATCCAGCCTGTAGAGTGGTGGGATTCAGCCCCGCCCCTCAAAGTTGGCCTTACCTTCCAGCGAGGGGCATGGGAATGGAGATTTTGCAATATTCTTTCCCTAGGAGTGAGGTGTGAATGGAGATTTTGCAATATCCTTTCTCCAAGAGTGGGATGGGAAAGGAGATTTTGCAATATCCTTTCCCCAGGAGTGGGGAGGGAATGGAGATTTTGCAATATCCTTTCTCCAAGAGTGGGGAGGGAATGGAGATTTTGCAATATCCTTTCCCCAAGAGTGAGGTGAGAATGGAGATTTTGCAATATTCTTTCCCCAGGAGTGGGGAGGGAATGGAGATTTTGCAATATCCTTTCCCAAGGAGTGGGGAGGGAATGGAGATTTTGCAATATCCTTTCCCCAGGAGTGGGGAGGGAATGGAGATTTTGCAATATCCTTTCTCCAAGAGTGGGGAGGGAATGGAGATTTTGCAATATCCTTTCCCCAGGAGTGGGAAGGGAATGGAGATTTTGCAATATCCTTTCCCCAGGAGTGGGGAGGGAATGGAGATTTTGCAATATCCTTTCCCAAGGAGTGGGGAGGGAATGGAGATTTTGCAATATCCTTTCCCAAGGAGTGGGGAGGGAATGGAGATTTTGCAATATCCTTTCTCCAAGAGTGGGGAGGGAATGGAGATTTTGCAATATCCTTTCCCCAGGAGTGGGAAGGGAATGGAGATTTTGCAATATCCTTTCCCCAGGAGTGGGGAGGGAATGGAGATTTTGCAATATCCTTTCCCCAAGAGTGAGGTGAGAATGGAGATTTTGCAATATTATTTCCCCAGGAGTGGGGAGGGAATGGAGATTTTGCAGTATCCTTCCCCTGCCATGCCCTCTAATTCACGCCCATAGAACCAGTAGTAAAAACATTTGCATTTCACCATTGAGCAGGTGACATAGCTAACAAAGAAGTTAGATTGATTTCTTTCCATGAAAGTGTTCTCAAGTCCTACTTTGCCTCATTGCAACCTAATGAAAAAATGGCAGAGAAGAACTTCTTTTATTATTGAACTGCACGCTTCTCTCCATTATCGTCAGGCTTGAAATATACAGAAGAATATACATAATGGTAAGTGAAAACCATGGCTTTCAAGCCTAGCCCTTTCTAAATTTCCGGGGGCTGCAAGTTTGATAATTCCCAGCCGGCATCGCTACAGCAATATGGGATCTGGCTGATAGCATGGTGAGTTTACCCCTTTCCAAAAGGAGCACATGTAAGCCAAAACATAGCCTACTTTCTTTTCCCCAGGGTCAAGTTTTCAGTATGTAGAATGGAAACATCTGCAGCAGATGTGATTTCCATGCCCAGCCAAACCTGCAACATTTGCATGCAATCTGCAAAAAAACAGTACTAAGTGATGACATGGTAATATTTTACCAATTTCTTCTACTGTATCTCTAAAGAGGCATCCATGACCATTACTTCTTTCTTTCTTTCTTTCTTTCTTTCTTTCTTTCTTTCTTTCTTTCTTTCTTTCTTTCTTTCTTTCTTTCTTTCTTTCTTTCTTTCTTCTTTCTTTCTTTCTTTCTTTCTTTCTTTCTTTCTTTCTTTCTTTCCTTCTTTCCTTCCTTCCTTCCTTCCTTCCTTCCTCCTTCCTTCCTTCCTTCCTTCCTTCCTCTCTCTCACTCTCTCTTTCTTTCTTTCTTCTCCTCCTCTCTCTCTCCCTCTCCCTCCCCCTCCCTGTTTCTGTGTGTCTGTGTGTGCACTTTTGAGTCAGAGTTGCCCCAGTGGTGAAATGCATTTTTTTTATTACCGGTTCTATAGGCTTAGCTTGGTGGGTGTGTCAGGGGAAGGATACTGCAAAATCTCCATTCCCTCCCCACTCCTGGGGGAAGGATACTGCAAAATCTCCATTCCCTCCCCACTCCTGGGGAAAGGATACTGCAAAATCTCCATTCCCTCCCCACTCCTGGGGAAAAGATACTGCAAAAACTCCATTCCCTCCCCACTCCTGGGGAAAGGATACTGCAAAAACTCCATTCCCTCCCCATGCCTGGGGAAAGGATACTGCAAAATCCCCATTCCCTCCACATTCCCGGGGAAAGGATACTGCAAAATCTCCATTCCCTCCCCACTCCTGGGGGAAGGATACTGCAAAATCTCCATTCCCTCCCCACTCCAGGGGAAGGATACTGCAAAATCCCCATTCCCTCCACATTCCCAGGAAAATGATACTGCAAAATCCCCATTCCCTCCCCACTCCTGGGGGAAGGATACTGCAAAATCCCCATTCCCTTCCCACTCCAGGGAAAGGATACTGCAAAATCTCCATTCCCTTCCCACTCCAGGGAAAGGATACTGCAAAATCTCCATTCCCACCCCACTCTGGGGCCAGCCAGAGGTGGTATTTGCCGGTTCTCGGAACTACTCAAAATTTCCGCTACCGGTTCTCCAGAACCTGTCAGAACCTACTGAATTTCACTCCTGGGTTGCCCCCTTGTGACACGCCTGGACAAGCCCGTGCAGTTTTCTTGGCAAGTTTTTCAAAAGTTATTTGCCATTGCCTCCTTCCTCGGGCTGAGAGAAAGTGACTGGCCCAGCTGGTTTTGTGCCTAAGGCAGGATCAGAATTCATAGACTCCCAATTTCTACCCACTACGTCCAAATGTGTTATATATCACACAGTGGGAACAGTATTGGTTTGCTGGTTCATTAACAGACATGGGTTTTGTTAATTTGCCAAGCCACTATGTCCCTATTGCATAAAGCAAAAGACTCCTTAGCTAAATCCAGGATAGGAAACTTACAGCTCTGCAGATGTCACTGAATTGTATTCCCAGCAACCTTTCCTAGTGTTGGGTTGTGCGTCTCAGTCCAACACAATCCAAGGCCATATGTTCCCCATAGGGACACGTTTCCCCTTTCCACACACCGTTCCAAAAACAACAACACAAATCGCCTCACGGCTCACTTATATGAGCAATGTTGAGGTAACAAGAATGGCCGGATATATTTAGTCATTGCTGGGATTCTCAAGGACCCAATGCGGCAGCGGTTCAGAGTCTATCTAGAAGAAAGGTTGATGGATCTTACTTTTGAGTAAAGACCCATTGGCTTGGTAGTCGAACCATAGAGCAGAGGTTGAACTCTGATGCAACTGCAGTTTGGCGGTTCAAATCTCACCAGGCCCAAGATTGACTCAGCCTTCCATCCTTCAGAGGTGGTTAAAATGAGGGCCCAGATTGTTGGGGGCAATAGGCTGAAAATATGTAAAACCGCTTAGAGAGGGCTAGAAAGTGGTTTGCCAGCGGCCAGCAGAGCTGGCAGCAGAGTTGGATAGTGAGGAGGTTGGGTAGGAAAATGGGCCAGTCCTGGAGGCTGGGGAAGGCTTGGATGAGGGCTCTGCATTGGACGCAGAAAGGGGGCCAAGGCCATCTGGCAGTTCTCAGCTGCCTTCAGAGCTAGGCAGCAGTGAGGCAGAGGAACTGATGGACCCTGTTCCCAGTGTGCGCATGCACAGAGTTGCCACACGAAGGGAGCAGATAAGGAACAAGGGTCGATTGGGAGTAAAGCCACAGGTGGACGGTGGATGGGCCCTCCCATAGGGAATTAAAGAGGAGCGAAAGGGGAGTGGGCTTTTGCAGGAAACAATTCATTCATTCGTTCGTTCGTTCATTTCAGGAGTGTGATGATCTGTCTGTGAATCTCAGAGACTCTGTGCCCAGTCTTTCCTTGCACAGCACCTCATTTGGAAAATATTTACATGGCAGCTTTCCAAGCTAGATAAGGTCTGTGGTCATAAATTCACCTTTGAAAGACTGTTTACCAGGCCTTGGCTGAATGTGAATGAGAGGGATTCACATGCGTTTAATCAAAGGGGTTTTGTCGGGACCAGGAATCTGCTTTGTGCTTTTTGGGGAAGGCTAGGTCAGAACAGAAAGCACTGTGAAGTGATATATAAGTGTAAGTGGTATTCGAAGAAAGTATCGCTGCGAGAAACGAAGGAACCAGCAATCCATTTTCTTAAAAGGGCTTCAGATCGTTGCTTGTGGTCTAACCACATAAACAAGGACTTCCTGCACTGGAAATAGCCTTCAGATGATCCATTGAATTGTTCCTAATTAGCCGGAAATGAGTCTTTTGGGTTTGAATCAAATGAGACGCAAAGGCAGGAAGTTGTTCACATAGGATAATTCACTACTTGGCTTATCAATAAGTGTCTTCCTGCTAATTTAATGATGTTTCCTTTGGGGCTTCCTGATGTACTTGAGTTTTCAATTTCAGCCAGAAAGCTGGAATGTTTCCAGTAGGAGGGATTGCAGATGATAGACAACCTGGATCTAGTCTGTTATTTCTCCTCTTTTAAAGTAAAGTTGAAAGAGCTAGTCCTGGAAAAAGAAACAGAGGGAGAAAGTATCCTATCTGCTGTGGCCCAGCAGGATCCGGCTGAGCTGATGATAGACTCAGATAGCGAGGAACCATATGAGTCTGCCCTGGAAGGTGAGGGATACCCTGGGGGTGTTCAGAGTCAGAGCAGGAACCAGAGAGGCTGGTTGGCCAACAAGAGGCGCCTGAGGCATGGAGCAGTGGGGAGGATCAAAGGCAGTTTGTCCCTGATGCTAGATTGAGAGGGGCTGAGAAATGGAAGCAGCAACTCCGTAGGCAGGCTCACAGGAGATGATTAAGCACCAGGTGGTTGTTGATTGGCCCCTCCCAAGAGAGCTTATAGGTGGGGTGTTGGGAGGGGACATTTGCAGGAAACAACCGTTCAAATTAATAGCCAGGAAAATCTGTCTGTGTATTGTAGCCATGTTCGTTTGGACTATCTGTGTATTCTAGCCGTGCCTGTTCATTTGGACTACCTGTGTGACAGGTTGCTGCAGAGCTACTCTATTGAACGTGAGTTGTCTGGGCTCTCAGCCAAAGAATTCATTATCTCACTAATTGAACAGTGGCAAACAGCCAAGCCCGTGTTCTGGTCTATTCACAGGCCGGGGATCAGAACACTATCCAAGGGTGCGCTTTAAAATTTTTAGCAATGAGTTCTCTGCCTGGTTGCTGGGTGTGTGTGGCCATTGTGGGTGTGGCCTAGTTGGCCTCCTGCATCACAGCTGGGGGGGGGTTACCTTCCTTGGCTCCAGAGGCTTTCCTCGAGCTTCCGGGAGGGCGAAAACGGCCTCCCCCAAGATCCAAAGGCCCTCTGAAAGCCCTCCGGAGGCCGGAAACAGGCTCACTTCTGGACCTTCCAGGAGGCCAATTTTTTACTTTCCCCAGGCTCTGGAGGCTTTGTTTGAGCCTTTGGGAGGGCGAAAATGGCCTCCCCCTGGCTCTGGAGGCTCTCTAGAGACCAGAAATGGGTCCATTTCCAGGGTTCTAAAACTCCCAGGAGTCCTGTTTTTCTCCCTCCCCCAACCCATCCAAGACTGAGTGACTGTGGTTTCCGGCACCCTGGTTCAGCCAGATAAGTCCAACACTAGCCATTGGGGGCGAACAACTGGCCCCCGTGGAGAGGGCGCGCAACTTGGGCGTCCTCCTGGATTCCCGGCTGTCCATGGAGGACCATGTGGCGGCCGTGGCCAGGTGGGCGTTTTATCAGGTACGCCTGATACGCCAGTTGCGCCCCTTACTTTGATTTTTTTGATTTTATTTTTGATTTTATTAAATTTATACCCCGCCCTTCTCCAAACGGACCCAGGGCGGCGCACAGGCATATTAAAATACATACAAAACCATATAACAAATTTAAAAAACTTATTACTGGACCAGGGGGCCCTTCGCACAGTCACTCAAGCTCTTGTGACATCCCGGCTGGATTACTGTAACGCTCTCTACATGGGGCTCCCCTTGAGTTGCACTCGAAAGCTACAGTTAGTTCAGAATGCGGCCGCGTGGGTGATTATGGGTGCCCAAGGCAAGCCCATATAACACCTCTCCTGCGCGAGCTGCACTGGCTGCCTGTGGCCTTTTGAGTGCGCTTCAAGGTGTTGATGACCATCTTTAAATCGCTCCATGGCTCGGGGCCTAGCTATATACGAGACCGCCTCCTGCCCCATACATCCCTTCCCCCGATCCGCTCCCACAGAGAGGGTCTTCTCCGGGTGCCGTCGGCCGGGCAATGCCTGTTGGCAACGCCCAGGGGAAGGGCCTTCTTTGTGGCGGGCCCGGCCCTCTGGAACGACCTACCCCCCGACCTACGTACTATCTCGGACCTCTGCCTCTTCCGCCAATGTCTTAAGACATATCTATTCCAACAAGCCGGCCTGGCATAGCCCCCGTCTCTGACTTTTTATACAGAAATTCTAATTAGCAGGGTTTTAAATAGGTTTTTAGCACGGGTTTAATAATTTATTAATTTAATATGTTTTTAATGATATATATTGTCTTTGTTATGGTTTTTAAAATGCCTGTGCGCCGCCCTGGGTCCTAACAATGGAGAAGGGCGGGGTATAAATCCGAAATAAATAAAATAAATAAATAAAAAGCCTCCGCACGGCTCCTGTTCTTAGCTGGCATCCCAAACAGGTTGTGTGGAGACTCCAGGGAGTGGAGGGGTGAGGTGGGAGGGGCAGGATTTGCAGGTTTGCCAAACTGGGCAGATCCTTAGCTAGCGGATCGCCCGAACCCATGCAAACCCACAGCAG
Organism: Rhabdophis nuchalis; assembly: GCA_039707465.1. Classification (NCBI taxonomy): domain Eukaryota; kingdom Metazoa; phylum Chordata; class Lepidosauria; order Squamata; family Natricidae; genus Rhabdophis; species Rhabdophis nuchalis. The sequence goes on from CM077648.1 coordinate 112,151,667, forward strand.
TTGATCCCTGTACCTATCTCTTTCAGTTCTGGTCTCGTTCTTTGGTTGCTTCTTCTGGAAAAAGGATGAGGGAGACCTGGGGATAAAATTTAATGCATTCAAGAGCTTAATATGAGTGTCTTCTCATCCATTCCGTCTCTATCTGCAAAATGTTCATGGCCATGTTATACTTATTTATATCCATCTATTTGTACCAATCCCATGCAAAAATGTCCATGTCTGTACTAATACCTGTTACCTTGTACATGTTGACAAATAAATACATACAATTTGCAAAATGGTGTAGGGTCTCCTGCTTGGGCAGGGAGGTTGGACTAGATGACCTACACCAGGGGTCTGCAAAGTTGGCTCTTTTAAGACAGGTGGACTTCAACTCCCAGAATTCCCCAGCCAGCCTCGCTGGCTGGGGAATTCTGGGAGTTGAAGTCCACTAGTCTTAAAAGAGCCAACTTTGCAGACCCCTGACCTACACGGTCCCTACCAACTCTATTAATCTGTTTAATGAGTTTTTTTTTTAAGTGTTTCAATGTCGTTAAGGTACTTTTCAAAACGCAACTGGAGTTACTTTGGGGTTGTTTTTTTTTAATGATTTGCTTCTCATCCAAGAAGCTTCTTCAGTTCTGACTGAATGGTGGTGTCATTCTCCACCATTCAGTCAGAACTGAGGGAGCATCTTGGATGAGAAGCAAAGTGTTTTCGAAGGAGAAAAGAAAATAAAGTCCAGTTGCGCTTTGGAAACGCACCTTTGGGACATCCTTGACCTGGATGACAGAATCACCGTAGACACGTACCGTATTTTTCAGAGTATAGGATGCACCGGACAGGGGTGGGTTTCAAATTTTTTAGAACCTACTCTGTAGGTGTGGCCTATTTTGTGGGCGTGGCTTGGCAGTCATGTGACAGGGTGGGAGTGGCCACCTTTTAAAATGTGGTGAAACTCATTTAATAACGCTCTTGCTTAGCAACCAAAATTTTGGACTCAATTGTGATGATAAATTCTTTCTTTCTTTCTTTCTTTCTTTCTTTCTTTCTTTCTTTCTTTCTTTCCTTTCTTCCTTCCTTTTTTCCTTCCTTTCCTTTCCTTCCCGTTGGGTCACTGGCAGCGGCAGGCCAGATTTACTTCCAGGTACGCCGGTGGAACCCCCTCTCACCGGTTCTTTAAATTTCACCAACCGGTTCTCGCGAGTAGGTGCGAACCTGCAGAAACCCACCACTGGCACCGGAGTATAAGATGCACCAGGATTTTGAAGAGGTAAATTAAAAAAAACTTTTTTTTGCACTCTGCAGATCTCCCAAACCCTCTGCATGCCTCATTTTCTTGTGAAAAATGGGGCATGCAGTGAGTTTGAGAGGCCTGCAAAGTGCTCCTGAGGGCTGTGGGTGGCAAAAACGAGCAAAATATGCCCCATTTTGTGCATAGCCTTTGGGAGGCTTGAAGAATGCTCCTGGAGGCTGGGCCTCCCCAAAACGAGCAAAAATGGCCCATTTTTCATGAAAACAGGCCCATTTTTTGTCAAAAAAGGGCATGTATAGCCTTCAGGAGGCTTGTGCTCCTGGGGGGCTTGGGAAGCAAAAACGAGGAAAAACAGCCCATTTTTCTCTCGTTTTTTCCCTCCCCAGCACCCAGGAGCCCTTTGCAGGCATCCCAAACCCTCTATACGTCCATTTTTGTAAAGTGGGCGTGGTTTTGGGAGGTCAAAAATGCTGTATTCAGTGTATAAGACGCACCCAGATTTTCACCCTCTTTTTTAGGGGAAAAAGGTGAGTCTTATACTCCGAAAAATACGGTATGTAATTTACATATGCTTCCCACTGTGCTTTTCTTCTGCTGACCTGCAGAGGGTTTCATGTTTACTGTCACCAAGCCAATGTTTCTTGTCTGCTAACCAGAATACGAGCAAATCTATTTCTCAGTCCACTGATCAATTTCCCAATCTCAGTCCAAGGAGTGTGAAGATCCCAATAATAGTTTACAGTTGCCTTCCAAATCCCAGGGTTTGGAAGCTGGAAATGGACAAAGTCCTTTGACTGTGAGTTGACAATGGTCCATTTTCTCTCAAATGTCTGTTTCAAAAAGTCTGTTTTTGTATCTCATTTAACATTCTTATGCCTTTCTGCTTCTAACTGTATTTTGGAGGAATGTATGGGCCAATCACAAAGAAGTGGGGGAAGAAGGGCCATGAGGAATTACTATTTTTCTGCTAGATATTTATTAGGCTAAAGTTTCAATCAAATCTTCTCATCACTGAAAAGGAATTGGCTTGGACGTTAGAGCATCTGTGGTATTCCTTGTTTCCAAAACTTGTGCAATTGTTTTGTCAATCAAAGTTGCAAACAGATTAAAAACACATTTTATATGTGATATCCTGTCATCTAATCCTAGACTTTAAAGAAGCAGAATAGGCAATCTACTGAGACTTTTGAACTTTGCTGTTGGTGAAGATTACTGAGAAGGCCATGGATAGATAGATAAACTGTCAGAATATTCATGAACTGGAATAGGGCATAGCAACAGGTCATCCATTGGGGATTGGCTGGAATGGGACATGGTAACAAGGTCAGCCAATGTATAGGCATGGCAACTGGGCCAGCCAATGGGAACTATTTGGTGACTGAGAGCCATGCCAGACAGATCCTGGATATGGCTTACCTATGTAGCTCCGAGTCTGTGCAAGGGAAGTAATCTCTGAATTGAAGCTGAAACTGATCTCTGCTGTATCTCTCCTCTGCCTGTGTTTTGCCTGTAACTACTACCACTTTGGAGAACCTACTGTTGGTATTGTACATTTATTCATGTGTTATTATGTATATAAAGAAGTTAATGAATCCTGCTGAATCGGTTATCTGTGTGTACTTTCTGGATGGGATTTTTGCAACAAACTCTGACATAAACAAATAGATAATTGGTCAAATAAACCCAGAGTTCTCACACAAGGCACAAATGACCAGGTTCAAATTAACCTATTTTGGATTTTTTTTTACTTTATGCAAAACTACCCAGCTCTCTGGAAAAGACTGCAATACAGGTAGTCCTCAATTTACAACAGTTTGTTTAGTGACTTTTCAAAGTTACGTCGTGACTGGAGCAACATGATTGATGACCATTTTTCACACTTAAGAACAGTGCAAGATCCCCATGTGAATTTTGTGATCAAAATTCAGATGCTTGGCAACTGACTCCCATTTATGACGGTTGCAGTGTTCCGGGGTTAGGTGGTCACCTTTTGCAACTTCCAACAAGCAAAGTCAATGGGGAAAGCCAGATTCACTTAACAATTACTTTATTAGCTTAACTACTAAAGGGATTCATTTAACAACTGTTGTAAGAAAGGTTGTAAATGGGGCAAAATTCACTTAAAAATGGTCTCACTTAGCAACAGAAACATTGGACTCAATTGTTAAGGACTATCAGTAGTTATAGTTATAGTTTTATAATTATAGTTATAGTTATAGTTTAGTTATAGTTATAGTTATAGTTTTATAATTATAGTTATAGTTAGTTATAGTTTTATAATTATAGTTATAGTTATAGTTATAGTTTTATAATTATAGTTATAGTTTTATAGTTATAGTTATAGTTATAGTTATAGTTATAGTTATAGCTATAGCTATAGTTATAGTTTAGTTATAGTTATACTTATAGTTTTATAATTATAGTTATAGTTTTATAATTATAGTTATATTTATTTTATTTATTTATTTTATTAAATTTATACCCCGCCCTTCTCCTTGTTAGGACCCATAGTTATAGTTATAGTTTAGTTATAGTTATAGTTTTATAATTATAGTTATAGTTTTATAATTATAGTTATAGTTATAGTTATAGTTATAGTTATAGTTATAGTTATAGTTATAGTTATAGTTATAGTTATAGTTATAGTTATAGTTATAGTTTAGTTATAGTTATAGTTTAGTTATAGTTATAGTTTTATAATTATAGTTATAGTTATAGTTTTATAATTATAGTTATAGTTATAGTTTTATAGTTATAATTATAGTTATAGTTATAGTTATAGTTTTATAATTATAGTTATAGTTTTATAATTATAAGTATAATTATAATTATAGGTAGTTCTAGCAAGTAGCAGATATATTTTTGTATCTCTATTTTTTATTATATCGCAAGCTGCCCAGAGGGAAGTGGTGGCTCAGTGGCTAAGATGTTGAGCTTGTCGATCAGAAAGGTCGGCAGTTCAGCAGTTTGAATCCCTAATGCTGCATAATGGAGTGAGCTCCCATTACCTGTCAACAACTTCTGCCAACCTAACAGTTAGAAAGCATGTGAAAATGCAAGTCGAAAAATAGGGGCCACTTTGGTGGGCAGGTAACAGCACTCCGTGAGCCCTCAGCGTTTAGTCATGCTGGCCACATGACCACAGAGACGTCTTCGGACAGTGCTGGCTCTTTGGCTTTGAAATGGAGATGAGCACTGACCCCTTGAGTCAAGAATGAGTAGCACATGTGTGTGAGGGGAACCTTTACCTTTTACCTTTAAGCTGCCCAGAGTTGCCTCAGACAATGAGATAGGCACCTCTATAAATTTAATAAATAAAAAAATAGATACTCAACCTTCTGTCAAAACTTTACTTCCTCCTCCTAGTAGTAACAATCAGGACAATCAGAGAGCTTCTCTTGTTGATTTTCGGTTGTATAATTTGTTATACAACCTACATTGTTGCAGTATTAAGACTTCAGCAGAAGATCCGTAGTAAGATTTTAGATGGATTACTGTATATATTATTTATGTTCCCCTATCTTTGTGTTATTCTACTTTGACTTCCCCATTCAACAAAAAAACCCAGGTTAAATGGCCATTATTAAATTGACTTACAATACAATACAATAGCAGAGTTGGAAGGGACCTTGTAGGTCTTCTAGTCCAACCCCCTGCGTGGGCAGGAACCTTATACCATTTCAGACAAATGGCTATCTAACATCTTCTTAAAGACTTCCAGGGTTGGGGCATTCACAACTTCTGGAGGCAAGCTGTTCCAGAGGTTAATTGTTTTAACTGTCAGGAAATTTCTCCTTAGTTCTAAGTTGCTTCTCTCCTTGATTAGTTTCCACCCATTGCTTCTTGTCCTGCCCTCAGGTGCCTTGGAGAATAGTTTGACTCCCTCTTCTTTGTGGCACCCTCTGAGATATCGGAACACTGCTATCATGTCTCCCCTGGTCCTTCTCTTCATCAAACTCTTCATCAAACTAGACATACCCAGCTCCTGCAACCGTTCCTCATATGTTTTAGTCTCCAGTCCCCTAAAATTCGACTTAAATCGAAATCTTCCACTATTACATCTTGATCTTAATCCTCCTGTTCTCCTCAGTTTATAATGGATTTCCTTCAAGCATGTGATGTCTATGGAACACCATTCATGCACATATTATAAGTCCAAAGGGAATCATCCTACAAAAGAGAGTTATTTATTGTTGTTGTTTATTTTGATTTTTTAGAGGAAAAGGTCTGTCAAAACACTTGCAATGCTGTGCTAACTTGGTGTTCAGCCCAGTATGTGAAGCTAAATCTCCTGCTTAAAGAAAGCAATCTGGTAAGACTTTAAAAAAAAAAAACACCTTTGAAGATTTGACGTTTTGAAGCAGCACCTTGGTATTCATTCATCTGGCCTGCTTCTGCCTGTTGCTTAAAATAATACAATGAAAAAGATTGATTCAAGCAATTTAAACTTGTTCCTTCTATACAGAATAGAATAGAATAACAGAAATGGAAGGGATCTTGGAGGTCTTCTAGTCCAGCCCCCTGCTCAGACAGGAAACCCTACACCACTTCAGACAAATGGTTATCCAACATCTTCTTAAATTCTTTTTCATCTTCTTCATTCACACCTTGTGGAGGCAAGTTGTTCCCCTGGTTAATTCTTCTCACTGTCAGGAAATTTCTCCTCAGTTCTAAGTTGCTTCTCTCCTTGATTAGTTTCCACCCATTGCTTCTTGTCCTACCCCAAGGTGTTTTGAAGAATAGCTTGACTCCTTCTTCTTTGTGGCAGCCCCTGAGATATTGGAAGACTGCTATCATGTCTCCACTAGTCCTTCTTTTCATTAAACTAGACATACCCAGTTCCTGCAACCATTCTTCATAATTTTTAGTCTCCAGTCTCCTAATCAGTGGTGGATTTCAAATTTTTTTAGAACCTACTCTCTAGGTGTGGCCTATTTTGTGGGCGTGGCTTGGCAGTCATGTGACATGGTGGGAGTGGCCAACTTGTAAAATGTGGTGAAACTCATTTAACAACGCTCTTGCTTAGCAACCAAAATTTTGGGCTCAATTGTGATGATAAATTCTCTTTCTTTCTTTCTTTCTTTCTTTCTTTCTTTCTTTCTTTCTTTCTTTCTTTCTTTCTTTCTTCCTCCCTTCCTTCCTTCCTTTCTTTCCTTTCTTACTTTCTGCCTTCCTTTCCTTTCCTTCCCATTGGGTTACCGGCAGCGGCAGGCCAGACTTACTTCTGGGTCTGCCGGTGGAACCCACTCTCACCGGCTCTCTAAATTTCACCATCCGGCTCTTGCGAGTAGGTGCGAGCCTGCAGAAACCCACCACTGATCCTAATCATCTTTGTTGCTCTTCTCTGCACTCTTTCTAGAGTCTCCACATCTTTTTTACATCGTGGCAACCAAAACTAAGTGCAATATTCCAAGTGTGGCCTTCCCAAGGCCTTATAAAGAGGCATTAACACTTCACGTGATCTTGATTCTATCCCTCTGTTGATGCAGCCTAGAACTGTGTTGGCTTTTTTGGCAGGTGCCAAACAGTTTCATAGTTTGCTAATTGAGAGTAGCCTTTGACTTCAGCTACAGCATAAATATTACAGTGCCCTTGTTTGACTATACTAGCAAATCCTGAAAATATGTTCAGCATGGTAAAAAATTATGTTGTACTTGTTTGTGTCATATATTTCCCCCCCCCCCCCCCGATAGTCTATAGTGAAGTGGGGGGACGGACGGAATACATTGTTGTTTGCTGACAGGATTTATCGCTTGGCCTACATCATTCCTCTAATTCTTTATTGCCACAATACCCTGGGAAAATTTTTATCTCACTTGGAGTAGGTGATAACGTCAATGTGATTGATTAGAATGCAAAAACAAGATTAGGAACCAGTGATAGCTTCTACGTGCAGTCTCAAAAGTCAGACTCAAAGTCAGGCAAGAAGATGCAAATATATTTATTCAGTATTGGGGGAAGTCAGAATTGAAAAGAATGAGATTCAACATTGTTGGATTAATCTGGCATTTCCGATCGATTCTTTTCTGAGCGATCCAGCTCAAATCGGAGGACAAAGCAGCAAATATGGAGTTAGCCTTTTGCACATTAAAAGTTTTTTTTCCCCCTGGAGCAAAACAATCTGACCTGAATAACTGCAGGAGGATAAAAGTAGATAAACCTATCGGAATCACCTTCAATAATGTCCATGTTACAGAATAACAGGGTTGGAAGGGACCTTGGAGGTCTTATTGTCCAACCCCCTGCTCAAGCAGGAGACCCTATACCAGGGGTGGGTTCCTGCCAGTTCTAAGCTCTTCTATAGAAGAAGGTTCCACAAATCTACAGGGCCGTTTAGAACCGGTTCCAGCTCCCTCCCACTGCCCGTCCGCATATCATCAAGATGAAGAGCGAGAGGAGGAATTCTGGGAGTTGAAGTCCACAAGTCTTAAAGCTATCAAGTTTGAACACCCTTGGGGTCTTTTTTTCCTAAAGGGTTAGGGGTGTTACAAGGGTCTTGTAACTGGACCGCTTTAAAGGTTTGCGTGCTTCAAATGCCAGAGCAACATTTTGGTTGCTAAGCAAGAGCGTTGTTAAGTGAGTCTCACCACATTTTACAAGTTGGCCATGCCCACCCAGTCACATGGCTGGTAAGCCACTCCCACTCAGTCGCATGGCTGGCAAGCCACTCCCACTCAGTCGCATGCCCGGAAGCCACTCCCACTTGATCACATGGCAGGCAAGCCACTCCCACAAAGCAGGCTACACCTACAGAAGAGATTCTAAAAAAAATTGAAACCCAGCACTGCCCTATACCCATGATGGTGAACCTATGGCATGCGTGCCACAGATGGCATGCAGAGCCCTCTCTGTGGGCACATGCACCATCGCCAGTTGATTTTCCAGATTCCATCGTGTGCATGCTGTTGGCCAACTGGTCTTTGTGTGAAGACTCATTGGCAGGCGTGCATGCGTGTGATGGAACCTAGAAGTGCAGCTGGCCACTGCGTGCATGTCCACCGGCCAGCTGCTCTCTTCCGAGTTTTGGCACTTGGTGCTGTAAAGGTTAACCATTAGTGGCCTATACCAGGGGTCTGCAAAGTCGGCTCTTTTAAGACTGGTGGACTTCAACTCCCAGAGTTCCCCAGCCAGCATAGCTTCCCCAGCCAGCATAGCATAGCTGGCTGGGGAATTCTGGGAGTTGAAGTCCACCAGTCTTAAAAGAGCCGACTTTGCAGACCCCTGGCCTATACCATTTCAGTCAAATAGTTGTCCAATCTCTTCTTAAAAACCTCCAGTGATGGAGCTTCCAAAATTTCTGGAGGCAAGCCATTCCACTGATTAATTGTTCTAACTATCAGGAAATTTCTCCTTAGTTCTTGGTTAGTTCTCTCCTTGATTCCTTTCCACCCATTACAGTGATCCCTCGTTTTTCGTGGTTAATGGGGACCGGAACCTTCCGCGAAAACTGAAAAACCGCGAAGTAGGATTCGCACCGGAAACTTGAGTTGGTGGACATCATTTAAAGCAAGCACTAGGGGGCGCTTGCCTCCTACCGATGCATTTTTTTCTGTATTTTTGAAAAACCCGCGAAGCACTGAAGCCACGAAACATGAAGCCACGAAAAACGAGGGATCACTGTACTTCTTGTTTTGCCTCCTGGTGCTTTGGAGAATAAGTTGACCCCTTCTTCTTTGTGGCAGCCCCGGAGATATTGGAGCATTGCTATCATGTTTCCCTTAGTCCTTCTTTTCATAAAAACAGATATACCCAATTCCTGCAACTATATTTTCTTTAGCAAGGTTTCCGTGTTGCTTGAAACATTTCTGGTTAATACTGAAATATTAACAACGTCTAACAATGGTAAGTCATTGCAGTCGTAAGTCGAGTTGGACCCAATTTCAGAAAATTTTTTATGACGGTTGTTAAGCAAATAGCCACCGTCATTAAGCAAACCCAGCTTTCCCAATGGGCACTTTTTGATTTTTTTTGTTTTTGTTTTGCTGGAAATCAGCCCAAAAGTTACAAATTGCGATCACCAGACCGCAGGACGCTACAACCAATTGTAAAAGTGAACTGGTTGCCAAACACCCCCCCTCCCGAAATTGCGATCATGTGACCACAGGGATATTACAACGGCCATCGGTGCAAGAGCAGGTTGTAAGTTATCTTTTCTGAGGTCGCCGTAACGTTGAACTGTCTTTAAAAGAATGGTTGTAAACTTGGTGAATTGTTGCAGCGTAGTTACTCAAATCCTTTCAAAGGGTTTGTGGTGGTCTGTGGGATGCTGGCCCCTCCAAAAGCTGAATCAGAGAAAGAGGAGGCTTGGGAGTCAGGGTCAGCATCAAGGCAACCTGACAGCTCCGAGGGGGAAGAGGGAATGGAGCTGTCAGAGACAGAGAGACAGAGGCGGAGACTGGGCCATCCATCAGCCCTCAAATGAAGAGTCAACAGCCCCCAGGTCTGGAGGTGGCTGATGAGGAAGAGGAGGGTCCAGTGCCTGATGCGTGGATGCACAGAAGGCAGAGGAAAGGAGAGAAGTGGAAATCTATGGGCCGGTCCTTGGGACGGAAGAGCCACCACTGCTAACTAAGCCCCACCCTAGCTCTGGGGATAAAGGGCAAGGGGCGGAGATGAATAGATTTGGCAGACAACTATTCGTCTCCCTGCCAGACAGACTTGTTAGCCTGCAGTGAAAGAGAAGATTTTTGCTGGGGCTGCTGGCGCTCCTCATAAAGGAATCATTGCTTCACCTACAGAGGACTTGTCGTGTCTGGGGAGGTGGGTCAGAACAGGGTTGCAAAACTTTCTCAAACCTTAGCAGAATTGCACTAGATTTCAAATAATGCCCAGTCTGGCTGCTTGGGCTTCCAGAAAGATTAACAAATTCCACTTTATGGAAAACTGACATCTATTTTCCTGTCCATCTCATCCTTGCTAATAAAATACGCTGAAATGTTCTTAAGCCACAACTAGCACCTCTTAAGCTGAATGACCCCCTTTTCGGAGGTCATTCAGCTTCAGGAATTCAGGTTCAGTGTATACCCAACAAGGAGCGGAACGAAGGTCAGAGACGCAATTCATGAAACTGCTAAGGTCAGGCCGACGTTTCTGAACAGGCCTCTCTTTCTGAAAATGCCATTGTAGGGAATTTTACGGAGAACTTCCTGGTATTCTTTGCAAGCCTCAGGAAGCTGAAGAAATCTATCACGGGCTCTAAACCGTAGACAAACAAACAGAATGCTGTAGAAATCAGAAAGGAATTTCAGTTCGGTCCCTGGGAAAAAAACGAAGCTTCTAAAATAAATGCCTTCGGATCCCTAAGGGACGGATGTCTTGCTGAGAACCTTGGCCAGGGTAGATGTTTGAGACTTGAGTCTCCTTTGAGTCAACCTGGTGATGTCCGTGTCAGTTTCCTGGCAAGATACAAAGGCTATTTTTCATTGCCTGTTTTAGGGATGTGTTTTTGACTTCTGATCTAATCTACATCCTTGAGATTTCCACACGGTCTCCTATCCATATATTAACTAAACCTTACAAACCTATTTGACTTTTCCAAGCTCTGCCAGGGTTGGCTGGATGATTCCGTCTACTAGGAAGCAATTTATATATGAGCTTTTGGGGATAGGAATGTTGACTTGAACATGGATTTCAGTTTAGTTTTATTCGTATTTACACATATTGCACATATTGTTTTGATACTATGGTATTTTGGGTGCCATATGTCTGGTCCTGCTTAGCTTTTTTTGAGACCAGCCATGGTTAGCTGGGTGCTATCACTTGCTTTAGGGATGCGGTGGCTTAGTGGCTAAAACACTGAGCTTGCCGATCAGAAAGGTTGGCAGCTCGGCGGTTCGCATCCCTAGCACCGCGTAACGGAGTGAGCTCCCATTACTTGTCCCAGCTTCTGCCAACCTAGCAGTTCGAAAGCATGTAAAAATGCAAGTAGAAAAATAGGAACCACCTTTGGTGGGAAGGTAACAGCATTCCATGCGCCTTTGGCCTTTAGTCATGCCAGCTACATTACCACGGAGATGCCTTCAGACAGCGCTGGCTCTTCGGCTTTGAAACAGAGATGAGCACTGCCCCCTAGAGTCGGGAACAACTAGTACATATGTGTGGCAAGAAAGACCCTCAATTCCATTTGTAGTGAAAGGTATACATTACTAAAAGCCAAGTGGTTTACAGTATAGCAAAGCTAGAACTGAAGTGTGCGCGGTAAACTTTCCCTGTTAACTTTCCCCGTCCAGCTCCTCACCCTTGCTTATTGTCCAATTATATTTGAATAAATTGTTTTGGGAACGGTAAGCTGGTTGGTGAGCCATTCCATTCCATTCCCAGAGTTTTGATCTTCAGACCGTGTCTCTGGAAGGTTCATGGCAGACTGGCAGCTAGTGAATGCGAAGCTCAAGCAAATGATGCAGTAATGTAGACTTGGTGAGAGACCAATAAATTAGAACTTTTGATCTACAGTTCCATGTAGACTGATTAGTCTGTTCTTCTATATCTATATCTATATACCAGGGATGTCCAAACTTGGGAACTTTAAGACTTGTGGACTTCAACTCCTAAATTCTGGGAGTTGAAGTCCACAAGTCTTAAAGTTCCCAAGTTTGGACATCCCTGCTATATACTGCGGGATCGGATCCTGCCCCATACATCCTCACGGCCGATTCGCTCCCACAGAGAGGGACTTCTCCGGGTGCCGTCCACTAGACTTTGTCAGCGGGCGACGCCCAGGGGAAGGGCCTTCTCTGTGGCGGGCCCAGCCCTCTGGAATGACCTTCCCCCCGATATCAGGACAACTACGGACCTCCGCTCCTTCCGCTTAAAATTAAAGACTCACTTTTTTCGTCTGGCCGGCCTTGGGTAGTCTCTTTTTAGGTTAGGGTTTTTTTAGGGGTAATTTTTAGTTTATAGGTTTTAGCGCAGGATTTATTTAATTTATTTTTAATTCTGTATTTTGTACTTGTCTGTGTTTATTTGTATTTTTAATTGCCTGTGCCCCGCCTCGAGTCCCCTCGGGGAGAGAGAGCGGGATATAAATTAAATTATTATTATTATTATTATTATTATTATTATTATTATTATTATTATTATTATTATTATACTGTATGTATGTATGTATGTATGTATGTATGTATGTATGTATGTATGTATGTATGTATGTATGAAATGAAACCTTTCCTAAATTTAGTAACTTACAATCTATCTATCTATCTATCTATCTATCTATCTATCTATCTATCTATCTATCTATCTATCTATCTATCTATCTATCTATCTATCTATCTATCTATCTATCTATCTATCTATCTATCTATCTATCTATCTATCTATCTATCTATCTATCTATCCATCCATCCATCCAGCCAGCCAGCCAGCCAGCCAGCCAGCCAGCCAGCCAGCCAGCCAGCCAGCCAGCCAGCCAGCCATCCATCCATCCATCCATCCATCCATCCATCCATCCATCCATCCATCCATCTATGGCAGTGTGTGTGCGCATGTTCCAGCATAACTCTGGAACGCCTCAAGCAATTTCAACCAAACTTGGTACACAGATCACTTACCCTCTGGAAGCAAATAATGTGGGAGTAAGACACCCCTAACACCCCCCGGGATGTGCGTTCTGTTAAGAAACAGCCTGTTGTGCCTTAAAATGGATTCTACTGTACAGCACAGTGGAGTTGCCCTGGTAACGGCTTCACAGTACTCCACAAGGGGGCTCTCTTTGTTAAGGGTGAAAATCCAACATTAGAAATTACATTTGGTGCAGACATTTGTGAATGACTAATACAGGATTGGGATAAACAAATACCTGGGCAATGCCGGGTTAACATCTAGTAGACTAATAAAATAGACTGTACAGTTTCATATAGACTAATGGAAGCAATGTGGTCACTCTCTCCACTGAAAACAATGTTTATAGTGTGAATGGAATATAAATCTGATAAAAAATATCTGCCAGATGTGAGAGACAGTTTTGTGTAATGTTTTATATTTCCCCTGGATATTTTCTGCAGAGAATTTCTACTTTTTGCACTAAAAAAACCACCTCAGCATGAATGGAATTCTTATTAAAGGTGAGAACTTATAACGTTGTATAATTTCCTGCTACATTTATTTAGGCACATGCAATATTAAATTATTATGAGCTGCGGTGGTGCAGTGATTACAGTGCAGTCTTGCAGGCTACTTCTGCTGCCTGCCTGCTGCCTGCAATTTGGCAGTTTACAGAGTCAGCCTCTTGCCCCCAACAATCTGGGTCCTCATTTTACCCACCTCAGAAGGATGGAAGGCTGAGCCAACTTTGAGCCTGTTGATATTTGAACTACCAAATTGCAGTCAGCCGGCAGTCAGCAGAAGCAGCCTGCAGTACTGCACTCTAACCACTGCACCACCGAGGCTCAAAAGCCAGTTAGGATTTGGCTTTGAAGTTATGGCCACTACAGCAGCCATGGTCATTCCCCTTACAACTGACCACGGGGATGCAGAAGACCCTCCGGCTATTTCCTGTCACATCCCTCTCCACCCAACATCCCACTCCAGATCTCGTGTTAGGGAATGAGAGTAGGCTGCTCCACCCTTGGGCCATGTGACATGATCCCGGAACCAGCTGTAACTTTTGGAGCAGCCACAATTTATTGGCATTCAACGGTAGGTTTCATTACAGAGGTGAGTCAAGGATTACCTGAATCACCTCTTTAGTTTGTTAATAGTTCTGAGCCGAACTTTGCAAAGTCTAACATTAATAAAGTAGTAGTGAGCAATCAAGCAATCACAGTGTGCAGCAGCTGCCAAAACAAGCCAACATAGTTCTAGGCTGCATAAACAGAGGGATAGAATCAAGATCACGGGAAGTGTTAATACCACTTTATAAGGCCTTGGTAAGGCCACACTTGGAATACTGCATACAGTTTTGGTCGCCACGATGTAAAAAATGATGTGGAGACTCTAGAAAGAGTGCAGAGAAGAGCAACCAAGAGGATTAGGGGACTGGAGGCTAAAACATGAAAAACGGTTGCAGGAACTGGGTATGTCTAGTTTAATGAAAAGAAGGACTAGGGCAGACATGATAGCAGTCTTCCAATATCTCAGGTGTTGCCCCAAAGAAGAGGGAGTCAAACTATTCTCCAAAGTACCTGACAGAGAGGGCCTACTGAGGGTACCAACCGCTGGTCAATGCCGGCTAGCGGTGCCCAGGGGTAGGGCCTTCTCTGTGGCAGGGCAGGGCCGGCCCTCTGGAACGACCTACCCCCCCGAACTTCGCACTATCACGGACCTTCCCCTCTTTCACCGCTCACTTAAAACATATTTTTTTCAGCAAGCTGGTCTTGCGTAATAGTTTAGACTTTCATAATGTAATATCTGCCAAATACGTAAATGGATGTTAGATTTTAGGGGAATTTTAGCATAGGCTGGGTTGTAATTTTAATGTTCTTAAATTTTAGTACAGGTTAATTTAATTCATTTTTAATTTTGGATATATTGTATGTTTTTATATGGTTTTTAATTTTTCCTGTACACCGCCCCGAGTCCCTTTGGGGAGAGGGGGCGGTTTATAAATCTAATAAATTATTATTATTATTATTAGGGCAGGACAAGAAGCAATGGGTCGAAACTAATCAAGGAGAAAAGCAACTTAGAACTACAGAGAAATTTCCTGACAGAATAACTTGCCTGCAGAAGTTGTGAATGCTCCAACACTGGAAGTTCAAGAGATTGGACAATCATTTGTTTTAAATATAGGGTCTCTTGCCTAAGCAGGGGGTTAGACTAGAAGACCTCCAACTCTGTTGTTCATGGCAATTCTATAGGAGATCCATTGACTTTCCAATGTTCAAAGATTATTTTTTAATTACAAATATTTCCACTCTCACGAGAGAGCCAGATTTGGCAAGATTTTGATTCTCATACAAGATCTTTGTAGATGTTGGCTTTTTAGTATTATTATTTTTCAAATCTTTATGTATTCGGAGCTTTGTTTTGGCCAACCCTGATGCCGTGGCAGCCTGATGGACTTCAGCCACCAAGTTCTGCCGAAAAGGGAAAACAGCAAACTTGAGCTGTCTTTAACAATATCCTCATAGGTTTCTCACTCCACTCCACTTCAGACCTTAAGGCTTCATTGGAGGGTCAAAACCATTTTAGTCCTTGTTTGAATTTCTCCACGGAGGAGATGAAATACTGATTTGGGAATCTGCCCCAGGCAGAGGAATGGCCACTGATTAAACTGCCAACTCCTTTGTTTAAGTCAATAAGAGCTCTGAGATAGCAATCAGATATTTTTCACCAACCCCTCAAGTGAAACAATTGCTTGTATCTGATCATTGTGAAAAAGCCCTTCGCAAAAGTCAAGAGATTTATGAGCTACTAAGAATTGTTCTATCATGCACAGCAGCTTGCAAAAGTAAACTTCCGTCATGCTAGGTTACCAAGCGAGTAGATTTAAAGGGATGCTGTTGAAACTGCTCTCCGTCCTTCCCCCCTCCCACACCAAAAAAACCCCAACAACCCAGTGAAGGCAATGTTAAGCCATGCTTTCTTCTTGCTTCTTTTAAATTTTATAGGAAATGGCATCCCACTTGCAATACTGCATCCCAGTTTTGCATGGCTCCCATCCAGTGGTGGGTTTCAAATTTTTTAGAACCTACTCTGTAGGTGTGGCCTATTTTGTGGGTGTGGCAGTCATGTGACAGGGTGGGAGTGGCCACCTTTTAAAATGTGGTGAAACTCATTTAACAACGCTCTTGCTTAGCAACCAAAATTTTTTACTCAATTGTGATGATAAATTCTTTCTTTCTTTCTTTCTTTCTTTCTTTCTTTCTTTCTTTCTTTCTTTCTTTCTTTCTTTCTTTCTTTCTTTCACTCTTTGTTTATAGACAAGGGGCTTGCCCTGTCAGTGTTGGTGGGCATCAGAGGTGGTATTCAACAGGTTCTGACCAGTTCTTGAGAACCTGTAGCAGATATTTTGAGTAGTTTGGAGAACTGGTAAATACCACCTCTGGCTGGCCACACCCCCATTATTCTCTGCCTCCTGAGTCCCAGCTAATCAGGAAGAAATGCAGATTTTGCAGTAATCTTCCCCTGGAGTGGGGAGGGAATGGAGTATCCTTCCCCTGCCGTGCCCACCAAGCCACATCATGCCCACCAAGCCACGCCCACAGAACCAGCAGTAAAAATTTTTGAATCCCACCACTGGGATGGTGGGATTCAAAATTAGGCTGTTGTTTACTTTTAGCTATTTGTCTGAGTTGGTTGTTTCAGAATTGGGGCATTGTTTACTTCTTAATTGCTCTTCTGGTGTTACTCCTGCTGTTAAACAGAGAGCATCAAAGACCCCACATCAAT
This sequence comes from Rhabdophis nuchalis, assembly GCA_039707465.1. Lineage (NCBI taxonomy): Eukaryota > Metazoa > Chordata > Lepidosauria > Squamata > Natricidae > Rhabdophis > Rhabdophis nuchalis. The sequence goes on from CM077648.1 coordinate 112,168,231, forward strand.
AGCTGGGTTGCAAATCAATGATTTCTGGGGAAATTCTCTTTTTATAAATAGACATAGATCCTATTTTGGTATTTAGCTATCTATTATTCTCCCGTTTTATTTTATTTATTAGGGGTCTTTTTAGTTGAAGGTCTTTCTATCCAATGTAACAAAATTAAATTTGGATTACTGAATAGAACTCCTGGGCAGGAAAAATAAGAAGGGAAAGGAAACGAGAGAGGATACCATCAAATGTTTTATAATAATTTTATTTCAAAAGAGGGTATGTTGTTATTATCTTGAATCAATCCAATGTAAGATGAAGGCCTCTTCATTAGAGGTTGTGATCTACCATACTAGTGTGCTACGGGTTGGTAGATAATTGCTTTATATAGAGCATAAAAGGTTATGCTTTTATAAAAAGCAAATAGCAAAAGCAGAAGAAAAAAAAATCCGTTGATTCCGTAATTGACTTTCAAAGCAACAAACATTCATTTATGGATGATGGGAACTAATCTGCTCTGGAAAGAAAGACTGATAGAATTTCATCTACAATACCATATGTCTCATTTCCACAATCAACGTGTCTACATTTTCATATGTCCCTATCATTTATATATATACAGTAATCCCTCGTTTTTCGCGGTTAATCGGGACCGGACCCTTCCGCGGAAACTGAAAAACCGCGAAGTAGGATTCTGTATATCTATACCGGAAACTTGAGTTGGTGGACATCGTTTAAAGCAAGCACTAGGGGGCGCTTGCCTCCTACCGATGCATTTTTTTGCTATTGAAAAACCTGCGAAGCACTGAAGCCGCGGAAAATGAAGCCGCGAAAAATGAGGGATTACTATATATATATATATATCTCACTAGAAGAATCAGATATCTGTGTGATAGGCCTCCAATAAAGTTTGTGCTTTGAATATTAATGAGACGATGTCGCACAAGGACTGCATGTGGGCAGCAAAGAACAAGTGTGCTCAAGACTTTATTTCATCTCATTTGCCTCTTTGATCATTGCGCAAAGTTCAGTCTTGCCCTTCCTATATATCGTAGCATCTAATCGTAGCATCTAAGCCAGAGGGGTGTCAAACTCAAGGCCTGCAGGGTGCTTAAATCGGGCCCACGGGGCCAGCCTGGAAATAGCAAAGGACTGGCCCATGGTGCCTCTCGGTGGTGGGTTCCAGATCCCATTCCAACCAGTGCGGTTGGAATGGGCCCAGCAGCATCCATATGGACACAATCAAGCGTCTTACTGCCTCTGCAAGCCACCGCTACGCTCCAGCTGCTCAGCAGAGCATTGCGCAGGCAGTGTATGCACCATGCACTTGTGAGCCTTAAAAGACCAGGAAGGAGCTCAGGCGGGCAGGTGGGCCCTCTGGAGCACTATACCGGAACGGTATCGGGCGCTCTGGGCAGGCTCCCATATTCCCGTACTAGGGCGTACCATCTGCAACCCACCACTGTTGCCTCTCCTAGCAAAAATGGGGTGTGGTGGGCTACGTGTGTCCCCACACCTGGTTTTGGCCAGCAGGGTGTTGCAGGAGGCATGGAACGCTATTACCTTCCCACCAAAGGTGGCTCCTATTTTTCTACTTGCATTTTTACGTGCTTTCGAACTGCTGGGTTGGCAGTAGCTGGGACAAGTAACAGGAGCTCACTCTGTTACGTTGCACCAGGGATTCGAACCGCTGAACTGCCAACCTTCTGATCAACAAGCTCAGCATCATAGACACTAAACCACCATGTCCCTCTATTTTAATAGTTGGGTATTGCAAAAATTGTGCTGAATCCATTGTCAAAGACCTGGAGACAACATGCAATAACAACACTTTTCATTTCATTGAAGTAATATTTCTAGTTTATAGGCAAGTATATAGTGTATGAGAATCTGTAACTAATTTGACATAAACTTAGACATACATACACACAAGCATTAGTGAGATGCTTTAGCAAAGAGCTTATCAAATTCCAGGTTTTGCAAGAGGTAAACTTAAGGGGCATTTACTGTAATTTAATATTGTGCCCTAAGAGTTATTAGAAAATTGTTTAACACAGTGGGTATCATGACATTATCAAACTACACTGCCAATATGTTGATAAGTTGAGTAATGTTCTGTTTGCTTGATGTCCTATAATGACCTTGTTATGAATTACTGGGTGTCCACACCACTCATAACTTGTTTGATAGATCTTGCTTCTTGGCTCAGATTCTTCCTTCCGTAGACGCTAATGCAGGGGTTCCCAAACTTGGCAACTTTAAGACTTGTTATTTGAGCTATGCTGGCTGGAGAATTCTGGGAATTGAAGTCCACAAGTCTTAAAGTTGCCAAGTTTGGGAACCCCTGCGCTAATGGTTGAAGTACATGGAGGTTGTCCCTTACAGTTATTTTGGAAAACTCAAATAACTTTTTCATCTTTCTCCACTTAAAGATGTGTCAGGTTTTGATCTGAGCATGCATCAGATCTTCATCAATTAAAACACTGTATATGAAATATAAGTTCTGCAGCAGTCATGAGTTCCTGATGGGAAATCATGATATATAGATCCAATATACTGTTACTGTGATCATCATCATCATCATCACCACCAACACCACTATCCACTGTTTTTGCAGTATAGCAAAACCATGTGGCACATGACCCAGGAAATATGCTTGTAGACCTCCATCCATGCCTTGTAAGGAATCCATATCCACTTCTCTTTCTTATTCACCATTCTGCTGGTCTTTCCTTCCACCCCTCAAGCTTCTCCTACCCTTGTGATCTCGTCTGCTCCCTTGGCTTTAAAAACACCATATCAAAGATGAAACGGAAAGACGATGCTCCTATTGTCCTCCACCTTAGGCTGAACTTTAAAGTCTTATCAAATCTTCGCTAGCATCCTGCTCATAAATAAGAACTGTATTCATGGAGAAATTCTCATGGGTAAACAAGCATGATGTATTGATTCTTGGATTTGTGAAATTTTGTCCAGTGCAATTCTTAAGAACGGAGTGTTTTCTTGAGTAGCTGGAGCGCTTGCCATATATTTTTGTGAAATGGAATGTTTGGAAGAGACCACGAATGACCTCGTGATGATGACAAGCTTTAGTTCCCATGGAGAATGACACCTAACCAGTAGTGAACTGGCAGGGCACTCTGTGTTCTTCAAATGGTTGCCTTGCCTTGGAGCCAAAAATACTCTTGGCTTGAGCTGGTCCATCTTGGCCTTTCTCTAATCTTTAGTTGGAAGAGGCTCAATTGAAGCTCATCTTGTGATCTTGTTCAACTAAAGTGTGATCCTTCACTGTGTCAATTTAATGATGCTCTGGGTTTTACATTTCCAGGGTCTACCTCCCAAAAATGTGGCGATACTTTGGTGGATCTGGAAATACAAAACATCCCCTTCTGGAGCCACGGCTTAGGGTGTTGCCAAATAGCAAACTGATTTAATTCATTAGTTGTGAACAACCTTTTCCCTGAAATTCCACAAGATTAAATGATTGGTAAATCACCCGTTGCACGAAACCTTAATGTTGTCTGTTTGGGGAGGGGGGGTTGCTTAGCTTGAAATGTCAGGGTTATTTAACCACATTCATAGTTAAAAGAAAGCCTGGCTTAACTTAGCTGAACCTAAACAATCTATATATCTGTACATTAGCCAGTCTTAATTCTACTACGCACCCAAAAACGATTGTCTAGAGGAGCAGGATCAAAAAAGTACAATAGCAGCCACATCAGTGGGATCAAAATCCACCTTTTTAAAAACAAGAATTACACTTGCATTACGTGCTCACATTTGTGAACCGGTAGGGAAGGTAAGTCCATACCACACCTGATAATATCATAGAAACACTGAGAGAATTATGTCCTGAGCAGTGGTGAGTTCCGGATCCCATTGCAACTGATATGGTTGCAACGAGGCCTGGCGTTCACTACATGAATGTGCGCAGTGCGTGCATGCATCGTTACCTCTTGCGACGCCTCTGTGACACTCCAGGTGCTTGGCGCCATGCGCTCCATGCGTGTGCGTGGAAGCACTGAAGACCTCAAATACAGGTAAGGAGCTCGGGCAGACAGGTGGGCCCTCCGGGGCACCATACCGGAATGGTACCCAGTGCTCCGGGCAGGCAGTGGTACGCCCATACTGGGGCATACTACCTGCAACCCACCACTGGTCCTGAGGTTGCTTTTCACAGCTTCTGTGTTTCTCATTGCATGAATCCACTCTTGAGTTCGACCTTGGGAGGAGGTGGGGTATGAGCCTCTTCCAACTGAAGATTAGAGAAAGGCCAAGATGGCCAGCTGAACATTACTTGTGTTGGGTGCACTTGTGGTTTTTGCTCTGCCAGCAAAAACAGGCTCCTGAACTCTGTTTTCGGCTGCGACGGCCTCCTGCAACCCTCTGGTTGGGAGCTCTGGAGGGCCGCACACAGCCGTCCCAAACTCCGTTTTCAATGACAGAGGCACAGTGGGTGGTGTTAGGAGTAGACTCCTAGAATTGGGTAGGCAATATATAATACCATGATGACAAATGGTCATTGTTGCTTTAAGGATGTTGGAATGCAATTAGAGACTGTAATTGGAGACTGTAATTATCTCCACAATAAGAGGAAGTCAGGAGAACGCATATTCCTCTCTCTGTCGGATCATCTTGATTTCTCTACTGTTTTGCTATCTGCTCGTTTGCCGTGACTGACTGTGTTTGAAGAAGGAAGGAAGAATTGTGGATTGCTGACTGTAAGCAATTGTTAGTTTGTTAAGGACTTGGTTTTGACTTACTACCAACCATCACTGCTTGTGAAGCAGTAGTTTAGTTTTACAACACCAGTAAAGCTAATTGTTTTTTACTAACAGTGTCTGGGATACTATTTGTGTGTTTACCAGCAACGTTTCTCTTGCTGCACATTCCACTACACAACTTTCTGTCTCCCAATGGAGATATCCTTCAACAGGTGGTATTCAGCTGGTTCAGACCAGTTTGTGTAAACTGGTAGTGGAAATTTTAATTGGTTGAGGCTGGGTCAATGTGTGGGCGGGGTTGTCGGTCCCACCACCATGAGGTGAGTCAATAATTAGAACCCTCGAAAAAGAAGCCCTAGCCATTTTTTCGAGAGTCAAAACACGGTGTTGTGTTTGTGTATGTAGTGTAGTTTATTGTAGGGCAGTATATGGACAGATTTAATGAACTTATACATGATTATTTACTGTGGGCTGGTCACTATTTCTCAGTGGCCTTAATGATGTCCATCAGATTAAACTGTCGGATCTGAGAAGAGAAGAGAATATAATTCTTTATTGGCCAAGTGTGATTGGACATACAAGGAATTTGTCTTTGGTGCATAAGCTCTCTGTGTACATAAAGAAAAGTAGAATACATTAATTAAGAATCATAAGATACAACACTTAGTGATAGTCATAGGTTACTAATAAGCTATCAAATTATACTAGGAAACAAATAAGACAATATAACATTTAAAGAGACAGGCAACATGGCTATAGTCATAAGTGGGAAGAGAGAGGTACTAGGAAGGATGAGAAGAAGAATAGTAATACAGTCTTAGTAGATAATTTGACAGTGTTGTGGGAATTAGTTGTTTAGCAGAGTGATGGCATTCGGAAAAAAAACTGCCCCTGTGTCTAGTTGTGCTGGTGTGCAGTGCCATATAGCGTCATTTTTGAGGGCAGAAGTTGAAACAATTTACGTTCAGGGTGTGAGGGGTCTGTAGATATTTTCACAACCCTTTTTTTGACTCGTGCAGTCTACAGGTCCTCAATGGAAGGCAGGTTGGTAGCCATTGCTTTTTCTGCAGTTCTCATTATCCGTTGAAGTCCGTGTCTGTCTTGTTGGGTTGCAGAGCCACACCAGACAGTTATGGAGGTGCAGATGACGGATGCAATAATTCCTCTGTAGAAGGGGTCCATTGTGTGACTAAACAGACTTTTCTGCCACTTTCCAAACATGCCGTTGCTCAGAAATCATGCAGAGAGAAATTCCAGGTGGCTAAAAAAGAAGAAGAAGAAGTAGTAGTATATATTGGCAAAAGGATTTTGAAACGCTCTCCAGAAGTCGGTGGTGGTACAGGCAGGCATCTAAACTATTTCCTAGCTCTAAAAGCTATGAATGTTATCTTTTCTGGCAAGAGAGTTAATGGAGTCAACTCAGTAAGTCTTACAATGAATCATATCTGAATCCCAACCTGTCTTCAAAGTGTTGAACTCAAAAACAGGGGTGCTGCCAAAGTTAAGGGGACTTGGGCAAGGTGCCCCGGAGTGGAGAGAATGCACGAGCATTTCACCCCCAATTTCTTTCCCCCTCTTTCTACTGCCCGCCCTCTATTGTGGCTGCATAGTTGTGTGCTGTAAGCCACATGTTATGTTATTTTTATCAGAAGCGTCTCTGTGAAAGAAATAAGGTAAAGGTAAAAGTTCCCCTCGCGCATATGTGCTAGTTATTCCTGACGCTAGGGGGCGGTGCTCATCTCCGTTTCAAAACCGAAGAGCCAGCGCTGTCCAAAGATGTCTCCGTGGTCATGTGGCCGGCATGACTAAACGCTGAAGACGTACAGAACACTGTTACCTTCCCACCAATTTTTCTACTTGCATTTTTCACGTGGTTTCGAACTGCTAGGTTTGCAGAAGCTGGGACAAGTAACAGGAGCTCACTCCGTTATGTGGCGCTAGGGATTCGAACCGCTGAACTGCCAACCTTTCTGATCGACAAGCTCAGCATCTTAGATTAGATTGGGAAGCTGAGAAAACATCCAGGAACTAGGCAATCATACCACTCCGATATTATTATTATTGCGATTCCTGAAAATTCCCCAGGAGTCAAGATCAACTTGAAGGGCAACTTACCTTTTTATTGTGTGCGAGCATTCGGAGAGCTCCTCTACGGCAGGGGTCTCCAACCTTTGCAACTTTAAGTCTGAAGGACTTCTGAGCCACTACATACATATACATATACAGTCAATAATTTGTATAAGGACATCCTGATGCAGATGGCACCAGTTCCTCTCCCCAACTCTGGGCATCTATGTGTGGCTGGCTTTGGGCAATGTACTTAACTCGGTTAATTAGTTTGTTAATTAAATAAATTATTGACTTGGGAAATTAATGAATTCAAAGTTGCTGCAACACGCCTTCAGTTGGCTGCCTTGAAAGCCAAGGGATCGATTGTCCCTTGAAAGCAAGATAACTTTAAAGCCTTTTGGTGAACCATTTCCATAAAATACAAAATGACTGAAGATCAACTTTGAATTGTTGTGGAGATGAGAGCGAAAGGACTAAGTGACTAAGTGTGATTGAATTTACCCAATAAATCAACCTGTCGTCCAGGAAGATGCTTTCTTTTTAGATTTTTTAAATTCTTGCAGATCTTGTTCATCCCAGGAGAAAATGGGAGCAGATTCAGAATACAAGAGGTCTTCATTTCCTAAAAATTTAGAGATGGAGCATTAACTATAGTTTCTTTTTTGGGGCTTATTTGGATCAACTTTTTTGCTTTCTCAATCGCCATCCCTTTCTGCCAGTTCTGACATGAATGGATTGCAAATACCAAATGCCTTGGCTATTTCTTTCCCGTGCATGGATATCTAGATTTCCATTTGCGGTTACAGCAACCAGAGGAGAATCAAGTAAGAGCCTTGGTCTGTCTCCTTCGATAAGGACCTACTCAACGAGGGCAGATTACTTTCTGGGATGAACCATGAAGGAAAATGTACTGCTGCTAAATGTCTGGACATCAATAGATTGAACCAGTGTTTCACCAGTGTTTCAAACTTTGGATTTTCCAAGAGTTGGACTAGTGCATCCGAATTTTCAGCTATCGTGTGTGTGTGTTGTGTGCGTTGTGTGCGTGCGTGCATGTGTATTTGTGTGCACCTCTGAGTCAGGATTTGGCACTTGGCAAATGCCCCAAATAATCCCTGTAGTTTTCTTGGCAAAATCTGAAGTGGTTTATCCTGGTCTTCATTCCAAGAGTGAGAGAGTGTGATTGGCCCAAGGTCACCCAGCTGGCTTAGCGCTTAAGGCGGGACTAGAACTTATTGTGTCCTGGTGATTGGCCCAAGGGGACCCAACTAGCGTTGGGCCTAAAGTGGGACTAGAGCTCATAGTCTTCTTAATGATTGGCCCAAGGTCATCCAGCTGGCTTAGCGCTTAAGGCGGGACTAGAACTCATTGTGTCCTGGTGATTGGCCCAAGGGGATCCAACTAGCGTTGGGCCTAAAGTGGGACTAGAGCTCATAGTCTTCTTAATGATTGGCCCAAGGTCATCCAGCTGGCTCTTTGTGCTTAAGGTGGGACTAGAACTCGTTGTCTCCTGGTGATTGGCCCAAGGCCACCCAGCTAGCGTTGTGCCTAAAGCAGGACTAAAACTCATAGTCTCCTAGTGATTGGCTCAAGGTCAGATAGCTGGCCTTGTACCTAAGGTGGGACTAGACCTCCCAGTTTCTAGTCTGGTGCCTTAACCACTACACTAAAGTGGCTCTCTCAAACATGGCCTTTTAATGGGTTCTAATACAAGGCTAGTGGGACGCGTTGGCTCAGTGCTGAGCTTTTTTTTGAGACCAGCCATGGTTAGTTGGGTGTTGTTACTTGCTTTAGGGATGCGGTGGCTCAGTGGCTAAGACGCTAAGCTTGCCGATCAGAAAGGTCGGCAGTTTGATGGTTTGAATCCCTAGCACCACATAACGGTGTGAGCACCTGTTACTTTTCCCAGCTTCGAACCTAGCAGTTCGAAAGCATGTAAAAATGCAAGTAGAAAAATAGGAACCACTTTTGGTGGGAAGGTAATACCGTTTCGTGCGCCTTCGGTGTTTATCATGCCGGCCACATGACCATAGAGACGTCTTGGGACAACGCTGGCTCTTTGACTTTGAAACAGAGATGAGCACTGCCCCCTAGAGTCGGGAACGACTAGCACATATGTGCAAGAGGAAACTTTACCTTTACTAATGCAAGGCCATTATTTTATCGAATGGCTGCTGTTTCTGATAACATGCAACACTGGTAGTACATAAAATGTTAACAACATGGTGAGGTTATTTACATTCTGCAAATCTGGCTTGGTCTGGATCAGCGAGCTTCCTTGGGGAGTGTTCAACATTATTAATTAATGTTTGGCTTTTTTGCTTCGTCAGTGACTGCCGACCTTGTCTGTGCTAGGAAATAACCCAGGGTTGGCTGGTTAGTTCTTTGAGGAGAAACTTCCAGCACATACCAGATTAGATTGGGAAGCTGAGAAAACATCCAGGAACTAGGCAATCATACCACTCCGATATTATTATTATTATTGCGATTCCTGAAAATTCCCCAGGAGTCAAGATCAACTTGAAGGGCAACTTACCTTTTTATTGTGTGCGAGCATTCGGAGATCTCCTCTACGGCAGGGGTCTCCAACCTTTGCAACTTTAAGTCTGAAGGACTTCAGCTCCCAGAATTCTCCAGCCAGCTTTGCTGGGAGCTGAAGTCCTTCAGACATAAAGTTGCAAAGGTTGGAGACCCCTGCTCTACAGGACAAAAATATATATATTCTCTCTTTCATCATCTTTGATAAGGAAAACAGCCAATGGGGCAACCATCCTCTTGACAACTGCCTGCAGCACAGGGATGGGTTCAAAAATTTTAGCAAGCGGTTATCTGCCTGGTTGCTGAGTGGGCGTGGCCATGGTGGGTGTGGCCTAATTGGCTTCCTGCACCATGGCACGGGAGGGCGTTTTTGCCCTCCTTGTGCTCCGGAGGCTTTCCTTGAGCCTTCGGAAGGGCGATAAAGGCCTCCCCAGGCTCCAGAGGCCCTCTAAAGGCTGGAAATTTCCTGAACTTCCATTTTTGCCCTCCCTGAGCCTCTGTGCGCGCCCTGCATTTACCTGCGTACAAAATGGGCCATGTAGGGACTCCTGGGACAGGGGGAAGGTGGGAAGGCCCAACCAGGAGTGGGATTTGGGGGTTGTCCAAACTGCACAGAATCTTAGCTAGAGGTTGTCCCAAACCCCTGCGAACCTCCAGCAGCCCACTCCTATTCAGATGCTCCTGGCAGACACACTGAGGAGCTTCTGACCTATTTGTCTTAGAAGGAGAACTTCTGGTGTGGCTCACTGTTACTAGTGCTATGCTAGAAAGGAAGTTAAGAAGAGGAAATAAAACGGATGCAGAGGAGCTATCAAGAAAGAATTTAGAGCCACATAGAGGGAGATGGTAACCTTCTCTCCACTTGATGTGTATTAGAAGGATTTGGACAGCCATCTTCCTGGATTCCTACAATGGACAGGAAGTCTGTCTTGACACCCTAAGACAGGGATGTCCAAACTTGGGAATTCTAAGAGTTGAAGTCCACAAGTCTTAAAGTTGCCAACTTTGGACACCCCTGCCTTAAGTAGATGATTCCAGCACTTGGTCTTCTGATGCTTGGTAGCATTGATAATGTTACCTAGTTGGGTAATGAAATGTTTGCAAGAAAACAACCAAGCTCAGATGGCACCGAGGTCCCTACAGTTCAATCCTGGGCTACAAATATTTTCTTTTATCAATGGTTGGTCTTAAATTTTCTAAGTATGAAGTTCTGCAGTGGTTTTCAGACCCTTTTTCCACATACAAATATTCCACAATTTTTAAATCTTCTTTGCAGGCAACATGGAAACTGCAATGGGACTTAGTTTATTAATTTATTGATTAAATTTTATTTATTTATTTCCTTAATTTATTATGTTTCTCCTACACTACCTCCAAGCATAGTGTGGTGAGCATAGTTCCCATGTCCCTTTCATTTATCCCAATTGTCCTATGAAAAATCTTTCTTGGGAAGAAGTTACAAGAATAGACTGTTGACGTTGCTATTTCACTAGAGGCAGGAAGCCAAGTAGAATTAAAATATGGGCTTCTTTGGCAATTCAATACCCCAAATCCTCCCAAAGACTAGATCATAGGTATATCATAGGCCTTCAAAATGTAGCAGTCATTTAGATCAGGAATGTTCAAACTTGGCAAGTTTAAGATTTGTGGACTTCAACTCCCGGAATTCTAGGAGTTGAAGTCCACAAGTTCTAAAGCTGCCAAGATAAGTTCTTGGGGCATTTTTGAGTTTGGCTGCTTCCTTGGGGACATTTCATTACCCAAACTAGATAACATCATCAGTGCTAATCAAGGTTGCCAAGATTGGACACCTCTGATCTAGCTGTTTACAGTTCTAAGTCACACAGTTTGTTTCTGAGACGAAACTAGGACTAGAATTCACAGACACCTGCTTTTAATCTAATACCTTTAACTACTCTACCAAACCGGCTCCTAAGCTAAGTCATTCTTTGGCAGAAAATCTGCAGATCTGTGCAAGATTTAGCAGAATGGGTTGGCTGTAGGGCAACTCAAGGATAGATGGAAATAGATGACCATAGGGCAAAACATCTCAAAGGCACCAAGTTGTCTATCCAAGGACTAAGACTTAAAACATCGTATCCTCCCTTTAGAATCGGAACCATGGAAGTGCCTCCATTCTGGATCACTCCAATAAGTCTCTAGCATGCAGACAGAACATTGTCAATCTCAACAGGAAGCTCCTGCAGAGACCAGGTCAACTGTTTTACTCAATAACCAGGTTATTTTTGTGGTTGTTGGCTGAGTCACAGTTGGTTTTGCACATCAAATAAAGTCACAAACTAAGATTTAAACCTAAGGAGCTGAGTTCATGCAAAATCACTGCGTGACTTACTGTATGTATTAACATGAAAAATGAGTAGATTCACCCAAGGATTGGCTTCAAAAATTTCAGCAACGGGTTCTCTGCCCGGTTGCTGGGTGGGCGTGGCCATGTTGGGCATGGCCTAGTCAGCCTCCTGCACCATGGTGGCCAGGGCGGGGCGGGGGATATTTTTCCCTTTCCCAGGCTTCAGAAGCTTTCCTTGAGCCTCTGGGAGGGTGAAAACTGCCTCTCCTGAGCTCTGGAGGCCCTTCTGGAACTTCTAGGAGGCCGTTTTTTCCCTCTCCCCGAGCTTCCACATGGACCCTGCACTTACCTCACATCCAAAACAGGCTGTGCGGAGACTCCTGGGAGGGAAGGGGTGGGGTGCAGAGGTGGGTTCCTACTGGTTCAGACCGGTTTGGACCGTTTCGGCTGAGTAGGTAGTAACTCAGCTGCCCACACCCTCAAACCGGTTCTATTGTCGGCGGTGCCATCCTGATTTTTGGTTCTGCGCATGCGCAGGACAATCACCCTTGCAAAAATGTATTTCCCCCCTTTTTCTAACCTTCTGCGCATGCAAATGTTAGAAAAGAGAATTTTGGGGGTGTAAATGTGCAAAAAGCATTTACAAACATTTACAAAAACGCAATTTTTTTTGCACCGAACCAGCAGTAATGCCAGTAGCAACCTATCCCTAGTGGGGTGGGCAAGGGTGGGCAGGGCCAGCCAGGATGGGATTTGGAGGTTCTCCGAACCCAAACCAACCCATAGCAGCCCATGCCTGGATTCACCATTGTTCCCGTCTCCGAGGTTTTCTCTTGAACTGAGCACGTACCTCCAAGGGGAGAGGGGTTTAGGGAAGGGTCTTTCATTATAGAGCAGGATTCCATCAAAGGGGCATCTTCCAGCGTAGGACGGGCAGAAGCCCTGTTCTCTTTTCATAGAAGAGATTGACCTCTAAGAAAATGGGACGCTGCCAGTTTCAAATCAGCTGACTTGTTTTTCATTCCAGAGTCTAGAAGGAAATATCTTGAAGCCAACTGTTAGGGATTCTGATAGGAGCCTTATCTTGGTTTTTTGTTTGTTTGTTTTATGGATGGCCAATGAGCTCAGAAGTGGCTAAATCTAATGAATCGTGGAAGAGAGGAATTCTTCCTAGAAATGCTCTCATTTGTATCTTTGCGACAGAAACACAAAACAGGCCTCCACTTCAAGCCTTTCCGTTTTTTTCTTGCTCAATTTTTCTTATCAAGCTCATAGAAGGCCAGGAACTTTCCTTACCAGAGTAGAGTTGTTTCACTTTCCCTGCAAATCTGAAAGTGCAGCGCAGGAGTGGGTTCCGGCTTCTTTTACTACCGGTTTGCTCAGGGATGCACTTAATACAATAATACAATAGCAGAGTTGGAAGGGACCTTGTAGGTCTTCTAGTCCAACCCCCTGCGTGGGCAGGAACCTTATACCATTTCAGACAAATGGCTATCTAACATCTTTTTAAAGACTTCCAGGGTTGGGGCATTCACAACTTCTGGAGGCAAGCTGTTCCACTGATTAATTCTTCTAAGTGTCAGGAAATTTCTCCTCAGTTCTAAGTTGCTTCTCTCCTTGATTAGTTTCCACCCATTGCTTCTTGTCCTGCCCCCAGGTGCCTTGGAGAATAGTTTGACTCCCTCTTCTTTGTGGCACCCTCTGAGATATCGGAAGACTGCTATCATGTCTCCCCTGGTCCTTCTCTTCATCAAACTAGACACACCCATTTCCTGCAACCGTTCTTCATATGTTTTAGTCTCCAGTTCCCTAATCATCTTGGTTGCTCTTCTCTGCACTCTTTCCAGAGTCTCCACGTCTTTTCTACATCGTGGTGACCAAAACTGAATGCAGTATTCCAAGTGTGGCCTTACCAAGGCACTATACAGTGGCATTTCACGCATGTGTCCTTGATGTGTGCTATGCGTGCATGCGCAGAAGTAAAAAATATTGCTTCTGTGCATGCGCGGAAGCAAAAAACAAGATGGTGGCACCTATGACGGTGCCTATGGCACCATCAAATAAGTCTGAATATATCTGAATGCTACTCTTACCTTCAAATCACTTCATGCAGTTAGTTCCTCCTATTGTGCTCCTCACTGTAGATATTGAGGGAGAGCTGTGTAAATTTATGGTTGCCAAAAATCCCAGAGGAGTTTGGTAGCATTTTTCAGGCTATCAAATAGCCTGCAGTATGGTAACACAGTGGTTAGAGTGCAGTACTGCGGGCTATTTCTGCTGACTGCCGGCTACCTGCAATTTGGCAGTTCAAGTCTCACCAGGCTCAAGGTTGACTCAGCCTTCCATCCTTCCGAGGTGGGTAAAATGAGGACCCTGATTGTTAGGGAAAATATGCTGACTCTGTAAAACCACTCAGAGAGGGCTGTAAAGCACTGTAAAGCGGTATATAAGTCTAAGTGCTATTGCTATTAAAATGCATAGGTTTTTGTGAACCTCAACTCATTTCCAGAGATGTGTGGAGTGAACAAATGAGCTGGAGTTCATGAAAGTTTTTTAAATAAATAAATATATGCCTTTCTAAAAGAAGTATTTTAATAAAATGTGGTAGTCTACAAAGATACCACCACTCTTATTTTATGGGAAGAATTTCTCTAGGGAGGTCTGTACTGGTACTTCTCTGGTTCTGGTTAGTTGCAAAGTTGTGTCTGAACCATTGTGACCTCATGGACTGTTGGATTAGACAAAGGATTCCGACTCAGGCATGGTCAAACAACAGGAACGTTTATTCACAACTATTTACATTACACTAGGATCATTACTGGCAAGGTTTCCCTGTCTGCAGCTGCTTATATACAGCTTTAAGGCGGGGAACCTTTTAGCAAGCAAGCTGCAACATTGTATCTATTTTCTAGACAGAATCCGGCCAGCTGCGTCTTAGCCAATCAGACGCAGCTGCCGGCTCCGTTCCGGAATGCGGTGACTCAGAGTTTACCAGACTTGCTGGCTCGGTCGTAGACCTGAGGACTTAACATGGACAACCTCCCTCCACGCCTTCCTGTCCTCTACCATCCTCTGGAGTCCATTTAAGATCACTCCTACTGCTTCAGTGACCACATTCAGCCACCTCATTCTCTGTCATCAAAGGCCTCCATTCTTTGGCAGACATTTCTTGCTGTCAAATATTAGATGCCACAAAAGCACTTATATATATATATATTTATTATTAAATTTAACCAGGAGCTTCCATGAAATCCGTAGCTTCTGTTGGGTGGACTTAGCAGCTTCCTCCAGCAGTTCACTAGTTAATGTGGTAACTGGAGGGGAGTCTTCCCAGCTGGCTTTTGAATCACAGGCCAGTTTATCTGGAGGAGGAAAATGTGCAGCTGTGGAATTCTTTATCACTGGATGTTTTGCGTCTGTTTTGTGTAATCCAAGCAGCAATTTAGACTTAAGTCGTAGGCTTCTACCCAAGCCTAGTAATAATTTTGACAAGAATTCTATTAAATTAAGCATCGTGGAGCCTGGAAAGTGTTGTTGTGGTTGCTGTTGTTTTTATTCTCTCTGTGTGTTGTGTTTTTTTTTTTTTGACTTGGCTTCTAGAGTAGCTTTCCTTAATCTGGTGTCCTGCAAAAATGTTGCAGTAGATCTCTCAGATTTTGTTAAGTAGCCTGTCCATGTCTGGAAGACGCTGGGTTGGGAAGGCGTTAGAATAATACTGATTCCAGGTTGACTCAGCCTCCCATCCTTCCGAGGTCGGTAGAATGAGGACCCAAATTGTTGGGGGAGGGGGGGGGGCAAAATGCTGAGCTCTGTACACTGCTCATAGAGTGCTGTAAAGCATTATGAAGCGGTATATAAGTCTAAATGCTTATTGCTGTTACCGTATTTTTTGGAGTATAAGATGCACCTTCCCCCCATAAAAGAGGGTGAAAATTTGAGTGCGTCTTATACACCGAATGTAGCCCCACCCACCCACCAGTCCCCACCCTTTGGCCTCTGCCTCCCAGCAATTTACCTCCTTGCAGCAAACAGTAAAAATGGGGCTTGTGGAGGCAGCAATAGGCTATGGCAATCCCTGCAGCCTGAAACAGCTCATCATCAGGAGCCCCCAGCTTAAACTGAAATTGAAAGTGAAACTTGCTGTTTGCTGCAAGGAGGCAAATTGCTGGGAGGCAAAGGCATATTTTTTGTCTTCTAATCAGGCTCAACTGAAATAACTATACGTCCAGAAAGCCCACGTCAATTTTAACAGCATCTGTACATGTATACAGTAATCCCTCGTTGTTCGCGGCTAATCGGGACCGCACCCGTCCGCAAAAACCGGATATCCGCGAAGTAGGATTCGCTAGGAAACTTGAATTGGTGGACATGTTTAAAGCAACCACTAGGGGGCGCTTGCCTCCTACCAATGCATTTTTCCCCCTGTATTTTTTACAACTCCGCGAAGCACTGAAGCCGCGGAAAACGAAGCCGCGAAAAACAAGGGATTACTGTAGTCTGAAATGCAATACCACAAACAGCGTATATCTTCTGTACCGTTTGCTGTTTGGATCAAGGAGGCAAATTGCTGGGAGGCAGAGGCAGATTATTATTCTCTTGTTTTCCTCCCCAAAAGCTCGGTGTGTCTTATACTTCGAAGCGTCTTATACTCTGAAAAATACAATAAATATTGCGATCCACTGTGTGTGGAACTGCCTTGGAAGACCAGTGAAACTTCAATTTGGGCAAAATGCAACAGGTCATCTGATGGATGAGAGCTATCACTGCCATATCACATTAGTGCTAAAATTGCTTTTAGTGCTGGTGTAATATGGCAGGGACAGCTCTTTTACATGGTCAGAGGCTAAGACGCTGAGCTTGTCGATCAGAAAGATTAGCTGTTTGGTGGTTCGAATCCCGAGGACTAAAACTCATTATCTCCTGGTGATTGGCCCAAGGTCACTCAGCTAGCGTTGTGCCTAAAGCAGGACTAGAACTTATAGTCTTCTGGTGATTGACACAAGGTCAGATAGCTGGGACTAGAACTCACAGTGACCCAAGTTTCTAGTCTGGTGCCTTAATCACTACCCTAAAGTGGCACTCCCAAACATGGCCTTTTACTGGGTGCAAATACAAGGCTAGTGGGATGCAGTGGCTCAGTGGCTAAGACACTGAGCTTGTCGATCAGAAATTTGGCAGTTCAGCGGTTCGAATCCCTAGCACCGTGTAATGGAGTGAGCTCTCGTTCCTTGTCCCAGCTTCTGCCAACCTAGCAGTTCGAAAGCAGGTAAAAAATAGAAAAGTACAAAAAGTAGAAAAATAGGAACCACCTTTGGTGGGAAGGTAGCAGCATTCCACGCACCTTCGCCATTTAGTCATGCCGGCCACGTGATCACGGAGACGTCTTCGGACAACGCTGGCACTTTGGCTTTGAAATGATGAGCGCCACCCTCTAGAGTCAGGCATAACTAGCACATATGTGCGAGGAGAACCTTTCCCTAATATGGCAGTGATAGCTCTTTTACACGATCCCATGTATAATTCAGCGCTGGACATTGTCAATACAGCTCTCTGTCAAAGGTGAAATTCAGCAGGTTCTGACAGGTTCTGGAGAACCGGTAGCGGAGATTTTGAGTAGTTTAGCTGCAGGCCTCAGTCATTCCCATATGCTGTACAGTAGGCCCTTCTTTTTTTTTTGCTCTTAATATATCATAGTGTTTGCACCTTCCCCACCCCCACCATGATAAGTGTTTCCCAGAGGCTAACCTAACACAACCTTGAGCTAAGCCATATAAATGACAGATTGACTTCACAAATAGGTATCATAAATAAGTACCCACATAATAATAGCTGCCCTGGTCAGGAAGAAAGCAAATAAGAACTCCAGAGACAGAGCTATTGAAGTTATGGCCCATTAATGTTATATATTGTTCTAGACACAATCATTTTTTTTTACAAGGAAGGAACATGGATATGTTGCCAACAATCCAAGAACATCAGCAATAGGGCCAAGGGGATTATAAGGTCATCTATTCTAAACCTACTATAGGACACTCAAGGGCACTCAACGTCTTTTTCACGTTGAGCTTGACTCTTGGTATCCATAACCACGATCGCATAGCTTCCTTACAACAATACAAAACTTTTCAAGAAAGGATGTTAAAATGAAATATGCATATCGAAAAGGAACTATGAATACCATCAACATAAAATGGAGCTTGCTCAGAAGCTGAAATACACCAAGTAAATGATAGTGGGCAGAAAAGAAGAGAGGCAAGGGAAGAAGAAAGAAATAGGAGAGAGGGTAAGGAGGGGAGGAAGAGGAGGAGAGAAACAAGGGCTATGAAAGGAGAGGAGGGGAGGTCAACCCATTTTCCAAAGCACCAGAAGGGCAGCACAAGAAGCAATGGGTGGAAACTAATCAAGGAGAAAAGCAACTTAGAACTAAGAGGAAATTTCCTGACAGTGAGAAAAATTAATCAGTGGAACTATTTGCCTCCAGAAGTTGTGAATGCGCCAACACCGGAAGTCCTTAAGAAGAGATTGGAGAACCATTTGTCTGAAAAAGTATAGGGTTTTCTGCTTGAGCTAAACAACCTCCAAGGTCCCTTCCAATTCGGTTATTCTATTCCCGTGATGGCAAACCTATGGCACAGGTGCCACAGGTGGCATGCGGAGCCATCTGTTAGGGCACGCGAGGCGTTGCCTTGTCAGCTTCAGTGTGCATGTACAGCTGACTTTGGCCTTCTTTTGAGGTTGTTTTCCACCCTCCAGAGGCTTCCCTGAAGGCTCCTGAAGGCTCCAGAGGGCGAAAAATGACCCTACGAGCAAACCAGAGGGGGAAAGCACACACATGTGTGGCACGCCCATGCACAACCCCCTTGCGCTCCCCCCACTTTTGGCACACGAGCCAAAAAAGGTTTGCTATCACTATTCTATTCTATTCTATTCTATCCCCTCTCCTCCCATCCCATCCCATCCCCTCCCATTCTCTATTCTATTCTATTCTATTCTATTCTATTCTATTCTATTCTATTCCATTCCTTTCCTTTCCTTTCCATCCCATCCCATCCCATATTCTATTCTATTCTATTCTATTCTATTCTATTCTATTCTATTCTATTCTATTCTATCCCCTCCCCTCCCCTCCCATTCTCTATTCTATTCCATTCCTTTCCATCCCATCCCATCCCATCTCATATTCTATTCTATTCTATTCTATTCTATTCTATTCTATTCTATTCTATTGCATTGCATTGCATTGCTTTGCATTGCTTTGCATTGCATTACATTCTCTGTTCTATTCTATTCTATTCTATTCTATTCTATTCTATTCTATTCTATTCTATTCTATTCTATTCCATTCCATTCCATTCCATTCCATTCCATTCCATTCCTTTCCTTTCCTTTCCATCCCATCCCATCCCATCCCATCCCATCCTATCCATTTCCTATTCTGTTCTGTTCTGTTCTGTTCTATTGCATTGCATTGCATTGCATTGCATTGCATTCTCTATTCTATTCTATTCTATTCTATTCTATTCTATTCTATTCTATTCTATTCCTTTCCTTTCTTTTCCTTTCCATCCCATCCCATCCCATCCTATCCTATCCTTACCTGGCACCAATTTAGTGTTGAACTTCAGTTGATCAGATTCTTGTTTATAGGCTTGAATACATTTTCCACGCTGCACCCTTGTGAATGGTCCTGACTCTTTGCAGTGACATTTTCCTTCTCATTCTTGATCCCATTTGGGGCTTTGAAGAAAGGGACTGGAGATGGTTTTCTTCAATGAATTATTTTTTTTAGCTCCTTGGTGGCTCCTTTTATTCCTAGTCCAGCAAAAGCTGAAGCTGCTGGTTGACCTTGCAAATGGGCATGAAGATGTCAAAAGGGATTTATGCACTTAAACCAAGCACTAATCCAATAGTTAATCTTCATTACGGCCATGGAGGTTCGACAGAAATCAGTTTAACACAGCATAGCCATCCCCCCCTTTCTCCTATCCCATATTTCTTCATTCAAATCCATCAGCTGGAATAAGATAAAGTATTTGATAAGCCAAAAGGTTCAGCTTGCATAAATATCTCTCATCGGAATGAACCATCCTTAAGCTCTTCGACTTTTTATTTGGTTTTTTTTAACCCCTCGAAAAACATGGAGTAGCAATAGCACTTAGACTTATATACCGCTTTTACAGCCCTCTCTAAGCAGTTTACAGAGTCGGCCTATTGCCCGCAACAATCTGGTTCCTTATTTTACCAACCTTGGAAGGACGGAAAGCTGAGTCAACCTTGAGCCTGGTGAGATTTGAACTGCCAAATTGCAGTCAGCTGGCAGTCAGCAGAAGTAACCGGCAGTAGTGCATCAGTGGTGGGTTGCAGGGAGTACGCTCCGGTATGTTCCGGTAGGTACTATTCTGGTACGGTACTCCGGAGGGCCCATCCGCACGCCCGTTGTCCTTACCTGTCTTTGAACTCTACAGCGCTTACGTGCATGGCACATACAGCGCCTGCGCAATGCTCCGCCAAGCAGCTGGAGCGTCACGGAGGCATCGCTGGAGGGTAGAACGCATGCGCATGCTGTGCATGTTCATGTGGACCAGTGGTGGGTTTCTGCAGGCTCGCACCTACTCGCGAGAGCCGGTTGGTGAAATTTAGAGAACCGGTGAGAGAGGGTTCCACCGGCGTACCTGGAAGTAAATCTGGCCCGCCGCTGCCAGTGACCCAACGGGAAGGAAAGGAAAGGAAAGGAAAGGAAAGAAGGAAGAAAGAAAGAAAGAAAGAAAGAAAGAAAGAAAGAAAGAAAGAAAGAAAGAAAGAAAGAAAGAAAGAAAGAAAGATCACAATTGAGTCCAAAATTTGGGTTGCTAAGCAAGAGCGTTGTTAAATGAGTTTCACCACATTTTAAAAGGTGGCCACTCCCACCCTGTCACATGACTGCCAAGCCACGCCCACAAAATAGGCCACACCTACAGAGTAGGTTCTAAAAAATTTGAAACCCACCACTGATGTGGACACCATGTCCCGTTGCACTGTACCGGCTGCACCGAGATCCAGAATCCACCACTGTAGTGCACTCTAACCACTGCTCCAGCAAAGCTCATAGTTTCTCATAAAGTAGATATTAATTTAGGCATTATTCAGATTTCAGTGGGATTTGCTGGATTCCCCCTCCTCCCCCCACAATTTATGGGTCAAAACCCCAACCTGGGTGCCACCACCTTCCAACCCAATTTTGATCTTCAGGAGACTAGATAACCTGAACCTCGTAAACATGTAAGATCCTCACCGATGGTAGAATCAGTTCAAATGTTGATCGTGTTCGGTCAGATAGAGCTATATGAATCCTCTCGGCGGCCTAAGAAAATATTATTTTATGGCCCTTCTTGTTTTGAGAATCGGGGAAAAAAATCAAGGCAGGAGAGAAATATTTTGGGCTATGGTCTCACATAAGAATGACAAACATGACTAATCTGGTTCCTGCTACATGACCACACATGACTGCCTTCCCCCCATCGTTTAGCAATATTATTTTAAGCAATAAATCTGCTTGTTTGTTTTTTATCCACCGAGATAACGATTGAATGTTTTGTCTGCACAGATCTAGCTTTCATGAGCTGCTGGAAAATTTAAAACCGATTTCTGATTCTAGGAATGTCAGTTCAACAAGAGTCATAATTTATGCTGCTTTGAATGGGACATTCTGGGGCCAAGATTTATTGCCATACAAATTCTCCCCAAAACCGAGGATTAAAGCAAATTTTGCATCAGTTGCTTGGACCTGAATGGAGAGGAAGAGGCAAAATCCTTCTAAGCAAATGATTCCTACAATTTAATATTTGATCTCCTCAAGTCAAATATGCAAAGCAAATGTTTGAAATCAATGAATAGTAAGGCCACTTTTTTAAAATGAATTTCCCAAAGCTCCAAGTTCTCTTAAGTTTGGGAACTCGACCTTTGCAAAGTTCACCTGTCTTTCTCAACATTTATTTGGATATTTTCCAAAAGAGGGAAATTTGCTGTTTTCAGACCTTTGCAGAGTGATGTTAGGCATGCTTATTCAGATTAATGGCTCGTTGAATTTCATGTGACCCAGGATCAGGTAAATGTTTCCTTCTACAGTTGACCTTTGTAGAGGAAAGTAAACAATTCATAGAATTGAACCATGGGAAAATAAAACAGAGATGATCAACCATCTCATATAAATGGCAAATGTACCTATTGGGTATATATGCTGTTATACATATCTGAAGTATTGTAGGATATTATCTTTAAAAGTCCAGATTGTAAGTGCCTGAGATCAGGTTTAACGTGGATACAGAGGTACATGTGGAACTATATGTGAAATATATAAATATATATAGAATAGAATAACAGAGTTGGAAGGGACCTTGGAGGTCTTCTATTTATTCATTTATTTATTTATTTTTTTAATTAAATTTATACCCCGCCCTTCTCCTTGTTAGGACCCAGGGCGGCGCACAGGGATGTTAAAATACATACAAAATATATAAAATATATGAAATTTAAAATACTTATTCTAATAAATAAACCCTGCGCTAAAAATCGAATTAAAATCCCAAGTTTAAAAACTATCTAATAGTCAGTATGGAGGTTATGCTAGGCCGGCTAGATGAAATAGGTGTGTCTTCAGATCATCTTCTAGTCCAACCCCTTGCTCAGGCAGGAAACCCTATACCATTTCTTCAAAATTCCTGTGAAAGTTGCATGGGTCTCTTAGGATGGAACAGACAGAGAGGCCCTATGTTCTTCACAGGTTACTCCAGTGGTAGTCAATCTGGTCCCTACCGCCCACTAGTGGGCGTTCCAGCTTTCATGGTGGGCGGTAGGGGTTTTGTTCGATACTGAAGCACTTTCCTTTTTTAAAAAAATTTAATTGACATCCCTACTTTATAAATCACCATTCCTGTGGAACCGGTGGGCGGTTGGAAAATTTCACTACTAACAGAGATACAAAAGTGGGTGATAGGGATAAAAAGGTTGACTACCCTTGGGTTACTCTGTCACAGCTACTCTGTTACTCTGGCTAGTTGATGCAACATCTAATTATTTTCCATTTGTCTATTTCCAATAAGAAATAAGAAAAAAAGATGTAGATTGGTTAAGCCTCCCTAAAATGTCTGTTGTTTTGCTTTCATTGTACTGATGGAATGATAGTAGTATTATTTGTGGTTTTACATTGTCTTGTCCCTGTAGATTTTTACACTGTTTTTTCTTTGTATTTTCAATACAAAGAACTTGTATTTTCAAGTTCGGTCAGATCATCTTATTTAGGGCAGAAGTGAGTTCCTACCGGTTCGGACCAGTTCCGCTGAACCGGTAGTGGTTGGGTGGTTGGGTGGCTGGAACCGGCAGCAACCCAGGCATGTCACGCCCTGAATCTGTTCTCCTAGGGGCCAGCTGTGCATGCTCAGAACAATGGTAATTGCACAAATTTGCTTTTTTTAAACGTTTTGTGCACGCATAGACTTATTTTTGTGCAACTGCATATACACACATTTGCATGTACCAAACGAGCAGTAATGACAGGAGGAATCCACCCCTCAGTTAGGGGTGTCAAGCTCAAGGCCTGGGGCTAGATTCGGCCCACGGGGTGCTTAGATCTGGCTGCAGGGCCACCCTAGAAACGGTGAAGGACTGGCCCATGGCGTCTCTGGCAGAGGGTTGCAGGCCACCATTGCAGACAAAAACGGAGCCTCCAAGGGCCGTGGGCAGCCCTCCAGAAATTTGTTTTCACTGACAGATTTTTGCAAGAAGCCGTCACAGCAGAAAACGGAGCTCGGGAGCCCGTTTTCCCTGGCAAAGTGCTCGGTGCCACCACAGGCACTGTTGTATACTCAAGTGAAGAGGGGCCGCTGTCATTCAAGCTAGAAGCAGATTCTCATTGGAGCAAACTGGGGAGGCGTTCAGGCGGGAGAATGCCAGAGTGTTTATTGGTTAAAAGGGGTTTGACAGCGACTGTAAAAGAGCTGTCAAGCCAAGGTTGTTCTTGTTCTTGTTCTGGTGTTGTGAAGAGTTAATAAAGGAGTTGTCAATTGACCCCCTCAGGTGTGAGTAATTAGAGAACAAACAGGCACCCCCAACACAAGTGACATCGAGCTGGCCACACCCACCCTGGCTACACCCACCCCAGCCACCGGAGGTCAAACGCAGCGCTGATGTGGCCCTCAAGGAAATCAAGTTTGACACCCCTGATCTTACAACCTGTTTACAGTAATAAAATGCATTCTAATTCTTACTCAGGTTAAATGACTCGAATCCCTTTCCCTATTTTCCCCTATTTAGGATTAAAGAACTCCTCATGTCTAATAAACGGGCATAAGGAATAGAATATTCATTGTCTGCACGACTGAATTAAGTACAGATTGATAACGGATTAATACTGGTTTTGATGTATTACCTGATTTTTAAAAATGTCCTTGATGATGAACTGCCCCTAAGAATAGCACCATCATCCATCTATTTATATTGCTAGTGGATCATTTTGAAAGCAGTAATTGCCAAAAGGGAGATTATAAATAAAGTCATCTTGGTTTGTCATATTAAGAAATTCACGTGAAGTTGGCTATCAATGGATCCAACTGAACGATAGCATAGGTCAGGTTTGTGTTCCAAAGTCAGTGAGTCTCTCATAAGAATACAATGACGGTTGAGTATCTGAGTATATGTGTTCTATCTATCTATCTATCTATCTATCTATCTATCTATCTATCTATCTATCTATCTATCTATCTATCTATCTATCTATCTATCTATCCATCCATCCATCCATCCATCCATCCATCCATCCATCCATCCATCCATCCATCCATCCATCCATCCATCCATCTATCTATCTATCTATCTATCTATCTTACATCCACTTTCCACGTTCTGTTGGGAGCCGTGGTGGTGCAGTGGGTAGAATGCAGTACTGCGGGCTACTTCTGCTGACTGCTGGCTGCCTGCAATTTGGCAGTTTGAATCTCACCAGACTCAAAATTGACTCAGCCTTCCACCCTTCCAAGGTGGGTAAAATGAGGACCCAGATTGTTGGGGGCCATAGGCTGACTCTGTAAACCGCTTAGAGAGGGCTGCAAAGCACTGTGAAGCAGTATATAAGTCTAAGTGCTATTGCTATTGTTAGTATTTGATGTAAATGAATGCAGCATGCAGGCATTTTCCCTTCCGCTCATTTTCAGTTTAATGAAAGAGAACTGACTTTCAGAGTTTCTTCCAAGAGAGAAGAAAGCTTCTGTGAACTTCTCATGGGTAGAGAGGGTGGTGGTGTTAGTTAGCAATAGCAATAGACTTATATACCACTTCATAGCGCTTTTACAGTCCTCTCTAAGTGGTTTACAGAGTCAGCCTCTTGCCCCCAACAATCTGGGTCCTCATTTTACCCACCTCGGAAGGATGGAAAGCTGAGTCAACCTTGAACCGGTGAGATTTGAACTGATGAACTGCAGCTAGTAGTCAGCAGAAGTAGCCTGCAGTACTGCACTCTAACCACTGTGCCCCCTTGGCTCTTAGTTAATTATGATATCGTCAAGGAATATGTGTGAATGCCTGAGAGACCCCAGTGTATTGGAGTTGGTCAAATGTTGGAGTAGCACTCTGGAGAAGCAGATTCAAACCCATCCTCATGAATGAAGGCTCAGCCAATGACTTGAGTCAGTCAATCTCTCTTAGCACAATCCACCATGCATGGTTGCTGTTGTGGGGCATGGCCGGTAGACCTCAACTTACACCTAGAATTGGGGCGAGACTTTCAGGTGCTAACAGTGAGGTGATTAAATAAGCCACACCCAATTTTACAACCACAGTCATTAAGCAAATCAAAGTAATCAACTCATTGTTGCACTTTTTTTCAGCACTGTCATAATTTTGAGTTATCATTAAACGAACAGCCGTAAGTGGAGGGATACCTGTATTGAAGGAGAACGTGCTGCATATATTGCCTTGAAATCCTGGGGGGTGGGGTGGGGGAAATCTACCAGGCAACCAGCACTGTACTCTTTTCTTGCTCCCATTAAATCTGAATTCAGAAGGGAATTCACCTCTGGGAGTAGACCCAGATAGTGAAGACAGCAACCGTTCCAAATACTAGCAACTTTGCCATTTGCAACAATGCTGCATACCACCAGGAGACATTTAAAAGCACTATTCAAGAACTCTGAGACTATGACAACAAAGCAGAAACCTTTCCCACAAAGGAAGGAATTCCAAGATTGTGCCTTCCTTCCACTGTCATTCTTCTAAGATTTGCAAGCACCTCTTGCTCCATCTCTGGCCTCTGCCATTCCCATCCTCTGCAGCCCATGGTCACTTCCTACATACCCCCAAATGTGCTGAGAGCACATATCTTTGGCTGGTTATTGACATTGGCAAAGCGACAATTGTCTCGTCCAAGCTTCAGTTCTTTCAATCCTGGGCTAATTTAATATCATGGTTGCTTCCCCTTGCCAGAATAAGTCTAAAATGAATTAGACTTCCAGGGGGTGATAGAATGGATGGTTCTGCATGAGCAGTGAGTCTAATTATCATCCAACGTTCAGCCTGTATTTATGCTGACTTTACTGCCCAAGTAAACAGGATTTTTTTTTTTTGCTGTAGACATATAGGAAGCAGAAACGACAGCTTTGCCAAAAACTCTTCCACCGTGGTATTTGAGAGAATCATCTCTTTTCTGCTTCAGGGAGCTGGGAAACTTATTCTTCTTCCACAGACCCATGTTGGGAGCGATCACAGATTTCATGAATTGTGATATGGAAGCCATATCGCTCTCGAACGTTATATTTCTTTTAAACCGTTTTCATGAAAGAGAGAGGGAGGGAGGGAGGGAGGGAGGGAGGGAGGGAGGGAGGGAGAGAGAGAGAGAGAGAGAGAGAGAGAGAGAGAGAGAGAGAGAGAGAGAGAGAGAGAGAGAGAGAGAGAGAGAGAGAGAGAGAGAAACAATTTGGAAAGTTGCCATGCTGGGAAGCAAAGCACCGGTGTTTTGTATTATTTTTATTTCCAAGAATGCTTGTGGACCTAAAAAGTAAAATGTGGGATAGAGAGATCGGGAGAGATATTTCACAGGCTTGAACTACTTCCTCTACTCCCTATTTTAGTCATACTTTCTATTTATAATGAGAAAATTATAAATACATTACAAACATTTTAGGAGGGCAGGGACCGACTAACTGCGAACGTCCACACAATGGCAAAGTTTGACAGTGGAACTGATTGCCCTAAAGATATGGTGGTTTCCCATTTGTTGGATGTGTTGAATCAGAGGGCATCTGTTGGTAGTTATTATATTATATTATATTATATTATAGTATAGTATAGTATAGTATAGTATAGTATAGTATAGTATAGTATAGTATAGTATAGTATAGTATAGTATAGTATAGTATAGTACAGTACAGTACAGTGATGGCTAACCATTTTGTTTTGGGTGCCAAAAATGCGAGAACGCATGCCCAATAGCACACATGCGTGCCGGCACCCATAATGCAAAGCACGCCACCACCTGCACATGCTCGCCTGCAAGCTGAGCTTGGTATTTCCTCTGGGGGGGGAAGCCATTTTTGCCCGCCCCAGGCTCCAGGAAGGCCTCCAGAGACTGAGGAGGGTGAAAACGGCCTCCCTTAGCCCTTCCAGAAGGCTGAAAATCAGCTGGCCAGTGAGTGCCCACGTGCTGGAGCTGACGCCTAGCGTGCCAGCAGATATGGCTCCACGTGCCACCTGTGGCACGCATGCCATAGGTTCACCATCACAGGTGTATTATATTGTATTGTATTGTATTCAGTGGTGGGTTTCTGCAGGCTCGCACCTACTCGCGAGAGCCGGTTGGTGAAATTTATAGAACCGGTGAGAGGGGGTTCCACCGGCGTACCTGGAAGTAAATCTGGCCCGCCGCTGCCAGTGACCCAACAGGAAGGAAAGGAAAGGAAAAGAAGGAAGAAAGGAAAGAAAGAAAGAAAGAAAGAAAGAAAGAAAGAAAGAAAGAAAGAAAGAAAGAAAGAAAGAAAGAATTTATCATCACAATCGAGTCCAAAATTTTGGTTGCTAAGCAAGAGCGTTGTTAAATGAATTTCACCACATTTTAAAAGGTGACCACTCCCACCCTGTCACATGACTGCCAAGCCACGCCCACAAAATAGGCCACACCTACAGAGTAGGTTCTAAAAAAATTTGAAACCCACCACTGATTGTATTGTATTGTATTGTATTGTATTGTATTGTATTGTATTGTATTGTATTGTATTGTATTATATTATATTATATTATATTATATTATATTATATTATATTATATTATATTATATTATATTATATTATATTATATTATATTATATTATATTATATTATATTATATTATATTATATTATATTTATATGTCATCCTTCTTACTATTTAGTGACTTTCGGCAGCTGATAATGTTATAGTGATATTATGCAATGAAAACATTAAAACCTTCAAACTTCGAGCATCAAAGTCATAACATCACATATAAGGATGGAAGGGACCTTGGAGGTCTTCCAGTCCAATCATCTGCTCAAGGCAGGAGATCTCATATCATCCCAATCAAACGGCTGGCCAGTCTATTTTTGAAAACTTTCAACCATGGAGCATTCACAACTCTGCGAAGCAAGCTATTCCACTGATTAATCATTCTCCCTGTCAGAAAAATTGTGCTAGGTTGAATCTCTCTTTAAAAGAACCAACAATTAAACTGGATGGAGGTGGGATCTTCTACTATTTTTGTTGCTGTTGTTGTTGTTGTTAGTTGCGAAGTCGTGTCCAACCCATCGCAACGCCATGGACAAAGTTCCTCCACGTCTTCCTGTCCTCTCCCATCCTCTGGAGTCCATTTAAGCTCACACCTACTACTTCAGTGACTCCATCCAGCCACCTCCTTCTCTGTTGTCCCTTCTTCTTTCGCCCTCCATCGTTCCCAGCATGAGGCTCTTCTCCAATAAGTCCTTCCTTCTCATTAGGTGGTCAAAGTACTTGGGTTTCATCTTTAGGATCTGGCCTTCTAAAGAGCAGTCAGGGTTGATCTCCTCCAGGACTGATCTATTAGCCACCTATAAAAATGAGATTCCACCAGTTGGCCAAGTCAGGTTTTCAGGCCAACACTAGGAAGACTTTAATCATCAGCACTTGCATATTTTCCTTCTTGCACTTATTTAACAAAAATGCTTCCGGGTGGGTAGAGTGGGTGGACACACACACACACACACACACTGACAACAGAGCTTCCTAAGGGGCATAATTCATTGCAATGAGAAAGGTTCACTCCTCTGGATGCCATTCGTGGGAGGTGGAGACTGGACCTCCAAAATGTTTCCTAATTTAATACTGCCCACGAGAGTTCTATAAATAGTAGACATTTCCCCATCTGTACCTAGCTAGATGTTAAGATTTGGAATCTGAACTTTTAAAACTTGAACGTAAGGAACTAGGATAGCAATGGTAGCTTTCTTGGAAGTAAGCAAATAAGCTCTCCCAGATGATGGGGAGATCTCCATTCAAGAATTGAGTTTTGTCTTGGGACAAAGCTGGTGAACGTCTTCTTTTATAGACATGCTCTCTTCCCTATCAATGAAACAAGCAGTTTCTAAACATCCTGTATTTCTAAAGACGTGGGTCTGATAAACTTTGGGCTGGGGGCTCTTGTGCCGTGAAATTTTTAGATACTTCAGATGTGGTCCCTAAGTTCCCTTAACATCTGACGTGACTGTCAAAGGGTTGAAGATGATGAATAAGTAATCATCTCCCTGTTAGCACTTAATTACTTTTCACTCATTGTCTGTGCTGCTACAGGAGCTTCCTCTGAGACTTTGGGTTCATTCTCTGAAACACATAATACATTAACAAAGATGTCTCAATCTGATATTTTCCTCACACTGAGGATTCCAGAGTGGCCGAAGTTCTGATACAGATTGTAAATAGCAAATACAGTGATCCCTCGTTCTTCGGGGTTAATGGGGACCGGAACCTTCCGCGAAAACCGAAAAACCGCGAAGTAGGATTCACCCCTAGGAATACAGTGTCGCACCGGAAACCGCACCGGAAACCGCACCGGAAACCAATCACGCGCCTTTATGAGAGCCGATACTCTCATACCCGTGCAGCACTGAAGCCGCGAAACATGAAGCCGCGAAAACGAGGGATCACTGTACTGTTATCGGAGAATTGGGGTGTGTGTATTTGACCTGCCTGCCTGCCTGCCTGCTTTTGTAAGAAGTTAGCACCCACCCCTCTCCTAGGAAAATGAGATATTTTAGAAAATATTAAAAGGACAGAATATTCCCCCTAAAAGCAGGGGTGAAATTCAGCAGGTTCTGACAGGTTCTGGAGAACCAGTAGTGGAAATTTTGAGTAGTCCGGAGAACCAGCAAATGCCACCTCTGGCTGGCCCCAGAGTGGGGTGGGAAGGGAGATTTTTGCAGTATCCTTCCCCTGGCACGCCCGCAGGACCGATAGTAAAAAAAATTGAATGTCACCACTGCCTACATGATCCTTGTAGGGAGTTAGCACCCACCCCACTCCTAGGAAAATAAGACATTTTAGGAAATATTAAAAGGTCAGAATATTTCCCCTAAAGGGGAGGCAGAAATTCAGCCCTCCTCTCCACCTTTGTCAATGGGCCATTAAGGCCTGGGCCAGTCTATTCTACATAACAAAGTTCTATCTCCTTCTGGCAGAGCCATAGTAGGAATTGCCCAAAGCCCCATCATTATATCATCACCCAGCAAGGTTCAACCAAGCCTGGGACACAGGATAACCTGCTCCTGCATGGCTCCATGGGAGTCTGACAACCAATCAGAACACAAGCTCAAATTCAAAAAGCCCAGAAAGGCATAAAACTGGGGCACTCTTAGCATGTCTTCTCCCCCCCCCTTTTTTTTTTTGCCCAGGACCTCAAAGCATGTGGTCCTGTCCACCATTAAAACCATCTTTCCAAACAGCCACCATTGTTTCCAGTTGGACTAGAAGACCTCTGGGGACCCCATCCAGCTCTATAATTCTAGGTATTGTTGCAAACGAAGGTGATTTCGTAAAAATCCCAACCTGTGGCTGGCATCTTAGCTCTGGAACCCAGATCGTCTGGCCTCTATGACAGGGCCTGTCTCAAGGAAGATGAAAACCCCCACACTGCACCCAAATAACTACGTGCCTGGAGTCTGTTTGCTTACCTTTGGGAGACCTATTTAAATGACTTACAACTGATTGATAAATACAACGAACACAAGAAGTTCAAACAACCAGCAGAGTTCGGGTGAACGAGAGTGTTCAAAACTCAGAGTCGCAGAGCATGGTGGTAAATATTTGGCTAAAACGTCCCATTTGCTCTGCCAGCTGATATGGAAACACCTGTGGTATTGAAAACCATTGACCTGTTGGCAGTTCCTGGTTGAGTTGTCTTTCGTGCCCACTAGATGGCATTGCCTGATTTTTATCTCAGATCAGTGATAGGCTTGAGTCTTGAAAGGTTTGGGAAAGGAGAAAGAGACAGAAAGACATTAGAATCAGTGGCCCCAGCTGTCTATAAATCTTTAAACTTTTGTCTGTTCAGTACTTATATCTATGCTGGATATAGACTCACTGCATCTCACAGTGGGAAGGAATTATATCACATCACATCTCATGTCTCAGAAAGAAAGAAGGAAGGAAGGAAGGAAGGTAGGTGGGAGGGAAGAAGGAAGGAAGGAAGGAAGGAAGGAAGGAAGGAAGGAAGGAAGGGAAAGGAAGGAAGGAAGGAAGGAAGGAAGGAGGGAGGGAAGAAGGAAGGGAGGAAAAGGAAGGGGGAAGAAGGAAGGAAGGAAGGAAAGAAAGGGAGGGAGGGAAAAAGGAAGGGAGGGTGGGCGGGTGGGTTGGTGGGGGGAAGAAGGAAGGAAGGAAGGGGGGAAGAAGGGAGGAAAGAAAGGGGGAAGAAGGGAGGGAAGAAGGGAGGGAGGGAGGGAAGGAGGAAGGAAGGCGAATTAGTAATTTGAGATGGAAAAGTAGAAGAAAACAAACATGCTGTCTCTTAAACTCTGACATTATTGTTTATAAATAGTGACTACATTCACTAAGGAGCAATTTCTGCCAGAAACCAGAAGTAAAAGGAAAATTGCAAATGCACGATTTCTGGCAAAACTATTGTACCTTCTGGTCCTATGACCACAGGATACCTCAAACAATTGTAAATGTAGACTAGTTGCTCAGTGCCTAAAATGTGATCATGGAAGCATGAGGGGAGAAATGATTGAACTTTGAACCCAAATCATAAGTATCTTTTGGGATGCAGAGCTGGAAGGGACCTTGGAGGTCTTCTAGTCCAACCCCTTGCTTAGACTGGAAATCCTATACCATTTCAGACAAATGGTTGTCCAATCTCTTCTTAAAAACTTCCAGTGTTGGAACATTTACAACTTCTGGAGGGAAATTGTTCCACTGATTAATTGTTCTAACTGTCAGGAAATTTCTCCTTAGTTCTAAGTTGCTTCTCTCCTTGATTAGTTTCCACCCATTGCTTCTTGTTCTGCCCTCAGGTGCTTTGGAGAATAGCTTGACTCCCTCTTCTTTGTGGTAACCCCTGAGATATTGGAAGACTGCTATCATGTCTCCACTAGTCCTTCTTTTCATTAAACTAGACACACCCAGTTCCTGCAACCGTTCTTCATATGTTTTAGCCTCTAGTCCCCTAATCATCTTTGTTGCTCTTCTCTGCACTCTTTCCAGAGTCTCCACATCTTTTCTACATCGTGGTGATCAAAACTGAATGCAGTATTCCAGGTGTGGCCTTACCAAGGCCTTATAAAGTGGTATTAACCCTTCACGTGATCTTGAGTCTATCCCTCTAAGCAAGACCATTCTCTCCCTTATCATCATCATCATCATCATCATCATCATCATCATCATCATCATCATCATCATCATAATAATAATAATTTATTGACCGCTCCCTCTCCCCACAGGGACTCGGGGCGGTGCACAGGGAGAATAAAAGCAATAAATATACAAAATACATACAAATTTAAAACAGATTAAACTAATTCCTGTGCTAAAATCCCTTAACTAAAAATCCCCACTAAATATAAATATACATTTGAAAACCCATAGAGAGAGAGACTACCCTAGGCCGGCCAGGCGGAAAAGATGAGTCTTCAATTTCAGGCGGAAGGAGCGGAGGTCCGTGGTCGTTCTAATATCGGGGGGAAGGTCATTCCAGAGGGCCGGGCCCGCCACAGAGAGAGCCCTTCCCCTGGGCGTCGCCCGCTGACAAAGTCTAGTGGACGGCACCCGGAGAAGTCCCTCTCTGTGGGAGCGAATCGGCCGTGAGCAAGACCATTGAAAAGAAATACCATATCTATATAAGAGGGATTGAAATGTTCACCCATGCCCAGTTAGAAAGCAAATTTTGTGCTCCATTCATTGAAAGCTAAACAAACATAGACCATGGGCACAAAAGGACTGCTTTTTGGAGCGAGGTGGGCTATTGGTAAGATCTTAGTAGAAGCCTCCTTGGGTTTTCAGTATCCGTATTTCATCAACAGGCATTGTTACTTTGAATAGAAGCCTCATGGCAAGTGTTCAGCCAACCTTTTATTTTTAAGAATCATGTGGTCCATTTAGTTCTATTTAAAAAAAACAACCCACAGCTTAACTAAGCAGCAACACACTTAAGCAGCTTGTATACCCAGAAAAAAAGCACCACCGAACACGTTACCATTGCTAGCAGGTACTAATAAGTATGTCTTGCAGTTTCCACAGACTTGAGTGGCAATTTCCTGACATGGTTTTTTTTTAAATACAAAAAGAAAAATATTACAAAATCCTACTGAAACAGCAGGTTAAAAATGAAAATCTGGTAGACATTTCTTGACGTCATGATCACAGGATAGATTTTATTTTAGTGAGCCAGGGGTGGGGCTGCTGGCGGTTTGCAGAGGTTCGGGAAAACCTTTAGCTATGATTCTGTGCAGTTCGGAGAACCCCCAAATCCCACTCCTGGCAATCTCCCACCCCTCCCAGGAGTCCCCATGTGGCCAGTGTTGGATGCAGGTAAGTGCAGGGTGCGCGTGGAGGCGAAAAATGGGCCTACTGGAAGTTCAGGAGGACTAGAAACTGAGGGCCTCTGGAACCATGAGGCCATTTTCACCATCCCAGAGGCTCGACAAAAACCTCCAGAGCCCGGGGAGGGCAAATACACACCTCCCCCATAGTGCAGGAGGCCACCTAGGCCATGCCCACCATGGTCACGCTCACCCAGCAACTGGGAAGAGAACCCCTTGCTAAAAATTTTGAAGTCCACCCCTGTAGTGAGGGTGAAGTTTCGTTCTCCAAGCTTGTAGGTTGGTTTCCTAACATTTCGTTACCAGGCTACATAACATCTTCAGCAGAGTTTAGGGGATGTCACTGTTCTTCTGTTTATAAGGGCTTCGGGTGGTGGGTGTGTCAAGTGAAGGTCTTGTGATGGGTCTTATATGGGTCAGGTGTGAGACACCAGTGAGCCTTGTGATGGGTCTTCTGATAAGGAGATCACATCATTGGGAGGTGAACTGCTAGTTGAAGGGTTGTGTGGATTGGTTGAGGGTCAGTGCTGTCTCTGGTAGGTTATGCGGTCGATTTAGATTCTGAGGGGTTTGTAAGCTGGTCGTAGGCCGATGTGTCTGTTGATGGAATTGCTTGTGGAGGACAATTTGATCTATGTTAAATTACATTAATTCAAATTGAATTACTCCCATGGAGTTGAGTGCTCACTTTCCTTCCTTTTTGATGTCAACTCTAAAGCGACCCTGGCTGAAGCCATCTTGTGCTGCCTCATAGTTGACACCAAGCCTGAGAAGGGAAAGGTGGAAGGGGGAAGTAGATAACCTGGCTACGGTCAAAGCAAAAAGTTTTGCTGTGGGAACCAAGGTCATTGTAACAGGTGGCTGTTGAAAGAGGACAGGAACTTGCCTTCCATCTTCATGTGAGTGGTGGCACCTGGGAGGGGGGATTTTTATTCTTTTAATTAGGTGAAACTATGAGAATTGTTAAGAGTTGGTTTTCATCGGCTGTGCCAATATGATGTACCCAATAAACATGTTCTTTGAAGAATCTATCTGCCTTGGAGTTCTGTTTTCAATGGGTACGTTACTCGGAACGCTGATATTTGATACCTTAAAATATGGTGGCAACTTTTAGTTGGGCTGGGGAGAAGGCTGGGGAGTCTATCTAAAAATTTTGGGAATTGTGCCCTCTCAGTATGGAAAACAACTTAATAAATTATGGATGGGGAGGCACAAGAAAAGGAAGGAAAGAAAAATTGTATATATCACTTTTATACAAAATGCATCACAGTGCTTTAAAACCATTTTAGGAAACTATTAGTAATTTAACAAAACTTCACAAAATAACAGATTCTGAAAACAAAGTCGCTCTTTGCATAATATCATGACTGGCATTTCATTTATTTCTGGGCTATTTTCATTCCGATAATATAAATATTTTGAGTGGCTCTCCCAAGCCAAATTTTAGAGTGGCCTTTTCATTAAACACTTCCAGGTTCAGGTTATTCCAACCTGTCTTGTATATTTACTTTTGTTTGCTGAACTCCAAGACTTAGCTTATATAAGTGATTATATAAAATATTCAACTCTAAATTAGCTGTCTGAAATATCTCAGAGGCTTCTCCACCAATTCATTTCACTTGCAGAAACAAAGACCTCTGAGTTTGTTATTTGTGCTAGACCAGAATGTGATGCTTGGACTTCAGCATTCAACTGTTGGATCTATATATTGATGTGCTTTCTAAAAATAGAGCAAGTGAGGTCCAGTCACCAATCCAGTGAGAACATATTGACAGTAGTACCCTGTTTCCCTTAAAGTAAGACCTCCCTGGATAATAGGCCCAATCGGGCTTTTGAGTGCATATGCTGAAATAAGCTCTCCCCTGAAAATAAGCCATCTCCGAAAATATTGCAAAACAGCAGCAGCCATGAGGTGACCACGCTCGCCGCCTTTTGCATCTCAAAAATAATAAGACCTCCCCCAAAATAAGGCCAAGTGCTTATTTCAGGGGTCAAACGAAAATAAGACCCTGTCTTATTTTCAGGTAAACACGGCAATAGTTGAGTCTCCTTCTCTGGTTATCCACAAATGTATTCAAAAGATCCTCTCTTCCAGATTTTAATGTATATACCAGTGATGGCAAACCTTTTCAGCACCAAGTGCCAAAAAGGGAGTGCATATGCTCGTTTACCTTGTATTGCAAAGGAAGCTGAATTTTTCAACTATCAACTCAGACAAACAAGCTAACAGTAAACAACACCTTAACCAAGGAACCCACTAAGAATATTCACACCGGGCTTCTGGTTCCGGCTCCGGCGGCGACGGGCGAACTTAGGGTTCGCTCGCCGCTTTGATCCTTTTCCTGCCCCCCCACGGGGGCGAGAAGCCCCTTGTTTGGGGCTTCTCCCGTAAAGCCGGCTCGACAGGGAAGCCCCCCCCCCGCGGCAGCGGGGAGAGCGACCCTGCTCCTCGGCTTAGGTGGAAGAGGACATGCTGCGGGGGGTCTTCCCTTCGCCAAAGGTTGGCGGCACCATTTAATTCTATGAAGAGAGAAGATCGGAAGAGTCGGGAGGCTTTTCGGGACCTCAGCTGCGAGCGGAGAGTGAGCGTTTAAAACTTTTCTTTTTGTGTACTGTCAGCCGGGCTGAAAGGGACTGGAGGGGGGTGTTTGTTCCCAAAAAACCCCCCTTGGACTAAAAGCGGCACTCGGAAATGCCTCGTTGCGAGGAATCGGAAGAATATTCACACCAAAACTGACAGGGCAAACCACTTAAACAGAGCAAAACCTATTCCTTTATAATCCTTTTTTGTTTATAGATAGGGCTGATTGAAGACTCCTAATTGCTGGAAGGATGAAGAAACCAGTTGAATTACATTAAAACTTCCCTTAAAGCAGACCAGATATGCTTTGCAGTTAATAACTACAAGATATCATGACGTAAATCTTCCTAAATGTTTTATTTTCCAATTCATTAGACGGGGTCTTGGATAGAAAGTTTCCATCAACGCGTTGCTGGAGAAGGGAATTCATGTTCTGTAGAGGCAGGACCCGTAGTAGATCCTTCCATTTTTAGGACTGATAGGAAACTCATAGTAGAAGGTCATTGACTGAGGGTAAATTTCCCCAAAGGCCATGAATTAAGAGGAGAGAAAAAAAAGATATAGTTGCATCTAATCCTTCTTCTTATATTTTACTTATGTTCTGCTTAGTCACAGTTATCTTCTCGTCACTGTCTCAAAAACTTCCTTTTCTGGATATCAAAATGAGAAAACAACATGGCTAACATACCAAGTATAGTTCACTGCCTATAAAACCTGATATGTTTTCACTGCCATTCAAATTTCCACCTTGTAAAACTGGGAAATGGGTCTTTCTTGCTGTAATAATATACAGTAAAAGGCTCCAAGTACATTTTATCACATTAAACCTTTGTGCCTAATCCTGATGGATTAACCATTCCTTCTTTGCCCATAAATTTTGCTCCCTCTGGGGGAGCAGAAAGAATGCTATTATAATAACACTTGGGGACAAAAACTCTTTTCTGTGGTGGTCTTAATTAGAAGTGGGTGAAGTGTGCTTCATCCTTCAGTTAAAAAAAAAGGAAAGGGACATAAACATCGTTCCAGGAGCCTTCAAATGTGGGGTTGAAAACTTTGGTTTATGGCTCTCAGGTGAATAAAGATAATGCTTTTTTAGATACTGTATTAGGTTTAATTCATCTGATTTTGGCCTCCACCTAGTCAGCATTCAGTCTCCAAGGGGCAGAGTAGAGTAGACAGGAACCTCGGGTAATATAGAAACCTGTTCTGTCTGCGGCCTCGGAATAAACAAGAATCCAAACTTGGCAAGATAAGCAAGATAAGCAGTCCCTTGGCTGAGAGCCCAGAAACTCACGGCACAGGCTTGGCTTCGCAGAGAACTTTCACACAAGCCTTCAAACTCACAGGAAACTGAACGGGCGCAGGCTTCAACTCACACAGACATTCATGACTCCTTTACTGAACAGTTATTTCCTGCAAATGTCCCCTCCCATTGCCTCACCTATAAGCTCTCTGGGAGGGGCCAATCAACAACCACCTGGTGCCTAATCACCTTCTGTGAGTCTGCCTCTGGAGTTGCTGCCTCCGCCTCTCAGCTCTTCACATTCTAGCATCAGGGACAAACTGACTCTGGTCTTCCCCACTGCTCCATGACTCAGGCGCCTCCCAGTGGCCAACCAGCCTCTCTGGTCCCTACTCTGACTCCGAACACCCCCCTGGGTCTTCCTCAACCTCCAGGGCAGACGCATATTGTTCCTCACTATCAAAGTCCATTATCAGCTCAGCCAGTCCCTGCTGGGCCACAACAGAAACTTCAGAGTTTAGAAGGAGCCCAAAGCAGGTATTAGAGATAAACATTCTCTCCAAATCTGAATCAAACCCTCTAGCCATTGCACTATATTGAATCTATAACTTAGCAATACTTGGTGCCTCTAAATCCAGTAGTTAGATAGCATTAGGGGCTTAAAATCACCAATCACCAACTGAAAAGGGGCATTAAATTCCTGTGAAACAAATCAAGCTCAAAATTTCAAGGGCCTTATGAATTGCATTGTACTTCTGTCAGAAACACTACGGCACTTCTGGGTTGAAAGCAGTGGTGGTATTCAGCAGGTTCTGACCAGTTCTGAAGAACCGGTAGCGGAAATATTGAGTAGTTCAGAGAACCAGTAAATACCACCTCTGACTGGCCCCACCCCCATCTATTCTCTGCCTCCTTAGTCTCAGCTGATTGGGAGGAAATGGGGATTTTGCAGTAACCTTCCCCTGCCAAGCCCGCCAAGCCACACCTACCAAGCCACACCCACCAAGCCATGCCATGCCCACCAAGCCACACCCACAGGACTGGTAGTAAAAAAAAATTGAATCCCACCACTGGTTAAAAGGATTAGCCAGTGATTTCACCCTTGCCCAGGAGATGGATCTAGAGTAAAGGACGGGAGCTCAACCCTGCATCAGCACCCAGGTCTTGAACATGGGCTTCGCTAATCTCCAACCCAGCATCCTAACCATGTGAGCTACTGTGCTCCTTGGCCTTATGAATAATTGGCTGCTTTATACAATCCATAATTCGCATGGGAGCTACAGTACATATTAGAAAGTCTACTCTCTGAAGTTCATGAACCTGCTTGTTGGTGGTGAACATCTTCAGATGTTCTCTGATTTCCACTAGTGAAGATAATGTAGTTGATCAGGAAGGGGGATGGGTCTCTTTTTGGTTAAAGTCTTTCGATGGTTGGAGTCTTTCCCAGAGAGGTTAGCTGCCTAATTATTTACTGTCCGTTGTGTGCAACTCAAACATTTTGGTTTTGTCTTGCCAGCGTTTCGATGCATTTTTATTTTTCTGTTTTATATCGATTTTGAATATACCATATTTTTGGGAGTATAAGACGCTCCCCTCAAAAAAGAGGGTGAAAATCTGGGTGGGTTTTGTACACTGAATACAGCATTTTTGGCCTACCGAAACCCTGCCCCCTTTGCAAAAATGGCCGTGCATAGCCTTTAGGAGGCTTCCAGAGTGCTCCTGGGGGCTGGGGAGGACGGAAATGAGTGAAAATACTGGCTGTTTTTTGCTCATTTTTGCTCCCCCCACCAGCTGCCAGGAGCAATCTACAAGCCTCCCAAAGCCTCTGCATGCCCTTTTTTTGCCCATTTTGGACCTCCCCACAAGTCTCCAGGAGCACTCTAACAACCTCCCAAAGCTCTCTGCATGCCCCCCCCCCCTTTTTGCCAAAAAAACAAGGTGTGCAGAGGGTTTGGGAGGCCTGCAGAGTGAAAAAAAAATTTTTTTAAAAAAAATTACCTCTTCAAAACCATGGTGCGTCTTATACTCTGGTGCATCTTATAGTCTGAGAAATACGATATTTTTCTTTAAAAAGCATTTTATGAGGAAGTCAGTAGAAATGCAAACTTCCTATTTCATCCATCAAGAAAAATAAAAGTAATTTTCATAGGAAGAGGTTTCTACAGAATGCTGAGATGATCTCCACATGTATAACCCCCATACTGAGTATTTTTCTCATAGTTATTTCTTTTTTTAAAAGACCAGGCCGCTTTAAAGCATATGTATTCATTCCATATTACATTTGTACAAATGGATATTAATGTATATTAATTAAAAATCACGAGGCAGGTCTGAAGCATCTGGTACACTGCTTTGAAAATGTGCCACAGGTTATGATCTTCTCTTAATTAAAAAGAAATGATGTTTAACACATCCCTCCGAAAGCAACACCAAATGACACAGTTGCGGTTCAAACATTCATGAGAATAAGGCATGAGAGAGGTCTACTCTGTAAACTTCGAAAAACTTTAAAAAAGTAAATTTGGAAAAAGTTTAGGCAAACTTTTTTTCTAAGACTGTGAAAGGAAGCGAGGTTATTTAGTTCCAGGTTGCTGTTCATCTTTTCTCAGGAAAAATCTTGGAACCAGAGACTATCCTGAATATAAGCAATGAGAGAAAGAAGGATTAAAAAAAAAAGGTTTCTGTTTGCATTCCATTCATAGAAATCCTGCCTTGAATAAAAGAATTGTTCTAGTTCTTTGTATCAAACTCACTGTCAGGCCTGCAGCCATCTTTTCTTTCGGATCTTTGGCCTGCCACACTTTCTATCATTCTACTACACATTTTCTATTGTGGGAAAATGGGAGGGGGGATTGTACGGAGTGAGATGCTATGTAGCCATAACAACATTCTTTCTAGAAAGCCAAGGTCATCTTTTGTCTCTCCACCTCTGCACCTGACCGGAACTGGATGGGTGGAACTGCCAGCATGACAGTGGAAGATTGGACCATGGGATGGACTTGTGGGTGTGGGGACAAGATCTTGAACTTTCAACTGGGTGGGGAAAACCGGGAAGCCTTCAGATTCGGGTTTTCCCAGATGTGCCAACATGGCTCTCTTCATAAATTGGAAATTTGAACTTTGCCTTGGACTCTGATTTGATTTTGGATTCTATTTGGAACCCGGACACTCACTGCTTTTATTCCAACTAAGAGTCTAACCCTCCCAATGAAATCAAGTAGGGCTTAAAAGTGCAGTACAGGTAGTCCTCAACTTACAACAATTCATTCAGTTACCATTCGAAGTTACGGTGGCCCCCGGAAAATGATTATTTCTCACATTTAAGACTACTGCAGCATCCCCATAGACATGTGACACTTGGCCACCCATTCACATGTATGACATTTGCAGTGTTCTGGGGGGTCACGTGAACCCCTTTTGTTGCCTTCTGACAAGCAAAGCCAAGGGGAAAGCCAGATTCACTTAACGACCAGGTTGCCCACTGAACAACTGCAGCAATTCACTTCACAACTGTGCCCAGAAAAGTCGTAAAAGGAGGCTAACCTCACTTAACAAATGCCTTGCTTAGCAACCGAAATGCTGGGCTCAATTGTGGTTGTATATTGAGATTGTACCTGCGTATGTATTTAAGAGCATTTGCAAAACAATTTTTAAAAAAAATCTGTTCTTTGCATTATTTCATAAAGTTGATTTCTGTAATTCGGACTGTTTTTATCTTACTTTCTGCACGCTGTGGACTTGAAATCGCTTTATTTTATACAGGAAAGCAGAAAATACATTTAAAAATAACTTGCCTAATCTTCAGACTAGACTGGAAAGGAGACCTAGTCAAGGTCATCGGATATATTTTTATTTAAATTGGTGCCTCCCCATTTCTGGTAATGTGATATTGTATGCTAACTCTGTACAACGGACTAGTTCTCAAGACCTTTTTTTCAATCATACTAACAGCCTGAAAACCTTTAATTACAACATTTTCCAGACGGAACATCTTTATTTGCTAAAGTTATTGCAATGCTTATTTTGTATATTCCCCTATTACCATTTTAAATCCCTCTGCCTAAGCAGGCAATCTTATTTAAAGTCTTCTAATTCCATTTGCTTAACTCACTATATTGCTTTAAGCTCCCATCAAGTCCTCTCATCTAATTTCATTTTATCTTCCTTATCATTTGCTCGACAGCTTTTTGGCACGACAAAATCAGAGCTCTTCGGGGACAAAAAGGGCTGTTTCAATTTTATTTCGCAAATGAAGGTTTATAAATGAAAACGTCGGGGTTTTTTTTATTACTTTATCCTCGTTCTTTTCTTATACATTCAGAAGGGCAGCTGAGGGACAGGGCTGGAAGTCAGCTATATGTGTAAATAATAGCTATCAGTCAAGGAAGATGGGTAACACAAAAATGTTCAGGTAGTCATCCCATCTAGCTCCATGAGAGCAGGGGTGTCAAACTCAATTTCATTGAGGGCCCCATCAGGGTTATGTTTGACCACAGAGGGGGAGGGGCATGCCCAGGGAGCGTGGCTAGCTCGACATCACTCAGGTTGGGGGCACCTGTGGTGGTCAAGTGCTAAGGCAGGACTTCCCTCAGACCCTTCCTCACATTATAATCTTCCTTCCTTCCTTCCTTCCTTCCTTCCTTCCTTCCTTCCTTCCTTCCTTCCTTCCTTCCTTCCTCTTTCCCTTCCTTCCTTCCTTCCTCCTTCCCTTCCTTCTTTCCTCCTTCCCTTCCTTTCTTCCTTCTTCCCTTCCTTTCTTCCTCCTTCTCTTCCTTTCTTCCCTTCCTTCCTTCCTTCCTCCTTCCCTTCCTTCCTTCCTTCCTCCTTCCCTTCCTTCCTTCCTTCCTCCTTCCCTTCCTTCCTTCCTTCCTCCTTCCCTTCCTTTCTTCCTCCTTCCCTTCCTTTCTTCCTTCCTTCCTTCCTCCTTCCCTTCCTTTCCTCCTCCTTCCCTTCCTTCCTCCTTCCCTTCCTTCCTTCCTCCTTCCCTTCCTTCCTCCTTCCCTTCCTTCCTTCCTTCCTTCCTCCTTCCCTTCCTTCCTTCCTTCCTTCCTCCTTCCCTTCCTTACTTCCTCCTTCCCTTCCTTCCTCCTTCCCTTCCTTCCTTCCTCCTTCCCTTCATTCCTTCCTTCCTTTTTTTCTTTTTCCTTCCCTCTTCATTCTCCTTTCTTCTTCCCTCCCCCCTTTCCTTATTTTTCCTTCCTTGCCCTCTTCCCATCTTTTCTTCTTTTTCTTTGCCTTTCCTCGTTCCCTTTCTCCTTTCCTGTCCCTTCTTGCATGCTCAAATGCAAAAGGGGAAACATTTCTCCTTTGGTTTTGTTTTTCATTTGTTTTGCTAGCCCTCTGCCAGCAAAAACAGAGCTGGGGGGGGGCGCATGTGGCTCCCGGCAATGGTGGGATTCAAATAATTCAACAACCGGTTCTCTGCCCTAATGACCAGCTAGGTAGGAGGGACTCGGTGGTCACGTGACTGGGTGGGCGTGGCCAACTCAACGTCACTCACGTCGATGGGCGCTTGGCCTTAGCTGTGACAATGTCATCAGGGTTAACCGGAGAGGCAGTTTCTGTAAGGAGGG
The DNA here is from genome assembly GCA_039707465.1 of Rhabdophis nuchalis. Taxonomy (NCBI): domain Eukaryota; kingdom Metazoa; phylum Chordata; class Lepidosauria; order Squamata; family Natricidae; genus Rhabdophis; species Rhabdophis nuchalis. The sequence continues at coordinate 112,211,287 of CM077648.1, forward strand.
CAATAAAGATGAGGCTAGAAACAACACCAGAATGTTTCCTTCCTGCCTTCCTGACAGGATTAGCCCTGTAAAGTGGGAAAAAACAAGAGATTTCTTCCAACAACCGGTTCTCCGAACTGTTTAGAAAGCTAACAACCGGTTCTCCTGAATAGGTGCGAACTGACTGAATCCACCATTGGCCCCTGGGCCCCATTTTTGGCCACAACAGTCCTTTGCCAGTGAAAATAGAGTTTGGGGGTGTGTGCACCGCCCAGGCCCTGTTTTCACTGGCAGAGGCAACGTGGGCCAGTCCTTTGCTGTTTCCAAGGCAGCCTCACGGGCCAGATCTAGGTACCCCTTCATTAGGGTTCTGGAAGATACACACAAGCAATGTGTGGCTGCCCACGGATGGCACATTCTCCATCAGTAATCTCACAGCTATAAATTGTACCTACTTGACCTTTTCCATTTGCACCTGATCGGGCAGTGATTTCATTTTCCCAATTTATGAACTAACCTTCTCAGTGCTACAGGACAGCTCTGAACACCTCAATAAATGAGTCCACATCCAGTGTTGGCATTTAAGTAATTAAGAAGCCTTGAATCACTCAGGCCAAACCATGAGTTGGTTTGCAGAGAGAGAGAGAGAGAGAGAGAGAAAGAAAGAGAGAATGGGATCTCTTGTCATAATAGAGAAGGAGTGCCTGGATACCTCTGTTACTCACAGAGATAGAAAAACACATTATTCACCAGGGAGATTGCTCTCTATTTAAAACTTTTGGGAAAGTCTAAGGAAATCTCATGTAATGTGGATTATTGCATAGCCAAAATATCAGACCAAGCATGCTACAAAGCAGATTGGCCCTATTCGTGTATCTCAACACCAAAACAGATACAACGCAGAAGATCTGTGAATGGATCTGTCTCCTCTTCCTCCTCTTTTTTTTCAGGGAAGTACTATCAACTTATAAGGGCTCAGTGGCTAAGATGCTGAGCTTGTCGATCAGAAAGGTCAGCAGTTCAGCGATTCAAATCCTTAGCCCCACATAACGGAGTGAGCGCCTGTTACTTGTCCCAGCTTCTGCCAACCTAGAAGTTCGAAAGCACGTAGAAAAACAGGGACCACCTTTGGTGGGCAGGGAACAGCACTCTGTGCACCTTCGGCATTGAGTCATGCTGGTCACATGACCACGGAGACGTCTTCGGACAGCACTGGCTCTTTGGCTTAGAAACAGAGATGAGCACTACCCTCTAGAGTCAGGAACGACTAACACGTATGTGTGAGGGGAACCTTTACCTTTAATATCAACTGTGATTTTGATATTGAGTAGTAGAGATGCAAAAGAAGAGATCTGTTTTTTTGATCCAAGTCAAGCTACAGTTTGGTTCTATCCACCTGATTTTGCAAATCAGGATCATTGTTTTTTCCATAAACATCTGGATCAACTCTGAATTGTCCTTCTATTTTCATCTGAAATGGAAAAATGTTTGGGCACTATAAACAAAAATTTGGGGTGGGGAAGTTTTTGCTTTGTGATTCTGGAAAGAACTGCTAAGCTAGTGAGAGAGGTCACTTGGCTGTCAACCTTGAAGCAAACCTGGCTGGGGCCATCTTTGAGGCTTCCGGGTTGCCACTAGGTGGGAGGAGCAGGGAAATCATTAGCTGAGATTTTGCAGTCAAAAATAAAAAAAAGTTTTCCTGTGGGAACCAAGGTCGTTGCAACAAGTGGCTGGGAGAGGAGGAGCGAAGTAACCAAACAACTGGCCAACACCTCCGTTGGAACATGGGACTGATGACCCTGGGAAGTGGGAAAACTTTCTATTTTAATTAGGTGAAAACCACGGGAACTTTCAGAGTCGGTTTTTACCAGTTGTGCCCATATGATGTATCAAATAAAATTGTTCTTTGAGGAATCTACCTGCCTTGGAGTTCTGCTTTCCATGAGTGCATTACTTGGAACCACAGATGGTATTCAGTCAGGTCTGACAGGCTCTGGAGAACCGGCAGCAGAAATTGTGAGTAGGTTGGAGAACCGGCAAATAGGCTGGCCCCGCCCCTGCTGTCTCCCAGCCTCCCAGCTGATCTTCTTTTGTTGCCCTGAACAGGAGAAGGGAGCTAGAAAGCAGGTTAGTGGGGTGGGAAGGAATTGGGGATTTTGCAGTATCCTTCTCCTGCAACACTCACAAAGCCAGGCCCAAAAAGCCACGCCTGCCACGCCACACCCACAAAACCAGTAGTAAAAAAATTTGAATCCCACCACTGCTTGGATATGCTGACACTGGCTTTATCAGTGTTCGCTTTTTAGTGGATAATGAAAGCATCATTATTTCAGAAATATTAGCTTACACTATTATTTGTGCGACTTTTTTCTGTACTTTTTACAAAAAAATAAATAAAAACAGAATTGTGGAGGAGGGGAATGGTGTCCCTAATAACACCAGAACGTTTGCCATAATACCACATCTTGGAGTCAAACAATGAAATGGAATGGTATGAGATTCAGGATACAAGATTAAGGGGCGAGGTAGTGCAGTGGTTAGAGTGCAGTACTGCAGGCTACTTCTGCTGACGACTGACGACTGCCTGCAATTTGGCAGTTCAAATCTCACCAGGCTCAAAGTTGACTCAGCCTTCTGTTCTTCCAAGGTCAGTAAAATGAGGACCAAGACTGTTGAGGGCAATATGCTGACTCTGTAAACCGCTTAGAGAGGGCTGTAAAGCACTATGAAGCAGCATATAAGTCTAAATGCTATTGCTATTGCTGTATAGACACTGTCCCCATCACATATTCAGTCTATGGAATCTGCTGCCCCAGGATGGTTTCTATAGATGATGTTAAAGGGGGGAATTAAACAGATCTGATCATGCTGCTATCAAGCTCTTTGGATAACTCAAAATGTACACAAACACTCAAGCCTATCAAATATCTATGTTACACTTCAAAAGTATCCTGATCTGCTAGCCTAGTTATATGCGAGACTGCCTCCTGCCCCATACATCCCTTAGACTGATACGCTCCCACAGAGCGTACGCTCCCCCGATATGCTCCCACAGAGAGGGCCTTCTCAGGGTGCCGTCGACCGGACAATGCCGACTGGCGACACCCAGGGGAAGAGCCTTCTCTGTGGCGGGCCCAGCCCTCTGAAATGACCTACCCCCTGAATTACGCACCATCACCGACCTCCGCCTCTTCCGCCAATGTCTAAAAACATATTTGTTCCAACAAGCCGGCCTAGCCTAACCTCCCATGGGGACTTTTAGGAAGTTTTTAAATTGGGTATTTTAAATTTGGTTTTAGTACAGGATAGGATTGTTTAATATTTATTTTAAATTATATATTTATCTTTGTATTTGTATGTTTTTAAATTTCCTGTACGCCGCCCTGGGTCCTCTGTGGAGAAAGGCGGGATATAAATTTAAATTAAAAAAAAATAGTGCCTGATCAGCTTTGAAATGTGCTCATTGTAAATTAGGTCAGAGGATTAGAATATTAGGCCAGGACAGGGGACCTCCAAGTTTCAATCATTGTTCAACTATTAAAATCAGCAAATGATATTTTAGCCACATGCTTCTTGCAAGAGCTACGCATATTAGTCTGAGCACTTTCAAGACTGAATTCATATACGGTATATTTTAGAATTGGAAGGGGGGATTGGGACCATTCCTTCTCCTGCTTAGTGTAGAAATCCAAATTAAAGCATCTGTGAAAAGTGGCTGTCCACTACCTTTTGAGATAACTGGTTCCACTATCAAACTGCTTTTAAGTGTTAAGAACTATTTTCTTGATATTCACTTGGCCACAACCTCGATCAAATCTGGGCTGCCGGTTTTCCAGTTGATAAGCCCAGCATCTTAACCACTGAGCCACCATACTGCTCAGGTTCAAAACTCAACCGCCATGTGATGGGGTGAGCATCCTCGCCCCAGCTCCTGCCAACCTAGGAGTTTGAAAACATGCATGTGTGAGTAGATAAATAGGTACCACTTCGGTGGGAACAAATACAATAAAGGATTATGATGGTCAACATAATTAGGATTGGCAGTTCAATTTCAAGCATTCTTCTCGATCTAGATCACGAGTCTCCAACCTTGACAATTTTAAGACTTGTGGACTTCAATTCCCAGAATTCCTCAGCCAGCAAAACTGAAGAATTCTGGGAATTGAAGTCCACAAGTTTTAAAGATGCCAAGGTTGGAGACCCCTGATCTAGATCAACAAAGATTGGGATTTCTCAGAACTGTGATCTTCACTTTCTTCGGATATCTTCAGAAAAGAATCATCCAAAACCATGCCTTTGAAGGTAGAAGTAGATATCATAAAATGCATATCCTGATGAAGGCACTAGGCTAGAAAGCAGAAGACCGTGAGTTCTAGTCCCATCTTAGCCATGAAAGCCAGTTGGGTGACCTTGGGCCAGTTAATCTCTTCTCAGCTCAACCCACCTCACAGGGTTGTTGTTATGAGGAACATAAGAGGAGGAAAGGGGTGTAGGATGTGTTCACCACTTTGAGTTATTTGTAAAGCTAATCAGGGAGGATAGAAATAAACTTGGTGGCAAAGTTTGGGTTGGCTATGAGACCTGCATTGAAAAATGGGGGCTACCGTTGGCCCTTGTGCCTCCCATCATTGGTGGTGGTCATGGGGAATCATTTTTAGCTATAGAGCATGCAAAACAGCGTTGACATTTGCAGGCCGAAACAAGCTGCAATTAGTTCCATTTAGTGGTTGACAACAGTCTGTCTCTGGGACTGAGCTGTTGAAGGAAAGTTATTATATCCAAGCATGCTTCAAGTGATACTTGCACAAACCATTAGCAGTATCTTACACATCTAAATCGAGTCTTCTGTTTCACTGACATATATGGTAAGGCAAGTCCATCTCACATCTAAACAAGCTTTTTTCCAAGGAACTTACATGTAAGAACTGCTCCAGCAATAGCACAGCAGAGAGTTCAGGAATATAAATAATTTTGTTTTGCCTGTCTTAATCTCTCTAAAGTCTTAAATGCTGTGCCTTAAATGCTGACTCTTAAGACCTGCTCAGTACTATAAGGAGAGAGAGGAAAATTATAATAATTCTGGACTTTTGTTTGGGAGATTATTATTATGTTTTACATTCTATAAATTGGAGGCAGTATGTAGAGATGAGTCAAATATCCTAGTGAAACATAGCTGGTATGTAGATAAAGTATGTAGATATACTTTGCTTACTTTAGCAAATTGAAAGGTTCCTGCTGAAGCTAATTTGATAGGCCACATTTAATTAATAATGGTTGTCCCTTGATACTGCTTTATGTTGTTCTTTATAGCCAGGTAATTTTCTATTCTCACTGGTGAAACCATCCATGTTGTCTTTCATATGGCTTTTCTAAGCTGGAGATGCCACGAACTGAAACTGGGACCTTCAGCATGTAAAGCAGATGGTCCACCACTAACTTAAGTTCTAAGATGCAGATATCTGATCACTTTCTGTCCCAAACCAATAGGGTCTCTTTTTTATTTTTTATTTTTTTATTTTTTTAATCACATTTATATCCCGCCCTTCTCCACAAAGGACCCAGGGCGGCGCACAGGAATTTAAAAACATACAAAACAATAAATACAAAATTTAAAAACATATTAAATTATAATCCTATGCTAAAATCTAATTTAAAAAACCCCAATTTAAAACTACCGTATTTATTCGAGTATAACGCGCACACGTGTATAACACGCACCCCCTAATTTTCGATTAAAAATCGGTATAAAATTTTGTTTCACTTTTTCTCGGCTCAGACCAAGCATTGTAAGTGACAAACGTTGTTGAACACGTGCGGCCATGATAAAAATTGTTTATAACGCACACCCTCGTTTATAACGCGCACCCAAACTTTGAGTTGTTTTTTGGGTAGAATATTTTGCGCGTTATACTCGAATAAATACGGTATCTAAAAATAGTCCCCTCGGGAGATTAGGCTAGGCTGGCTTGCTGAAAAAGATGTGTCTTTAGACACTGGCGGAAGAGGCGGAGGTCCGAGATGGTACGCAATTCAGGGGGTAGGTCGTTCCAAAGGGCAGGGCCTGCCACAGAGAAGGCTCTTCCCCTGGGTGTCGCCAGACGGCATTGCCCGGCCGACGGCACCAAGAGAAGGCCCTCTCTGTGGGAGCGGATCGGCCGAAGGGATGTATGGGGCAGGAGACGGTCTCACATATAACTAGGCTAGCAGATCAGGATACTTTTGAAGTATGGAGCGCTTTAAAGATGGTCGTCAGAACCTTGAAGCGCACCCGAAAGATCACAGGAAGCCAGTGCAGCTCGCGCAGGATCGGTGTTATATGGGAGCATCTAGAGGCTCCCGTAATCACCCGTGCGGCTGCATTCTGGACTAACTGTAGCTTTCGAGTGCACCTCAAGGGAAGCCCCATGTAGAGAGCATTACAGTAGTAGAGTCGGGACGTCACAAGAGCTTGAGTGACTGTGCGAAGGGGAAATATATTCAGTGTTACATACTGTCACCTTAGAAAGTCTTTGTACTTAGGCATAATCGAAGTGAAAGGCTTGCAGCCAGTAAATTTATTTATTTTTACTACCGGTTCTGTGAGCGTGGCTTGGTGGGCATGGCAGGGGAAGGATACTGCAAAATCTCCATTCGCTCCCCACTCCTGGGGGAAGGATGTTGCAAAATCTCCATTCCCACCCCACTCTGGGGCCAGCCAGAGGTGGTATTTGCCAGTTCTCCGAACTATTCAAAATTTCCGCTACCGGTTCTCCAGAACCTGCTGAATTTCACCCCTGCTTGCAGCATTGACTCAAAGATTGCAAATATGTGTTTCCAAATGTTGTATTCCTAAAGAGGGGAGTAAAGTAAAAGTTTGCTGCTAACTTCCTCTTCTGACCTTCCAACTGTGCCTGTGACATCTGCACAGGTGATGGAAGCATTCATAAATGCGATGCCTGGAAAAATCTCTTCTTCCATTTCAACCTTAAAGAAGAAACTAATTTTCCACCATCTCTATCAATAGCAAAATGAGGATGACTTCAAAGGAATTACAGTCCAAAAGATTTTAAGATCAGGAAATATGAATCATAGAGCATAGAATCATAGGTCTAGAAGGGATCTCAGAGGTCTTCTAGTCCAACCCCATGCTTAAGGCAGGACATCATCACAGACAATTGGTTGCCGAGTCTATTTTTAACAATTTCCAGCGATGGAGCACCCACAGCTCTAGGAAGCAAGTTATTCTATTGATACATTTCTCCCTACTTCTAGGTTGGATCTCTCTTTAATAAGCTGCCACCCACTACTTCTTGTCCTACCCTCTGCTGCTTTGGAGAATGAATCAATCCCTTCTCTGTGACAACCCTTCACATATTGGAAGACAGTCAAAGCATCAGCACCAGTTTTATGTGCAACAAGCTTTGATTGGCTTTCTCTGAATGTAGAGCTTTCTTCTTCTTCTTCTTCTTCTTCTTCTTCTTCTTCTTCTTCTTCTTCTTCTTCTTCTTCTTCTTCTTCTTCTTCTTCTTCTTCTTCTTCTTCTTCCTCCTCCTCCTCCTCCTCCTCCTCCTCCTCCTCCTCCTGCCATATCTGTTATAGTCTCTGAGGTTGTTGAGAACAGAGGGAGTCCAGCCAGGTTTGCTCAAAGCAACAGCCTTTTATTGTAGGCAATGTAAACGAACGGCAAAGTACAAGTACAGAAAATAGGCGGTAGACCGGGGCTCCCGCGTTTGACAGCTCCTTATATATGGAGCTGTCAAACGGGGAGCCAATCAGGCTGCGGCAAGAGCCGGCTTCCCGCCAGGCGCGCCTCAGCCAATCAGCCGCGTCTGTCGGTTAGCCGGCTTGCCACAGCCTGTCTCCATGGCTTCCCGGAGGCAGCCTGGAAGACCTGCAGCCGGTCGTAACTCGAGACCGGTCGCAGATCGAGGATACAACAATATCCATCAACGGATGTTGGCAATCATGTTGCCAATTCTATTTTCGTCAACAGCCACATGAAAAACTGCTGCTGAGTTTTGTCCAAACCAGTCCCTTAAGTTTTGAAGCCACAATGTTCTTCTTCTGTCTGGACCTCGTTTGCCTTCCATTTTTTTCCCCTGGAGGATTAAGTGACATATGCTGTATTTTTCTGGGTATCGCATCACATGTCCAAAATATTCTAACTTTCTCTTTTTAATGGCTTTGATGATTTCCCTTGGCTTTCCCAGGCGGCTTATCACCTCCTCCTTTCTGATTTTGTCAAGCCAGCTTATACGTAACAGCCGTCTGTAAATCCACATTTCAAATGCTTCAAGTTTCTCCACTCCATAGAGCAGGATAAAAAAAGATGTAACATCTGACAAGCCTGATTTTCACTCTTAGGCTGTCTCTTCTGGAACAACCAACGGTTGACTGAAATTCAACTCAACGCTAGTGCCATCTTTCAACAATGCCCACTTTATCTGTCCATTGTAATTTGTCTACCAGTTCTTTTGGTCTATCTCAGTGGTAGTCAACCTGGTCCCTACGGCCCACTACGCGACCGCCTCCTGTCCCATACATCCCTTCGACCGATCCGCTCCCACAGAGAGGGCCTTCTCCGGGTACCGTCGGCCGGGCAATGCCGGTTGGTGACGCCCAGGGGAAGAGCCTTCTCTGTGGTGGGCCCAGCCCTCTGGAATGACCCCCCCAATCTACGCACCATCGGGGACCTCCGCCTTTTCCGCCAACGTCTTAAAACTTATTTATTCCAACAAGCTGGCCTAGCATAACCCCCGTTTCTGACTTTTATAGGGAAAATTTTAAATTGTAGAGTTTTATTAGTTTTAGCACAGGTATAGTTTAATAGTTTTTAATAATTATGTATTTTTGTATGGTTTTAATAACGCTTGTGCGCCGCCCTGGGTCCTTTTTTAGGAGAAGGGCGGGGTATAAATTTAAATAAATAAATAAATAGTGGGCATTCCAGTTTTCATGGTGGGCGGTAGGGGTTTGGTCCGATACAGAAGCACTTTCCTTTTTAAAATTTCATTGACTTCCCTACTTTATAAATCACCATTTCTGTGGAACCGGTGGGCGGTTAGAAAATGTTACTACTAACAGAGATACAAAAGTGGGTGGGAGGTATAAAAAGGTTGACTACCCCTGGTCTATCTCATTGTTTGCCTGACTTTTGAGAGAAGGAAATAATGGGGAAGGGCTGGGAGGCCTCTCCATTTGGTGTGTGTGTGTGTGTGTTGCTTTTTGTCTTATCACTTGGTAGAAGACCATTCTTTAGAAGAAGGCAGCTCCTTTACTGGTTCACTGATTTGCATTATTCCTTCTTACACATTAACTCAAGAGCCAAAGTGTGAGACAATCGTTTAAAAAAAAGGGGGTCATTTGGAGTTTGATCCACAATGTGCAAACATAACTCTGGTTTTGGTCGCTTCTCCGGCCATTTACAAAGCGGATGAGTGATTCGTCATTTGTGGCCTCTGAAGAAAAATCGAAGTTTTATGTGTCACTTTTTCTTCCAGCTATTAAACAGTCACTCCCCACTTCCGCTCCTCGGTCCTCAAATCCACAACGGCATTTCTTAGAAGTCATTGAGCAATATTTACCTCACTAAGTGCAAGATTTCATTATGGCCATTGAAACATAAATCTGTGCCAGGAACTAACCTATCCATTGTTTACAAGGTTTCTTTCCTTGTAAAAAGAAGCTTCTGTTTTAATACGTTGCTGTTTAATCTTTCTAAAGCAGTGTTTCTCAACCTTGGCGACTTTAAGTCCTGTGGACTTCAAATCCCAGAATCCCCCAGCCAGCATAGCTGGCTGGGGGATTCTGGGATTTGAAGTCCACAGGACTTAAAGTCGCCAAGGTTGAGAAACACTGTTAGGGGGATGTTTTTCAAAGTGAAGCTATTCGAAGTGACAGAGAATGTCACTGATATCGTTGCGGTTTCCCTCCTACTTATTCTTCCTATCATTCTGGAATGATGGACCTTCCAGAAAAGGCCCACTATCATTCTGGACCTTCCAGAAAAGGCCCACAGGGAAAAAGATTTTCCTGATATCCTTTAGAATAGAGGGCCTGGTTATTTGAGGTAATTTCTGTCCATCCTGAGAGATTAAACTTCTTCGGTCGGTGAAGAAGCTTCTTGGATGAGAAATACAATACAATAGCAGAGTTGGAAGGGACCTTGGAGGTCATCTAGTCCAACTCCCTGCCTAGGCAGGAAACCCTATACCATTTCAGACAAATGGCTATCCAACATCTTCTTGAAGACTTGCAATTTTGAGGCATTTACAACTTCTGGAGACAAGCTGTTCCACTGATGAATTGTCCTAACTGTCAGGAAATTTCTCCTTAGTTCTAAGTTGCTTCTCTCCTTGATTAGTTTCCACCCATTGCTTCTTGTCCTGCCCTCAGGTGCCTTGGAGAATAGCTTGACTCCCTCTTCTTTGTGGCAGCCTCTGAAATATTGGAACACTGCTATCGTGTCTCTCCTAATCCTTCTTTTTATTAAACTAGACATACCCAGTTCCTGCAACCGTTCTTCATATGTTTTAGTCTCCAGTCGCCTAATTTTAGTCTCCAGTCCCCTAAATCAGGGGTCTCCAACCTTTGCAACTTTAAGTCTGAAGGACTTCAGCTCCCAGAATTCTCCAGAATTCTCCAGCCAGCTTTGAATTCGGGAAGCTGAAGTCCTTCAGACTTAAAGTTGCAAAGGTTGGAGACCCCTGCCCTAAATGAAACATCTTCAAGGATGTTGGCTCTTGAAAAACAACAACTTTAGGACAACCATAAATTGGATGACTGAGAATCTCCATGGACGGGTCTTATACCCGTGATGGCAAACCTATGGCACATGGGCCACAGGTGGCATGCGGAACCATATTTGCTGGCACGATAGCCTTCAGCTCCGGTGCATGCGCGCCGGCAGGCTGATTTTCAGCCTTCCGGAAGGCTGGGGGAGGCTGTTTTTGCCTCCTCCAGGCTTCAGGAAAGCCTCCAGAGCCTGGGGAGGGGAAAAATTCTACCCCGTGCACAGGGGGTTGCATGCCCATGCACAGGTGGGGGGTTGGGTTCGCATGCCTATGCGCAAGTGGGGGGGGCACACAGTTTGCGTGTCAGAGTGAACATTTGCAGACATATAAATGCGATAGCTGTGCAACCATCTTTGAATGAGAGATGCACAGTATATGTTCCTTGTTGTGCCATGACAGAGAAGTCTGATTAAGCCAGGACACAGGTGTGTGAAACCCTCAAGGACAAAGGTTTGTGGATAAAGTTGTGGCACTCGTCACTTTTTCTTGTCTGAAGTTTGTTTTAGACAGCTGTCTACATACCTATGTACGTATATATCAGTGGTGGGTTTCAAATTTTTTTACAACCTACTCTGTAGGTGTGGCCTATTTTGTGGGCGTGGCTTGGCAGTCATGTGACAGGGTGGGAGTGGCCACCTTTTAAAATGTGGTGAAACTCATTTAACAATGCTCTTGCTTAGCAACCAAAATTTTGGACTCAATTGTGATGATAAATTCTTTCTTTCTTTCTTTCTTTCTTTCTTTCTTTCTTTCTTTCTTTCTTTCTTTCTTTCTTTCTTTCTTCCTTCCTTCCTTCCTTCCTTCCTTCCTTCCTTCCTTCCTTCCTTTCCTTTCCTTTCCTTCCCAATGGGTCACTGGCAGCGGCAGGCCAGATTTACTTCCAGGTACACCGGTGGAACCCCCTCTCACCGGTTCTCTAAATTTCACCAACCGGCTCTCGCGAGTAGGTGCGAGCCTGCAGAAACCCACCACTGGTATATATGTATCTCTTGGCCTTCTCCTAACTTTCAAAAAGTCCCCAACAGTCCTCAAGGCCTTCCCTAAAATTTCAAATGCAAGTTCTCTTCCGTCCCACTGAATTACAAGTCGTGGCAACCAAATGCAGTACATAATTTGCTCATACCATTACAAGTGGTCCTTGTCTTACAACCTTTTGTTTAGTGACCATTCAAGGTTACAACGGCCCTGAAAAAAAAAAGACTTATGGCCATTTTTCACACTTCAGATCATTGCAACAGACCCCTGGTCACAGGTTTAAAATATGGACCCTTGGCAACTGACTCATATTTATGACGGTTGCCATGTCCCGGGGTGATGGGATCATCTTTTATGATCTTCTTACCCGCAAAGCAGTGGTGGGTTTCAAATTTTTTTAGAACCTACTCTGTAGGTGTGGCCTATTTTGTGGGCGTGGCTTGGCAGTCATGTGACAGGGTGGGAGTGGCCACCTTTTAAAATGTGGTGAAACATTTAACAACGCTCTTGCTTAGCAACCAAAATTTTGGACTCAATTGTGATGATAAATTCTTTCTTTCTTTCTTTCTTTCTTTCTTTCTTTCTTTCTTTCTTTCTTTCTTTCTTTCTTTCTTTCTTTCTTTCTTTCCTTCCTTCCTTCCTTCCTTCCTTCCTTTCTTTCTTTCCTTCCCGTTGGGTCACTGGCAGCGGTGGGCCAGATTTACTTCCAGGTACGCCGGTGGAACCCCCTCTCACCGGTTCTCTAAATTTCACCAACCGGCTCTCGCGAGTAGGTGCGAGCCTGCAGAAACCCATCACTGCCGGAAAGTCAATGGGGAAGTCGGATTCACTTAACAACTGTGTTCCTAACTTAATAACTGCGGTGATTTACTTAACAACTGTGGCAAGAAAGATCACAAAATGGGGCAAAACTCACCTAATGGCCCTACTTATGCCAAAAGGCACACTGTCCCCTCACACAAAGTGTGCGTGCCCCAACAAGCAGCTGGGTGTTGCAGGGACACATTGCACATGTGTGTGCGGCCCACAACAGGCATGTGCACCGCGCATGTCGGGTGCGTGCACGAACAGACCACGATCAACGTACCGGTAGCAACAGTAAGAACAACCCAGCACTGCTGCATCCTCTTGTTTGAGGACAAAAACAGAAGAAGAAGAAAAATCCGAAGAGATATTATTTCTTTCTCTCAAGGGCAAAAGTAGAAAATGTTTCCACATTCTGTCTCTGGGAAGCACGAAATACTATTGGCGCAGCTCTTAGTTTTTCTGTTTCTCTTTAGTTGTGCATCGATCAACTGGATAGTTTCGATAAAACAAAAGAAGTGACCCAGGACTGGAAACACATGTTTAATCCTCTGTCAGGAGCTCGTTGGAAAATTGTTTTGGAATGGCTTGAAGAAAACACATTAGGGAGAGGATAAATTGGATGACTGAGAATCTCCATGGACGGGTCTTATACCCGTGATGGCAAACCTATGGCACATGGGCCACAGGTGGCATGCGGAACCATATTTGCTGGCACGATAGCCTTCAGCTCCGGTGCATGCGCGCCGGCCGGCTGATTTTCAGCCTTCCGGAAGGCTGGGGGAGGCTGTTTTTGCCTCCTCCAGGCTTCAGGAAAGCCTCCAGAGCCTGGGGAGGGGAAAAATTCTACCCCGTGCACAGGGGGTTGCATGCCCATGCACAGGTGGGGGGTTGGGTTCGCATGCCTATGCGCAAGTGGGGGGGGCACACAGTTTGCGTGTCAGAGTGAACATTTGCAGACATATAAATGCGATAGCTGTGCAACCATCTTTGAATGAGAGATGCACAGTATATGTTCCTTGTTGTGCCATGACAGAGAAGTCTGATTAAGCCAGGACACAGGTGTGTGAAACCCTCAAGGACAAAGGTTTGTGGATAAAGTTGTGGCACTCGTCACTTTTTCTTGTCTGAAGTTTGTTTTAGACAGCTGTCTACATACCTATGTACGTATATATCAGTGGTGGGTTTCAAATTTTTTTACAACCTACTCTGTAGGTGTGGCCTATTTTGTGGGCGTGGCTTGGCAGTCATGTGACAGGGTGGGAGTGGCCACCTTTTAAAATGTGGTGAAACTCATTTAACAATGCTCTTGCTTAGCAACCAAAATTTTGGACTCAATTGTGATGATAAATTCTTTCTTTCTTTCTTTCTTTCTTTCTTTCTTTCTTTCTTTCTTTCTTTCTTTCTTTCTTTCTTTCTTTCTTTCTTTCTTTCTTTCTTCCTTCCTTCCTTCCTTCCTTCCTTCCTTCCTTCCTTTCCTTTCCTTCCCAATGGGTCACTGGCAGCGGCAGGCCAGATTTACTTCCAGGTACACCGGTGGAACCCCCTCTCACCGGTTCTCTAAATTTCACCAACCGGCTCTCGCGAGTAGGTGCGAGCCTGCAGAAACCCACCACTGGTATATATGTATCTCTTGGCCTTCTCCTAACTTTCAAAAAGTCCCCAACAGTCCTCAAGGCCTTCCCTAAAATTTCAAATGCAAGTTCTCTTCCGTCCCACTGAATTACAAGTCGTGGCAACCAAATGCAGTACATAATTTGCTCATACCATTACAAGTGGTCCTTGTCTTACAACCTTTTGTTTAGTGACCATTCAAGGTTACAACGGCCCTGAAAAAAAAAAGACTTATGGCCATTTTTCACACTTCAGATCATTGCAACAGACCCCTGGTCACAGGTTTAAAATATGGACCCTTGGCAACTGACTCATATTTATGACGGTTGCCATGTCCCGGGGTGATGGGATCATCTTTTATGATCTTCTTACCCGCAAAGCAGTGGTGGGTTTCAAATTTTTTTAGAACCTACTCTGTAGGTGTGGCCTATTTTGTGGGCGTGGCTTGGCAGTCATGTGACAGGGTGGGAGTGGCCACCTTTTAAAATGTGGTGAAACATTTAACAACGCTCTTGCTTAGCAACCAAAATTTTGGACTCAATTGTGATGATAAATTCTTTCTTTCTTTCTTTCTTTCTTTCTTTCTTTCTTTCTTTCTTTCTTTCTTTCCTTCCTTCCTTCCTTCCTTCCTTCCTTTCTTTCTTTCCTTCCCGTTGGGTCACTGGCAGCGGTGGGCCAGATTTACTTCCAGGTACGCCGGTGGAACCCCCTCTCACCGGTTCTCTAAATTTCACCAACCGGCTCTCGCGAGTAGGTGCGAGCCTGCAGAAACCCATCACTGCCGGAAAGTCAATGGGGAAGTCGGATTCACTTAACAACTGTGTTCCTAACTTAATAACTGCGGTGATTTACTTAACAACTGTGGCAAGAAAGATCACAAAATGGGGCAAAACTCACCTAATGGCCCTACTTATGCCAAAAGGCACACTGTCCCCTCACACAAAGTGTGCGTGCCCCAACAAGCAGCTGGGTGTTGCAGGGACACATTGCACATGTGTGTGCGGCCCACAACAGGCATGTGCACCGCGCATGTCGGGTGCGTGCACGAACAGACCACGATCAGCGTACCGGTAGCAACAGTAAGAACAACCCAGCACTGCTGCATCCTCTTGTTTGAGGACAAAAACAGAAGAAGAAGAAAAATCCGAAGAGATATTATTTCTTTCTCTCAAGGGCAAAAGTAGAAAATGTTTCCACATTCTGTCTCTGGGAAGCACGAAATACTATTGGCGCAGCTCTTTGTTTTTCTGTTTCTCTTTAGTTGTGCATCGATCAACTGGATAGTTTCGATAAAACAAAAGAAGTGACCCAGGACTGGAAACACATGTTTAATCCTCTGTCAGGAGCTCGTTGGAAAATTGTTTTGGAATGGCTTGAAGAAAACACATTAGGGAGAGGATTGTTAACAACCGCAGAAGTCCAGTTTTCATGCGCCCTTCCCCTCCCCTCCCATTACAATCCCATTGTTCATTTGACTGCATTATTGTTGGGAAGAATGTAATGTCCTCCCCGCACAATGCACATGGCTGTAGTTATTGAACGACATATGGTACATTTTCTGCACCGCTGGGTGTGAAGAATTTGGAGGCGATGCGAACCGTTTTAACTTTCTACCCATTTTTTCCCTAGTTTAACTGAGCAAATACAGATATGTTGTCTGTTACTAATCCCACTCATTTGCAATGGCCAACATTCTGACTTTGGCTGGGCATAATGTAGTGGCCTCTATTTGCATCAAGGCTTCTTGTCCGCCTCCACCCCCACTAAAGTCCATTCATTCGTAGGGAAATATTCCTGTCCCATTGTACCTGGCCAAAACAGCTTCCAAAACACTTGAAGATTTCAATGAAAGAATGAAAACGCACGGAGTCAGAAGAAAGAAAACAATAATTCTAGAATGCAACGTAGAATGATTAAAACCAACCAGTCGATTGATGAGTTTCCCTTTAGCAGAACATGTTGGAAGAGCTTACGAATTCTCCCAATTTCAGCAAGCACCAACTTTAAAGGACCTCCGGGGAGTTTAATGTCTACAGCTGAGGCAGAAGCAGTCTTCCAAGGAAGAAAATCCCCTGGGTATCGGATGGAGCTTCCTTGTTCAAACAGAAATCCAGGCCTGTATGGGTAACTATGTATTAAAATGAAAATAAATTGTGGAAGGGGGAATTTAAGGTTGTTTTGTAAATACAGAACCAGGTTTTCTAGAACATCGTCCCGAAAAAACACCAGATTGAAGAGGAAAGTACATAGAGGCAACAAACAGAAAGAGAGAATGGAGAGAGGAGCAGAGAGAAAGATAGGAAGGAGAGGAGAAAGGAGAGGGGAAGGAGAGAGGGAAAAGGAGAGGAAGAAATGGAGGGGAAGTAAGAGTAGGAGAGAGGGTAGGAAAGGGGAAAAGAGGGAAGGAGTGAAGGAGAGGAAGGGGAAGTAGAGAAGGGAAAGGAGAGAGGGAAAAGGAGGGGAAGAAATGGAGGGGAAGTAAGAGTAGGAGAGAGGGTAGGAAAGGGAAAAAGGAAAGAAGGAGAGGAAAGGGAAGTAGAGAAGGGAAAGGAGAGGAGGAAGGAAGGAAGGAGAGAAGGAGGGAAGAAGGAAGGGAAGGAAGGAAGAAGTAGGGTTGTTGTAAAATAAGATGGGTGTATGGGATGGGAGAAAAACATTCTCGATTATATTGTTAATTGTAGGGCGGAGAAAAATTGTCATAAATGTTAACACAAATGATTAATAACCGTTATGAGATTGTATATTTGTGAATGTACATATGAGAAATAAAAATAAAAAAACTTCAAAAAAGAAAAGAAATCCAGACCTGGGTATCCTCCCTCCATTTGAGTAAACTTTGGGCTCTTTCTGGGGACCCTCTCCCTCCCCCACATTTCAATTCCACCACCAATAGATGTGGCAGCTTCCATTTAAACCTGTCACAATGCATTAGTCAATGGCACATTGTTTGGGGTCACTCAGGGGAAGAGACTCATGGCCTTGCTTGGCACCGCTGATCAAATCAGCTCCGTTATGCTGCTCAAACACATTGATTCACAACCGACAGAAAACTGTGAGTGACATAAATGTTCTCTGCAACCAGGGGTGAAATCCAGCAACTTTTAGCCACTGGGACATCTAAGAATAAGGACTTAGAAATCATTACAGCTAAAGAATTCAGGAGATGATCTGGAGCAGGGGTCTCCAACCTTTGCAACTTTAAGTCTGAAGGACCTCAGCTCCCAGACTTCTCCAGCCAGCTTTGGAGACCCCTGATCTGGAGAATGTGAAGAAGCAGGTGAATAGAGAAAGCAAATAGGGCCATGGAGGTAATCAGCTAGGCATGATCTTGGGCCGATAAACTCTGACTCTATTGAGATGTCACATCCTAATTTGAACATACTCAAAGTCTTTGGGTCAGAGGATATATATGGAATTTCAAGACCACATTATGGGAAAATAAAAAAATGATGTAAAACAGAGGTCTCCAAACTTGGCAATTTTAAGAAATTGTGGACTTCAGTTCCCAAAATTCTCCAGCCAGCATGGCTGGCTAAGGAATTCTGGGAGGTGAAGTCCACAAGTCTTAAAATTGCCAAGTTTGGCGGCTCCTGGTATAAGGGAAAGCATCAAGACAAAAAGCCATTGTTTCTCAATCTAGCTGCCCTCTGGCATCCTTTAGGTGTGGATGGGGGAAATCAAAATCTGAAAGGTGACATTGCAATACAACCTGTATCCCCTTTGTTGGAATAAATGTCTATCTGGTTCAGTTCCAAGTGGGGAGAAAGACACTGGAAACATGGAGGCTGATCCATGTTTATTGATGGACAGGACCACATGGGTTTGAGGTCCTGGGCAGCTGACCGCATGGAGTGGAGAATGAGGGTTGTTTATACCTTCTCTTGGGCCTTGCCCTTGAACTTCCTGTTCCTGTGACAAGAGTATGTATTCTATTGGCTGTAGTCAGACTCCCATGGGACCATGTAGAGCAGTGGTGGGTTTCAAAATTTTTTAGAACCTCTTCTGTAGGTGTGGCCTGCTTTGTGGGAGTGGTTTGCTGGCCATGTGACCAGGTGGGAGTGGCTTGCTAGCCATTTGATCGGGTGGGAGTGGCTTGCTAGCCATTTGACCGGGTGGGAGTGGCTTGGTAGTCATGTCACTGGGTGGGCATGGCCAACTTGTAAAATGTGGTGAGACTCACTTAACAACGCTCTTGCTTAGCAATCAAAATGTTGCTCTGGCATTTGAAGCACGCAAATCTTAAAGCGGTCAAGTTACAAGACCCTTGCACCCCTAACCGTTTAGAAACCCCCCCCCCCAAGGGTGTTCAAACTTGACAGCTTTAAGACTTGTGGACTTCAACTCCCAGAATTCCTCCTCTCGCTCTTCATCTTGATGATATGTGGACGGGCGGGGGGAGGGAGCTGGAAACGGTTCTAAACAGCATTGTAGATTTGTGGGACCTCTTCTATAGAAGAGCTTAGAACTGGCAGGAACCCACCCCTGATGTAGAGGTCATAGCTGACCTTGTAGGCTTTCTGATTCAAGCTTGGTTGAAGCTTGCTGGGTGATGCAGTGAAGGGGCTTGTTGTGCCATGTGGTGAGCTCTGCTGTTAGATGGTAGAGGGCTAATCCTTAATCACGTCTTAATCCCATCACCCTGGAGCTGAAGGTTTTCTTGTCTTGTAGATAATCTGGCCCAGTCCTTCTCAATGGGCACCAAATATCTACTGGAGGCAGGGAACTGAAACTCTGAGTTTCTGTCTCCCTTAAGATTTCTCTTTCTCTTTTAGGGGAAATATAATATTCTGCCTTTTTAAATATTTCCTACAATATTTCAGTCTTCTAGGAGAGGGATGGGTGCTAACTTTATACATTTTTATGTGTGTGGAATGCTGACCCACTTACAAAAGGGGTGGGGGCGGGGCTTGTAGACTTCTCCTCCAATCGTGGAAAGGGCTAAAAGACTTCTGGGAATTGAAGTCCACACATTTGGCAGATGCTATGCCTGGGAAACGTTGCTAGATTAGCCAGCAGATGCTGTTGCAGAATTAAAGAGGCAGAGAGAAAGAAAGATGTCGGCATGTAATTTTCAAAGACACGTTTCCTTGCTTCTCAATGGTGTAAAAATTTCTTCCCATGCATGTGGTCACGGATAACATATGTTGTTGGAAACTTTATGTCACTGGTCAGAAAAGGAACTCCATAAATGTACCTCATTCATGCAAGTTATTAAGCCTTTTCCATTCCCTTTGTAGGACAGCAAGTTTTACAATGTGACTTCAAGACAATTATGCAACAATTGACCTTTGTTCTGTTTGGTGTGAGTTTCCATTGTCTTCCTGATCTTCAGCCTCTACCGCTTTCCCTTCCAGTTAAACAGGCTGGGCTATTTTCAATACAAATACTTCTAGATCTGGGGATTAATCCAGTATTACAGTGATATTGGTTTTTAGATTAAACTGGCCACTTCTTAAAAACTTTCTGTAACTACCGTATTTTTCAGAGTATAAGACGCACCAAGGTTTTGAAGAGGCAAATTTTAAAAAAAGTTTTTGCACTCTGCAAACCTCCCCAAAAAGGCTCGTTTTTTGTGAAAATGGGCCCTTCCCCCCCCCCTCCTCAAAAAGGCATGAATAGCTTTTAGGGGACTTGCAGAGTGCTCCTGGGAGGGGTGCCCCCCCATGAGCACAAAATGACCTGTTTTTCGCAAAACTGGGCCCATTTATTGTCAAGGAAATTGCATGCATAGCCTTTAGGAGGCTTATAGAGTATTCCTGGGGGTTGGGGGAACAAAAGTGAGCAAAAAACGGCCCGTTTTTCACTCATTTCTGCCTTTCCCATCCCCCCAGGAGTCTCTGAAAGCCTTCTACAGGCTATGCACGGCCATTTTGGTGAAGGGGGCGGGGTTTTGGGAGGCAAACAAATGCTGTATTCAGTGTATAAGACGCACCCAGATTTCAGCCTCTTTTTTGAGGGAAAAAGGTGCATCTTATATTCCAAAAAATACGGTAATCATCTACTGTGCTTCTGAATCAACTGGCTAGCCATTTAAGTTGAGGAAACATTTAGAATCATGGAATAAGTGAGCTGGAAGGGCCCATATTTAGGTTATTACTAGGAATATTCTTGATTGGGCAACTTTGATTAGACCTACAAGGAATTTGTCTCCGGTGCATAAACTCTCAGTGTACTTACAAACAACAAAGCAGTAAGTCATAGGGCTTCTCATAAATAGCCTGTATGTAGGACAGAGGTGAGCAACTACTGACTCTGGGACTTCCTACAATCTTGGACACCCCATTTTATGTTTTCGGCCTAGAGCTCTTTTTAACCATGTCTCTGGAATGGTTGTCAGCCCTCCAAATGTGATTAATTATGGGCCATCCCACCGCATCGATGTTCTCCATGACCCTAATTAGTTGCATATAACAACAGTAATTTAAAAATAAGCACTGATATAGACTTCATACTGTTTAAAAAACTTTTCTCCCTACGAAAAGAAAAAAATGGAAAACGCTGCCTGTTCTCAAGTGCATAATATACTTTGCCTCTTAATAATTACATAGCTAGCTAGTTAGAAATTACTTTGCCAGATTAGTAATAGCAAAGGGAGGGAGGAGCTGATAGGATGGGAGAGAGAAATACATAAATTCCATCTCCGGCCTACAATGGAAAAAAAACAACTACATTAAACCAGCTCTAACATACAGGTGTAAAGAAGAAGAACCGAGGAGTTGAGAAATATTTATAGGGGTACAGAATTAGATGAATGAATATAGATGATAGATGACAGATAGATAAGTAGACAGATAGATAGATAGAGCCCGGCTGGTCATCAGGAGGCACCTGAGTCTTGGAGTAGTGGGGAGGATCAGGGCCAGTTTGTCCCTGATGCTAGATTGACAAGGGCTGAAAAAAGGAGGCTTCAATTGCATCAGAATCGAACTGGAAGGATTTGAATTAGTCCCAGCTGCCTAATGACTGGCCCCTCCCAAGAGGGTTTAAAAGGAAGTCTTTGCTAAGAAAGTCCTTACAGAGAACAATGTTGGATTTCTAGGTTTGTGTTTATTCGTGTTGATTTTCAGGTTCGCGTTTAGTTGAGTTAGGAAGCTTCGTATCTGTTCAGTCATTCAGGCAAGCAGCCAAGAGAGTCAGTGGCAAGCAGTCAGTCTTGTATTAGTCAGAGAAAGGGGGGTCAGAACAGGTAGGTAGATAGACCAATAGATAGATATACTTAGAAACAGTAAAATATTGATAGGAGAGAGATAATAGATGATAAATAGATGATAGATAGATAAATGGATGGATGGATGGATGGATGGATGGATGGATGGATGGATGGATGGTGGACGGACGGATAGCTATTGTTCTGACCTAGGTTTCCCAAAAGAACGAAGCCGACTTCTCGTCCCGATAAAACCTCTTTTATTTAGTTTAAAATGAATTCCTCTCCAGCAAAGTCCCAGCCAACAGTCTTTCAAGAGATTTCACAACTACCGACCTTTATCGGGCTTGGAGAGTTGCCAGGCCGATATCTTCCAGATGCCATGCTGTAGCAGCAATTACTTGGAAAGAAGTCAGGAACAGATCTTCACCCTAATGGATTGAACTAATTGTCTCCTGCAAACTCCCCTCCCCTTTCGTTCTTCTTTATTCCCTATGGGAGGGGCCACTCGCCATCCATCTGTGGCTTTATTCCCAAATCGACCCTTGCTCCTTAGCTGTTCCCTTCTCCTGGCATGCACACACTGTGAACAGGCTCCAGCTGTTCTTCTGCCCCACTGATGTCCGACTCCAAAGGCAGATGATAACTGTCAGATGGCCCTGGCCCCATCTCTACCTCTGATGCAGAGCCTTCATCAGAGCCTTCCCCAGCCTCCAGGACTGGCCCATGTTCCTCCCCAACTTCTGCACTCTCTGAGTCTGCCACCAGCTCCACTGGCGGGCCACAATGGCTGGATGGATGGATGCAGGGGTGGGTTTCAAAATTTTTGGAACAGGTTCTGTGGCTTGCTGGCCATGTGACCGGGTGGGAGTGGCTTGCCGGCCATGTGACCGGGTGGGAGTGGCTTGCCGGCCATGTGACCGGGTGGGAGTGGTTTGCCAGCCATGTGACCGGGTGGGAGTGGCCAATTTGGAAAATGTGAAACTCACTTAACAATGGTCTTGGTTAGCAACCAAACTTTTGGGCTTAATTGTGGTCATAAGTTCTCTCTCTCTCCTCTTTCTTTTTCTTTCTTTCCTTCTGTCTTTCTTTCTCTCTTTCTCTGTCTCTCTTTCTTTCTCTGTCTCTTTCTTTCCTTCCCTCTTTCTTTCTCTCTCTCTTATTTCTTTCTCTTTCTCTCTTTTTCTTTCTTTCTCTCTTTCTTTCTCTTTCCCTCTTTCTCTCTCTTTCTTTCTCATTTTTTCTTTCTTTCCCTCTTTCTCTCTCTCTTTATTTCTTTCTCTTTCTCTTTCTTTCTTTCCCTCTTTCTCTCTCCCTCTCTTTCTCTTTCTCTCTCTCTGTCTCTCTCTCCTTTGTTTGCCCATCTGTCACTCTGTGTGTGTGTGTGTGTGTGTGTGTGTGTCTGTCTCGCATTCAGGCACTTAAATCACTCATTCTGTGTCTCTATCTTTCTCTCCCTCCCTTCCCCACTCTGTCTCTGTGTGTGTGTCTGTCACTCTCTGGTTCCCCCCTCCCTCCCTGTCTCTCTGTGTGTCTGTGCCTCTCTCTGTCTGTCTGTCTCCCCCCCCACAAACCTCCTCAGCTCCAGGAAGAAGCCTGACCGGCCCGCCAGCGCGCTGGCTGTATTTACTCGCTCTCTCTCTCACCCATTCACCAGACGAAGGAACCTGGCGTCGGATGGGTGAGCAAGCGAGCGAGCGAGCAACCGGGGCCAACTTTCCTTACCCGCCCGCCGGCCACAGTTACTTACTTCCCTCCCAAATCTCCCTCCTGGCCGCCCACGCCAAAGTCGGGGACCCCCTTCTGCACCCCGTCCCCCCCACAAGGACAGACCCCCTCCCTCCCCAGACCCCTCCTCTTCCCCTCCCCCCCCTCCCCTTTGCCCGGGACTCTCCGGGCGCTGCTCACCTGCAGGGCGCGCACGTTCTCCTCGCCCAGGAGGCCGCTGGCGCCCTGGTAGACGCCGCTGGCTGCCCTGCGGAGGCTGTTCTGCTTGTCGGCGCCCCGGGACCCCCGCGCCCCCGGCCCGCACAGCAGCAGCGACAGCAGCAGCGTGCCCCGCGCCGGCTCACCATGGCGCTCGCGGGTGGCTCTTGCGCTCCAGCCGGGCGTGCTTGCCTTCGGCTCGGCGCAAAGCCCCCCGAAGCCTCTGCATTCGCGCCAAGCCCGAAAGGCCCACCCCGGCCCTGGCAGCTCCAAAACTAAAGGGCCCAGGCCGGGCCTTGAAACTCTTTCCCTGTTGCCGCAGCTGGGGAGGGCGGGGGGGCCTTCGCGCACCTAGCATGCCTTCCGCTGCCCCCCCTAGCCATGCTAACAATGAAAGAGCTTCAAGGCCCGGCCCCCGCCCTTTAGTTTTGAAGCCTGGCAGGCTAGGGGCGGTGGAAGGCAGGCGCGCTAGCCTGCGCGAACCCCCCCCCCAGCCGCCCCAACAGAGAAAGAGCTTCAAACGGAGGTTTTGACGGAGCGAGCCACGTGTTCCGGAAGTAACTTCCGGGTCCATCGTCCAATGGGATCGGCCAGGATCTCTAAATTTTACCATCGGGCTCGCACGATCCTGGCCGATACCCCAGAAACCCACCCCTGGATGGATGGATGGAGGGATGGAGGGACAGACACAGACAGACAGACAGACAGAGACAGGCAGGTAGGTATAATAGACAGCTACAAAGACAATAGATAGACGGATAAGAGACAGAGAAAGAATTAGATGTGATAAGCTCCCAGGAAAGCCCTTGGAAGGAAAAGAAAGATAACTAAATATTTCCTTGATGCACATCAAACCAAAACCCTTTTAGAAAATCCTGATATAGTTAGCCTAGCTGATAGCGTTCTCTTTTGATTTATTAAATGGCTCCATTCTCAATAAAGAAAATGGTTGCGATGGTTATGGATGGAGACGCTTGTGAACAGCATCATAAAAATGAACTTAAAATAGCAGTGTTCTCAGTTTACAGGTGTAATTAGACAGAGTGCAAACGATTCCATATTTTTATTAGGAGAATGGCCTTCATTCCAACACATCGCAACCTTCTCGACTTCCCTCCTTGTTATTATTGCACATAAAAGTTAAGTGAATTATGCTACGCACAATTAAAGTATTATCTGGTCACACTTCCTTGGTTTACACTTCCTTGAAGATCACACGTAGCGACACATTTTTATAAAATCAACATACGTTATGAATCCTACTTTCCATTATTTCATTTAAAAGAGATCTCTTGCAAATGATTGCCAATTAAACTGTGTGCCCCTGGATCCTATTTCACTTTCCTATTTTTTTCTCAGTTATGAAAGGTTCTGATGACCATCTTCAAAGCGCTCCATGGCTCGGGACCTAGTTACATGCGAGACCGTCTCCTGCCCCATACATCCCTAAGACCGATACGCTCCCACAGAGAGGGCCTTCTAGGGTGCCGTCGGCCGGACAATGCCGACTGGCGACACCCAGGGGAAGAGCCTTCTCTGTGGCGGGCCCTGCCCTTTGGAACGATTTACCCCCTGAACTTCGCACCATCTCCGACCTCCGCCTCTTCCGCAAGTGCATAAAGACACATTTGTTCCATCTAGCCGGCCTAGCGTAACCTCCATAATGACTTTTAGACAGTTTTAAATTTTGGGGATTTTAATTTGGTTTTAGCGCAGGATCTTTATCAAATAAGTTTTTTAAATTTTTATGTGATTTTGTATGTATTTTAATATTCCTGTGCACTGCCCTGGGTCCGTTTGGAGAAGGGCGGGGTATAAATTTAATAAAATAAAAATAAAATAAAAACAAAACTACACTGGTATGAAACCAAGGGTCCCAGGACATCTGCATCAGTGGTGGGTTCCAGGTTCCGTTCCAACCGGTACGGTTGGAACAACCGGGTGGCATCCATGTGGATGTGCACAGTACGTGCATGCGTCTTAATGTTTCCGTGAGCCTCTGTGACACTCCAGCTGCTCAGCAGAGCGTTGCGCATGCGCAGAAGCGCGGAAGACCTCAAAGAATGGTAAGAAGCGAGGGGCGGCAGGTGGGCCCTCCAGAGCACCGTACTGGAATGGTATCTGGTGCTCCAGGCAGGCTCCGGTACTCCCGTACCGGAGCGTACCGCCTGCAACCCACCACTGATCTGCATGGAATAACTGTGTTTTACTGATTGGGCCTGCTTCTCCAATGGAGTCCTCATGGACACCATCATGCCTGGAGATATCTTCCTGGGCTCTTTATAAGAACTTTGGTTTACTTCAACTACTTGTAAACATTTAAAACAATACTTGTTAGGTGTGTATTCCCACCTTTTTCCTAGTTGAAGACTTTGCACACAACTTGCCTTCTTCCAGTTTTTCTCACAACCATCCTCCTCTGACTGTGATGGCAAACCTATGGCATGCGTGTCACAGGTGGCACATGGAGCCCTCTCTGTGGGCAAGTGAACCGTCGCCCCAGCTCAGCTCCATCACACATGCGCCAGTGGTGGGTTCCGGACGGTACCACCCAATACAGGCGTACCGGTGCCTCCTGGGAGCCCCAGGCACAGTTCCGATACAGAGCTGCAGAAGGTCCAGCTGCCCTCCTGCTCTCCTTACCTCTGTTTGAATCAAGCTGGGCACTGGTGAACATGCACGCAGTGTACGGCGCTGGTGCGACGCTCCGCCAAGCAGCTGGAGTGTCGCAGGGTGGTGGTGCGCATGCATTCGCAGAGCGCATGCATGTGGTGGACAACCGGTCCCGGCGTAGCGTACCCGTTGCGATGGGATCGGGAACCCACCACTGACATGTGTGCATGCCTCTTACTGGCCATCTGATACTTGGTGGGGAGGGGAATCATAACTGTTATGAGATATCTCCGTTGGGAGACAACAAAGTTGTGCAGCGGAGTATGCAGCTAGAGAAATGTTGCTATTGTACACACAATTAGTAGACCAGACACTGTTAAGAAAAATAAAATAGCTTTTACTGGAGTTATAAAAACTAAAACTACTGTACTGCTTAACAAGCCGTGATGTTAAAGCGAGTCAAAAACAAAGTCTTAACAAATATCAAATTGCTTACAGTCAGCAAACCACAATCTTCCTTCTTCAAACACAGTTTGTCACAGCACACGAGCATTCAGTTATCAAGCAGAGGGAACAATTAGCAAATCCGGCAGAGAGAGAGAGAGAGAGAGATGCGCTCTCCATACCTCCTTTTATGCTGGAGACAATTACTCTCTAATTAATGCTCTCTACATGGGGCTTCCCTTGAGGTGCACCCGAAAGCTGCAGCTAGTCCAGAATGCAGCCGCGCGGGTGATTACGGGAGCGCCTAGACACTCCCACATAACACCAATCCTGCGCGAGCTGCACTGGCTTCCTGTGGTCTTTTGGGTGCGCTTCAAGGTTTTGACGACCATTTTTAAAGCGCTCCATGGCTTGGGACCTAGTTACATGCAAAACCGTCTCCTGCCCCATACATCCCTAAGACCGATACGCTCCCACAGAGAGGGCCTTCTCAGGGTGCCGTCGGCCAGACAATGCCGACTGGCGACACCCAGGGGGAGAGCCTTCTCTGTGGCGGGCCCAGCCCTTTGGAACGACTTACCCCCTGAACTTCGCACCATCTCCGACCTCCGCCTCTTCCGCAAGTGTCTAAAGACACACTTGTTCCATCTAGCCGGCCTAGCGTAACCCCAAATGACTCTTAGATAGTTTTAAATTTCGGGAATTTTAATTTGGTTTTAGCACAGGGTTGTTATTGAATAAGTTTTTTAAATTTTTATGTATTTTGTATGTATTTTAGTATGCCTGTGCGCCGCCCTGGGTCCGTTTGGAGAAGGGCGGGGTATAAATTTAATAAATAAATAAATAAATAAATAAATAAATAAATAAATAAATAAATAAATAAATAAATAAATAAATAAATAAATCTAATTACAGACTCTAACCTATCAACATCCTTAAAGCCACAATGACCATTTGTCATCATGGTATTATATATTGCCTACCCAACTCTAGGAGTCTACTCCTAACAATAACATTGAAATGGTGCTAAGTGAACTGTTGTAACACCCATCCTGGCTACGCTGGCTCCCCCCTCCCGCAAGGCCAAACCCAACCCTGATGCGGCCCTCAATGAAATTGAGTTTGACACCCCTACACTATAGAGCAATTGTGGATCATCCCTCTTGGTCAAGGATGACATCATAGCTACAGTTGACATCATCTTGGGAGTGTGCAGGACCAAAACTTTGTGCCTTTTTTTTTTAAACAGATTTGGGGGATATTTAAGCAGAGCCTGAAGGCATTCATTTTGGCTGTTAATATGCCCCAAACTCCAGCCTGGTTTATTTGAGGAGAGAAGGAGTTTTTTAAGGATGAAATGTTTGCCTTCGGCTTCTACATCAGACAGTCTGCACATAGCTAAACTTCCTTGGCTTTGTAATATTGTCAGGAAGCCAAACCAGAATGATGGCAACAGGACCTGTCTTCAATCTGATGGAAATTAATGGTTTTGTTGCAAAATCAAGGCATTTGACACAGGACGAGTTTGCATTAAAACATATTCATGAAGCCCACACACACTTATATAGAGTAATAAGAGATGTCCTCTTTGCTTTGTGTAGAGTAAATTCATCTTAAAAGGACTAATTTGGGCTTCGAATTAACTCATTTCTAATGGAGACGTATTCCAAGCTCTGCTCAGCTAGTGGGAGAATTTAGCTAACCTTGGTTGATTTGGAAAATGTAAACACAGTTGGGCCTAGTTAGTAATTGGATGAGAAACATGAAGAAGTGCCAAAGCTTCAGGCTAGACTGGGATGTTGAAAACATCCTGGAGAATGGCAGCAGTTCTAAAATATTACCAAGAAAACAACCAAAGTCAAGCTCTACTTGAAAAAGACATTACTCATTAGGAACTCTGGACTTCCTCACATATCCACAAATGCCTTCTTCATGGGTATGTAGTCATGCATACTTTCTAATCTCTTTATATGTCTCCTCTGCCCCCTCCTCAATTTCCCCCAAGTTTAACCAGCAATGGAAACAACCAACTTCAACAATTCTTTAGAGCAGATGGTGGAGAACAATGGCCCCTTTATGACTTGTGGACTTTAACTCCTAGAATTCCTCAGCCCTCATGGCTGGCTCAGGAATTCTGGCAGTTGAAGTCCACAAGTCATAAAAGGGCTGTCGTTCCCCCACCCCTGGTTTAGAGGATATATATACATCATGGTTTTTGTGGACCATTACATTTTTACAGGTTCATGCAAAATATTGACCTGAAATGTGGCCTAGAGGTGAAGCTCTCACCTCCCAATCAGGAGTAGAGGCAGATGTAGGGTCTCCTGCTTGGGCAGGGGGTTGGACTAGATGACCTGCAAGGTCTCTTCCAACTTTGTTAATCTGTAAAATTGCTTTGAGCATCACCTCAGTTCACTGCATGGTATTGAGATGATTCTAAAAAATAGGTAAAATGAAACCTTTCCAAAATTTAGTAACTTACAATCTATCTATCTATCTATCTATCTATCTATCTATCTATCTATCTATCTATCTATCTATCTATCTATCTATCTATCTATCTATCTATCTATCTATCTATCTACCTACCTACCTACCTACCTACCTACCTACCTACCTACCTACCTACCTACCTACCTACCTACCTACCTATCTATCTATCTATCTATCTATCTATCTATCTATCTATCTAAATGGCTATGTGTGTGTGTGTATGTTCTAGCATAACTCTGGAATGCCTCAAGCAATTTCAACCAAACCTGATACACAGATGATTTACTCTCTAGAAACAAATACTTTGGTGGTAAGACGCCTCTCGGGGTATGTGTTTTGTTAAGATACAGCCTGTTGTGCCTTAAAGTGGCTTCTACTGCACTGCCATAAAATGGCTTCTACTGTACAGCACAATGGAGTTGCCCTGGTAATGGTTTCGCAGTACTCCACAAGGGGGGCTCCCTCTAGTAAGGGGGAAAACCCAATATTAGAAATTATGTTTAGTCCGGGCATTTCCCCCCCTATAAATAAATACCCAAGATTCTCCCGCCAGCTTCAATGACTTCAGTTCTGGGAGTTGAAGTCCATCCATTTTAAAGCTGCCAAGGTTGAGAAATATTGATCGAGGCCTTGCCATCAAATAATTATTGACTATTTCGCCACAACATCTAGGCCATGTCGGTTAATGCTTTTGCAAACCTTGGCTGAATAAATGAGCATGTTTTCTGTTCCTGTCTTTTGTGTGTGCAGAGACCTTGTCTAATCCCAGCATAGCATTAATCTGTACATATTTGAATGGTAAATGATCACCAGCATCAGCCAACATTGCAGTGTGAAGGAGAACACTTCGTCTCATCTGCATCAAGGAAAAAACACATTACTAAAATTGCACAACTTTGGGTGAGAATATGGCATTTCCAGGCATTTGAACCTGAAAATCTGAGAACTGTATTTTTTGAAAAATGAAACTATTTGAAGTTTCATTTTTCATGAACTATTTAACATATGAAGAACGGTTGCAGGAGCTGGGTATGTCTAGTTTGATGAAGAGAAGGACCAGGGGAGACATGATAGCAGTGTTCCGATATCTCAGAGGGTGCCACAAAGAAGAGGGAGTCAAACAATTCTCCAAGGCACCTGGGGGCAGGACAAGGAGCAATGGGTGGAAACTAATCAAGGAGAGAAGCAACTTAGAACTAAGGAGAAATTTCCTGACAGTTAGAACAATTAACCTCTGGAACAGCTTGCCTCCAGAAGTTGTGAATGCCCCAACCCTGGAAGTCTTTAAAAAGATGTTGGATAGCCATTTGTCTGAAATGGTATAAGGTTCCTGCCCACGGAGGGGGTTGGACTAGAAGACCTCCAAGGTCCCTTCCAACTCTGCCATTGTATTGTATTGTATTGTATTTTTAAAAAGCCTCTGTTAGGATATGTTATTCTTGCAAAACAAAATGTGAAACAAAATATAGGTAGTCCTCAACTTACAACAGTTCATTTAATGACCGCTCAAAGACACCACGGCACTGAAAAAAGTGAGTTATGACAGCTTTTCCAAACTTATGACCAACGCAGCAACCCCATAGTCAGGTGATTTACATTTGGATGCTTGACAAATGGTTCATATGTATGACCGTTGCAATGTCCCGGGATCCTGTGATGACCTTTGGCAAGCAAAATCAATGGGGAAGCCAGATTCATTTAACAACCGTCCTACTAACTTAACAACTGCAGCGATTCACTTAACAAATGTGAAATAAATGACATTTATTTTATTTATTTTATCAAATTTATATACTTTACATAAAACAGGGCAACACTCACTTAACAAATGTCTCACTAAACAATAGGAATTTTGGGCTCAGTTGTAGCATTTGTAAATTGAGGACTTCCTGTATTAAGAGCTGTAGGACAGGGGGGGGGCAACATGTGATAGAATAATAGGACTGGAAGGGACCTTGGAGGTCTTCTAGTCCAACCCCCTGCTCAAACTGGAGACCCTTTAGATCGAAGGAGATATATAGGTAGAAGTAGATTGTTTAAAGATATACATGTTGATGTCCGTCAAATGTTGGAAATGTAATCAGATACTGGGCACATATTATCACATGTGGTGGACATGTGCAAAAGCAAAAAAAAATATATGGACAAAAATACATATATGGTTAGAAAAATTATTAAAGCAGCTTATAGATTATAAGCCAGAAATATTTTTGTTAGGTATAGCATCAGAAAAGTTTGATAAAGGGGATATATGTTTAATATTATATGTTTTGACAGCAGCAAGAATTGTATTTGCACAGCACTGGAAAAATGAAGAAACACCTACCTAAGAAGATGTAATTCGAAAAATACTAGACTGCAGAAATGGACAGATTGACATTAAAGAAAAAAGAAAAAGAAAATACTGAATATTTTCAAACAGGGGATATGTTTTATCAATGGTTGAATAATATAGGTAGGAATAAGGAACTGGAAAACAACTATTATGCAAGCAAATTGATCCAGACAATACGCTGTTCCCAAAACACTTATATATCTAAAGAGAAAATGTATAAATAAACTGGTTTTTTTTAAAAGATGTACACATTGGAAGTCAACTGACATGGGGTAGGCTCAAATTCTAGTACTTCCTCAACCATAGAAGCTCAGTGAGTGAATCTGGATCAGGAACTATGTCCTAGCCCAGGGGTCAGCAACCTGCAGCTCTGGAGCCGCATGTGGCCCTTTCGTCCATCTGCTGTGGCTCCCTTTTGCCAGTTGGTTCCACAAGTGATAGGATTTTCGATTAGGACAGGTAGAGGAAAAAGGACGTCACACTAGGAAAAGACTATGGTGGTAGAACCAGACTCCTGGTCAGCTCCAGAATGGAATGGGGGGGGGGGTGTTCCAATTAGGACCTTTGTGGCTCTTTGAGTGTTTAAAGTTGCTGACCTCTATCCTAGCCTTACCCATCTCTTCATGAGTTTATTATTGTGGGGAAAACTCAAGGACAAAATATACGTATACTACTGTGAGCTCCTGCAAGAAAGGACTTGAATAAATAACATGCTTGCTTTCCTCCCGCTTTAACCTGTGTAACTAAAGGTTAAACAACAACCACCTATCACGGTATATTCTTGGTCTTTTTAAGCATCTTTCCTGGTGAAAAGGTCATTTTTTACTCATTTGCCTAGTAAAGGTACCTCTTGACATTTCCCCCCACTATTCAAAAATAAGAAAGGATGCAAAGCAAGTGATAATTGCAACGGTGTGAAAATATTTGTGTAGCGTGTATGTGCAACATCACAGCTTAGTTGGTTTTTCTTTTTACCAGGTGGAAAAGTTGCTCTCTTTTTTCCTGCAATGCTGCCTAGGTGAAGTTAAACATTTCTTGAATGAAAGGCTAGAATAAAACCACAGTTAAACAAACAGCAGGCACTTATCAATACAATCTGTTGAAAGGTTGGCATTAGGAGGGTCTAATATTGGTTCCTACATGCCACGTCCTGAACAATGGTTCATGGGGCCAGCATTTACCTCTAGGATATCTGTTCAATATATGTTGTATGGAGGAATTACTTGATTTACCAAATAATAAGTGGCATATTAATAGATGGAGGGATGTGGCGGCTCAGTGGCTAAGACACTGAGCTTCTCGATTAGAAAAGTCGGCAGCTTGGTGGTTTGAATCCCTAGTGCCGCGTAACGGAATGAGCTCCCATTAATGTGCCTGCTTCTGCCAACTTAGCAGTTCGAAAGCATGTAAAGAATGCAAGTAGAAAATAGGTACCACCTTTGGAGGGAAGATAAAGAGCGTTCCGTGTGCCTTCAGCATTTAGTCATGCCGGCTACATGACCACAGAGAATGTCTTGAGACAATGCTGGCTCTTCGGCTTTGCAACAGAGATGAGCACTGCCCCCTAGAGTCGGGAACGACTAGCACATATGTGCGAGGGGAACTTTTACCTTTACCTATAAATAGATGGAGAATTACAGCCTTATAATATTCTCCACCAAAAAATTGGTGCAGGGGTTTTTCTTTTTCAAATTTATCTCAGAGGGAAACTTCTTCAGCCCTTTCTCCTGGACATTGTTCCACGTTAATAGCAATAGCACTTAGATTTATATACTACTTCACAGTACTTTACAGCTCTCTCTAAGCGGTTTAGAGAGTCAGCCTGTTGCCCCCAACAATCTGGGTCCTCATTTTACTGACCTGGGAAGGATGGACAGCTGAGTTAACCTTGAGCCTGGTGAGATTTGAACTGCCAAGTTGCAGTCAGCCAGCAGTCAGAAATAGCCTGTAATGGTGGCAGTTAGTACCTCTCTTGAAAAGGCCCCATCAGAACAGTGATGGGTGATCAGAAGTGGTAGTGCAATTATTCTTTGTTAAAGGAGCTTCTTGAAGTAGAAGGTCAACAAGCCATCTTCTGCAGATGTCCTAGTTGTGAATTGTACCGTGTAGGGACTAAATTGTGCAATCTAGTTGTCTGAAAATACCACTAATAAGATTAATTGCTTTATATATGGTTTCTATAAAGAGTCTATGGGGTTTCTTGGTCATCCAGGTCATGGTTGTCCCAAAGGTGTTTTTTTGCAAAAGGCAGATGAACTTTCTGTTTTTTCTTTGAAGACGTCTTGCTTCTCATCCAAGAAGCTTCTTCAGCTCTCTGGTTTTTCTTTGAAGACGTCTTGCTTCTCATCCAAGAAGCTTCTTCAGCTCTCTGGTTTTTCTCTGAAATGTCTTGCTTCTCATCCAAGAAGCTTCTTCAGCTCTCTGGTTTTTCTTTGAAGACGTCTTGCTTCTTATCCAAGAAGCTTCTTCAGCTCTCTGGGTTTTTTTTGAAGACGTCTTGCTTCTCATCCAAGAAGCTTCTTCAGCACTCTAGTTTTTCTTTGAAGACGTCTTGCTTCTCATCCAAGAAGCTTGTGCAGCACTCTGGTTTTTTTTTTAAGACGTCTTGCTTCTCATCCAAGAAGCTTCTTCAGCTCTCTGGTTTTTCTTTGAAGACGTCTTGCTTCTCATCCAAGAAGCTTCTTCAGCTCTCTGGTTTTTCTTTGAAGACGTCTTGCTTCTCATCCAAGAAGCTTCTTCAGCTCTCTGGCTTTTCTTTGAAGATGTCTTGCTTCTCATCCAAGAAGCTTCTTCAGCTCTCTGGTTTTTCTTTGAAGACGTCTTGCTTCTCATCCAAGAAGCTTGTGCAGCACTCTGGTTTTTTCTTTGAAGACTTCGCTTTTCACCCAAGAAGTGAAATGTCTTCAAAGAAAAAAGAAAGTCCAGTTGCCTCTTGAAAAAGCACCTTTGGGATTTCTATGAAGGAACACTAATTGTAAGTTTTAATAAAGAGTTCCAATCATAAATCATATATAGTAAGATATGTTTATAGGATTTGGTTTATCTCCTTAGTAGATTATATGAATATAAAACCATACCATCACCAACACTGGAAGGGCAAACTATTCTATATTAAACAGGGAACAAACCTCACACTCATCAGCACTGATGATGTTACCTGATAGGGTCATGAAACATCTGCAGGAAAACAACCAAGCTCAAAGAGCCCCACGGATTCCACAGCTCAACCCCGTGCTGCATATATTCTCTTCTGTTGCAATAAGACTAAGTTAAACCAGCAATTTTATAATTGGCTATATTGGTAGAATTCATTTCTTCCTGTTTCCATTCCCCTGCCTAGTTTGCGGTTCAGTGCTTTGAGTTCAAATCTTAATTCAAACCATTGGAGAATCATATGTGGTTCAATTTTCATTAAAATGACATTGTAAAAGACACAGAATCAGTGGTGGGTTTCAAATTTTTTAGAACCTACTCTGTAGGTGTGGCCTATTTTGTGGGCGTGGCTTGGCAGTCATGTGACAGGGTGGGAGTGGCCACCTTTTAAAATGTGATGAAACTCATTTAACAACGCTCTTGCTTAGCAACCAAAATTTTGGACTCAATTGTGATGATAAATTCTTTCTTTCTTTCTTTCTTTCTTTCTTTCTTTCTTTCTTTCTTTCTTTCTTTCTTTCTTTCTTTTTTTCCTTTCCTTTCCTTTCCTTTCCTTTCCTTTCTTCCTTTCCTTTCCTTTCCTTCCTATTGGGTCACTGGCAGCGGCGGGTCAGATTTACTTCCAGGTATGCCGGTGGAACCCCCTCTCACCGGTTCTCTAAATGTCACCAACCGGCTCTCGTGAGTAGGTGCGAGCCTGCAGAAACCCACCACTGCACAGAATATATATCTAATGAAAAAAACACCACTTATTGACCATGTGTGAGAGCACTGAAGAAGCTTCTTGGATGAGAAGCGAAATGTCTTCGAAGTCTAGTTGCCTCTTGTAAAAGTACTTTTTGGTTTTCCATCTGTTTGCTTCTTGTCTTACCCTCAACTGCTTTGGAAAATAGGTTGACTCTCTCCTCTTTCTGACAGCCTCTCAAATATTGGAAGACTGATGTCACTTAGTCCTTCTCTTCATTAGATTGGAGACACCCAGTTCCTGCACCT
This sequence comes from Rhabdophis nuchalis, assembly GCA_039707465.1. NCBI lineage: Eukaryota > Metazoa > Chordata > Lepidosauria > Squamata > Natricidae > Rhabdophis > Rhabdophis nuchalis. The sequence goes on from CM077648.1 coordinate 112,246,535, forward strand.
GTTCTTCCTATGTTTTATTTATTATTTATTATTTAAATTTCTATACCGCCCTTCTCCCTTCTATGACTCAGGGCAGTGTACAGGCAGCAATAAAATCAATGATAAAAAATACATGAACTATATATTTACAAATGTATTTAGGTTCCAGTCCCCTATTCCCTTTATTTCCTTTCAATTTTGTGAAGGGAGGTATCAGGTTCCCTTAAGAAGTAATTCTTCTCTTTCTCTTTTTTGTAAAAAACCAGAGGAAATGCTGAAAACACACACACATACACACACACACACAGATAAGATGGTAATTTCCCAAGAGAATTCATTTTCTTATTTATTATTTGTGAAGAAAACTCTAGTTTGATAGTTATTAATCACTTTACAGCTGAATAATTTCAAAACGTATTTATGTCTTCAGAAAAAAAAAAGCTGAGAATATATCATGACGAAAAATACCAGATGTTACACTCAAGAAAGCTTCAGAAATTAAAATCAATCAGTTGTGTGATAAATAGGATGGATGCACTTACATTAGGAACAAAACGAACGCTTTAGAACTTGTATCTCATCCTTCTTTCTCGATTAATTGAAGGACAGATATAAATGGATTGCCTTACATTCTTCCAAATTATCTTTTTAAGAACTACCCTTTAAAGAAACCATTCATTTATCTCCAGCTCATTGCTATTTCTTCAAATTGATCAGCCCTTATGGGGTCAAAGCTATGCTCGTTAAAATTCAAGATGACATAAATACTGATAAAGATCACATTAAAATAATGGACACTGCTAGTTTTTAAAAGGAAAATTTAAAGAATTGTGTCATTAAACTAGACATACCCAGTTCCTGCAGCCGTTCTTCATATGTTTTAGCCTCCAATCCCCTAATCATCTTCGTTGCTCTTTTCCTCTGCACTCTTTCGAGAGTCTTAACATCTTTTTTACATTGTGGTGACGAAAACTGGATGCAGTTTTAAGTCAAGAACTACCTGTACTGTACCAAAGGTGCTTTTTTCAAGAGGCCACTAGACTTTCTTGAAAGAAAGTTGCCTCTTTAAAAAAAAATCTTTGGGACAACTATGTTTTGGATGACTGAGAATCTCCATAGATACTTATACGCAAAGGTAAAAGTTCCCCTCGCACATATGTGCTAGTTGTTCCTGACTGTAGGGGGTGGGGCTTATCTCCATTTCAAAGCCGAAGAGCTAGTGCTGTCAGAAGACATCTCCGTGGTCCAGTGGTGGGTTTCTGCAGGCTCGCACCTACTCGCGAGAGCCGGTTGGTGAAATTTAGAGAACCGGTGAGAGGGGGTTCCACCGGTGTACCTGGAAGTAAATCTGGCCCGCCGCTGCCAGTGACCCAATGGGAAGGAAAGGAAAGGAAAGGAAGGAAGAAAGGGAAGGGAAGGAAGGAAGGAAGAAAGAAAGAAAGAAAGAAAGAAAGAAAGAAAGAAAGAAAGAAAGAAAGAAAGAAAGAAAGAAAGAAAGAAAGAAAGAAAGAAAGAAAGAAAGAAAGAAAGAAAGAAAGAATCATCACAATTGAGTCCAAAATTTTGGTTGCTAAGCAAGAGCGTTGCTAAATGAATTTCACCACATTTTACAAGTTGGCCACTCCCACCCTGTCACATGACTGCTAAGCCACGCCCACAAAATAGGCCACACCTACAGAGTAGGTTCTAAAAAAATTTGAAACCCACCACTGCCGTGGTCATGTGGCCGGCATGACTCAATGGCGAAGGTGCACGGAGCGCTTCCCACCAAAATTGATCCCTATTTATCTACTTGCATTTTTTACGTGCTTTCAAAATGCTAGGTTGGCAGAAGCTGGGACAAGTAACGGGAGCTCACTCTGTTACGTGGCGCTAGGGATTTGAACCACCAAACTGCTTACCTTTGTGATCGACAAGCTTAGCATGTTAGTCATGGAGCCACCACATAGATACGTATACTTTACCTCCCCCCCCTCCCCCAGTTCTCTGCAAAATATTTCAGAGGAGTGCAGGAGCATTAACAAAACGAGGTTAAAAAAAAAGTCAAGATGCGGCTTCCCGGTGTTAGGTGCCCTACTGCAGCTGAATTTGAAGCAAGGAGAGGAGAGTACAAGACGTAGGCAGAGAAAGGGGGAAAAATCATTATGCAAATGAAAGTTTGTTAATGTCAATGGGCTCTGACTCAGTATTTGCAATTTTTAATATGCAATCCTGTTTTACATCACAAGCGAGAATTCTTGAGGATTGATGTCTACAAATGGTTCAGTTGCTACCATTATGAAATGGATCAGATGTATTTTTCTCCCAAGTTTATTGCATGTGTGATGTGTGAATACCGAAATTCCCACAGTGGAGGAATGGATGGTAAAAACGTCAGAATGAGCTGGAATGACAAAACCGACCTGTTTCAGTCTCACACACACACACAAAACCCCCACAAAAACATTTCTAAAAAAATTAGAAACCTTATATGGGTTTTTTTGCTGAAAGAAAAAAGAAACGAAAAGAAAAGATTTATGGATTGGAAGCCAAGTTTCACCTAATCTGTATTGTACAATTGGGTTTTTCTTGCCTAAGTGTAAAAATGTACTTTTCTTTACATTGAATTTCATTTTATTAGATAGGGCCTAGTGTTCAAGGTCTCCTTCTGGACCTTAAGCCTATTTTCTGGGATATTGGCTATTCCTGCCAGCTTAGTGTCATCTGCAAATTTGATGAGTTCCTGTCTGTCTGTCTGTCTGTCTGTCTGTCTGTCTGTCTGTCTGTCTGTCTGTGTCTGTGTGTCTGTGTGTCTGTGTGTCTGTCTGCCTGCCTGCCTGCCTGCCTACCTACCTACCTACCTACTTACCTTATCTATCTATCTATCTATCTATCTATCTATCTATCTATCTATCTATCTATCTATCTATCTATCTATCTATCTATCTATCTATCTATCTATCTATCTATCTATCTATCTATCTATCTATCTATCTACCTACCTACCTACCTACCTACCTACCTACCTACCTACCTACCTATGTATGCACCCACCCACCCACCCATCCATCCACCCATCCTTTTTCTACTCCAACTCCCAAAATTAAAACAAACCATGGAAATATCCCCCCACCCCCGTTTTCTGATAATGTTCCAGATCGCTTTGCGTTTTATTTGCAAAACAAAATACAGCTTCTGAGCAGAAACCTAGTGGTCCTTCACCCGTGTTTCATTCTAATTCATTCAAGGAAATAGGGCATAAATAATACTGCATGACATTCTCCCACTGATGTCACGGTTATGCTCCACTCCGTAGAAGGTCATCTTCGCATCAGAGAAACATAAAATTGCAAGCACAATTCGCAATTCATTTCGCCTTCCTAAATATCCTGCCCGGACTTTTGTTTGAAGATGCAATTTTGGGGCGGAAGGGATGGAAAGGAAAGGAGCTTCCGTTTACAAATGCTTAGAAGCAAAATAGCTGGAAAACAGATGTCTAGAAAAAGTACGAGAAGCAGGTAAGAGACACAGATGGGCAGTATTGCACTGAAAGACAGAATATAATAGCCAAACAGTTGGGTAGGTTTTTAAAACATGTTTTTATCCCCTCCTTATTATTTTTATAAACAACTCAAGGCAGCAAGCATCGTGAATAATATTCCTTCCTCCTCCTATTTACCCTACATCAATTTGCTGATGAAACTCCCTCATCCCACATTATAATTTTCAGGATTTTTTTAACGCTCATTAATGCTGATGTGAATTTAATTTCCTTTGCGTAAACAGAAATACAATCGAAACAGGACTGCTGAAAAACAATCAAGAGAAAAGCTGCCATCAGCAGAATCAGGTCAAAATATATGACTTCATCCCACCTACCCCCGCCCTCCGATCACACCTGAGCCCAAATTTTATGTTGTTAAGCAAGACAGTGGATAAGTGAGTTCTGGTCCATTTTACAATCTCTCTTGCCGTCGTTGTTAAGTGATTCGCTGCCATTGTTAAGCTAGCAACATGGTTGTTAAGTGAATCTGCCTTCCCCATTGTCTTTGCTTGTTAGGAGGTTGCAAAAGGGGATCATGTCGTGACCCCAGGCCACTGCAACTGTCATAAATACGAGTCAGTTGCCAAGCATCTGAATTTTAACCACGCGACCACGGAGATGTAACCATCACAATTGTGAAAAATGCTCATAAATTACTTTTTTCAGTGCCGTTGGAAGTTGGAGCGGTCAGTAAATGAAGTGTTATAAATCGAGGACTTCCTGTAAACTGTAAGGGAATTTCTTTAAAGAGGATCAGAAAGGAACAATCTAGAGTTTTTCATATCTACCGTGCCTAATAGCATGAGATCGGTTTCAATTCCTCCTTCTGAAGATCTGGGAGAGAAAAATCGCAGAAGGCTCGTTTCCCTCCCAAACTATGGAGTTAATTTGTCACTGAGGTAAATGTGACTTCCAGATTTCCCAATTCCTACACTTAACTCTTGGATTATTCCCATCATTAGCAAGTTAGTCAGAATTAGTAATGTCCTCCAGATGTTCCATATGCTGGGGTAACCATGTGGCATTTTAAAAAGGTTTACAGCTTCCAGTGAAGGCCAGAGGATCAGCAAGTTAATGGCATGTTTCTCTGGTAGAAAACCTAGCTCAATTTCCAATGAGGTCACAGTCAAAAATCCAATGGATTTTATTTGTGTGTGTTGACGTTCACCCAATTGCTAAATGCCGAAATCCCACGTGAGGACAGAGATGGAAGACTACTGTGGGAAAAGTACCACAGCTAAATCTTTGTGCAATCCATGCTCTCCTAATCCATGGCCTTAGAAAACAGTAAAATAAGAAGAACAGATTATCTCACCAAAATCAAACTGTCTGCACTATCTCAGTGAAGATTTCTGTAGTAAAACGACTGCCTGTCAGAATTGTTGGTTTTATAAGCTGATTTTTTTGGAGAGTTCTACGGTGCATTCTTAAGAAACTTGAGGACTGGAACAGAATAGTGCTGATCTGGATTCCTATATGGGCAACGATATGTCAATCTCCAGTATATGCAAAGTCTTTCTCCATGGCTCCACATTATAACTTCTTAAAAATGTTCTTTAAAAAAAAAAAAATAGCCAAAGGTTGCTATGTCAGGGGTGGGTTCCTGCTGGCATTACTACTGGTTTGGCACGCAAAACAATTTGTGCACATGCTCAGCGCGCATGCGCATTTCCACCAAAAAAGGGCTGCACATGTGCACAACATTAGAAAAGGAAAATAATTACTTTTTTTCAATGAAGATTGTTCTGTGCATGTGCAGAACAGAAAAACAAGATGGTGGCGCAAACCAAAACTGGTTCGGGCGCGTGTAAGGCCAAGTTACTAGCTACTCTGCCGAACCAGTCAGAACTGGTAGGAACCCACCTCTGTCATGTGACGGGGGGGACATGATGGCTCAGCAGTTAAACAGGCTGAGCTTGTCAGCAGGAAAGCCAACAGCCTGGGTTTGAGACCCGAGTGCTGTGCGATGGAGTGAGCTTCCTTTCCAGCCCCAACTCCTGTCCATCTAGCAGTTCGAAACCATGCAAAAGTGAGTAGATTAAGAGGTACTACTGTGTTTCCCTGAAAATAAGATAGGGTCTTATTTTCTTTTGATCCCCTCGGAAAAAAACGCTTGGCCTTATTTTTGGGAAGGTCTTATTATTTTTGAGGTGCAGGAAGCAGCGAACATAAAGTCATCTCATGGCTGCTGCTGTGTTGCATGTCGCTGGGCCTGCCACTCTTTTTGTGGCAGCCATTAGCGTGACAGGAGGAGCATGGTGGATAGGGTTGCGGGAGTGGCCATTGGGTAAGGGTGCATGGAGTGCGTGGGGCATATTCCCCCCCTTCCGCTCCACCTCACTTTGCGTTGTTTGTTCGGCAACCAACCAGAGGAAATGGCGAGGACTGGCTGCGCATGTGTTTAAATATTTTTGGGGAGGGCTTATTTTTGGGGGATGGCTTATTTTAGCGCATGCGCTCAAAAGCCCAATTATCCAGGGAGGTCTTATTTTCAGGGAAAATAAGTATTGCTCAAAGACATGCTCAAAGAGTACTTTGGTAGGAAGTCAACAGCGTTCCATGCGCTTTTGGCGTATAGTCATGCTGGTATAGTCATGGAAAATGTCTTTGAGCAATACTGTCTCCATTAGCCAAGAAATGGACAGGAGCACCAAGCCCTAGAGTCAAACCTGACTGGCCAAGGAAACCCTTACCTTTGTTATGTCACAGTGCAAAATGCTCACACTTTAACCTCAACATTGGTTTATGAACCAACGGATGAAACTCGAAGAAGACTGGAAATAATGAGATGGTTTTGAGTTGCCTTAAATATTATACCATTATGAGAGTAGTATGATGTAGTGGTTAAAGGCAGCAAGCTAAAGACCAGAAGACTGTGACTTCTAGTTTTGTCTTAGCACAAAGTCACCTGGGTGACCTCTGATCTCAGCCCTAAAAATAAGACAGCAGGGGAAAACCACTTCTGAAATCTTGCCAAGAAAATTTCAAGGTCTTGTTCATTTTGTTGCTTGGATATCAAGGTTAACTTAAAGGTATCCAAAACAAAAACTAAAAGGAAGTGCACCACCTTATTAGAAGATATGGTCTTTCATTGTCAATTACAGGTAGTCTTCGACTTACAACAATTTGTTTAGTAACCATTCAAAGTTACTGAAAAAGTAACTTATGACCATTTTTTTTTCAAATTTATACCCCGCCCTTCTCCTTGCAAGGACCCAGGCGGCGCACAGGCAATATTAAAAACCATACAAAATTACAAAAAACACATTATTAAAAAACTATTAAATTATATCCCGTGCTAAAAGCCCTTATAAAACCCTAAGAATTAAAATTATACAAATAAAAGTCAGAAACAGGGGGTTATGCTAGGCCGGCTTGTTGGAATAAATACGTTTTGAGACGCTGACGGAAGAGGCGGAGGTCCGAGGTGGTGTGTAGATCGGGGGGGTAGGTCGTTCCAGAGGGCTAGGCCCGCCACAGAGAAGGCCCTTCCCCTGGGCGTCGCCAACCGACATTGCCCAGTCGACGGTACCCGGAGAAGGCCCTCTCTGTGGGAGTGGATCGGTCGAAGGGAAGTATGGGACAGGAGGCAGTCTCATAGGTAGCTAGGCCCCGAGCCATGGAGCGATTTAAAGATGGTCGTCAGCACCTTGAAGCGCACCCGAAAGGCCACAGGTAGCCAGTGCAGCTTGCGCAGGAGAGATGTTATGTGGGATTGCCTTGAGGCACCCATAATCACCCATTGCAGAATCCCTATGGTCAGATGGTGATTTGTGACCTTTTGACAAGCAAAGTCGAGGAGAAACCATATTCACTTAATGAGCATGTTACTAACTTAACAACTGCAGTGATACACTTACAACTACGGCAAGAATGTCTTAAAATAGGGCAAACAATTAACAATTGTCTCACTGAGCAACAGAAACATTGGGCTTCATTGTGGTTGTTAAGTCAAGAACTACCTGCACAGGTTCACACAAAAATATAATCTGGAATTTGGTTTTTTAAAAAGTATAGTTACAGTCAGCCCAAGTTGAATATCTACTGAGTCAAAAAAGTCAAGATAGCAGCTACAATACTGAGACTGAAGATATCTAGTTTTTATGTGCATGGGACATATGCTCTTTTAAGTTTTTAACCACATCCCGTGGACATCTCTACCATCTGTTGACCCACTTTATGTAAGATGCTGAGTCAATGCTAGATTTCCTACTGGGTGCAGAGTGATGAAGTAGCCAACCCAAATTTTATCTAAGGTAAGTAAATTGTACTAACCCACCAGAGTTTTGAGCCCAATGTCCTGTTGGGAAATCTGGCATAATGCAATCCCTGATTAATATATGCAATTAGGCTAATGAGACTGTTTGCAATAAGTAGATTGTATTGCAAGCAGTCTCATTAGCCTAATTCTTTGCCTTTGCTGCAAGATGGTGGTGAAGTATAAAGAAGTATACGACATGTTCCATTAAACAATAAACAGATTCTGCACTGGACAGGTGATCCTTCACCCTGGACTAGGTGACTTCCAAGCTCCTGTCCAGCTTTTATTATTATTTATTTATTTATTATTTATTGTAGGGCACATTCATATATATATCTATATATCTATAATTGTTCCACTAGACCCTGTTAGAGCCCCAATTAAGGGAGGAGACATACTGTTTCCTTTTCTGCCTTTCGGCTCATCACCAGAGACCATCTAGACAGAAAGCCATGAGTTCCGTTGTGTTAATTTTTTAATATGTGTGTTAGTATTATGAGCTGATCAATAAATCAATGTCTCTCTGATTTATTTATTGATAAGCTCATAATACATATGTATGTATGTATGTATGTATGTATGTATGTATGTATGTATGTTCGTTCCACAACACCCTGTTAGGGCCCTAATTAAGGGAGGAGATATACTGTTTCCTTTTCTGCCTTTCGGCTCATCACCAGAGACCATCTAGACAGAAAGCCATGAGTTCAGTTGTGTGATTTTTTAAAATATGTGTGTTAGTTTTATGAGTTGATCAATAAATAAATCAGAGAGACTAGTATAGATCTATTTCAAGCTTTTTAGCTCTCATCAGCTAGCCATACCCTTACTGGGATTCGAACCGGGGCTGTATTGCATATCAGGCAAGAGCCTTTAACCATTCAGCCAGCAAGGCTCTCCCATTGCATCAACTGAGACAGGAGGATTAGTATCCGTAATTGTTCCACAACAACCTGTTAGGGCCCCTTTCGGCTCATCACCAGAGACCATCTAGACAGAAAGCCATGAATTCCGTTGTCTGATTTTTTTTTAATATGTGTGTTAGTTTTATGAGCTGATCAATAAATAAATCAGAGAGACTAGTATAGAGCTATGGGTGGTTACAATGTCATTACAGAGGGTCAGCAAAGCTTGAACAAATATTATGATTTAAGTCTTGAGTTAAGTTTTGGTGGTTCATGGCCATGATCCACAGCCACAAAGATATTTAAAGGGGAAAGAAAATGTTGAAAATGTTGCTCTAAGACAGTGATGGTGAACCTTTTCGGCATCAAGAGCCCAGACCGGAACTTGGGTGCATGCACATTCATGGGCGTGCACCAGAGCAGGAGAAATCTGAAGGCCAGCTGGCCGGCGCACGCATGCCTGGTTTTTTTGCCATTTTCTGAGCTGTTTTTGACCCAAAAAAGGCCTGGAAAATGGTCTTTTGGTCTGTTTTCAGGCCATTTTGAGGCTGTTTTTAGGCCGCTGTTTTTAGGCCGCTTTTCAGCCATTTTGGGGCCATTTTGTAGGTCAAAAGTGGCCCAAAAAGCAGCCCAAAAGTGGCCCAAAAACAGCCCACAAAATAGCTTGAAAATGGACTAGAAACAGATGAAAAAAAGCCAACAATGTCTGCAAAGTAGGCCCTTTTTTGGCCGTTTTCAGGCTGTTTTCCGATGCTCCGGCTCCCTCAAAGATCAGCTGGTGATAGTGCGCATGACCACAGAGACGGCGTTGCATGCCACCTTTGGCATGCATGCCATACGTTCGCCATCACATCTCTAAGAGATTCCTGAACCAATGGAATTACAAAGGAGGAATAATAATCACCTTTGATTGACTGGACTCCACCTTTAAAATAATGAGAACTGCAACCATAGCAACAGAGGAAATTAAAACGTTTGAGCTGGTACATGGTGAGCAGTCCCATCATCAGCTGGTTGAACTTGGCCTCATTTACTGGAAAACTCAAGAATAGCTCTGAAATTGTTCTGTGGCTATTACCACTGGCTGGTCCAGGAACATGGACAAATATGGAAAATCATGGGAAATCAGCAAGTATTTTGGGAAATGGCAATATTCAAAAGGAATCCATCTCAATCCAGGAAGATAGGCAATTCTGAAATGTTATCAACTAGGCTTCTGTCTAGATACCACAAGATATATCTGGAGAAAGAGATCCAAATATCTAGAGTTTTAGTCATTCAAACCGCCTGCAACTCTTAAAGGTTTTTACAGAACTGCTACTGAAAATAATGCCAGATTCGGTCACAAAACCAAAATGCGGATCTCATCCAGTTTAGGGTGTGATATTTTTTCTGGATGAACAGTGGGTGTTTTTTTCTCCCATTAAGGAAAAGGAACTAGGTGGGGCTTTCTTGGATTTTTTGTGAGTTTGTTTTGTACCCAAAGTGGCTGCATTTACAGGCAGAGGTCAGTGCTAGCCTTTAAATGCTACTTATTTTTTTTTTTACATATATATATTTTAAAAATATTATTTTTTATGATGTTGCTGTAAACCTTATTATGTTGCTTTGATGCAGAGGAACCTGTATAATATTGATCGAAGATTATTATTATCTCTTTCAAAGATTGCCTCTGGCTACTACCACTCCTAAGCAGTTCACAACTTCAAGCTATTTAGTCTCTTAAGTGGCTGCTGATTTCATGAGTTTAAATAAATAAATAAATAAATAATTTAATTTATAACCCGCTCTCTCTCACCGAAGGGACTCGAGGCGGGGCACAGGGAAATTAAAAATGCATATAAAATTACAGACAATACAATATTAAAAAGAATTAAACGAAACCCTGTGCTAAAATCCCAAAGCTAAAACAAACCCCTAAAAACCCCTAAAACAGTTAAGTCATCCCAAGCCGGCCAAGCAAAAGAAATGTGTTTTTAATTTTTGATGGAAGGAGCGGAGGTCCGTAGTTGTTCTAATATCGGGGGGAAGGTCGTTCCAGAGGGTCGGGCCCGCCACAGAGAAGGCCCTTCCCCTGGGCGTCGCCCGCTGGCACAGCCTAGTGGACGGCACCCGGAGAAGTCCCTCTCTGTGGGAGCGAATCGGCCTCAGGGATGTATAAACTTCAACAGGAACCTGTCAAACTTTTCCACATTGAGCTTTGGGGTGCTGCCTTAGTCTTAAACCTTAATGGGAATTTCAGTAAACTGGGACATTAAGCTGAGATGCTGCCTTTGGATTCAGATTTTAAGAGTGGCTCAAGATCCCAGCATATAAAATCCTTTGTGAGCCTCAGCCTCTTTGTTGAGGGACATGGCATTGTATGGAAGCATTTTCTAGTCAAGGTGGCCTTGACATGTGATCACAAGTCATGATGGTCATAAAATGGATTTAGGGTCAATTGGGTGGAAGCTCATCAGAGGGAGATCCAAACTGGAAAAGGATAGATTTCCTGGCAGTGAGAACCATTAAACAATGGAACAGTTTGCCTACTAGAGTTGTGGGTGTCCAATCACTGGTGGTTTTCAAGAAAAGATTGGATTACCATTTGTCTGGGATGGTGTAAGAACTCCTGATTTGGGTCAGGCACTGGACTTAGAAAACCTCCAGCCCCATAATTCTAATCTGAAGGTACTCCAAAACTCTCCACACCTTAGTTTTCTTAGACTGTAATCTCCTCTATTGTCACAATGCCTTGACTTCTGCAAACATCCAAGTTGGTTGGAAGTGTTGGGGCCTGCAGAGCTGGCAGCAGACTCGGACAATGAGGAGCTTGGGGAAGAAGATGGGCCAGTCCTGGAGTCTGGGGAAGGCTCTGATGAGGACACTGTGTCGGAGGCAGAGAGGGGACCAGGGCTTATGCCAGTTACCAGCTGCCTTCAGAGTCAGACATCAGTGAGACACATAAACAGCTGGAGCCTATTCCCAGTGTGCGCATGCGCAGAGTTGCCAGATGAAGGGAGCAGCTAAAGAACAGGGTCGACTTGGGAGTAAGACCACAGGTGGATGATGAATGGCCCTCCCAGAGGAAATAAAAGAGGAGCAAAAGGGGAGTGGAGTTTGCAGGAGACCATTAGTTCGCTTAATTGATTCATGACTGTCTGAGACTCCTTGCCAAGTTTTCCAGATCTCGGCCTGGCAGCTCTCCAAGTCAGACAAGGTCTGTGACTGTAAATCCTCCCTTGAAAGACTTTGCTGAATGTGAATGAGCAGAATTCACAGTCAATTAATAAAAGGGTTTTTTGTCGGGATAAAGAGTTTGCTTCATGTTCTTGGGAAGCCTCGGTCAGAACAGGAAGAACCTCCTAGACCAGGGGTCTGCAAAGTTGGCTCTTTTAAGGCTGGTGGACTTCAACTCCCAGAATTCCCCAGCCAGCAAAGCTGGAGTTGAAGTCCACCAGCCTTAAAAGAGCCAACTTTGCAGACCCCTGTCCTAGACCATGACTGACTGAGTTTTAAATTGTGATTGGAATGGTGGTGGTAGGTGGACCTTACCGAGCATTATCATCTGAAAGGGCCAAGAAGCTGAAGATGGAAACTGTTTAATGAATGCATTTTTGCTGAATGCTGCAGGTAAAAGAAACTACCCACCCACCCACCTAGGATTCCAGAACCAGAAAGAAATTTCTAACTCAAAGAATAATAGGAAATAAATTACATAACAGTTCTCTGGACTCTCTCCATCAGCAGGCTAATTCTCTGAAAGTGAAACAGGGTGGAACCGAAGTATAGGTAGTCTTCAAGTTACAACTGAGCTCAACATTTCTGTTGCTAAGCGAGATAGTTGTTAAGTGAGTTTTGCCCCATTTTACGACCTTTCTTGCCCCAGTTGTTAACTAAATTTCTGCAGTTGCCAATACATGGTTGTTAAGTGAATTTTACTTCCCCATTGACTTTGCTTGTCAGAAGATCACAAAAGATGATCACATAACCCACAGACACTGCAACCATCGTAAAGATTAATCAAGTTTCTGAATTTTGATCATGTGACCACAGGGATGCTGCAAAGGTCGTAACTGCGAAAAACGGTCATAAGTTACTTTTTCAGTGCTATTGTAACTTTGAATGCTCACTAAATGAAATGTTGTAAGTCAAGGACTACTTGTGTGAAAGAAAGATAAAATGGGCTTGATTTGGGCTAGATTTGATCAAGGGCTGTTGAGGTGAAAAAAGTCTCCAGTGCATTCCTGCAGTAAAGAAAGTTGGACAATGGCTTGGGGTCATTTTGACCCCTCCATTCTAAGCATCCCTTCTGGTCACATGACCCACAGCAGAGCATAAGCAACTACTCAGTGTTTCCCAGCGCATCTTTTGCATTGGGCCTGCAGACCTGCCACATTTAATTCTGTGGGAAATTGGGAGGGGAGATTATATGGAGTGGGGTAGATATAGTCAAAATAACATTCTTTTCTCAGAGAGCCAAGGATATCTTGCCCTGCACCTGGGGTGGTGTTACAGGGAGGCACCTCCAGTTGGGGCAGTGCCTGATTGGACCATGTGATGGACATGTGGGTGCTGGGCAGGGACTTGGATTTTCATTTGGGTGGGGAAAACCTGGAAGCTTTCAAATTCGAGTTTTTCCAGAGGTGCCAATTGACCTAGTTATCTGCGAGATCGCATCCTGCCCCACACATCCCTTCGACCGATTCGCTCCCACAGAGAGGGACTTCTCCGGGTGCCGTCCACTAGGCAATGCCAGTGGGCGACGCCCAGGGGAAGGGCCTTCTCTGTGGTGGGCCCAACTCTCTGGAACGACCTACCCCCTGAGCTCAGAACAACTTCGGACCTCCGCTCCTTCCGCCAAAAGCTTAAGACCCATTTCTTCCATCAGGCCGGCCTGGCCTAATCTACCTCTCCAGCCTTTAGTCTGAATATTTAAATTGTTTTAATTGGGTTTTTAAGGATTTTAGGTTTTTAGCGCAGGGATATAGTTGGTTTAATTCGATTTTATATATTTATAATGGTTCTATGTTTGTATACTTTTTAATTTCCTGTGCACCGCCCCGAGTCCTTTTGGGGAGAGGGAGTGGTCTACAAATTAAACTTGACTTGACTTGACTTGACATCTCTAATAAAATGGAACTTTGAGGAACCTCAAGCCTTCTTTCGTTGAGGGAGTTACTTGGAACCCTGATACTATGTACACAGAGATGCATCTCCAGCAAAAATAAAAAATATATGTACATAGACACATGCAGCCCAACACAATAGGTTACTTTATTAGAAGAAAAATATAGTTCTTATGGCTAATATTGATAAAGCAACTTGGAAAGAATTCAAAAAGTCTTGAAGTGTCAAAAAAGTGTGCATGTATAAATCCTCAGAAATGAAGCTTCCAAATACTCCAAAAAGTAGTGGATGGTGGATATGCTCAAATAAGCATAGATTGATACCAGGCAAACAATCAAGCAGAAAACATTAATCCAGGAACCACAAAGTAAAATTAATCTGATCCGGTTATATAGAGAGTTAATTAAAATTACATACCATTAATAGAACTAACTGCCAGACATGTATTTATTCCTTTCTCCTTTATGTAACTGTGTAATTGTGCAGTCCTGATTGTAGGAGGCTGCAAATTGTATCTCTCTTTAGGGGGGAAAAAAGACATCTGAAGGGTATTAAATCAGGCTATTAAGGCCAAGTAGCCATAGCTCTTAGATCAGGGATTTTGAGTACTTGCTTGCCCCTCAGTGGGCAAGGAAGGAATCTTTCTCCATTATCAAATTTGTCATGTTAGGATGGGAAAGTCCCTCCTTGTTGCACCATCCTTCACCAGTTTTTGATAAGTTACAAAACATTTGATGGATTTATTCTGAGTTATTTTGCTGGGTCATCCAGCATTCCGAGTTTGGACGTATTGTTCCATTTTTCTGGCACATTTCGAAGAGGAAATGAGTAATGTATTTGGGCAGGATCATTTTTTCACAGTCTCATTTATATTTTTAAGAAAATAAGTACTTTGAACTATATACAGTATAGAGCAGTGATGGCGAACCTATGGCACGGGTGCCACAGGTGGCACACAAAGCCATTTCTGAGGGCACATGAGGCATTGTCCTGTCAGCTCCAGCACACATGAGCATGCTGGCCAGTTGATTTTCGGCCTTGATTTTCGGCCAGTTTTTGCCCTCCTGAAGCCTCCAGAGGTAGAAAAATGGCTCAACGGGCAACCCAGAAGTCTATTCCTGAACTTCCAGTTTGTGTGTTGGGCCTTTTTTTGCCCTCCCCGGGCTCCAAAAAAGCCATTTGCACATGCGCGGGGCAGCAGGGTGTCACACATGCATGTTCAGGGGACACGGCATGGGAGGCATTAAATTATGGGTGTGGGCACATGAGCGCGCACAATAGCGCGAGCATGTGTGTTTTTGGCACCCAAGGCTAAAAGTTCACCATCACTGGTATAGAGTAATAAATAAATGACCATATAAATTGATGCCATTGAATAAGTAAGGATACAATATAGAGTTTTCGAAAATACAAGACATGAAACATGGAAATCAAATGTGAGATAAAATTGTAATTCATGTTTCACACGACAATTAATTGGAAGGCTGAATATGAACAATGGGGGGGGTGCATAATTTAAATGGGTAACGGGGATGAAATGCTTTATATAAATAGATTTATGACTTGCTGTATTCTAATCGCCCATTTCAGCCCTCATGATATCACGGAACATCAACAAATAATTAAACAACTGAAGGGAAAAGGGCCAGCAATAGAGCATAAATAAACAGGACTGCAGTCTGTGAAAAATAATGAAGAACGATTTGGTTAAAGAAAACACTCAAACTTGGAAAGCAGGAGATGTGGGTATATAACGATGGAATAACGAAAAATTTACTCTAGTGGTTAAGGCACCAGACTAGAAACCAGGAGATTGTGAGTTCTAGTCCCACTTTAGGCATGAAAAGCATCTGGGTGACTTTGGGCCAGTCACTCTCTCTCAGCCCAATCCACCTCAGAGGCTTGTTCTGAGGAAAAATAGGAGGTGAAAAAAATATTAGTTATGTTCGCCACTGTGAGTTATTTAAAGAAATAATAACGGTGGGATATAAATAAATACTAAAATACAATACAATACAATAGCAGAGTTGGAAGGGACCTTGTAGGTCTTCTAGTCCAACCCCCTGCGTGGACAGGAACCTTATACCATTTCAGACAAATGGCTATCTAACATCTTTTTAAAGACTTCCAGGGTTGGGGCATTCACAACTTCTGGAGGCAAGCTGTTCCAGAGGTTAATTGTTCTAACTGTCAGGAAATTTCTCCTTAGTTCTAAGTTGCTTCTCTCCTTGATTAGTTTCCACCCATTGCTTCTTGTCCTGCCCCCAGGTGCCTTGGAGAATAGTTTGACTCCCTCTTCTTTGTGGCACCCTCTGAGATATCGGAACACTGCTATCATGTCTCCCCTGGTTCTTCTCTTCATCAAACTAGACATACCCAGTTCCTGCAACCGTTCTTCATATGTTTTAGTCTCCAGTCCCCTAATCATCTTGGTTGCTCTTCTCTGCACTCTTTCCAGAGTCTCCACGTCTTTTCTACATCGTGGCGACCAAAACTGTATGCAGTATTCCAAGTGTGGCCTTACCAAGGCACTATACAGTGGCATTAACACTTCACGTGATCTAGATTCTATCCCTCTGTTTATGCAGCCTAGAACTGTGTTGGCTTTTTTGGCAGCTGCTGCACACTGCTGGCTCATATTTAAATGGTTGTCCACTAGGATTCCAAGATCCCTCTCACAGTTGCTACTATTGAGCAAGGTAAATAATATGAAATGGAAAATATGGTAAAGTTGCGTGATTCACAGTGACTTTAAAATAATAGTGCATGTCTTGAATTGCACCTCTGCATTATCAGAAATAATGAACAGAGGGATTTGGAGTTTAGTGGTTTGGTTCTTTGGGGACATCAGTAAATGCCTTGCACAAGTCAGACAAACACTGGTACAAGCTGTAAAGTTTTCACTCTGTATTCATATTCCTACAATAATCGCCTACAGAGAAATCAGGCATCCATTTCTAAGGTGTCCTGGCAAGTTGCTGATAGCACTTAAAAATAGTCATGCACAGCAAACAAGTTATAAAACCTAATGCACATATGCAAATATTTAAAAACAATAGTGTCTGCCTGATAACATTTATTTCAAGTGCAATCATCACAACACATGATAAGAAGGAACTGGCAAGGCATTCCACACTGCACAACATCACATGGGAATCTGCAATCACTGCCCAGCCATGGGGAAATGAAACCATTTGAGACTCAGCTGCGAGATGGCTCATTTTTAATAATGATTTAATCATTTATTAAAAGGCTTGGGTTCATTTGCAGCATTCTAAGAAAATGTTACCCATCGCTATGGATAAATATTAATTTTAGCAGCTAAAATAATAATTGCCTAACAATGGGAAAGTCTAGATGACAGCTGAGATGTGGATTAACCAGGCTTCTTTAACTGCCCTATGAGGGGGAAAAAAATCACAAAGTTAAAATAATGAGACAACTGAAGTAACAACAATTCTATCAAATCTGAGGGATCCTTGCTGCTCTCTGAGTTTGGTTATTTTCTTGCAGACGTTTTATTACCCAAACTAGGTAACATTATCAGGACTAGCATTAGTTTGTGTAATGAAACAATCTGCAAGAAAACAACCAAATTTAAAGAGCACCAAGGATCTCTCATTTCAATCCTGAGCTACAAATATTCTCCTTTTATTGGGCTTTCAAATCTGCATGGAGTTTCTGGTTTCTGGTCAACAGAAATAGGCCATAATAGTATGATACTTCACATATATGTCAAATTTGTACATGTACACTACTTTTTACTTGCTTTTTAGTTGTAGTTTTTTTGGTATTTTTCTTTATGCATCTTAAATTTATGTTAATTTAGGTACTTGGTAACTTTATTAATCATAGTTTCATTTAAAAAAAACAGAAAAAAGCTAAAATGAGTCAAATTCTGTCACAGCCATCCTACGTAGACAGACGCGTTTTACAACAGAGTTATCAAAAACCTCAATGCTGGATCTAAATTAGCGATATCCTTTTTATTAAAAGCATGAACAATGCGTCTGCCTCCTTTTTTTTTCCCCACAACAACCCTGTGAGGGGAGTTGAGATAAAGGAGAACAACTGGTTCAAAGTCACCCAACTATCATTTGTGCCTAATGGAGGATTGGAAGTCATGGTCTCTAAATTTCGAATCCATCATCTTAACTTCCAGACAAATCTGGCAATCAGCCTATTTCTAGCCAGTGATCCCACTGTTGATATATTTTCCAATACAAAAGGGTTCAAGACATTATTAATTTTATTTATATTCTTCCTTTCAGCAGAGCCTTCTAAACCCATGTATGTATGTATCAGTGGTGGGTTTCAATTTTTTTAGAACCTACTCTGTAGGTGTGGCCTATTTTGTGGGCGTGGCTTGGCAGTCATGTGGCAGGGTGGGAGTGGCCACCTTTTAAAATGTGGTGAAACTCATTTAACAACGCTCTTGCTTAGCAACCAAAATTTTGGACTCAATTGTGATGATAAATTCTTTCTTTCTTTCTTTCTTTCTTTCTTTCTTTCTTTCTTTCTTTCTTTCTTTCTTTCTTTCTTTCTTTCTTTCTTTCTTTCTTTCTTTCCTTCCTTCCTTCCTTCCTTCCTTCCTTTCCTTTCCTTTCCTTTCCTTCCTGTTGGGTCACTGGCAGTGGCGGGCCAGATTTACTTCCAGGTACGCCGGTGAAACCCCCTCTCACCGGTTCTCTAAATTTCACCAACCGGCTCTCGCGAGTAGGTGCGAGCCTGCAGAAACCCACCACTGGTATGTATGTATGTATGTACGTATGGCATCCATATTTCAAAAACTAAAATATTGAACTAACAGGAGTATCCGGTTTTATTTCTTAGATTTAGTTTTGTTTAAACACAAGCTTATTTATCAATATCTGTATGCTGCATGTTCTGAAAAATCACACTGCTGTCATTTGATCTTTTGCTGCCGAATGCCAAAGGATCCTGGTGTGTGGGTGTGTGGTTATTGTGTGTTTGTGTGTGTGTACAAAAAAAGCTAGGAGGGGCTGCTTATATTGGGGAGGAGGAACAAAATTATCTCTTTAACTAAATGCTGGGATTTATCCAGATTTTGAAGGGATTGGCAAGGGGACAAATTGCTTCTTCTTCCTTATATTTGAAATGTGTCAGGAAATTGTGCAGCAGATGTCCAGATGGAGTCAGAGACGTTGACACGAACTTGTAGTTTTATATAAATAAATATATTTCACATCTATTATATAGAGCAAGGAAGATAGTCAGGCAAACAGGAGCATCATGAGGTAAATCACAGAGCACACATGAGAAAAAAGGCGGGAAAAAAGGGGAACTCCTCCGCACCCACAGCAACCAATCACAACGCAGATTGCCTCATGCTAGAGCTCCCCCCTCTAAGAGATTGCCTCATGCTAGAGCCCCCCCCCCCCAATCACAACTATATGTTGTGACACACTGCACAACTCCCCTGTTCCGGCTACTAAATTTAAATATTTTAACAAAAGGCCCGGATGAGTACATAGGAGTCCACAATTCTGATAGGCTACCAAAAAGGGACGTGGTGGCTCACTGGCTAAGATGCTGAGCTTGTTGATCAGAAAGGTCAGCAGTTCGAATCCCTAGCACCACATAACGGAGGGAGCTCCCGTTACTTGTCCCAGCTTCTGCCAACCTAGCAATTCGAAAGCATGTAAAAAATGCAAGTAGAAAAATAGGAACCACCTTTAGTGGGAAGATAACAGCATTCTGTGCACCTTCAGAGTTTAAGCATGCTGGCCACATGACCACAGAGACATCTTTGGACAGCGGTGGCTCTTCGGCTTTGAAACGGCTATAAGCACCAGCCCCTAGAGTCGGGAATGACTAGTACATATGTGTGAGGGTAACCTTTACCTTTACCAAAATGTCAACGTAATGTCGATTCTTAAAGCCAGTCCAAATGAAAACATCACTTTGGGTGCTTCTAAGAAAGTCTGATGTAGTGTTAAATCTGCAGGCTACAAACGAGAGGATCACGGGTTCTTGTCCGACTTTGGACATAAAATCAAATGGGTGACCTTGGGTTGCAGGTATCCCTTCGACCGACTCGCTCCCAGGGAGAGGGTCTTCTCCGGGTGCCGTCGACCGGACAATGCCGGTTGGCGGCTCCCAGGGGAAGGGCCTTCTCTGTGGTGGGTCCTACCCTCTGGAATGGCCTACCTTCCGACCTCCGTTCCATCACAGACCTCCGCTTGTTTCGCCGGCACCTAAAAACTTTTTATTTTCATCTGGCCGGCCTAGCATGATCTACTCCACACCCATTATTTTATAACAAATCAAAACTGTAATTTGGGTTTTAAATTTAAACTTATTTTAAGTTAAGCAGGATATGGATTTAATTTCGTTATTATTTAATAATATTTTGTATTTATGTATAATTGATTTTAAATCTCTGTTCACCGCCCCGAGTCCCTTTATGGTGAGATGGGTGCGGGCTATAAATGTGAAAAAAATAAATAAATAAATAAATAAATAAATCCCTTGAGTTAGAAGCATTCTTTTAGCGACCAGTTACAATGGCATTGAAAAAAGTCAATTGGGAAAGCCCAATTTGAATAACAACTATGTGATTCATTTAATTGCAGAGATTTGCTACAATAACCATGGCAAAAGAGTTCGTACACATGAGTACAGCTAAGTTAACAACTATCTTGCTTAGGAATGAACATTCTAGCCCCAATTGTGGTTGTAAGTCAAGGACTACCTGTAGTCCCTCTCTTTCGGCTCTCAGAAGAGAACGGTCATGTGCTTAGAAGAAGGTCATATCAATATTGAGATTTTGCATTTTTATGATGCAGCAATTCTGCTATCATTGTTGGCAAATTGTGGCTTATTGATCAGCATGGACCTCTCCTATGTGTAATGCTTGGATTTTATCGAATATTAATGTGTACATTTGGCCAAAGTTGGTTACCTAAAGAGATGAATGACACTCAAATTTGATTTATGGCTTGCTGCTACAGAGTACTATGTCCAGCAAAATATTCTACCACCTGTATTAGCAGATTTAAATTCTTTGAGCATTCTTCTCCCCCTGTCCAGCTTAATTCCCCAATTAATTCATGCCTGTTTGTTTCTATAAGGAAAAGTACAAGGCCATTTTATTTCATGCATTATTTATACTGGCAACTATAAAAGATGAACACCTATGCCCACAGAAGTGCTTTGTCAAATTTATCCCACTATCTCCTATTGATGCTCAGCTGGGGATAGGGAGAGGAAATAATCACATATTGGAGGGTGAGGGAGGAATCCCCAAAGTTCAGATTGTATAATGACTTACGGTGAATTATTCAATAGGGCGTACATACTAGACTGGCTCAAGCTTCATTTGGAAAAAAATATGCTTGTATCTAGAAGAGGAATTAAGGACCATCTCTGGACCAAGTGGATCCTACCAGATTAATAAGGCAGTGTTTTGTTCACATTTGGAAGTTGAAAAGGTTTTTTAAAAAGTTTTTTATTGTTATTTTCATATAAATATCCACAAGTATACCATTACATCTTGACAAACACTGTTATGTATTATCCAATATTATATCAATTCTTCTCACCATCTACCCACAATAACTCTCATTTGCTCTTCTGCTTTCCATACACCATATTATACCCTGTTCTACTACCTTTCCCTCTCTCCTCTTCTCTACCTTTTTTCCCTCTACCATCTCTCTCTTCTCTACTTTCCCTTCCTCTCTCCTTCTCTTCCCCCTCCTTCTCTCTCTCCTACTCTTTTCCTCACCTCTACTTCCCTCTCTCTTATGTCCTCTCTTCCCCTCCCCTCCCCTCCATCCTTCCATTCTCTCCGCTTAGCTTACATTGTGTATTTCAGCATTTGAGCAGACTCAGTTTAATATTGATGGTGTTAATCGTTACATTTGCAATAATCATCTTTTATATTAATAATTGTACATACATCCTCCTTTTAAGTCATACATCCTCCTTCTTATACATATATAAGAAGGTTGAAAAGGTTTTAAGTGTATTTGCCTTACAAGTACTTCTGGCAAACTACGTTGGTTGAACTTCTACTAGGATCCAAAGATGTTTCACCACCACTGTATCTACCAATTCAGTAAGCTCCACTTGAAACTCCTACTTTCGTAATAGTTACGTGCATCTCTCTAGTCCTTTTAAACCCCAAAAGGTCAGACAGTGAACACAGCATAAAACTCAAGTCAGACACAAATAAATATTAAGAACTCGACATTCCTCAAACCACTGGCCTATTTTGTGGGATGGAAAGGCATTAGCTTTTAGTGTTCCCATGCTGGCAAACACTTTTCTCTCTCTCACTGTGTGCTAAATATATAAACGCACAGCCCTGACGTGGACTTTGCTTGTGAGGTTTTCATGCTCAGATGACAAAGGGATGTGTGTTTAGTGATTTGCAGGAAAAGTTCAGTTATACATACATGTCCCAGACACTTAAGACACAAAGAATATCTCCTGTCCTTTATTTCATTGGGAATTTTACCACCAAAAAAAGCAAACATTTTATTAATGGTGCATATTTATTTCACAACGTTTTCTCTCTGGTAACGCCATGCTGCTAAGTAGGGCATACAAAACCTTTCCAGGCCTATCCTTGAATATTGCTCACCTGCCTGGAACCCACACTGCATTTTGGACATTAATGCATTAGAGAAGGTCCAGAGGTATTTTACAAGAAGAGTACTCAACTCCTCTGCTCGCAATAAAATTCCCTATACCTCCAGGCTTGGAATTTTAGGCCTGGATAACTTGAACTAGTTGTCTACGTTCTAACCTAAGGTTAGTACCCAAGATTATCTGCCATAACGTCCTACCTGTTAGCGACTACTTTAACTTTAATTGCAATAAAGAGCTATCAATAAATAAAAAACTAAATGTAATCCGCTCTAATCTTGATAGCAGAAAATACGACTTCAGCAATAGGGTGATAAATGTCTGGAACACTCTACCTGATCCTGTTGTTAGTTCCTCTAACACCCATACCTTTTACCTTAAACTGTCTACCGTGGACCTTACACGTTTCTTAAGAGGTCCCTAAGGGGGTGTGCATAAGTGCACCAGCGTGCCTACCGTCCCTGTCCTATTGTCCCCATTTAAATGTACTCATTTTATGTGTTTATGGCTATGTTTAGCTTACTTATGTTCATTTATTCATGCCATTTTTTATGTGTATCCATGTCTATGCTGATACTTGTTTCCTTGTACTTGTTGACAAATATTTCTCATCTGAAAAGGATAGGTTTTGTCTTGTGCTGATCATTTTCTCTCAACCCTAGGAAGGAAGCAATGGCAAACCAATTCTGAAAAATCTTGCCAAAAGAATTGCAGGGAATTGTCCAAGAATTGGGCATAACTGAATGGAAGCAGGGGGGGGGGGGGGAACCAGTGGCAAAATTATTATTTTTTTACTAGCGGTTCTGTGGCTTGGTAAGCGTGACAGGGGAAGGATATTGCAAAATCTACATTCCCACCCCACTTGGGGCCAGCCAGAAGTGGTATTTGCCGGTTCTCCGAACTACTCAAAATTTCTACTACTGATTCTCCAGAACCTGTCAGAACCTGTTGAATTTCACCCCTGGGGAAAACCCTTTTAGATTTTTTTAAAAAAAAAGGTGTTTCTAGTTTTTCTGAATTAACTCCAGTTTCTTAATTTTCAGATAGCACAGTGTTTAATAATAATAATAATATTTAATTTATAGACCGCTTCCTCTCCCCGAAGGGACTCACTGGCAATATGCTTGGCTTCACTAGTTACCTGTGAAACACAACTTGTTGCTTCGTGTGCAAAGCAGGTTGGTTCCCACAAGTGTAGTTGTCCCAGAAACTAATTTTGTTAGTTTTGCAAATCTAGAAAAATCATCTATAGTTTATGGTTTACTGTGTTGCAAAGTTCAGAGTCCTCTGAAGTAAAACAGAAGAATCCCTAAATTTGTATTAGGTGCTACCTAGGTAACTGCACTTTTGGGCAGCTATGTTTAAGCCACACAGAATCAGGGCTAGAATTCTTGTTCCAGATTTAAAATTGAGGTGTAAACTGCATCCCAGCTCCCAGGAAACTCACTAGTTTCATATGTCTTGATGGTGTCATATGTCTTGATTTTGGCTTAAGTATGCTATTTGAACAGAGCTACCATTCCTTGGAAACAAGGATCCACAGTTTAATGTCCTTTATAAAGTTAGGCAATTCTTTTTTTTTTTGGTCATTTTTTTAACTCTCTTATGTACCATTTTAAGTATACATTCACATAATTGTTATTCTTCTTTACATTTGTCATTCTTATACATTTATTGTTTCATTTAATAGGTTATAATATACAGTTTGGGTTGCTTTATTTACCATCCCTTCCTCTGTTGTAACACCATCTTATTCTCCCTTTTTTCTCCCTCTCCCCTTCTCTACTTCCTTCCTCCTCTACTTCCCCTTCCCTTCCTCCTACTCTTCCTCTTCCCCTTCCTACCCTCCTTCTCCTTCTCTCCCTTCCTCTCCTTACCTCTTCCTTCTTTCCCCCATCTTTCTTTCATTCTCTCCTCCTTTCTTTTTCTATTGTTGTAGGTGTCTGTTTCAAACCTCAGTTTATGTTTCCTTGGGAAATTAGGCAATTCTGATTTATTTAACAAACTATTATTCAATATGTTGAGCCGAAAGCTAGTTTCAGAGCTTTTTTTTTTTACACCCTCTCAAAAAGAGTGAAAATGATTTCCTCACCCGACACATTAGGCTAAACGAGACAAAGTTCCCTTTTGGTACACATCACAAAACCCCCCCAAAACCCAGCCACTTCTTAGGAGTGACCGACTGGAAGCCGAGTGTGCAAAAAGTCCACTGCATTGAATGGGCTGACCACATGATCCCCGTCCTATTCTTCTACTCAGAAAAAAGGCCCTTGTGAGTTCCTTGGGATCTGACCCGCAAGGTAGCACAAGGCAACCTTAAGCAGGTTCACCCTGCCCCAAAGACTCCGCCCGCGGCCGCTGCAAAACGGGTGTCCGGCGAAGTCATCGAGATAGCATCCGCTTCCCTTTTGTTCACAACTCCCCCTCGTTTAATTGTGTATTGTTTTTTACCGGCTTCGTAGCCTGCCTGCTGCAGACAGCCTGGAGACTCTTGCGGGAGGCGATCAAGCGAGGCTCCCTTCTCTTTAAAGGAGCCGCCCGAAGCACACCTGGCTGCGTGCACGCGCGAGCGAGCGCGCGCGTGTGCAAGGAGCCCCCAGCCCAGCCCAGCCCAGCCCAGCCTCCCAGGCAGGAGACGGCGGCTGGCCCGGCGCCTGCGGCGGAGGTGTTAGCCAACGGGAAATTCATTGGCTCTTCGGCACCTCTCGCTCGGCCGCCGGGCTCAGTTCCTCATCCCCGGGCGCAGAGGCTGCAAGCTCGCCGGCCGCCTTCAAAGTAGATCCCGGGCTGGCGCGCCCTTGGGATCCCACCTGCCTTTCCTCTCCCCCAAGGATCCACATTCCTGGGATCCCACACCTGCCTCGTTTCCCTTTCGGATCCACTTTCTCCAGCGTTTCGCGGCCGCCTCCTTTTGCAGGATCAAAAAAACTTCGCCGCTTGTTCCCCCGGCGCCTTCGGAGCGTCCGCTTCCCCTATTTTTCCTCTCCCAGGGCGTCTCGGCCACGAGGAGCTGCCGTCTCCCCTCTTCCCCCAGCCAGCGAGCCCCCGGCCGCTGAAAGGATCGCCGGAGCTGAAGAAGGCGGGCAATGAGA
This sequence comes from Rhabdophis nuchalis, assembly GCA_039707465.1. Classification (NCBI taxonomy): domain Eukaryota; kingdom Metazoa; phylum Chordata; class Lepidosauria; order Squamata; family Natricidae; genus Rhabdophis; species Rhabdophis nuchalis. The sequence continues at coordinate 112,272,020 of CM077648.1, forward strand.
GAAGGGCGCAAACAGAGGATCGGGTGCAGAGCCGCACAACGCCCGGCAATCGGGGTGGGTGGGCGCCCCTTTCCGCGACCTCAACTTTCCCCGGGCCGTTTTTTGGGACTCGGCAGCGACCGGCTGCTTTTTGCAAGACTTTAAAGGGCTTTTGCGTTTCTTTCCTAGCCTCTCTTTTTTTGGGGGGGGGGAGGAACCTGAAAATACGAGGCCCCTGGATTTCTAAACCCTTCGATCCGGAACTGAGCGACTCCCGATTCCCGCGCCGGCTAAAGGATCCCCCCCCCCCCCGCCGCTCGCTCCCAACTTCCCAAAACTCCTGCGAGCAGCGTTGCAAACGGCGAGACTTTCCTTCCACCCCCCCCTTTCTTTGACCATTCCCTCCCGCTTGTATTATTGGAAGGATATTTAAGGGGGGGAAAAAAGGGGGGTCGATCTTGCTTTAAATCTTGCCCCCCCTTTCCTCCCCCCTCCCCCGAGAGGGAGGGAGGGAGGGAGGGGGACAATCAAGAAAAGGAAAGGCTCCCTCGCGATGGCCGCCAGCGGAGGAGACTCGGCCAGCGCCATCCCCCCTCGGGCTGGTTGGACCCTGCGGGAGGACGAAGCCGCCTCGGCAACGGCCGCGGCGGTAGAGGGAGCCTTGGGGGCCGGTTGCAACGGCTGCTGTTCCTCCTTAGCCGGCCCGAAGGAAGTGAAGCAAAGCAGCAGCAGCCGGCGCGGAGGAAGCTCCTGCAGCGGCGAGCGAACTTGCCAGAGAAGGAAACTTCCCTGGGTTTTGGGCGCCGGGTCGGTGGCGCTGCTCTTGGCTTTGGGGACCCTCTTGCGGGCGGACGCTGGAGCTCAAGAAGCGGGCGAGGAGGAGGAGAAGGAGGAAGAGGAGCAGGAGGGCCCCCCAGGTGAGCCCGGCTGGTCCCCGCCGCCCGGCCCGGCGCTGTGCTGCTGCTGCCTCCTCCTGGCCGCTTACTTCTGGCTGGGGCTGGAGCTGCTTCGCGCCGGGCTCCGCTTGCGCACCGCCGTCCTGCTCCTGGCCGTCTGCTGCTGCGGCGGGGAAGCGCTCGCCGGCTCGGCGCTGGGAGGAGAAGAGCCCCGCTTGCTCTCGGCCGGCTTGGGGCTGTGCAGCCTGGCCGGCTGGGCATGGCTGCTCCTGCCCGGGCTCCGCCACGGCGTCCTCATGCTGGCCTTGACTAGCGCGCTGCGCCTCGCCTCGCTCGGCTTCTTGGAGGGCGTCCGGCCGCCTTGGAGACCTCACCTGGCTTATCTCCTGGGCTTGCTGGGCATCCTCCTGGCCAGCTGCGCTCGGCACGCCTCCGGAAAGCGGGAGAAGGAGGAGGAGGAGGAGAGCCGACCAGGAGCGGAAGGAGCCGAGGGTTCCTCCGCCGCCGCTTCTGCTACCGCTGCCGCCCGGCCGGTTAAGGAAGACGCGGCGGGCTTGAAGAGGAGGCGGCGGTCCAGCTCCGCGATCTCCGCCGAGATGGCCGGTTGCGGCGGCAAGAGCCACCGGAGGACCTCGCTGCCTTGCATCCCTCGCGAGCAGGTAAGCTGGGGGGGGGGAAAGGCGCCGGCTGGCTGAAGTCGGCGCCCGGCTTGGAGGGGGGGAAAGTTTGCAAAAACGAGAAAGTTCGGCGCCGCTTTTATTTTTGGAAAAAAAAAAGGCGGGGGGGAAGCGACCCGGAGTGAAAACTCCTCCAGAAGTTAATTTAATTTAATTTCGTCAAGCATGAATTAAATAACCGATGTAAGGATTGGCAGGGTTATGAATACATGATGGGATGGATACGAATACAAGGGAATAATATTGGGATAGGGACGGTTAGGCAGGCTGGTGCGCTGATGCACGCCCCTTTACAGACCTCTTAGGAATGGGGTGAGGTCGACAGGAGACAACCTAAGGTTAAAGTTTTGGGGGTTTGGGGAAGAAACCAAGCGACCCTCCGTCCCTTGGCTCTCTCATTCCCCCCGAAGTCCCCTCCTTGCTTTTCCCCTTGGCCATGCGCGGTTGGAAACAATCCCGTGGAAGCCCCCGATTTGCAGTCCTAAAGGTGGTCAGTTTGGAAAAAAAAAATAGGGTAATTCAGCCCCCCTTCCTTCTTAGCCTTTTTTTTTCTTAATGCCTGGAAGCACACGGTGTGGCTTGGTTGGACTAGATGACCTCCAGGGTCCCTTCCAACTCTCTTCCTGTTAAGTTGTGAAGAGTTGCCTCCGGTCAGGATAAAGAGACTTTTCAGACTTGGTAGTAGAGTACGTGCAGCCCCTCTATATAAAGAAAATTCATAATTTCATTGGGCTGATTAAATCGCAACAGACCAGGCAAACATGGGGTAGTGGTGTTTTGTTTTGTTTTTAATGTTGCCACCACTTTTGAAGAGGGTCAGGACACCCCCCCCTCTTCTCCCACTGTTTGAAGACCCCTGTCCCAATCCCTCTTAAAAGCATTTCTGTTTTTTCATCCTACCGTGTAAGTTGCTTGTGAGCTTTAAAGATTCTCTTGAGAATGATTTGAGAAAAGAATTTATCAGCAAAAAACAAAAGTATCTGTATGTTTTAAAGGAAAGGGACTTGTTTTTGAACAGCTGGTGCTAATTCTGCATTTATTTACATGTATTTACATGCATATATTTACAAATCTAAAGCAAGCAGAAGTTAAGTTCTATTTTATTTTTAGGGGTGCAAACGAGGTGTCTCTTTTTCACGGGGAGGCCTTCAACAACTCATTTACTTGACTGTTTGCTTTTTTGCACACTTAATTAACCATGTTAGAGTTCGATTTCGTGGATGGGACAGCTTATGTCGCTGGATTTTCTTGACTGCATCTGTGGTGTGTCTATTTGAGTTTGGGATGGTTGAGAAACTTTTTTCATAACTTTTGAGAAACCAGAAATTGGATTTCTTGGTGGTGAAAAGCTCCAAACAGCCAATATAGAAATGCAATATTGCAAGTTAGTTTTTTATCTTCTTCATTTTAAATCTATTTTTCAACTTTTAAAACGTGCTTGTTTAGTTTTGTTTTAAGGAGCCAAGATCTTACTCCTAGAAAAATGTTGAGTTGAAACTTTTACAATATTATTTAAATTCAAGACAAGACCATTCATTCATTTAACGATGCATACTAACCGGACAGATCTTTAAATGTGAATATTTCAATTCCACTGGGCGGTAGAATAATTACCTTTGATAATAATATCAGATAATGATGCGTCAATGGGTGCTTTAACAGTAGCAGGAATTTCCACTGGTTATTTTGGAGATGTGAAGTTTTTGAAGAAGGGAACTTTTATCACACACTGTGGAAGAAGTTTTGTGTTTTCCCATTTAAAATTTTTTGGGGGGGGGGGAATTTATACTAAAGGATTGGGAGGAAAGGAGAAAATTCTGTAGCTCTAAAAAGGTTTCTTGGAGGTTGAGTAAAATCCATTAGTCTGGTTGGACATTTGCGTATGCATTACATGCCATTTGACTGGATATTATTTACAAAAATGAATTTTAACTCCTTTTCCCCTCCAAAGGCAGTGACATTAAATTTTTAACAGTTGGCAGATATTCCCCTCTTCAACGCTGGAATTGTTTAAATTTACACTTTTCAGATTGCTTGTCTCATCTGCTGCAGGTTGTTTGAGGTTTCATTGGTCACAAATGCACTTAATAAATTTAAGGGAAAGAAGGAATACTGACCATATTTCTCAAGAGCAAAAACCACAAATAAAAATGGATCCTGAAACTTGGATTCAGTCCTCAATGCTCTGTCATATTCCTTTGTGCCACAGTGGGAGGGAAAATAATAATTAAAAAAAATGAAACCATACATTCTTAATTAAAACCAAGCGGGGTGGAAGGAGGGTGAAAGTATGGCTATTATACGAGTGTTGTCAACCATATGTATTTTTAAAAAATACATGTCATTTGGTATAGAATATGGGTCTGGCTGCTATCGCTTCCTTACACAAATTTCTCGATGTACCTTAATTTATGTGGCAAGAAAACTAAGTATCCTTAATTGGGTTTCCATTCCTCTATATGGAGCTAATTATGCAACAGGAATTAAATTAGGGCCATTAAACAACCCTGCTATTCAGCAGTCCCGCTTTTCAGCTTGTGGGGTATCTTAAATCTCTGTAGCTGATTCAGCCAACTTGAAGAGTGTTGTTTGGAAATGGAAAACTGGATGGTTACAAAATAAAATATATGTTTCTGGGGAAAAAACCCTAATAGTTTGCATTTAACCTGGGAATATGTAAATTTACAAAGTTTTGTTTCAAAGTTTTAAACTCCCTCCTCTTTCTTTTTTGTATTTTAAAAGGACTAGTGTACTTTATGAATTATGTTAAAGCTTTTGATTGTCCTGAACTGCAAAACTTTGACATTACAATAGTTTTTCCTTGTCCTGTGTAGAAAACTGTTATGAAAATACATATTTTCATAACAGTTTTTTTACATATTCTTGTAAAATAACATCATGGTTTGAAATTAAACCCCACCTTGGGAAATGAAAGATGCAGATTTTTAAAAACCGGGGATTCCTCTTAAAGTTTGTCAAATGATGTGAACACCTCTGGCCTGAACATTGAATTTACAGCACCAGGAAAATCAGGAAGTAAGTACATGAAAGTACTTGAAGAAATCATGAAGTACATGAAAGTTAGATTTAGTTCTACTGTATATTTTAAATTTTTATTTTTATTATGGTTGATCTTACATTATCAATGCACACGAGTTAAAGTATTTTTTTTACAATGCGAAAAAGTACTTGAAATTAAAAAAAGAGAACCTCTTGTGTAAGGATACTACTTTGTCCAGATTTTTGAATTTGAATACCCTTCGAAATTAAAAGAAGCCCACTTAGAAATTTAAAAAAACAACATTATTACAGTCATTTATCAGGCAAGAGAAAGATGTTTTGAGAAATGGTGTTTATTATTTTTGAATAACTCAAGATTGTAGAATGTTAAGTTTTGCTGTCTGATTCAGGGTGGAAAAGAATTCATAAATTCCCAGACAGTTAGTGGCTCCCTGACATTATTCACTAATGCTCAGATGTGTTCAATATACAAGTGTTTTCAAGGATAGGAAAAGCGGGTTGAGACTAAAATGGCTTGAAGCTTTAGAAGCTCGGCTTCCTCGTGAGTGAGAAGTTTTTGGAAAAAAGTTTTGATAAAGTAGGTAGAACAAAATACCAATGCATTTCTGTCTACAAGCACAAATGTTGTTGGGCTTCGAATGAATGCCATTGGATTCACCTAATTTGATGCCGGAGTAGAATGCATGTTTCTGTGGTTGATAGTGTTAAAGAGTCACATGGAGGAACTTGGTTATCTAAAAAGGCTCCTGTCCAAAGATATTCACCAGTATAGTTAGATCTGCACAAACTGGCATGCATGAGTATAGATGTAACCTGGAAGCAGTGTTGTAAGAGTCCAACATTTCCCATTTTAGCAGGTTACGAGTTTGGGGATTGCAACTAGGTGCTTGTTGATTGCTTAACTTGGATTATGTTATTCTGGGGATGGAGGGAATCAGAAGTTGTCCAGGTCTCAAGAGATGGGTGTGTGTGTGTGATCACAGAGGGTGCCATTTAAACAAAACAAAAAAAAAAAAGCAAATGCATCACAAGATGCGGAGTCTTTGAATGGATCAGAAGGACCACCACAATTTCTTGATTTTATCTGACATTTCTTCAGCTGCAAAGAGAAGGCCTGAGAGACGGTTTGTGTCGATGGAAGTTGGCATTTATGATAATTAATAAATGTACAGGCTCAGTGGCTAAGACCCTGAGCTTGTCAATCAGAAAGGTCGATTGTTCGGCGGTTCGAATCTGTAGCGCAGTGTAGCGGAGTGAGCTCCCGTTACTTGTCCCAGCTTCTGCCAACCTAGCAGTTTGAAAGCACATAAACATGCAAGTAGAAAAATAGGGACCACCTTTGGTGGGAAGGTAACAGCGTTCCAGGCACCTTCAGCATTTAAGTCATGCCGGCCACATGACCACAGAGATGTCTTCGGACAGCGCTGGCTCTTCGGCTTTGAAACGAAGATGAGCATCGCCCTAGAGTTGGGAATGACTAGCACATATGTGCGAGGGAAACTTTTACCTTTACTAATAAATGTGGACTCTTCCAGAAGTTCGAAAACGTAGTGTAGATGCGGTCGCAGCTCTCTAAGTTCTTCATTATCTCAAAGTGCTGGTCAGGAAATAAAAGACAAACCTCGGGAGGAGCAGAAATTGCCCGTCACTGTTGCATGTCCTTAAAGTTTGGCTTCAATATTCACAGACCACAGGAAGTTGGCTTTTTACCATTTTAGGCTATTTTATGTCTTTAGCCTGATATTGTCTTGCGTGAACTGAGTGGCTGCCGAAATGCCCTCCTTCATCACATGGAACTTGAGCTTCTTTTCCTGGAAATGTCTGGAATTTATTGCTCGAAAGGAAAACACAGGCCTTAAGAGTGGCCACCTGTTTTTGTGATTGGGCTACGTATTTGTGGGTTTGGTGCAGTGGTGGGTTTCAAAATTTTTTAGAACCTACTCTGTAGGTGTGGCCTATTTTGTGGGCATGGCTTGACGGTCATGTGACTGGGTGGGAGTGGCCAACTTGTAAAATGTGGTGAAACTCATTTAACAACGCTCTTGCTTAGCAACCAAAATTTTGGGCTCAATTGTGATAATAAATTCTCTTTCTTTCTTTCTTTCTTTCTTTCTTTCTTTCTTTCTTTCTTTCTTTCTTTCTTTCTTTCTTTCTTTCTTTCTTTCTTTCTTTCTTTCTTTCTTTCTTTCTTTCTTTCTTTCTTTCTTTCTTTCTTTCTTTCTTTCTTTCTTTCTTTCTTTCTTTCTTTCTTTCTTTCTTTCTTTCTTTCTTTCTTTCTTTCTTTCTTTCTTTCTTTCTTTCTTTCTTCCTTCCTTCCTTCCTTCCTTCCTTCCTTCCTTCCTTCCCTTTCATTTCATTTCATTTCATTTCATTTCCTTCTTGTTGGGTCACCGGCAGCGGTGGGACAGACTTACTTCCGGGTCCTCTGGTGGAACCTCCTCTCACCGGCTCTCTAAATTTCACCATCCGGTTCTCGCGAGTAGGTGCGAGCCTGCAGAAACCCACCACTGGTTTGGTGTCTAGTCTAGGATATGCCTAAAAAAAAACCTCAACCACTCTAACAGTCGATGCTCAAGACCTTTCACTAAGCAGGGATTTGAAATGTTTCCTGTTGTCCCATCCCACATTCTTGCCCTAGAACCAGCTGTCCTACTTCTTTATAAGGTTCATACAAACACTCGTTGTGCATAACAACAAATAAAAACGTGGACTTTGGACGTATGTGCAAGTGGACGTGTTGACTTTATAACATTAATGAGGTTCACTCGTTTCTTTTGCCTATTATGACCCCATTGCCCTAGAAGTTAAAGAGGATATCAAAATTATACTCCATAAATGTCATGCTTGCAATGCTAGGCAATTGCTCTTTTTTTATTGGAAATTGAACCCGCAGCCCTTCCATAAATTGAGCACCACTAATAATGGTGGGAGATAACTTCTCTGTTCAACTAGAGCAAGGGTGTCAAACCTAAGGTGGCCTGCATGGTGCTTAGAACTGGCCCGTGCCCCCCCCCCCGGAAACAGCAAAGGACTGACCCGCGGTGCGGGTGATGCAGGAAGCGATGGCTTCCTGCAATCCTCTGCCAGTGAAAACGGAGCTCGGGAGGGGGCTTGGATAACCACAGGCGCCTGACACGAGTAATATCAAGATGGCCACGCCCACTGGCCACGCCCCCCAAAGTCAAAACACCACCCTGATGCTGCCCTCAATGAAATTGAGTTTGACATCCCCTGAACAGTAGGTATTGCTTTTCTAAATGGTAACCAAGCCTTCTGATGGTGGTCTACCACATTAAATGTGCTTTACAGCAGGGGTCTCCAACCTTTGCAACTTTAAGTCTGAAGGACTTCAGCTCCCAGAATTCTCCAGCCAGCTTTGCTGAAGTCCTTCAGACTTAAAGTTGCAAAGGTTGGAGACCCCTGCTTTACAGTACAGGCAATCCTCATCTTATGACCACAACTGAGCCCAAATCCTCTGTGGCAAAGCGGGACAGTGGTTACATGAGTGGTTTGCCCCATTTTGTGACCTTTCTTGCCACAGCTGTTAAGCGAATCACTGCTGTCGTTAAGTGAGTAACATCATCGTCAAGTAGGAATCTGGCTTCCCCGTTGACGCCCTTTGTCAGAAAATTGCGGTGGCCACCTGACCCTGGGACGCTGCAACCGTCATAAATACAAACCCGTTGCCAAGCACCCAAGTTTTGATCAGGTGACCATGGGGATGCTGCAATGGTTGTAGGGGTGAAAAGTGATCATGAGTCATTTTTTTCAGTACTCTCGTAACTTTGAGCGGTTGTTAAATGAATGTTGGGAAGTGGAGGACTGCCTGTAATGGATCTTCAAGCTTCTAGGCCCATGATGGTGAACCTATGGCACGCTTGCCAGAAGTGGCACGTGGAGCCATGTCACCTGGGACGTGTGCCGTTCCTCTCCTGGCTTTCTGGCGCGCATGCGCGTGTGATGATGATCTGGCCTTCATACGTGTTGCAGTGCCAGAAACCGGAAGAGCATGCACGCCGACCAGCTGATTGTCGGGCACGCATGGTTCCTTGTTGCTGTGAGGCGAGTACGCGCACGCTCCCTTTTTGGCACTCGATGGCAAAAAGGTTCGCCATCACTGTTCTAGGCCCATTGAGCTCATCTGAGGCAAACAAAAATATTCCACCTATTTATTGAAAAAATGATCCTTTAAACTGGAAGGAACAGGTTGCTTTGGATTTCCTTATGCCACGGGCTACTAAATAGATAAATAAAAAAGTTGGTTAATGTTTCAGCCAACAATTCTCTTTTGTTTGTTCTTCTCATCCAGTTCTGGAATTACCATATAAGTCAGGAGGTTAGATGTTTGCCACATGCCCCTTTAAAAAAAAATTAATATATTTTTATCTTACCTTTAATTTACATTTCAGTCACCTTTTAATTCAACTCCTCCCTTATCATTCTTTTATATAGAGTTATTTTTCCAAATTATTCAATTTTCTGTTTCTTTTTGTCTATATTGATTTTCTATCCAGTGATAAAAACATCCCCATATCTTATAATATTCTGATTCTTCCTTCTCTTTAATTGCAAACATTTATCTGTTCATTTCTGCACAGTCTAATTACCCCTTTAAGATTAATTCTGATTATGTTAAGAAGTTCAGGAGATGTTTCTACCACTTTCAGTCACATCCTGTGTATGTTTACTCATAGTCATACTGCTACTCAACACCGTACCTGAGTTCCATGGAATTTTTGCCACTTCAAGACAATCCATTTCTATCACCTTACTATCACCTTACTAGCCCCTGCCAGTTATTTGCTCTTGTAGGAATATTCTGGGGGCAGTTCCTGATATTCTTAAACCCCACTTCTTTGCAGGTTGATTAATTTCTGTCTGTTTCTGTCACTCCTCCTAACTGGGATTATGTTGGTAATTCTGAAATTAGAACAAGTGTTCTCGCATTTCATTCGGTTTCTCAGAAAGTATGCCAAGATTATGAAGTCATGAATGCTGGTGTTGGCACCTTCTTGGGTTTTTCCCCCCCATCCTTTTATGCATTTTGAAATCCCTCTTATTAGTTTGTGATTTTAGGAGTGTGCTTGGTTCTTTACGCCAGTGTATCTGTTTGAATGATTTTACATTTCGAACATTGTCATGGAGGTGGCACCTAGGAAAGAAGGAAAATAAGATTTAGCTACTTCCAAAGTTACCCATGAAGCTGGAGACTAAAAGACAATTCAAAAGGTTTGCCATGAATTTTGAAATCTGTTTTGATGTTCCTTCCTTCGAGTGGTGGGTTTCAAATTTTTTAGAACCTACTCTATAGGTGTCGCCTATTTTGTGGGCGTGGCTTGGCAGTCATGTGACAGGGTGGGAGTGGCCACCTTTTAAAATGTGGTGAAACTCATTTAACAACGCTCTTGCTTAGCAACCAAAATTTTGAACTCAATTGTAATGATAAATTCTTTCTTTCTTTCTTTCTTTCTTTCTTTCTTTCTTTCTTTCTTTCTTTCTTTCTTTCTTTCTTTCTTTCTTTCTTTCTTTCTTTCTTTCTTTCTTTCTTTCTTTCCTTCCTTCCTTCCTTCCTTCCTTCCTTCCTTCCTTCCTTCCTTCCTTCCTTCCTTCCTTCCTTCCTTCCTTCCTTTCCTTTCCTTTCCTTTCCTTCCCGTTGGGTCACTGGCAGCGGCGGGCCAAATTTACTTCCAGCTACGCTGGTGGAACCCCCTCTCACCGGTTCTCTAAATTTCACCAACCGGCTCTCGCGAGTAGGTGCGAGCCTGCAGAAACCCACCACTGCTTCCTTCTCATATATAAAACTGGCGTCTGCAGTTTGCTGCATTTAAGGCCTAAAAATTGTTAGATATTATTATCACGGCGAGCTGGTGCTACTTGCACCATTTTGCATAACTGGCTGAGGAATTCTGGGAGTTGAAGTCCACAAGCCTTCAAGTTTCCAAGTTTGGAGCGACCCCCCCTTGATTTAAAGTAACGTTTCTGAATTCTTTTAAAAAGGGCACCTAGGTTTCAAATACTTTTGCTTGCTACTCGAGTTAAAGGGTGCGCACGTGTGTGTCCATGTAAATGGATAAGGCATAAAATGGGAAAGGTGGTGGCACAGCTTACAAACTGACAAAATAGTTCATAAAACATGTAAGATGACAACATCGTTTATATGAAAACGTAAGACAGTTTAAAGCAAACAAGCCCTGGAGTGGAAGAGTGCTTGAAATACAGTGCAGCCTTTCATTTGTTGTTAAATGATGTGCAAAGTGAAATACGGGCACTTTTGAAAGTGTTGAACTGAAAGGAACTCACTGTGTGCAGGAGTTTATGTCAGTTGTGTAAACACCTAGGATGGGGATGCTGATGACATGTGTTGCAATTTTCTGTGCGAGGACATGGTGGGGGTTGGTATTCCTCAAATCTACGGTGTATTACTATGACCGCTTGCAAAAAACAAGCTTATTTTTAATTTTTTCCTTTTCTATATAATCCTTGGGAAACCTCCATGTAGGAGTATTTTGGGAGAAACTGACCTACCTCCTCTCCAGTCCCCCTTATTTGCTAGTACAGATAGTCCTTGACTTATGACCGCAATTGAGCCCAAAATTTAGGTTGCTAAGTGAGAAATTGTTAAAGTGAATATTGTCCCATTTTACGACTTTTCTCACCACATTTGGTAAGGGAATCACTCTGAAGCTGTTCATTTAGTAACACGGTTAAGTGAATCTGGCTTTCCCATTGACTTTGCTTGTTAGAAGGTTGCAAAAGTCCAACATGATCCTTGCGCCGTGCAACCGTCATAAATATGAACCAGTTGTCAAGCATCCGAATGTACAATCACATGATCATGGGGTTGCTGCAAAGGTGTGAAAAATGATCGTAAGTCACTCTTTCAGTGCTGTTGTAGCGTCAAAGGGTCATAAACCAACTATTGTCAGTTGAGTACTACCTGTAGAATGGTATCTTTCAACTGCTTTGAAACTCATCGAATTTGATATTACAGGTAGTCCTTTGCACAGGACCATAATGGAGCCTGCCTATTACGGTTGTAAGTCAAAAGGGTTACCAAAGATTTTGTAGCTTGTTTTGCGGCGGTCAGTAAGCGAACATGGTGCCGTTAAGCGCATTCCGTGTTTCTCTTTGGACAGGTTTGGCTGAAATCCCCGGAAGGAAGTGCGGTTTGCGGAATGAAATCGGGTCCAGCTGTCATAACTTTGAACAATCCTAGCTCAGCAACCAGACACATAAATCGAGGATTACCTGTACTGCAATTCATTTTGACATGTCCGTAAAGAACACCTGAAAACCTCAGTTGATTCCCAGTGTAGTGCATGCTAAAGGTTTGGACAGGTCTTAGCACTACTACTACAGAATTGCATTGATTTGGTTGTTTGCTTCCATGTGCAATTTAATGTCCCTGTTGTTTTCTACGAAGCCCTGCCTGGCTTGGAATCTGGGTATCTTTCAGATCACCTGTTCCAGGTAGAATCCGATCACATGCATACACTGCATCTCCTAAGGGCCTCATACTGGGAGATCCAACAGGGAGGCATTCACAGGTAGGCATTCCTTGCTGGCTGGCGCTGTCCCTTCTTGAGCTGAAAACAACTCCTTACTTTGTGGCTTTTGGGAGACTTAACGAAAACTGGTTTTTCCAGAAGACACGGAATCTCCACAAAACGCTGTGAAGAAATATTGACAGATTTATTATATTCCATTGTAATGTGCATGTCGCTGGTGCTACTGAATTGTTTGAAACCGTTTTTTATGACGAATATTTTGGGCTGTAAACATCTTGGGGTCATCTGCAGTCAAGGCAATCTAAAGTCACCTGAATGCTGAGCATTTTAATCTGTCATGAAGGTTAAACTGAGAAGGGATGTTTGATTTTTGCAGTGGCTAGGCCTTTAAAAGTTGGCTTGTGAACTGTACTGTACTAAATCAAACAAGTAGAGGTTTTTCAAAGTCCTTCATGTTGAAATTCTTTTTATAGTAACCTGTTAGGTGTTTGCTAGCAATAATTAGCCTCTAGATTTTCTTGTACAACATCTGAATTTTATGCCAAGTAAAATGCCCCTTAAAAGAAAATCCTAGGTATATACTATTAGTGACTGCCTGTCATTATTATTGTTATTGTTGTTGTTGTTAAATGTATTTGCCGCCTATCTCACCATGGGCTACTTTAGGTGGCTCACAACCACATAAACAATGAAGAAATAAAAAGGAAGTTTAAACAAAGCGAAAGTAAAATAACAGAACAATAAAACAAACAAGGGAAAGAAAAACAAAGAAGATACGTCAATCTGACTGGTGGAAAAGATGGATATGTATGCTTCTTACTGGAAATGGGTGAAGGGACAGCTGATGAAATTACAAGAGGTTCTTTTGTAGAAAAATGGATGGCACTGTGAATCATCCAAATTATTTGAATTGGTTTGTAGAATTACTGTTTCTTCTGCATTTTAAACCATTCTCAGTCAAGTTGGGTAAAAGAACCCTTATTTTTCTCCCCCAAAAGAGGAAAAATCTTTGTGATCCATTGCCCGGGATTTATGTGAGTGCCTTCAGTTTTTTTCTTCAGAATCTCAGCTTCACTGATTTCTGTACTGTACAGGTAGTCCTCGACTTACAGTCATTTCTTTAGCAACCACTGGAAGTTACAACAGCACTGAAAATAGTTGCTGGCGACTGTTCTGGCCGAGGCTTCCCGAGAGCATGCAACAAACTCTTAGTCCCGGCAAAACCCCTTTTTTATTAATTGACTGTGACTTCTGCTCATTCACATCCAGCAAAGTCTTTCAAAGGAGGAATCACAGTCACAGACCTTATCTGGCTTGGAAACCTGACAGGCCGATATCTGCAAAACCTGGCAAGGAGTCTTGGAGTAAATAATAATAATAATAATGATAATGATAATGATAATGATAATGATAATGATAATGATAATGATAATGATAATGATAATAATAATTTATTACATTTATAAACCGCCCCCTCTCGCCAAAGGGACTCGGGGCGGTGTACAGGAAAATTAAAAACCATCCAAAAACATACAATACATAACAAGATTAAAAACGAATTAAATTAGCCTGTACTAAAATTTTAAGTACAATTAAAATTACAGCCCGTTAAAAACCAAATAAAACAATTTGAAAATGCAGACTGGGGCGAGAAGCATAAATTAAGCCAAGCCGGCCTGATGAAACAGATACGTTTTTAATTTTTGGCGGAAAGCGCGGAGGTCTGTAGTCGTTCTAATATCCGGGGGTAGGTCGTTCCAGAGGGTCGGGCCCATCACAGAGAAGGCCCTTCCCCTGGGCGTCGCCCGCTGGCATTGCCTGGTGGACAGCACCCGGAGAAGTCCCTCTCTGTGTGAGCGAATCGGCCGAAGGGATGTATGGGGCAGGATACGATCCCGCAAATTGAGTCACGAACCAATTAAGCAAACTAGTTGTCTCCTGCAAACTCCACTCCCCTTTCACTCCTCTTTTCTTTCTTCTGGGAGGGGGCATTATTCCCAGGTCGACCCCTGTTCTTTAGTTGTTCCTTTCATTTGGTAACTCTACACATGCACATACTGGGAACAGGCTCCAGCTGTTCCTCTGCCTCACTGATGTCTGACTCTGAAGGCAGCTGATAACTGTCAGATGGCCTTGGCCCCCTCTCTGCCTCTGACACAGAGCCCTCATCAGACTCCAGGACTGGTCCATGTTCTTCCCCAACCTCCTCACTGTCCGAATCTGCTGCCAGCTCTGCTGGCGGGCCACAACAATGACTGGTCCTCCCAGTTATAACCGTTGCAGCATCCCCATGGTCATGTGATAAAAATTCCAGCACTTGGCAACTGGCATGGCATTTACAAGGGTTGCAGCATCCCATGGTCATGTGATCATCATTTTACCAGCTGTCTTCCAACAAGCAGAATTCATGGGAAGCCAGGTTGGTTGAACAAATTGTGCGATTCACTACAGGTGGTCCTCAACGTGCGACCGCAATTGAGCCCAAAAGTTAAGTTGCTAAGAGAAATGTGTTAAGTGAGTTTTGCCCCATTTTACAACTTTTCTTGTCCCATTTGTTAAGTGAATCACTGCGACCGTGAGTCCGTTGTCAAACATTAGAATGCGAATCACGTGACCATGGGGATGTTGCAATCGTCATAAGTTTGAAAATACGGTCATAAGTCACTTTTTTCAGTTCCATTGTAACTTTGAATGGTCCCTAAGCAAACTGTGGTAAGTTGAGGAGTACCTGTACAGTGATTCGCTTAACAATTGTGTCAAAAAAGGTCCTAAAATGGAGTGTAACTCATTGAACAATCAGTTAACAATAGAAATTCTGATCCAAATTGCAAGTTGTTAGTCCAGGACCATTTTTACTTTAATATATAAGAAAACATCATGTGGGAGATTCTTCTGTGATGTTAAATCAAGAAGTCCTGGAGCCAAGATAACTTCAGAGGGATGGGAAAATGTCTAACAAAAGCCAGCAACCGTTGGATCCTCCCTCGTTTTGCAAATAATAAAGCAAGCTCAAAAACTCTCTTAAAATAATAACGTTAAAAAGATTGTAATCGCCGTGAGGAGATGAGGTAGAAAAACAGAAGTTGCTTTTGCAGGCGGGGAAAACAAACTGTCACAAAACTCTAAAAGATTTCAGGACAGTCTCAGACTTTATAAATAACGCTTTTCCCATTGCATTCTGAATAGTTTGCATTGGGCAAATTTTAAAGAAAACGGAGTATTTTTTTTAACTTAAAAATAAATAAATAAAAGACTGGAGGAAACTAATCAAGGAGAGAAGCAACTTAGAGCTAAGGAGAAGTTTCCTGTCAGTGAGAACAATTAACCAGTGGAACAGCTTGCCTCCAGAAGCTGTGAATGCTCCAATACTGGGAATTTTTAAGAAGATGTTGGATAACCATTTGTCATAAGTGGTGTAGGGTTTCCTGCCTAAGTAGGGAGTTGGACTAGGACCTCCAAGGTTCCTTCCAACTCCTCTCCTCTCCTCTCCTCTCCTCTCCTCTCCTCTCCTCTCCTCTCCTCTCCTCTCCTCTCTTCATATTCTCCTCTTCATATTCTCCTCTCCTCTCCTCTTCATATTCTCCTCTTCATACTCTACTCTACTCTACTCTACTCTACTCTACTCTACTCTACTCTACTCTTAAATAACATTTCTGGAAAGAGAAGTTGGTTAATCATTTAAGAGCCTTCATCTGTTTTTAGCAAACTATTTCTTCCTATCTCTTTCTAATCGACGTGCTGAGTAAAATAGCCCATCTTACCTTACTGTAAAATAACTCTTTTTAATTTGGTGACCCCAATGAACAACTAAACAGCAAAACAGCATTTCTTCCCTTTCCATATTCATGGTGACTCTAAGATGAGCTTCCAATGTTAAAGTTAAACTATATGAGGGGGAAAAAATCTTAAACAATCCAATACCTAAAACCATTTCATCACTATTAATTTTTTTTTTTAAAGCATTGAAAATTACAAAAAAAAAGGACCATAAAAACAAAGTAAGAACAAAGAAACACAAGACAGAGGGATGTTAATAATCACGGAGATATTTTATGACTTCTATGGTACCACGCCTGTTTCTTTGGAAGTAAGTCCTACCAAATTTGGTCGATACTCAATAGGCTTTTCGGATCAGAGGTGGATCCCGTTGTTTCCAGTGGGAACCCTTGCCCCCAAATAAGTGAGCTTTAAGGTTGCAGATCAAAGAGGCGAAGATTGTTCTTGACTTTGCCAGTTTTAAGAGGAAGGCGTGCGCGTTTCCAAGAGGCACGCAGGAAGAAACACAGATGTGCTGGCGGAAAAAGAGACTGCTGGCCTTTTTAATTTTTTTTAATTTCCAGCTGCTTGACTCAGCGAGCCAATATTTAACAGTTCACGGCAGAACCACCGTCCCGCCGTTCGTTCCACATACAAGAAAAGTTAGCGTTCAGTGCTAACACAAAGCTGCTTTGCGGCCGTTCCTGGCAATTCCTGCTGCCCAGATGGGTGTTGAATCTGTTTGCTTTTGAAATTGATTTTGCTGTTATTTTGCAATAAAATCCCCTTTCTGTTCCATGTTCCCAATTTGGAGGACAAACCAATTTGCTGTCAATGTTTACTTGAAAGGATTGGTACAGCTTTCACACTTGGAAAGCCAGCCCACTCCTTTCAGCATCATCAGGAACAGCGCACTTCCCTGTTTGACAGTGCGTAAATATATATATTTACCACAGTTGGTGTGGCCAACTGATGAGAGCTAATAAGCTCGAAATAGATCTATCTTGGGCTCTCAAATTTAAATTTATTGATCAGTTCATAAAACTAACACACACACATATATATATATCACAGGTTGTTGTGAAACAATTACGTATGTATGTATGTATGTATGTATGTATGTATGTATGTATGTATGTATGTATGTATGTATGTAATTGTTTCACAACAACCTATTAGGCCCCAATTAAGGGAGGAGACATACTGTTTCCTTTCCTGCCTGTCGGCTCATCACCAGAGACTATCTAGCCAGAAAGCCAAGAATTACGTTGTGTAATTTTTTTAGATATGTGTGTTAGTTTTATGAGCTGATTATTATTGATCAGCTCATAAAACTAACACACACACACACATACATATATATATATATGTATGTTTAATAGACTCTGCGAATTGGCCAGGAGCCTGGAACACTGGCTGCTTGCCGTTTTGTAAATACGATAGTTGATTTTGCTGAAATCACTGGGCTTAACTCTGTGGCAGGACTCGTTTGACACGATTGGCAGCTTTGAGACGGTAACTTTTTTGGGATAAGCCGTTGTTGAAGGAAAAAAGGGAAAACTACATGGGGAGGTGAGTTCTCCCTGCTTGCAAAGTACAGATAAATCATAATCGCGCTATGGTGGATTTGACAGCGATTTCAGATACTGTTATGATCCAAAGCACTTTGAGCTTAAATTCAAGCCGATGGGTTTAAATAAAGCCGAAGTTTACAAACTTTGCAATGCTGTGGCTCCTTTCCATTCCTCCAGTAACCCAGCCATCATACAATATGTGAATATATCTAGCTGTAGGAGAAGGGAGACGGTGGCTCAATGGCTAAAACGCTGAGCTTGTCGATCAGAAAGGTTGGCAGTTTGGAGGTTCGCATCCCTAGCGCCGTGTAACGGAGTGAGCTCCCGTTACTTGTCCCAGCTTCTGCCAACCTAGCAGTTCGGAAGCATGTAAAAATGCAAGTAGAAAAAATAGGGACCACCTTTGGTGGGAAGATAAGAGTGTTCTGTGTACCTTATGCGTTTAGTCATGCTGGCCACATGACCACGGAGACGTCTTCGGACAGCGCTGGCTCTTCGGCTTTGAAATGGAGATGAGTACCACCCCCTAGAGTCAGGAATGACTAGCATGTATGTGCCAGGGAGAATCTTTACATTTTAGGAGAAGGGATGGAAGAACCTAGAGGTGGATTGAAAAGGGGGATCAGCCTAGAATCCTTACATAGTCACAAAAGAACTAAGTCCAACCCCTCCTTTTGTGCTGTTGACCCTCATCTCACTCTTAAGCAAGTGCCCATCATTAGTTGAAAAGGGTTTTTAGCAAAAAATCAGTTTAATTAAACCTTCATGTGGAGATGTGGAGACTCTAGAAAGCATGCAGAGAAGAGCAGCAAAGATGATTAGGGAACTGGAGGCTAAAACATATGAGTAACGGTTGCAGGAACTGGGTAGGTCTAGTTTAATGAAAAGAAGGACTAAGGGAGACATGATAGCAGTGTTCCAATATCTCAGGGGCTGCCACAAAGAAGAGGGAGTCAAACTATTCTCCAAAGCACCTGAGGGTAGAACAAGAAGCAATGGGTGGAAACTAATCAAGGCGAGAAGCAAATTTCCCGACAGTCAGAACAATTAGTCAGTGGAACAACAACTCCAGAAGTTGTGAATTCTCCAACACTGGATGTCTTTAAGAAGATGTTGGATAACCATTTGTCTGAAGTGGTGTAGGGTTCCCTGCCTAAGCAGGGGGTTGGACTAGAAGACCTCCAAGGTCCCTTCCAACTCTGTTATTCTATTCTATTCATGTGCGGACCTACTCTTCCGTGCCTTGACATTACCCCCTCCCTTCCCCTAAATGAAACAAATTAATTCATTGGGATAAGAGTAGGGCAAGAAATAGATGAATTGCCTTTAGTAATTAAACTTCGATTTGTAGAGCAAAGCAAACAACGGCAGCACAAAAGAACCATGAAATAAAACTGCAATAGAACGTTTACAGGGGACGTACAATGATAAAGCAAGCACACCCAAGGCTCATTGTTTCGATGGGAAGCCTTGCCTGGTTTTAGTGCATTTCCCGAAATTTCTCATCCCCCTTTTATTTTGATCAATATTTGCTCTATAGAGCAAGGGTGCCCAACCTTTGCAACTTTAAGTCTGAAGGACTTCAGCTCCCAGAATTCTCCAGCCAGCTTTGCTTTGCTGGCTGGAGAATTCTGGGAGCTGAAGTCCTTCAGACTTAAAGTTGCAAAGGTTGGGGACCCCTGCTATAGAGGAGCAACTGCGCAACTGCTGACTTTGTGTTGCCGGCTTGTCCAGGCAGAGACGGAAGAGGCTAACATCTGACCGAGATCCAACATTGAGCGCGTGTGCATGCCGTGAGCCTTTGCACAAATAAAGGAGACCTGTTTGAACTCACCCTGAGCTCGCCTTGCACAGATTGATTGGCTGCTCTCACACACACACACACACACAACACACAGCAACCTTGCTTGGCGCTCTCCTGCCTTGAAAAGCTGCCTCTGAGAGCCTAACCAGCTCTGGCCTTTAAAAAAAAAATTGCAGTAAATTTTTGGGGAGCTTAAGCAGAGATAGTTGGAGGGGGAATCCACTTAAAGCGCCCCTTTTGATTTTCTCAAACAAACAAACAAACAACAAAAAGGCAAATGAAAATACAGAAGCTGGAAAAACCTAGGCTGTTGCTGGTTTGTATACAGGTAGTCCCCAACTTATGTCCAGTCGCTTAGTGAGCATTCAAAGTCAGGACGGACCCTCCTCAAAAAGAGCTATGACTCGTTCTTTTAAAGTTCTGATGTTGCGTCCCCCCGTGCCTTAAAGGTAAAGGTGCCTCTCGCACATATGTGCTAGTCGTTCCTGACTCTAGGGGGCGGTGCTCATCTCCGTTTCAAAGCCGAAGAGCCAGCGCTGTCCGAAGACGTCTCCATGGTCATGTGACCGGCATGACTAAATGCCGAAGGCGCACGGAACGCTGTTCCCTTCCCACCAAAGGTGATTCCTATTTTTCTACCTGCATTTTTACGTGCTTTCGAACTGCTAGGTTGGCAGAAGCTGGGACAAGTAACAGGAGCTCCCTCGGTTATGTGGTGCTAGGGATTCGAACTGCCGAATTGCCGACCTTGCTGATGGACAAGCTCAGCGTCTTAGCCACTGAGCCACCGCGTTCTTCTGCCTTACAGTAATGTAACCACAGTTTGGCCACTCTGCAGTAGGCCCACATTTAAAGTCATGTAGGATTGATGAAAAACTGACCCATAGTGAACAATGGGCTCACTTTACAGCCTCTTCATTCCCTTTATGACCTCCCTCTTCGCCACGTTCGGTTTACGACTGCGGCATTTGCTTAACAACCGCAGCCAAAAAAGATTCTCCCAGTTTCTGTAACTGGTTTGTTCCCTAGGGTAAACTCACAAGAGTCGTTTCTCTCAAATGAATTCATTCATTCATTCATTCATTCATTCATTCATTCATTCATTCATTCATTCATTCATTCATTCATTCATTCATTCATTCCTGTCTATGTAGTGTATATTGGAGGTGGAGACCCTTTGAGAGCGGTTTGCAATGAAATTTCATTTTCATTATGCCGATTAGTGTTCATTCAAAGTGCTGTATTTGATGTATAAGACAAACCCAGATTTTCAGCCCCTTTTTGGAGGAAAAAAGGTGCGTCTTAAATTCTGAAGAATACGGTAAATAATTCCCTCAACACTGCCAAACTATTCACTAAGTCTGCATTACTATTAATCTTCTCATCATTCCTATCACCCATCTCCTCCCACTTATGACTGCACCTTTGTTGCTTGTATCCTTACGATGTATATTGTTTGTTTTTCTAATATGATTTGATTGTTTATTTGTTACCCTATGACTATCATTAAGTATTGTATGTTATGATTCTTGATGAATGCATCTTTTCTTTTATGGACACTGAGAGCATATGCACCAAAGACAAATTCCTTGGCCAATAAAGAATTCCGTTCTGTTCCATTCCATTCCATTCCATTCCATTCCATTCTATTCTATTCTATTCTATTCTATTCTATTCTATCTTTTGAGACATGGCTGTTAAACAAATGACTGCAATTGTTAAATGAAGCATGTAATCCTTAAACAAATCCAGTTTCTCCCATTAATTTTGCTTGTTGGAAACCAGCTGGAAAGGTCTCAAATGGTGGCCACGCCATCTTGCCCCTAACGTCCTATCCCCCACTGCTGATGCCTCAATCCACATTGCTGATGTCCCACCCCCCCAATGATGGCTCTATCATCTGATGGCGATTATGCCCCACTCACCCGGTGACGTTATTTGCTGGTGCAGCCAGACTGCGACTGCCCATAGGTCAGATGTAATACTAAATCTCAACAGAGGTCATCGAAGCAGGTTGAGATCTTGTGAGAACTCTGGGAACTGCATATTTTACAAAGTTGATGGCTGTTTGAAGCAGTAGGGAAATTCAATTTTTTAAATTACCGGTTCTGTAGGTGTCGTTTGATGGGTGTGGTATGGCTTGGTGGGCATGGCTTAGTGAGCGTGGCAAGGGAAGGATACTGCAAAATCTCCATTCCCACCCCACTCTGGGGGAAGGATACTGCAACATCTCCATTCCCACCCCACTTTGAGGGAAGGATACTGCAACATTTCCATTCCCACCCAACTCTGGGGTCAGCCAGAGGTGGCATTTGCCAGTTCTCTGAACTATTCAAAATTTCCACTACCGGTTCTCCAGAACCTTTCAGAACCTGCTGGATTTCACCCCTGGTTTTAAGGAAATAATTCAATTTGATGTGGAGTTGTGGATTGGGAGGAGAGGAATATGCTATGGCTAATAGATGCCTTGTTGACCCTTTCTTAAGACAGATGAACTCACAAGTGATATTATCTTGTGTGAATCCATTTGATTACTTTTAGGGATCTAGTTTTTCATCTAGCATCATGCCTAGCCCTCGATTGGGGCGTTGATTCTAATTTTTTCAAGGGGATATGGGAGGCCCTCATGCAAAATGAGGTCTCTAATCCAAGATGTTGAGAGGTCTCCTGCTAAAGATCTGCTAAAGGCTTCTTTGATTTCCTTCTTGTTCTTGCATACTAGAAAGTGGTTTGAGCCAGGAATTGCTAGTGTAATTCTTGAAGAGTTCTTGAAGAGCATAACATGCTTTTAAATTACAGAGCTGTGATGCCTTTTTAACATAGGGAAGAAGGGATATAAGGTCTTTGAAACTTATAATTTCCAAATTTGCAGTAAGCTGTTGCAGTCCCCACCGGTTGGATTTCTATGCCTGTTTCTTCCCAATTTGAAACTCAAGTTGCCTGGAGGTTGTTTTTTTTATAATCCCTTAAACAAGTAACTGTTTGACTGTTCACCTAACTTGGGGGGTCAGCAAACTGCGGCTCTGGAGCCGCATGTGGCTCTTTCATCTCTCTGCTGCGGCTCCCTGTCACCAGTCGGCTCCACAATTGATAGGGCTTTCGGTTAGGACAGGTAGAGGAAAAAGGATGCCGCGCTAGGAGGAGACTCTATGATGGGGGAACCAGACTTCTGGTTGGCAGAGGAAAAAGGATGCCATGCTATTTGGAGACTCTATGGTGGGGGAACTGGACTTCCAGTCGGCAGAGGGAAAACAATGCCACACTAGGAGGAGACTCTATGGTGGGGGAACCAGACTTTTGGTTGGCTCCAGAATTGAATAGGGGATTCCGTATAGGACCTTTGTGGCTGTTTGAGTGTTTAAGATTGCTGACCCCCTGACCTAACTTAACCAAGAATCCTAGATTCCATTTAATATGTAGGAAAACTCCGGTTGATGAGAAAGGGTTTGGTTTGTCTGTGGAGAGTCTCAGCCATCCGTGTCACAGTTTCTCTCAAAGATACTTCTGGAACCGATGACGCTTTTGGGATGAGAAGGGAAACGTCTTCCTCAAAGAAAAATCAGTTCAGTTGCCTTTCGAAAAGCCCCTTTGAGTATCCTCAGTTTGATTTCTTAAGCTATTGACATGCATTCCGTCCCATTTCCGTAGGGTGTGAGAAGAAATGTAGATTTGTTTGTGGTATCCCTGCAATATACGTACTATGAATGCGTCTTCTGAAAACCTTCAGTAGAATTCCATCCGTGTTTGCTTAGAATTAAATCCCTCAAGGTCCACCGGTAGAGGGACTATATTGGCATTATAGCTTTTGAGGTAATCTGTATAGTACTAAAACTCTAGTCACGATCCTTGTAGGAAGTTAGCACCTGCCCCTCTCCTAGGAAAATGAGATATTTTAGGAAATATTAAAAGGGCAGAATATTTCCCCTAAAAGGGAGGCAGAAACTCAGCCCCTCTCCACTTTTGTCAATGGGCCATTAAGGCCTGGGCCAGTCTATTCTACATAACAAAGATCTACCTACTTCAGGCAGAGCCATAGTAGGAGTTGCCCAAAGCCCCCTTCGTTACATCATCACCCAGCAAGGATCAACCAGGCCTGGGACTCAGGACAGCCTACAGAATGGCCCCTGCATGGCCCCATGGGAGTCTGACAACCAATCAGAATACAAGCTCAAATTCAAAAGGGCAGAGCGGGCATAAAACCTGGGCACTCTCAGCACCTCTTCCCTTTTTTTGCCCAGGACCTCAAACCATGCGGCCTGGGGTTTGGGGACTGCTGATCTGGTAGATTCATAAAAATTATAGTTTTATCCTAATAATAATGCAGCTTGGCTGTAGTACCGTATTTTTGGGAGTATAAGACGCACTGGAATATAAGACACACTAAGGTTTTGAAGAGGCAAATTTTTTAAAAAACGTTTTTGCGCTCTGCAAACCTGCTAAAAATGGCCCGTTTTCCATGAAAACAGGCCTGTTTTTCCCCCTCAAAAAAAGGGCATGAATAGCTTTTAGGAAACTTGTAGAGTGCTCCTAGGGATGGGGTGGACAAAATTGAGCAAAAAACGGCCCGTTTTTCGCTCATTTCTGCCCTCCCCAGCCCCCAGGAGCACTCTGAAAGCCTCCTAAAGGCTATTTTGGTGAAGGGGGCAGGTTTTTGGGAGGCCAAAAATGCTGTATTCAGTGTATAAGATGCACCCACATTTCCAGCCACTTTTTTGAGGGGAAAAGGTGTGTCTTATACTCTGAAAAATACGGTAACTTAAAGTAAAATAACTGCAGTTACTTAGTAGAGAAAGAGAGAGATGCAAATTAATGTTCAGTTTTTAATATGAAGCAAGGTCGGATGGACCAGTTTGAAATGCTGGTAATTAAAAGTCTTCAATGTGGGCTGTATTACCCAGGCATTCACATAAAGCTGCCAATGAATAAACATTTCTTTTATTAAAGGGCTGAATGCCTGATTTTTTCTCTCTCTTGGAGAGTTTTACTTACCAAAAGGAATGATTTTTTCCTCCTCTCCCACCCTTACTGCTGATGTATCAGTAGCAGATGTGGAACAATAACATCAATAGAAAGCAAAGAGTTGACAAGCCTGATCCCATAATGAATACCTCTTATCAGGTAGGGCTGTTTTTAACTGAATGAAACTATTTCTTACTGAATAAGAAGAGCTAATCCTACTGCATGTGCATTTATTTGGGGCACTCAACTTAGCTGGTGGGGACTGAACCAGCAGCACAGTAAAAAAAAACAACCTTTTCCTGAATCTATATAAATAAAAATGTAACAAGAGTTTGTTCAAAACCACTAATCTCCGAAAGTACTGCACCGGTCGCTTCCAAATTTTCACACAACGTTCCTTTCAAGTACGGCACCAATGATATATATAATTGTGTAGATGTCACTCCTGTGCCAGGTACACGCAACGGAAATGTAAAAAATTGTTAAAAAGGTAGGTAGATGGGTATAGAGAGACAAGTGGGCCACAGGTATTATGTCATCCTTTATGACATAAAATACACTGAGGGAGAAATACAGTAGGTAGGTAGGTAGGTAAGTAGGTAGGTAGGAAGAGGGCTAGAGAGAGGGAGAAATACAGTAGGGAGGTAGGGAGGTAGGTAGAGGGATAGAGAGGGAGAGGGAGAAATTCAGTAGGTAGGTAGGTAGAGGGATAGAGAGAGGGAGAAATACAGTAGGTAGGTAGGTAGGTAGAGGGATAGAGAGGGAGAGGGAGAAATGCAGTAGGTAGATAGAGGGATAGAGAGAGGGAGAAATACAGTAGGTAGGTAGGTAGAGGGATAGAGAGAGGGAGAAATACTGTAGGTAGGTAGGTAGAGGGATAGAGGGAGAAATACAGTAGGAAGGTAGAGGGATAGAGAGGAAGAGGGAGAGGGAGAAATACAGTAGGTAGGTAGAGGGATAGAGAGAGGGAGAAATACAGTAGGTAAGTAGAGGGATAGAGAGGAAGAGGGAGAGGGAGAAATACAGTAAGTAGGTAGAGGGATAGAGAGAGGGAGAAATACAGTAGGTAGGTAGAGGGATAGAGAGAAAAAGAGGAAGAAATACAGTAGGTGTTAGGTAGAGGGAGAGAGGGAGAAATACAGTAGGTAGGTAGGTTCGGGGTTATATGGTGGTTGTGTGTATGTGTTTGTGTGTGCAGGTGTAGATCTACACACAGATTGGTTGGCCATTTAACCAGACTGGGCCACAGCAACGCGTGGCCGGGAACGGCTAGTACAAAATAAAAAAAGAACTTCATATTGTTTAATCCAGTGGCAACTTTAAGCTGACAACTCCCAGAACTGCCCAGCCAGTTTTTTTATTTTTTTGTTATTTAAATGTTCTTCTTGTTAAGAAAAATGGCCCTTTGTAGGGGTGTCCAGCCTTGGCAACTTAAGCTGTGTGGACTTCAACTCCCAGAATTCCTCAGTCAGCAATACTGGTTGGGGAATTCTGGGAGTTGAAGGCCACACAGCTTAAAGCTCTCAAGGTCGAAAAACGCTGGTATAATCAAATGTATTATCATTAACCTGGATATGAATGTTCAATGCAGAAACATTGCGATATTGCTTCCTTCTGGAGTGTATTTCTGATTCCTCAATTGAGTCACAGCCCTGGAATTTCTGCTCCTCTCCTATTTTGTGGGGAGTCCACCTCGAGGGTTTTGGAGGGAGCTTAAAGGTTTTTTCCCCCATGGCTGTGATGGGCCATTTTAAACAAGGTCTTAATCTCCATATGGAATAGGCATGTGTGAAAGGGGCCTGCGATCTGGGTCAGTGACCTTCATTCTTCCTGATCCCTCAGAGCGGGTTTTTGGTGTCATCCATCTTTTTTTTTTTTGAGTCACAATATCTTTTGGCAGGCCTTAACATAGTTTGGTTGGAGGGCAAGCCACAATATGCTTTTGTATGCTATATATTCTTAGTTGTGGTTATAAACAATGTACTTTAAAAAAAGAAAAGAAAAATGGCTCATCACAATGCATGAATTGAGCCAAAGAACACTTTCATACAGGATTGGGTTTTCCTCCCCACCCTGTTCCTGAATATCCATGGATTTGATTTCCTTTGAAATAGAAATAGAATAACTGAGTTGGAAGGGACCTTGGAGGTCTTCTAGTCCAAACCCCTGCTTAGGCAGGAAACCCTATACCGTTTCAGACAAATGGCTATCCAACATCTTCTTGAAGACTTCCAGTGTTGGGGCATTCACAACTTCTGGAGGCAACTTCTGTTCCACTGTTTAATTGTTCTAACTGTCAGGAAATTTCTCCTTAGTTCTAGGTTGCTTCTCTCCTTGATTAGTTTCCACCCATTGCTTCTTGTTCTACCTTCAGGTGCTTTGGAGAATAGCTTGACTCCCTCTTCTTTGTGGCATCCCCTGAGATATTGGAACACTGCTGTCATATCACCCATAGTCCTTCTTTTCAAAAGACTGGACATATCCAATTCCAGCAACCGTTTTCTCTCTGTTTTAGCTTCTAGTCCCCTGCAAGTTCTCTGTGTCTCTTCAAAAAGAAAAAAAGGAAAAGCAAGGAGAAACTTTTCACCATCTCTTGACTGAGGCTGACTTTGGTATGAGGCAGATCCTGGTGGCTGATTGATTGTGTCAATCTTATTGATTGCTTGAATAAAAGCCTACCATCTCCTGTCCCCTCAGAAGTTCTAAAAAAAGGATTCAGAATTCTATAACTTGTGGAAGAGGTGGTATAATTGGATACGGGAACGACCGAATAATAACAACTGAAGCAATAATATATGTTTAAATTGGATATTGGTGAATAATATCAATAAGAAGTTTAATGACAAATAAGAATTGACGAAGTAGGTAGGTTAACTAGATGGGCTATATATAGTGTAAATGCCGGTGTTAAATATTAGGCCTACTATTAGGACTTTATTGTTCAGTTTGGTTACTTATATGTTGTCGCTTTCTCGTGTTGTGATGGCAAATGTGTTTAAAATTATGTTTGTAAAAAAAAAAAAATTAAAAAAGAAGAAGTTCTAACTATTTATGTTATGAAGTTAGGGGACACAACAACTGGTGCATTATGTTTGTAGTATATGACTCCTATCCATCTTTTAGATTTTTTGGGAAATAAAATCTGGCTGATTTATATGTGGAAGAAACCACGGCAAGAATCCTTAAGTAGCAGGTGCACAAAAGCATTGTGTTAGGTTGCTAAGATAACGGGAGTCTTCTGAATAATACTTTTGTAGCGTCGCATTTCAATCTGACACCGTTTAGTAGTCATCTTGTTTTAATAACTTGGTAGCGGAAGAGCTGTAGCAAGTAAACCAATCTATTATCTGGTCTGTGGATTTTCAGAGTTATTAGAGTCATCTACAGACAGCTGGGTGTATCCTGCCTATGAAGAAAGCCCATGCTGTCAGTATGTCCATAGCTCACAGGCGGACAATACTTTGTGAATGCATGTGGTCCCTGACGTTTTAGGCACGGCTAGGAAAATGACTATGTGGCTTTGTGCAGGGGTCTCCAACCTCTGCAACTTTAAGTCTGAAGGACTTCAGCTCTCAGACTTCTCCAGCCAGCTTTGCTGGCTGGAGAAGTCTAGGAGCTGAAGTCCTTCAGACTTAAAGTTGCAGAGGTTGGAGACCCCTGGCTTTGTGGATACCAGCTGTTGAGCAGTGTTGCCAATATAGAGCTCATTGGGTCAATGGTCTGGCTCCGTGTTAAAGCAGCATCTCCTGTTTCTCATCCTAATATTGGACCAATAAAGGAGAATCTTTGTAACTCAGGGTTGAAATGAGGAGTCCTTTGGTGCTCCTTGAACTTAATTGTTTGCTAGCAGATGTTTCACGACCCAACCAGGTAATGCATCAATGGTAGCACCGATGATGTTACCTAGCTTGGGTAATAAAATGTCTGCAAGAAAACAACCAAGCTCAGAAGGGCACCAAAGACCCCTCAAACTCTGCAAAACCTTAAGATGTTGCCTTATACTTAGGCAGATTGTTACTGTGTTTCCCTGAAAATAAGACAGGGTCTTATTTTCTTTTGACTCCCGAAATAAGCGCTTGGCCTTATTTTCCGGGAGGTCTTACTATTTTTGAGGTGCAGGAGGCGGCGAGCGTGGTTGCTGCAGTGTTGCAATATTTTCAGGGAGGACTTATTTTCGGGGGAGGGCTTATTTTAGTGCATGCGCTCAAAGGCCACATTGGGCTTATGATCCAGGGAGGTCTTATTTTCAGGGAAACAGGGTAGCTGTTCGAGCAGTTCTCCTGGATTCCAAAGAAATGTCTTGCCTGTGCCTTTAAGACATGCCAGATGTGGGGATATGTGTGCAGAGCTGAACTGTGGTCCCTTTCATTCTCCAGGTTCTTGTGCCGATCAGGCAACTTGCTAATTATAACCTACCAGCAGGGCAATTTGACTTGTCAAAGGTCTTATGTCTCTTCTTTGGAGTCCAGGCAAATACTGGTAATCCTTGGGCTATGATACTTGTTTAGAAATCATTCCAAGTTACAACAGCACGCTCCTCAGATTTTTGGCCATCCCTGTGATAATATGATTGCAATCCGGGCTCTTGGGTGCTGGCTTCTGATCACAATATCTTACTGATGAATATGATGCAGTTACATGAATACCATTTACAAGCTTCCCTGCTGGCTTTCCACAAAGCTGTTGGGGAAGACAAAGGTTGCAAGTTGTTCCTGTAAGTTGCTCCTGCTACTTTTTCCCCTGAGAAGCCATGCACTGTATTCAGGAGCTTCTGCCTGCAACTCCCATCATCACACCTACATTCAATTGCACTCTCCTGTGACATTTACTCACCTGCCCACAGCTTTTGCTTGCCTAGGATAGGAGTTTCCAAACTTGGCAACTTTAAGATTTGTGGACTTCAAGTCCCAGAATTCTTCAGCCAGGCTTAAAATGGCCAAGTTTGGAGGCCCCTGGTGTAGGATTCCCGTCCCATAGGCCTTTCCCAATGACCTGCTTGGTCTCTGGATTATGACAGCAACTGGGATTGCTGTGGCTAAGTGATGCAGTCACGTGGCATTGTGCTTTACAACCACACCACTTAGCAACCGAAATTCTGATCCTAATTGTCATCATAACCCGATGACTGAAAGTAGAAGAATCTGAAGTATTAAACCCCTGGTTGCCTTCATTAGTAGTTTTTTTTTAATTTGGAGTAACATAGGTTGTCTAGGGAAACATGGATGTTTTCCCCAACACTGTAGTAACATTTTCCCCTTGAGGCTCCAAGTCCCTTGCATGCAGGGGAAATCCAGCATTATTGGGATGCTTTCTAAATAATTTGGAAAAGATGTCAGTACTTCTGTGGGTGGATTATTTCTTCAGCTCTTGCTCTTTCTTCTGATAACATGAGAGTGGCTAAGCAAGGGTTGGGTATTTTATGGCCGGAAAGACCACCATGCCCTTTTGCGGACCCTGTCAAGGGCACTGTGACCAAAGTTTCTCTCTACTTTTCTGAAGGCCTTTGGTTAGGTTTTAAAGAGTCAAATGGGTACATTGAGTTTCTGCATCTTGCCTTTTAAATCCTACAACTCAACAAACATAGATTTTTATTTCCTTTTATGACATCATTGGTCACATACACTTTGCAGCTTCTGGGGTCATTTAAGGGCAACCCCTGACTTCCAGGTTTCTTAATTATTTATTATATTTGTAGACTGCCATGATCAACTTGGTTCCTGGCTGCTTACAGTATGATTAAAAACAATGTCAAATAAATCCAAAAATTAAAAACAGTGGTGGGAAAAAAGTGTAACCTCAGTGCAAACGCCAACTTAACTACTTCAGTGGTTGGACCTCACATTACACAAGAATGACATCTTCAGTGCCTTGTAGACCAATAATAGACAATGCTCTTGAACCTTTAGTGGGGGTTGAATTCATTCAACCTTAAAGCTCGGGAGGGGATTTCAAGTCAGCCGACATCTTTAAGTATCTGTGTACAGTTGATAGCAAACGGCCATGTAAGGAGACATATTTATAGTGCTGCATTTGTGGTGAGAAGGGTTATGTCTACAATCTAATATTTAGGCCCTAAATCTATAAAGTAAGAAAATGAAAATTTACCTAGTGAAAGGCCTATGACTTAAAAGTGGATTGCTTCTGTTTCTAATCCAGCAATTCTTTTTATAATACAATAATACAATAGCAGAGTTGGAAGGGACCTTGTAGGTCTTCTAGTCCAACCCCCTGTGTGGGCAGGAACCTTATACCATTTCAGACAAATGGCTATCTAATATCTTTTTAAAGACTTCCAGGGTTGGGGCATTCACAACTTCTGGAGGCAAGCTGTTCCAGAGGTTAATTGTTCTAAGTATCAGGAAATTTCTCCTTAGTTCTAAGTTGCTTCTCTCCTTGATTAGTTTCCACCCATTGCTTCTTGTCCTGTCCCCAGGTGCCTTGGAGAATAGTTTGACTCCCTCTTCTTTGTGGCACCCTCTGAGATATCGGAACACTTCTATCATGTCTCCCCTGGTCCTTCTCTTCATCAAACTAGACCTACCCAGCTCCTGCAACCGTTCTTTTTAGGGTCTTCTTGGGCTGTGTTTACTTAATAGCAGACTTTAAGTCTACAAAACGTTGTCCTTTCTTCTCAGTGACATGACTTTGACGACGAAGAGGAAAGAGAACAGAAAAGGAATGCTTGGCCAACAACAATAATTAATAATACCTGTTTCAGCACACAGCGGATTGAGGTGCTAGCAACCAACTCGGAATCTGATTGCATAAACTTTTTCTTTGGATTTTTTTTTTGTTACCTGTTATTGCAGTCTGCTCGTTTCACATTTCCAAAGCTCTGCTGAATAAAGTATTTTCATTTATCTAATTTATTTAATAGATGGGCCTACACTATAAAAAGGTTTTTAAAAAAAAATCAAAATTGCACAGTAATCTGTGAGAAGTAAAAAAAAGAAGAAGGAAGTTGCAGCTTTTGATGCACAGAAAAAGCTATCATGATGGGGGGGAGAGTTAATGGGGAGGAGGGATAGACTTAACAGATACAGATTAACAGAGTTGGAAGGGACCTTGCTGGTCATCTAGTCCAGTGTTTTTCAACCTTTTTTGTGCAAAAGCACACTTTTTTCATGAAAAAAATCACGAGGCACACCACCACCATTAGAAAATGTTAAAAAGTATTTTATAATTGTTCATATTTCTGTTTACTTAGTGCGAAACCTGGGCCTGTTTGGCTGAACACAAAGCTGATATTCTGGCAGGAATCGAAGAAAGACACACACGTAGCCCTTCGTCAACAGCTCTCAGTCTCTCTCTGTCTTTAGTTTTTATAGCAATCAGGCTTGAAAAGCTCATCTCACACAGATATGTAGTGGAAAATGGGAGCAATGTCAAAATAGCTTTTTTCCCACGGCACACCAGACAATATCTCACGGCACACTAGTGTGCCACGGCACAGTGGTTGAAAAACGCTGATCTAGTCCAACCCCCTGCCCAAGCAGGAGACCCGACATCTGCCTCTACCTAGGATTGAACTCACAACCTCCTGATTGGGGGGCGAGAACCTCTAGGAACTGAAGAAAGGCAGCAGTCAGATAAATGAAATTTAAGCACAGACCAGAACTGTAACCTGAGTAAGAATCTCAAACAATTTCCTAGTTCTCAGGAAGGTAAAGAGAAGTGGGAGGGGAAGTACATTTAGACTTGTAAAATTCTTTTATTATAACTTTATTGGAGGAGAGGAGCAGGCAGATCTATGAGCGGAGTTAAGTAAGTTATCAGCCTAACCTTTAGTGATGGCTAACCTTTTTGACCTCGTGTGCCACGTGCCCACACCCATAATGCAATGCACACATGACACCCCCTGATGCACGGCCCACCTCTGCCTTCCCCCCCCCCCCCCCGTGCATGTGCCCATGACCCCGCTGTGCCCAGTTTTGGACCTAGCAGGCCTCCCTGAAGCTTCCTGGGACCAAAAATGGGCCACATGTGTGTGTACATCGCCCCCCCCCCCATGCTCCCCCATGCATGCATGCCTGTCTCCTGCATGCGCGACAGAGACCTGAAAACCAGCTGGTCAGCGGGAAGCATGCACACATGCGTGATGGAGCTGAGCTGGGGTGACAGCTCGCATGCTCGCAGAGAGGGCTCCGTGGGCCACCTGTGGCACGCGTGCCATAGGTTCACCATCAGGGGCCTAGAGTCCTTACTGTCAGGTTTCCCAAAGATGCCCTAATTGCCACAAACGCCCCACATCCCGCCGTTCCTGAATTCTGATGATGATGATGATGGTGATGTTACCTATTCAATTGTGCCTGAACCTTGATGATTCTATAGGCCAGTTCTCTCGACATCATGATCTTGCGCTACTACTTTGAATTTTCCTATGCTCTGGCTGGTGTCAGCCTTGATGGTGTTCAGCCACCATGTTCTTTGGCATCCTGGTTTATCGTTACCACTCACTCTTTCAAGCATAATCGCTTTCTCCAGTGACATTAACCCTTATCAGCAGTGGTGGGTTGCAGACAGTACGCCCCGGTAGAGGCGTACTGGAGCCTGCCCAGAGCACCGGGTACCGTTCCGGTATGGTGCTCTGGAGGGCCCGCCCACCCACCCGAGCTCCTTACCTGTCCTTTAAGCCAGAGGTCTCCAACCTTTGCAACTTTAAGTCTGAAGGACTTCAGCTCCCAGACTTCTCTAGCCAGCAAAGCTTCAGACTTAAAGTTGCAAAGGTTGGAGACCCCTGCTTTAACCCTTTGTTGCTTCCGCGCACGGCACATATAGCGCCTGCACGACGCTCCGCCCAGCACCTGAAGTGTTGCAGAGGTTTGCGGAAGCATCGCAGTCAGGTATGACGCATGTGCATGCCCTCCATGTGTGCGCGCGTCCATATGGGCGATGCCAGGCCATTGCAACCGTACCGGTTGGAACGGGATCTGCAACCCACCCCTGCTTATCAGTCACCTATTTAGTATTGTCCATTAGTTGAATAGATTCCTGTGTATGGACTTCGGCCATCAATCTGGAATTTACGTGTGAAACTGACCCTTCATACCTGGCACTCCAAATGTAAAATAGTATTGGCTTGCACGTCTTTGATTTCCACCTTAGTGGGTTGACAGTAGACCAACTTCAGCAGAGAACCAAGCACGCTAGGAATGTTGAATTGCTCAACGCGATTGGTGGAAGAGTCTGATGAGGTAGCCAACGAATGTGACGGTGAAAGGGCGGAAAACCAGATGCTGGACGTAGATTGTAGAGCAAACCACACTTTCTAATGTTTACAACTGCGCCTGTGAATTTTACAACCTTCTTAGATGTCCCAGTATGTTGATCTTGCAGGAGCTAATCTAAATAACTGATTAAGATAGGTGGGAAAGCATACTAATAAGTGGTTCGGTGAGATCAAGGTGCCAGGTGTAATATGGGAGTAATGTAATAACACACCTGCCACATTCTTGTTTTCTTAGCACACACAAAGGCAACCCTGGCAAGTTATGTTGTGATATCTTCGTTTAGTAACCATTGAGGGCAAGGTGTCAGATTGTGCCTATAACACTCTACTAGGGAACTGGGGTAAGTTAAAGGAATTGCAAGTGCCTTGAAGAATGAGGAATGGATATTTTGCTGCAAAATGAAGTCATTAATATATTTTACCCATGAAGTCCTCAGTTTTCTGCACCCTCCCCCTGTAAATATTTGCCATACCAGCCTTAATGAATGGATGGTGTTTATTCGGCAACTGCAAAAATGTTGGGTGAGATTCAACCTTCAATAAATCACCTCCAGGAGTTAATCTAAACCCTAAGATAGGTGTTGTGAGTTCTGGTTCTTTGCTCCAGAGAAAGTTCTTAATCTTTGTAGAATGAGATCCCAAGTAGGGGGTTGCTGCATGGATTAAAAGCAGCAAGGCAAAATATGCCACCCAGGATATCACTGCAAATTGAGCCTTAAATGTGTGTTTGCTTTTTCTACACTGACAGCTGTGAAGGGCACAAAGCTCCCATTTGTCAAATATTCAAACAAGAAATCCTGCATTACCTATTGCGTAATAGGTAATGCAGGATTTCTTAGGTCAGATGGTGAACCTCTGGCACGGGTGCCACAGATGGCACACGGAACCATTTCTTAGGGCACGCGAGGCGTTGCCCTGTCAGCTCCAGCGTTCTTGTGTGCACTGGCCAGCTGATTTAGGCTTTCTTTTGAGGCGGTTTTTCGCCCTCTGGAGGCTTCAGGGAAGCTCTGGAGGTGGGGAGGGGAGGCTGTTTTCACCCTCCCCAGGCTCCTAGAAAGCCTCTGGAACCTGGGGAGGGCGAAAAAGCGCGTCAAAAGCAGGGGGTCACGCACATAGCATTATGGATGTGGCACGCCCACGCAGCCCGCCCTGCGCTCCCCCCACTTTTGGCACGCGAACCAGAAAAGGTTAGCCATCACTGTCTTAGGTAATGGGAACTGAAAGCTGGAGAAGCATTACGTTTTGGTTGGCTATAGCCAACCTACGCGGTGGCTCAGTGGCTAAGATGCTAAGCTTGTTGATTTAAAGGTCAGCAGTTCGGCGGTTCGAATCCCTAGCGCTATATAACAAAGTGAGCTTCCGTGACTTGTCCCAGCTTCTGCCAACCTAGCAGTTTGAAAGCACGTAAAAAATGCAAGTAGAAAAATAGGAACCACCTTTGGTGGGAAGGTAACAGCGTTCCGTGCGCCTTCAGCATTTAGTCATGTCGGCCACATGACCATGGAGACGTCTTTGGACAGCGCTGGCTCTTCGACTTTGAAACGGAGATGAGCACCGCCCCCTAGAGTCAGGAACAACTATCACATATGTGCAAAGGGAACCTTTACCTTTTAGCCAACCTACAATCCTTGTTTCTATCATTTGGGGCAATGACATTAATGGGCCTTGGAAACTTCAAGTTTTGGAATTCATTGCTTCTTATTTTTGGGGTGTAATTTTGAGTCAATTTTTGAGCCTTGATTCCTAGACAAGTCACCACCACTTTTCTTTGCAGGGCTTTTTGGAGGTAGTTGCCATTGCATCCTTCCCAGGGTTGAGAGTGAGTGACAGGTCCTGGTGGCTTCAAGTCTAAGACAGGATTAGAACTCGCAATCTTCCAGTTTCTAGCCTGATGCCTATGACACTAAACTGTCTCTTTCTCCATCACTTGTTACTCTCCCAAATTTCTATATCAGTTTGAAGCCTGGCCACCGGTTAAAAGTGCATTTTGTTGAAATTAAGATTATGTCTTGATTTCTGAATATGGCCTACAAGAATGTCATACCATTGATTAGACATTGGCTGGTACATAGACAATTTGACAACTGGAAACTTTCTGAACAGCCAGTCCAGATGTAATTGATATAAACATTCTGAAAAGTCTGTTTAAGGTTTGCAGGGCCACAGCTTATACCGTCAGTCAATAATGCCATCTGTGTTTGAACCCAACAGATGAAAGTAGCAATTCAATTTTGTTAATTGGGATTTAGTGTGTGGTCAAGAAGAGCTTTGCTCAGTCAGTCCAAGGATAATTCCTCCATAGGTTCTTTAGAACAGGGGTCTCCATCCTTTGCAACTTTAAGTCTGAAGGACTTCAGCTCCCAGAGTTCTCCCAGGAAAACTCTGGGAGCTGAAGTCCTTCAGACTTAAAGTTGCAAAGGTTGGAGACCCCTGCTTTAGAAGACTCTTAGCACCCAATGGACAATTTGTGGTCCATCATTATTGTCAGATATGAAGAATCATGGCCACACTTTAAGTTCCAGTTAAGTTCATTTATTGCTCCTGCCTACACACAAGAATCTAGTCAACTAACAACACTAAATTGACTTAGATAAGAGTTAACAGAATTCAAGATGGATTGGACTTAGACTGTTTGTGGGAATGTAATGATTCTAAGCTGATTCCTGTCTTGATTCCGCCTTTGGAAGAGATTTGCTTAATAGCCAAAGCAAACCAAGAAAAATGGACCTACAATTGGGTGCAAGTCAAGTTAACCACTGCCTTGCTTAACCACGGAAATTCTGGACCCAATTATGGTGGTGGTCAAAGACTACCTGTAGCAGTTTTCTCATGCTTCTTTGTTATCATGAAGAGTCAGTTTTGTGTTTATCCTGGACACAAAATGAAGATGATCCGTCTATGTTTAGAACTGGGCGATGATTGGAGGATTTGGATGCTGGCTTGTCCTGCTGTTGAAAATGGTCAGATGGGGTTTACCGTATTTTTCAAAAACACACCTTAGTTTTTGGGTAGGAAAATAATAATAAGAAAAATTCTACTTCTGCCTACCAGCATCCATCTGGCTAGCTTGGTAGAAGGTCAGCCAATCAATAGGCATAGCAACCAAGTCAGCCAATGAGGGCTATTTTAACTCTGAAACAGTATTTGCTGTGTAAGCAACAAGGAGACAGGAAGGAGCCTGGCTTAGCCGAGAACTGAAAGCGAAACTGCTTGTGATTTGCTGGTATTTACTGCTACCTTGGAAAACCTGCTTTTGGTATTGCATTGTATATTATTATTATTATTATTATTATTATTATTATTATTATTATTATTATTATTATTATTATTATTATTATTATTATTATTATTTTGAATCCTGCTGAATCAGTTACTGTGCTTTCTGAATGTGATTGCTGCTGCAAACTGACCAGCCAGACCAGCTTCAGCACTTATTGCAGCCTGATTCAGCGCAACTGGTTGGCGGGTGGATCGGACTGCCGGAATACCTCCAATCAGCTGCTCAAGGCTACAGGGATCGCCACAGACCATCGCTGCCTCCATGCCTCGCGTCTTTGGCCTCTCGTGGGGCTGCTTGGGGCTACATTTGGTGTATAAGACCCACCCAAATTTTCACCCTCTCTTTGGGGGGAAAAAGTTGCATCTTATACTCCGAAAACCACGGTAATTAGAAGCTAATGACTTAGGTAGGTTTCTAGCTTGGTTAGCCTTTCGTAGCAAAAAGTGCACGTAATTATTATACTGCAAATTTGACTGGATCACAATCCACTTCATCATGTGCGTTTGTTGTATCAGCAATAATTCATTGGTGACAGCTCTGAACGATAGTAGCGCCAATCAGTAAATAAACAACTGGAGGCAAATAGAATACAGTTCAATATTACGACCAGCCGAGCAGTCCCACCACCAATCCTTTGAACTGAAAGACGATTTTTGTGGGTTCATGGCTCTCGTCCTAAAATAGTCTTCGACATGTGAATTTCACTCCTTCTTCAGCCTCGTCCCCAAACTTAGAAAGCGTCCAGACGATTTGAAATAATTGTTGACCGGTCCTCAGTTGGGTTTTGTTTCGTGTTTTTTTTTTTTACTAGACTCGCATATATCATCAACATTATAATTTAACTGTGATCATCGCTCATTGCTGGATCGCTTGGGAGTCGTTATAGCCATCCTCAAATAAATAGAACGTTAGGCTCCGACAGTTTTAAAACCAGTTTATTTCCTTTTTGGTTGTTGCTTTTCCCCAAACAGGGACCGAATCATAAATAACACGGCTGCCAAGGAGAATAGAGAAGCGATTCCATCAAAGATTTGTGAGCTGTACAAAATGAGCAGTTGGCTTGGGTTCGCCTTCCCCTCCTCCCCTTCCCGCCCTTCTCAATTATTGTGCTTACTGCCGGCTTCCCTTTTTCCAAGCGGTTGTGTTTTGTGGTTGAGATAATAGCCCCTAAATTGTGCCTAACGATGGTTCTTTAAGTGTGTGCATGTGTGCGAGACTAAGCTCGGGGTTGTCGTTGTTTTTTTTTTGCGGCATGGGGTGGCGGGAGTGGAGAAAGAGAAGATGCGGTATAACGTGGTGAATTTATTTTCCCAAGCAGCAGTAGACAAGAGAAGAAACGATGGATGGAAACTAGTCAAGGAGAGAAGCAACCTGGAATTATTTATTTATTTCGATTTGTAAATCGTGCCTATCTCCATCGAAATGGACTCAGGGCATTGTACAGATAAATCTACCATAATAAATAATAACATATACAATAAAAGAATTAAAATTAATTAAATTAACTTGTACTAAAATTCCCATTAACCTATTAACCATTTATTCGTTTGGTTGGAGTTTTGGCGTATATGAGGTCTAAAATTCTAGGCTAGTCCAGCTTGTTGGAAGAAATGAGTCTTGAGTGATGGAGAAACTTAGGGAGAAATTATGGAGAAACTTCCTAATAGCGAGGGCAATTAATCAGTGGACCAGCTTGTCTTCAGAAGTGGTGGGTGCTTCAACATTGGGGACATTTAAGAAAAGGCTGGACAGACATCTATCTGAAATGGTATAGGGCAGGGGTCTACAAAGTTGGCTCTTTTAAGGCTGGTGGACTTCAACTCCCAGAATTCCCCAGCCAGCTGGGCTGTCTGGGGAATTCTGAGAGTTGAAGTCCACCAGCCTTAAAAGAGCCAACTTTCAAGACCCCTGGACTATAGTACAATGATGGCGAATGTTTTTGACACCGAGCCTCTGTGGGCTTATCTGGCCCACAACCAGGAAGAGGAGCTGTCCAGGGCGCATGAGCTCAGCCGAAAATGAATTTCAGTTTCCGGCAAGCACATGCGCACCGGCGAGCTAGTCTTCCAGGGTTCTGGCGTGCGTGCGAGTGTGGGGATCAGCTGGCCGGTGTGCATGTGCACGCAGGAAAATGGAAGACCATCTCTGCCGCACTTGTCCCAGCTTCTGCCAACCCAGCAGTTCAAAAGCATGTAAAAATGCAAGGAGAAAAATAGGGACCACCTTTGGTGGGAAGGTAACAACGTTCCATGCACCTTCGGCGTTTAGTCATGCCGGCCATATGACCACAGAGACATCTTCGGACAGCGCTGGCTCTTCAGTTTGAAACAGAGATGAGCACTGCCCCCTAGAGTCGGGAACGACTAGCACACATGTGTGAGGGGAACCTTTACCTTTAGTCATGCGGACAGTTGCTCTATGAGGTTTTTGGTGTTCTCTGAGCTTGGTTGTTTTCCTGCAGACGTTTCATTACCAAACTAGATAACATCATCAGTGCTATGGAGTGATGATGTTACACTAATGATGATGATGATACCGTGGTGATGATGTTACCTAGTTGGTAATGAAAAAACCAAACTCCAAAGCACCATAGTCCCTACAGTTCAACCCTTAGCTACAAATACTCTCTTCTATTGTTGGTTGCTTTAGCCTGGCAAGAATCTGTCTAAAGGTGAAGAATTATAAAGAAAGCTACTCTTAAGTAGCAATGGGTGGAAACTAATCAAGGAGAGAAGCAACTTAGAACTAAGGAGAAATTTCCTGACAGTTAGAACAATTAACCTCTGGAACAGCTTGTCTCCAGAAGTTGTGAATGCCCCAACCCTGGAAGTCTTTAAGAAGATGTTAGATAGCCATTTGTCTGAGACGGTATAAGGTTCCTGCCCATGCAGGAGGTTGGACTAGAAGACCTACAAGGTCCCTTCCAACTCTGCTATTGTATTGTATTGTATTGTATTGTATTGTATTGTATTGTATTGTATTGTATTGTATATTGTATTGTAAGTAACTCCACATATTATTCTTGCTCCTTGGTGGCGGGGGGGGGTGCTGACACTTTTTATGCTAAGCCCTGCATCCCTTGTTAGCAGATTTAGAACAAACATCTGAGAGATTTTAACTACCATCAAAAGAGATAGGGAATTATTAACCTTTGACTCGGGCCGAAGAGTTTGCTGAGAAAAATGATGCATGGTTTGGCCAGTTGCCTTCTTTGGCATCTTTTTGTTTCCGCTTCAGCCGAAAACAAATCCCTGAAAGCGACTTTGTTCCTTCTTGAATCAACGAGTGGCACTGACAACCTTCTCCCAGCCATTCAGGATTTGCAAATAATGCTGGGAAACCAGTTTTTGTAAAAGACACCTTTGTCGTTGCAAAGGTCGCTGGCTACTTTTTAAAGTGTAATTGTGTTTTTTAATTAATTTGGGGGCAGTGCTCCCTCCCTGATATTCTTTGGGCTGAAGAAGACCGGGAAATATCATCTCCGTAAATTTAACTTGGGAGCTACTGATAGAACAATAGAATAACAAAGTTGGAAGGGACCTTGGAGGTCTTCTAGTCCAGGGGTCCCCAACCTTTTTTGCACCAGGGACCGGTTTCATTTTAAAGAAAATTCTGCAGACCGGCTGGCGTAGAGGAGGAGCGGGGGGGGGGGGGGACACAGGCGGCGCATGCACGCGGGGGGGGACACAGGCGGCGCATGCGCGCGTGGGGGGGAGGAGTCGGCTCACTTGGCCCTCTAGGGCAGTGGTGGGCAAACTCATTAGTCAACAGAGCCAAATATCAACAATACCACGATTGAAATTTCTTTTGAGAGCTGGAAGGTGTGGCCTGTTTTGTGGGAGTGGCTCAGCAGTCATGTGACTGGGTGGGCGTGGCCAACTTGGAAAATGTGAAACTCACTTAACAATGGTCTTGATTAGCAACCAAACTTTTGGGCTCAATTGTGGTCATAAGGAGGGACGGAATTGGCGGCCGGTAGGGAGGGTTGCTGCGGCGGCGCCCAGGAGTCCCACCGTTGACGAGGGTGGAGGAAGAGTCGCACTCCAACGGCGCGAACAGCCACGCCTGTGCTCTCCCGCGCGCTCTGCCCAGGGGGCTGCCTCCTCCTCCCTCCTCCTCTCCAACCCTGCGGCCCGGTTCTTACCAAGCCACGGACCGGCACCGGTCCGCGGCCCGGGGGTTGGGGACCCCTGTTCTAGTCCAACCCCCTGCTTAGGCAGAAAACCCTACACCACTTCAGACAAATGGTTTTCCAGTCTCTTCTTAAAAACATCCAGGGTTGGAGAATTCACAACTTCTGGAGGTAAACTGTTCCACTGATGAATTGTTCTAACTGTCGGGAAATTTCTCCTTAGTTCTAAGCTGTTTCTCTCCTCGATTAGTTTCCACCCATTGCTTCTTGTCCTGCTCCCAGGTGCCTTGGAGAATAGTTTGACTCCCTCTTCTTTGTGGCAGCCCCTGAATTATTGGAACACTGTTATGTCTCCCCTTGTCTTTCTTTTCATCAAACTAGACATAACGAGTTCAGGGGTGGATTGTTGGCGGCATTACTGCCAGTTGGGTGTGCAAAATATTTTGGCGCTTGGCAATTAATATGCATTTATGACAGATTCCCAGCCCTGGTGGGGTCCTATGATCACCATGTGTAACCTCCTCAGCTGGCTTCTGAGATAAGCCAAGTCAGTGGGGAAGTCACACTCGCTTAATGACCACATGGTTCACTGAACAAGCGCAGCGATTCCTTTAACAACCGTGGCAAAAAGGCTGCAAAATGAGGCGAAACGCACTGAACCTCCTCGCTTAGCAGTAAAAATGTTGGGCTGGATTGTAATCCTAAATCAAAGCAGTGTTAAATAGCAAGATAGTTAGATTTGGCTTCCTCTTCAGGTTGGTTGTATCCAGAGGGGATTGTACTGGATGAAAATGTGTTTAGGGGAATCGGGCTTTCATTTGGAGTCCTCGAGGTAGTGACCGAATGGGAAGGCAGTGCTCTTGCACGCTTGAGGAATGACGTCAGAAGGTTTATCTCCAGAAACGTTGCCAAACATCTAGCCAGGGATCCAAATCCTCACGGGAATGATGATGGATAACTCCATTTCTTTTCGTAGCCTTCAGGAAAACCCTGGGGCCCATTCAGTCACCGCCCCGAGTCCCTTTGGGGAGAGGGGGCGGTTTAGAAATTTAATAAATTATTATTATTATTAGTCTCACGAAAGAGAAAGCGCTTTCGGGGTTTCTTCTAAAACAAGGACGCTTGGATCAAATTTTTACAGTTGAAATGAAGTTATTAAATTACAAACTACCGAGGTGTGTCTGCATGAGCTGCCGTCTGCATGAATGGCATATCTTTTGTGCAGTGGTGGGTTTCAAATTTTTTTAGACCCCCTTTCTGTAGGTGTGGCCTGCTTTGTGGGAGTGGCTTGCCGGCCATGTGACTGGGTGGGAGTGGCTTGCTGGCCATGTGGCTGAGTGGGAGTGGCTTGGCAGTCATGTGACTGGGTGGGCATGGCCAACTTGTAAAATGTGGTGAAAATGACTTAACAACACTCTTGCTTAGCAACCAACATGTTGGCTCAGGAACTCTGGCATTTGAAGCACGCAAGTCTTAAAGCTGTCAAATTACAAGACCCTCGCACCCCTCACCCTTTAGGAAAAAAAAATCCAGACGGGCCGGGGGAGGGAGCTGGAACCGGTTCTAAATGGAACTGTAGATTTGTGGAACCTCTTCTGTAGAAGAGGTTAGAAGTGGCAGGAACCCATCCCTGCTTTTGTGGAACTGTAGGGCTCCTGTGAGTCCCTTGGACTGCAAGGCCATCCAACCGGTCAGTCCTAGAGGAGATCAACCCTGACTGCTCTTTAGAAGGCCAGATCCTAAAGAGGAAACTCAAATCCTTTGGCCACCTAATGAGAAGGAAGGAGTCCCTGGAGAAGAGCCTCATGCTGGGAAAGATTGAGGGCAAAAGAAGATAGGGACGACAGAGGTGGCTGGATGGAGTCACTGAAGCAGTTGGCGTGAGCTTAAATGGACTCCAGAGGATGGCAGAGGACAGGAAGGCCTGGAGGAACGTTGCCCATGGGGTCGCGATGGGTCGGACACAACTTCGCAACTAACAACAACAAGGCCTCGTAGCCGTTTGCAGCTTTCCTGGATTCCCTAGCTTCCTTAATACCTTTAAGCAGGAGTCTCCAAACTTGTCAACTTTATGACTTGTCGACTTGAACTCCCAGAATTCCTCAGGCAGTTGGGCCAGTCCACACGTTGTAAAGTTGCCAAGATTGGAGATCCTTGCAATAAAAGACAGCTTCTTGTGAGAGTTTCTCCAGGGTTTTTTAGTTGAGGAAGCAAAGGGTTTTTTACACCCCAGGGTTGCAGATTAATGGGAAGATACAGCAAGTTGAAAAGCACCACCCACAGAAATTCTAAATAAATAGTTTAAATAAATAAACTGGGGATAAAATCAAAAAGCAGAAACCTTGTTCTCCTGGAGAAATCACATGCAATGAATTGCAGGACAAATTTTTCCAGTCCAATGTTAATATGCACTTCCTTTATAGGCAGCTTGGGTACCCTGCTTCAAAAAATAAAAACAAAACATACAGATTAACATTTTGTAAATGAAAATAATCCACGACTGAAGATAAAATCCATACAAAACGTACACATTTTTGCATGGTCGGAAGGATGATCAGGGGAAAAATTCAAAAGCAGTTGGAACAATCTGTG
This sequence comes from Rhabdophis nuchalis, assembly GCA_039707465.1. Classification (NCBI taxonomy): domain Eukaryota; kingdom Metazoa; phylum Chordata; class Lepidosauria; order Squamata; family Natricidae; genus Rhabdophis; species Rhabdophis nuchalis. Next base: position 112,315,427 of record CM077648.1, read on the forward strand.
CAGGTTGTTTGGAAATCACAGATTTAATTCGGAAGCGGGATGGAGGAGGTTGATGTAGGCAAAACGGGAGAAAATTAGAAACAGATGGATTGGTCATCCTTTTGGTAGGTCTGATGTTCTGCATCTTGATAGGAAGGAGGCAAACGAGATCCCATAGCAAATATTTTAGGAATCAAACCATGTCCAGTTATGGGAAAACTTTGGGAACTAAACATAGGAAGAGGCTGGATCAGTGGTGGGTTTCTGCAGGCTCGCACCTACTCGCGAGAGCCGGTTGGTGAAATTTAGAGAACCGGTGAGAGGGGGTTCCACCGGCGTACCTGGAAGTAAGTCTAGCCCACCGCTGCCAATGACCCAACGGGAAGGAAAGGAAAGGGAAAGAAGGAAGGCAGGAAGGAAGGAAGGAAAGAAAGAGAGAGAGAGAGAGAGAGAGAGAGAGAGAGAGAGAGAGAGAGAGAGAAAGAAAGAAAGAAAGAAAGAAAGAAAGAAAGAAAGAATTTATCATCACAATTGAGTCCAAAATTTTGGTTGCTAAGCAAGAGCGTTGTTAAATGAGTTTCGCCACATTTTAAAAGGTGACCACTCCCACCCTGTCACATGACTGCCAAGCCACTCCCACAAAATAGGCCACACCTACAGAGTAGGTTCTAAAAAGTTTGAAACCCACCACTGGGCTGGATCATATAATTTCTCCCAACTTTTCATTGCTTCTCTTCCTTCACTGTTGCTTGCAGTAATGTTTTCCTTTCACGCAGTTCCTGCAGCGACTTAAGATGACTTCTCCAGCAAGAGGGAGCGCACGGTCCAGGAAAGCCTGCTGATCTTAGTTTGACCGCTTAGTTTGTGTGCTTTCTGTTAGCCAGAATGATATTTTTCTTGTTTTTTTTAAAGGCTGGGTACATATTGTACTCTTTCTGTGCCCAGTTGCTTGCGTGAGCTACAGGAGTGGTGTAGATCTAGGAATACCGCCCCCCCCCCCAACTCCACTCAATGGTCGTTGTCTGCATGAAGATATTTGACAGAACGGGGCAAGTGGTTGTGTGTGTGGAGAGCTCATAAACCAGGGGGGAATACAGGATGCCTTTCAGTTTTTGAAGCCTTGCATCAAAGTGGCATTTTTAAGGTGCAGCTTAAAATAATTATACTATTATGCTCTTGTAAACTGGTCAGAGCATACTAGTGAGACAGGCGGCATATAAATTTAATGGATGGATGGATGGATGGATGGATGAATGGATGGATAGGAGGGTGAGAAGGGAAGGGAAGGGAAGGGGAAGGAAGGAAGGAAGGAAGGAAGGAAGGAAGGAAGGAAGGAAGGAAGGAAGGAAACTAGGAAGATAAATTGTATATTTGACAAACTTGAACATTGGGCGCTATCTAACAAAATGAAATTCAATGGTGAAAAGAGTCAGGTTCTACATTTAGGCAAGAAAAACGAAATGCACAGGGACAGTATAGGTGGTACCTTGCTCAATAGTAGCAACTGTGAGAGGGATCTTGGAATCCTAGTGGACAACCATTTAGATATGAGCCAGCCGTGTGCAGCAGCTGCCAAAAAAGCCAACACAGTTCTAGGCTGCATAAACAGGGAGAGAATCAAGATCACGTGACGTGTTAATACCACTTTATAAGGCCTTGGGAAGGCCACACTTGGAATACGGCATCCAGTTTTGGTCGCCACGATGTAGAAAAGATGTGGAGACTCTAGAAAGAGTGCAGAGAAGAGCAACAAAGAGGATTAGGGAACTGGAGACTAAAACATAATGAAGAACGGTTACAGGAACTGGGTATGTTTAGTTTAATGAAAAGGTGAGACATGATAGCAGTCTTCCGATATCTCAGAAGAGGGAGTCAAACTATTCTCCAAAGCACCTGAGGGCAGAACAAAAAGCAATGGGTGGAAACTAATCAAGGAGAGAAGCAGCTTAGAATTGAGGAGAAATTTCCTGACAGAACAATTAACCAGTGGAGCCATTTGTCTGAAATGATATAGGGTTTCCTGCCTAGGCAGGGGATTGGACTAGAAGACCTCCAAGGTCCCTTCCAACTCTGCTATTGTATTATTGTATTATATGGATTCAGGATGGAAGACCTGAGTTTCTGACTGAGTTTTACGTTTGTGAGTGGGTCAGGAGAGAAGGAAAATTGAACATGCATTCAACTGAAGTCCAGCAGCTCCCAGGTTTTTTTTCTTGTATGTCAAGTTCTGGCTGGCTGAGAAGAGCAGGTAGAGTTGGGGTGGGTGGGTGGAGTTAAGCGTGTCATCAGTTTAGAGTCATCACATTCTCATAATCGCAATCCCTCCTGAATTCTCTTAATAATAATAATATTTAATATTTGTAAACCGCTCCCTCTCCCCATAGGGACTCGGGGCGGTGCACAGGAAGAATAAAAAACAATAAATATATACGAACATTTCTTTAAAAAACAAATTAAACCTAAACCTGTGCTAAAATTCCCCATTAAAACTAAGCTATACTAAAAAACTTCCCAATAAAACCCCAGAGACAGAGAGACTATCCTAGGCCGGCCAGACAGAAAAGATGTGTTTTTAATTTAAGACAGAAGGAGCGGAGGTCCGTGGTCGTCCTAATGTCGGGGGGAAGGTCGTTCCAGAGGGCTGGGCCCGCCACAGAGAGAGCCCTTCCCCTGGGTGTCGCCCGCTGACAAAGTCTAGTGGACGGCACCCGGAGAAGTCCCTCTCTGTGGGAGCGAATCGGCCGTGAGGATGTATGAGGCAGGATCCGATCCCGCAGATAGCTAGGACCCGAGCCATGGAGCGCTTTAAAGATGATAATTAACACCTTGAAGCGCACCCGGAAGACGACAGGTAGCCAGTGCAGCTCGCGCAAGAGCGGTGTTACATGGGTAAACCTGGCGGTTCCCATAATTGCTCGCGCGGCTGCGTTCTGGACTAGCTGAAGTCTCCGGGTGCACCTCAAGGGGAGCCCCATGTAGAGAGAGTTACAATAGTCCAGTCGGGATGTCACGAGCGCATGAGTGACTGTGCAAAGGGCGTCCCGATCCAATAGGGGGCGCAATTGGCGAACCAGGCGAAACTGGTAAAACGCCCTCCTGGCCACGGCTGTCACTTGATCTTCCATGGACAGCCAGGCATCCAGGAGGACACCCAAATTGCGCGCCCCATCCACAGGGGCAAGATGTTCGCCCCCTATGGCCAGCGATGGAGTGAGCTGGTTGAATCGGGCAGCCGGAAACCACAGCCACTCGGTCTTGGTCGGGTTGAGCCTGAGTCCGTTACTCCCCATCCAGATCCGCACGGCTTCCAGGCACTGGCACATCACCGCTACGGCATCGTTGGGATGGTTTGGGGTAGATATATACAGCTGAGTGTCATCAGCGTAAAGATGGTACTCTACCCCAAAACCACGGATGATCTCACCCAGCGGCTTCATGTATGTGTTAAACAGGAGAGGCGAGAGGACCGACCCCTGAGGCACCCCACATGTGAGGGGTCTCGAGGTCGACCTCTGCTCTCCTGCCAACACAAATTGCGATCGGCCAGAGAGGTAGGAGGAGAACCACCGTAAAACGGTGCCTCCCACCCCCAACCCCCCCAGCCGATGCAATAGGATACCATGGTCGATGGTATCGAAAGCCGCCGAGAGGTCTAATAGGACCAGGATGGAGGAACAACACCCATCTCTGGCCCTTATTCGGTGCCTATTTAGTTGACCCGATTCTTGTGCATGGCTTGAATAAATTTATGCTGCAACTTTACCAATAATCCTGATTCTTTTTTGCCTGACAACTGGCTGGTCTTTTGCAATCATGTTCCATTCATGTTCCGTTTTTCCCCCAGAAAAAAAAACGGATTATTAATAGACCAACCGTCTGCATCCCTGCCTGGGTCGTCAGCTGGTAACTTCTCAGCAAGACAGAGCTGGGCCTGCTGTCCTTCAGAATTAATATTCCTTCCTTCTTCCCCCCTGCCCCTAATTTTGGTCTTTTGAGCCTATCTTGATCTGTAAAGCAAGCCGGGCTTCCATTCACTCATAACAGTGGGCAGCTGTTCCTACAGCGTGCCTAATTGCTGTGCATCCACTACCGAACAGGTTCAGCCTTTAAAATGGACGGTGCTGTGCTCCATTTTTCCTCTTCGTCCGAGAGCTGGAAGGTGCCAGTCCATTTCATCCCTTGCAGTGACTTGCCTGGTTATTCGTTTTGTACATGCGTCCCTTCAGCGAAAGTCTCCTCCTCCGTGGGATGGCTGCTCTTTGTAAAAAGCACTCATTAACAGACCCAGCGTGGAGCTGTGGAGGATTTGAAATAGATGCATCAGGGCCTCTGTCCCTTTTCCACTGGGGGACGGTGGGAGTGGGAAGGAAGTGACTTTATGTGGGAACTAATTGCTCTGCACTCGCTGTTCACCTTTTCTAACCTGGCGCCCTGGGGCTGAGGTAGGATTTCTGCTCTACATGCAGAGTGTTGTAGAGAAAAAAAAAGGTAAATCTTTCCTAGATATGTGCTTTCTGAAACTTCTCTCTCCTCTCCCTCCCCCCTCTCCTCTCCTCTCTCCCTCCCCCTCCTCCCTCTCTTCTCCTCTCCCCCCCTCCCCTCCCTCCCCTCCCTCTCTTCTCCTCTCCTCCTTCTCTCCCTCTCCCTCTCCCTTCCTCCCCTCCTCTCTCCTCCCTCTCTCCCCTCCCTCTCTCCCCTCCCTCTCCTCCCCTCCCTCTCCTCCCCTCTCCCCTCCCTCTCCTCTCGTCCTCCTCCCTCTCTTCTCCTCTCCTCTCCCTCCCTCCCTCTCTTCCCCTCTCCTCTCCTCTCCCTCCTCTCCCTCCTCCTCCTCCTCCTCCCTCTCTTCCCCTCTTCCCTCCCCTCCCTCTCTTCCCCTCTCCCTCTCCTCTCCTCTCCCTCCCCTCCCTCCCTCCTCCTCCTCCTCCCTCTCTTCTCCTCTTCCCTCCCTCTATCTCCTCTCCTTCACTCTCCTCTCCTCTCTTTCACACACACAAATCTGGAGATTTACAGTGGGTGGGGAGGAAAGAAGACAGTACCAATAGAAAATAATTCCTTCTCCAGGTAGTCCTCAACCTATGACCCCAATTGAGCCTGGTAGGTCTCAAGAGAGTATCCAATGGTATGGAATTCCTGGAAATGACTAAGCCAAAATTCTTCACTGCTTTTTGCATTCGGATTATTTAATTTATTTATTTATGCCCAGGATTTGTATCCTGCCTAGTCCTGAGGGATTACAATAGATGAAAACATAAAAATTTTAAAAAAATTATAAGTACCATTAAATAAATGATTTGATAACTCTACTGTTCACATTCTTGATTTGTCTTGACTTCAACATTCCTGTAATCTTTTTGCTCTGCCATTTCTAAAGGTTTCTGGTTCTGATGATTCTTTCCTTAGGTTTTCAGTGCATTTGTGAAAGTGGTTGAGAATCAAGTCGAGATAGTTCTTGTTTAGTGACCAAAATTGGGTCTGGCAACTCTGTCATAACGCAGAACGGTTGGTAAGTGGGGAATCATGTGACTGGGCTTCCCATTTCCCTACCTCCCCCTTTGGAATGCTGGGGAAATTAGGAAAAAAAATGCTTGAATTTATATTTGTGCCTTGGTAAGGCCACACTTGGAATACTGCATACAGTTTTGGTCGCCACAATGTAGAAAAGACGTGGAGACTCTGGAAAGAGTGCAGAGAAGAGCAACCAAGATGATTAGGGGACTGGAGACTAAAACATATGAAGAACGGTTGCAGGAACTGGGTATGTCTAGTTTGATGAAGAGAAGGACCAGGGGAGACATGACAAGCAGTGTTCCGATATCTCAGAGGGTGCCACAAAGAAGAGGGAGTCAAACTATTCTCCAAGGCACCTGGGGGCAGGACAAGAAGCAATGGGTGGAAACTAATCAAGGAGAGAAGCAACTTAGAACTAAGGAGAAATTTCCTGTCAGTTAGAACAATTAACCTCTGGAACAGCTTGCCTCCAGAAGTTGTGAATGCCCCAACCCTGGAAGTCTTTAAAAAGATGTTGGATAGCCATTTGTCTGAAATGGTATAAGGTTCCTGCCCACGGAGGGGGTTGGACTAGAAGACCTACAAGGTCCCTTCCAACTCTGCTATTGTATTGTATTGTATTGTATTGTATTGTATTGTATTGTATTGTATTGTATTGTATTGTATTGTATTGTATTGTATTGTATTGTATTGTATTGTATTGTATTTGTTGGAGAGGAAGGAATTACAAAAGAGAAAGCAGGCACACAATGCTCCCTTTAGTTCCACCAACTCTTGACTTTAGGTTCATTTACTACCAATAAGTTGATTAACACTAAAAGGAACCGGACTTGGAAACAAACAACTTCTTAAACTTTCCAATATCTCGTTCAGCAATTTCAGGCTGTTGCTATGTGATAGAACTTTCTTTGAATATGAGCCAGCACTTTGGTGGCTGAATTCCTTCACATGAAAATGTCGCTACATCCTTAATGGACACTTAGTTGTAGGGCCATTGTATTATATGAATGTAGCTCAATGACTAGAGGTTCTAGAGTCCTACTCTCAAGGCAATGACAGGTTGAACATTGCTCACATCTCATGATGGACAGCATGTCTAGAGCAGGGGTCTCCAACCTTTGCAACTTTAAGTCTGAAGGACTTCAGCTCCCAGTCAGCTTTGCTGGCTGGAGAATTCTGGGAGCTGAAGTCCTTCAGACTTAAAGTTGCAAAGGTTGGAGACCCCTGCTCTAGAGGACCAGGGAAATCATGTTGGGTCACTAGTGGTGAGGCTGTAATGATGTGGACAATAAAAGAGAACTTTGCCCGATTCACTGGCTGATACTGGAGCCTGACTGAAAGGGATTGGCCTGCTGATACATCTATGTTCCCCATGGCAAGTCAAGAAAATTTAAAAAAATTGAGTAAAATATATAAAGGTATAGCACTGCATCCTTTGTTCATGAAAGTATGAAGCAACATCCAAGGGTTAATTCATAATTACGCCTCTACTGTGATTTATGGACCGGCATGTGAGTAATGCTTAATCTAATAATGTTGATTATTATTGTTCTTGTGATGGTAGTTTAAAATCAGCTCAAGCTTCATCCAAAATCTAGCAATTGACCAAATACGGCTGTAATATATCTATAGCAAAGCAAACAAAGCTGTTTGTTATAAGCTAAATGTTGTGAGGTCAAATAATTCTAATTTTCTCAGCTATTTTGACAGTTCCGTAGTTACAGCTCTTAAGGCTCCAATAATTATGAGGTGAAATATTGCTGGATGATTCCATGGTATTTCAATTGTTAAATCTCAATAGTTTATATTTTTTTCTACCGTGTTTCCCCGAAAATAAGACAGGGTCTTATTTTCTTTTGACCCCCCCCCCAAATAAACGCCTGGCCTTATTTTCGGGGAGGTCTTATTATTTTTGAGGTGCAGGAGGTAGCGAGTGTGGTCACCTCACAGCAGCTGCTGTGTTGCAATATTTTCAGGGAGGGGCTTATTTTCATGGGAGGGCTTATTTTAGCGCATGCACTCAAAAGCTCGATTGGGCTTATTATCTGGGGAGGTCTTATTTTGGGGGAAACAGGGTAGTTCTTTTGGAGTTATATTGTGGTTGGTATTGCCAGACCTGTAAAAAATGTGTGATTTCCCCCCCCCCTCCCCAACTATGGTGATATCTGGTGTGCTGTGTTCTAATATCAATCCACCTAAATCCAGAAATCTCATAAAATGGTTAATGTATGTGGTCGTCCTGGGTCACTTTTTCAATATTATGGTCATACCTTATATACATCATACATCCCTTAGCTTAGACCGATACGCTCCCACAGAGAGGGCCTTCTCTGGGTGCCATCGGCCGGACAATGCCGGCTGGCGACACCCAGGGGAAGGGCCTTCTCTATGGTGGGCCCTGCCCTGTGGAACGACCTACCCCCTGAACTCCGCACCATCACCGACCTCCGCCTCTTCCGCCAGTGTTTAAAAACACACTTATTTCATCAAGCCGGCCTAACATAGCCTCCGCTGGGACTAATATTAGATAGTTTTAAATGGGGGGTTTTAATTGGTTTTAGCGCAGGTTTTTTGTTATTTAATAGCTTTTAAATTAATGTATTTGGTACAATTTTTGTATGTTGTTTTAATTCCTGTGCGCCGCCCTGGGTCCTTTTTGGAGAAGGGCGGGATATAAATTGAATAAAATGAAATAAATAAATAAATAAATACCAATATCTTTGGGTATCAAACTCATACTTTTTGCATATATCTTTCATGGTGTCATCAGTTTGGGGGTTTGGATTAGTTTTTGTTCAGCCAACGCCACTTGCTTAGTAAGCCCAAGGATTAATGGTTTTTATTGTGTTACCACTCTCAGCATTGATTTTAGAATTTTTCTAATTCACTTGAGCAGGAAAACGAATTGTTTTATTTCTAAAAGAGTCAATTGTATGCAACTATCCTCTGTTGGTGCTTTGATTTTAGTAAAAATCTGGAGTTGATTCCATCTAAACATTCAGTTTTTTTCTTTGCTTTGTTGTCATGCTGCACACTTAAATCCAATCCAAATTTCATTACCATCAGTAAAGATTTGAACTGTTTCTACATGAGATTGTATCAGTGGTGAGATTCAAATTTTTTACTACCGATTCTGTGGACATGGCTTGGAGGGTGTGGCAGGGGAAGGATACTGCAAAATCTCCATTCCTTCCCCACTCCTGGGGGAAGGATACTGCAAAATCTCCATTCCTACCCCACTCCAGGGGAAGGATACTGCAAAATCCCCATTCCCTCCCCTCTCCTGAGGGAAGGATATTGCAAAATCCCCATTCGCTCCCCACTCCTGGGGGAAGGATACTGCAAAATCTCCATTTCTACCCCACTCCAGGGGAAGGATACTGCAAAATCCCCATTCCCTTCCCTCTCCTGGGGGAAGGATATTGCAAAATCCCCATTCCCTCCCCACTCCTGGGGGAAGGATATTGCAAAATCTTCATTCCCTCCCCACTCCTGGGAGAAGGATACTGCAAAATCCCCATTCCCTCCCCTCTCCTGGGGTAAGGATACTGCAAAATCTCCATTCCCTCCCCACTCCTGGGAGAAGGATACTGCAAAATCCCCATTCCCTCCCCACTCCTGCCGGAAAGATACTGCAAAATCCCCATTTTGCCTTGCAAGGTAAGATGAATTTGAATTTGAAGGTGTTTGTACTTGTAAACTGGCAGTGATTCCCCTTAACAGCTTGAATGTTGTCATCGGAGAAAGGGATTTGGATATGAAAGTGGCTGGTGTTGTTTCTTTTGTATTGCCTTTCTTGATTAGAAACATTTGAATTGTTTGCAAACCTGTCATATATTAATCTTTGCTGCAACGTTTTGTTGAAATGATTTGCAAGATAAGAATGTAAAAGGGATAGAAATGTGGGCCCAAATCCGTGACGTTCACCTTGGAAGTTTGCATTCTAGTTCTTTACCTTCCTTGTTTGTTCTTTTACAGTTTCTGCTCTTACTACTCTATTTTCCAAGTTTTGTTTATTTTACTATGCAGGAAGTCCTCAACTTACAGCTAGTTGCTTAGGAACCATTCAAAGTTGCAATGAATACATCCCCCCCCCCAAATTTTTAGAACCCAGTTCTAAAGTTCTGGTGGCCAGTCCCTCCTCCAGCAATCACATGATCACATTTCAGGTGCCTAGCCATTGGTCAGTATTTATGTCCATTTGCGGCTTTCTGCTGTCATGTGATTGTGATTTATGACATCCGACCACCACCACCCCGCCAAAATTGGCCTTCACTTCTAGTTTTTGGTAAAAACGCTCCATAGCGAACAATGGCTTTACTTTACAACCATAGATGCACTTAACAAGCACTGTCAAAAAAGGTTGTAAAATTGGGTCACTTGTGTAGTCTCCATTACAGTCATAAGTCAAGGACGATCTGTAGCTATTTAGTTCTATTTGGTTCCTCCAAAAGACTTTTCTGATATTTCTTCTTTTTTGTAGTGGGTTCAGTTGGTTTTATATTTCCAGTTAATCTTTGGGGAGAAAAAAATGATTTCAATATGCCAATTTTGTTGGCATGCTTGATCTTACTTCTAAGTTGCTCAGGTTTTGTTAGAAGCTCCTCCTCCCCTCCTCCTCCTCCACTACCACCACCATTTCTTCTATAAGTAGATTTTTAATCTCAGGGGTGGGATTCAGCCGGTTTGCACCACTTCGGGAGAACCGGTTGTTAACTTTCTGAGCAGTTTGGTGAAGCTCCTCCTCCCCTCTTCCTCCTCCCCTCCTCCTCCTCCTCCTCCTCCTCCACCACCACCACCACCATTTCTTCTATAAGTAGATTTTTAATCCCAGGAGTGGGATTCAGCTGGTTTGTACCACTTCAGGAGAATTGGTTGTTAACTTTCTGAGCAGTTTGTTGAACTGGTTGTTGGAAGAAATCATTAGTGCAGAGAACCAGCTGTTAAATTATTTGAATCCCACCACTGTCAATAGCCAATGTTCTTTGGGAAAGTTATACAATTGTTTAAACATACAATACAACATTAAAAATAGTGAAAACACTACCATATTAGAACAAGCAGTGCGATACTTAGGAACTTTGAGTAGAGCTACATCATGGCCTTATATTTTTTCCTGACACAATGAGGACTAGAAAGTAGCAATCAGAAATTTCTGACCTCCCCTGGGTAGTTGTTTAGGGACAGCTTCTTTATAACCTTCTCAAGAGACCAAAATAATGTTTAGAGTTGTGTTTTATTTAATCTACCAGTGAAAAGTAAGGTCCTAAGTGTAAGAGGCCTCCACATTTTTATGTCTTGAGCTGTGTTTTATTTTCCCCTAACCTTCTTTCTTAAAGACATTTCTGGCTGGATTGTTCATCTTTCATTTATTAACTCAGAACACCAGCGACTTTGCTTAGTATTTCTTTACACTGGGTATTTACGACTGTTTGCTCGAGACGTCAGTATTACGATACCCAACCCCATGTCAGGGTTGGATTCACTCCAGTTCATTCAAGGAAGTCTGTTTTTTTTTTAAAATCTGTCCTTTAAAGGCAAAAGTTGTTCCCTGTCTACTTCATTGTAGTAGATTATTGCAATTGACATTGCCTCTAGACCAGGGGTCTCCAACCTTTGCAACTTTAAGTCTGAAGGACTTCAGCTCTCAGACCTCTCTCAGACTTCTGGGAGCTGTAGTCCTTCAGACTTAAAGTTGCAAAGGTTGGAGACCCCTGCTCTAGACCCCTGCCAAGCCAAGGACTAAAATGAACTTCTTTCATGCTTTGTCATTGACGTTTCTCGGTCATCCAGGTAAAGTTGTTTGGCAGTTGAGTCATGGCAAACATGGTGTTCTGACCCAGCTCCCAAAATACGACAAACCCTCTGTAGCTGAAGCAATTATTCCTTTATTAAGAGCGCCAGCAGCCACGGCAAAATGTTTCTCTCGCAGGCTAACAAGTCCGTCTGGCCAGAAGATGAATGGTTGTCTATTCACCTCTGTCCCCTGCCTTTTATCCCCAGAGCTAGGGTGGGGCTTCGCTAGCAGCGGTGGCTCCTCCGTCCCAAGGACCGGCCCATAGATTTCCACTACTCCCCTCTCCTCTGCCTTCTCTGCAATTGCGCGTCAGGCACTGGACCCAGCTGTTCCTCCTCTTCCTCTGCTGTTGCTATCCTATCCTATCCTATCCTATCCTATCCTATCCTATCCTATCCTATCCTAAACTTTGCTTGTCAGATGCTGGTTGGGGAGATTGCAAATACTCCAATTGGCAAAATGCAGACTGGTTGTCAAGCAGCGAAATTGCGATCCTGTGACCATAGGAGGGGTGGTACGGCAGCTGTAATTTTAAGGATGGGTCATAAATCACTTTTTCCAATTCTGTCACAACTTAAAACCGTTGTTGAACGAAGAGTCACAAATTGAGGTCTACTGGTAATTTATCAGGAGACTTTAGTGAGTTTTTTTCCCCCCAGTGGAACATTTAAAACCCCAAAGTTTCCCATTTAAACTGCATGTTCAGCACTGAACCAGATCAACCAAAGATCTGATGAGGTATAAAACAGGAGTAAGATCAGCCGTTGTCCCTTTCCTTAGATTTTGCATGGGTTCTCCAGCTTAGTCTTTCTGCATCCTTGGGACAGCAGTTTTTTCTGACATTTGAGCTACTGGCAACCCAACAAGGGAGCTTTTTTTAAAACCTAGAATGCACTACAACATTTCAGAGCTTTAATTCTTCTTCTTCTTCTTCTTCTTCTTCTTCTTCTTCTTCTTCTTCTTCTTCTTCTTCTTCTTCTTCTTCTTCTTCTTCTTCTTCTTCTTCTTCTTCTTCTCCTTCTCCTTCTCCTTCTCCTTCTCCTTCTCCTTCTCCTTCTCCTCCTCCTCCTCCTCCTCCTCCTCCTCCTCCTCCTCCTCCTCCTCCTCCTCCTCCTCCTCCTCCATCATCATCTTCATCATCACTGGAGGCTTTCAAGAAGAGATTGGATTTGTCAGAAATAGTGTAGGCAGTGGTGGGTTCCTACCGGCTCAAACTGGTTTGGCTGAACCGGTAGTGGTTTGGTGGCCTGGGTTGCAGGAACCGCCAGTGACCCCGGCCTGCCACGCCCCCAAACCGGTTCTCCGGGCGGCGCTGTAGGCGCTACCATCTTGTTTTTCAGTCCTGCACATGCGCAGAACAATTTTAATTGTACTGTGCTTGTGCATGTAGCACGCATCAAGCGTGTGCACGCAGGCGGCGCCCACACAAGCCAACTGGCAGTAGTGCCTGCCGGAACCCACGCCCAAGCAGGAGACCCTGCCGGAACCCACCCCTGGGTGCAAGGTCTCCCGCTTGGGCGGAGGGGTTGGACTAGAATTAGACAACCTACAAAGCCCCTTCCAACTCTGTTAATCTATAAATACATTCCATTTCACTTTCTAGCTTGACAGTTTTCACTCGCCTGCTTACTTGTATGTTGTTTTAAATTACACATGTCCCTCGTTTGCCTTTCCTCCCCCCCCTCCCACTTCTGTTCCGTTTCTTCCGCTGCTGCTTCTAGCAATCAGATAAAAGTGGTAAAGCTCTCTTGTTGGTGTAGTGATGGTTAAATTTAAACCATCTGACTTGATTGTCTGTTTCATGGCCTGGGCTATAACAATCTGATTCTCAGGCCTCCATTGACGTCAGCCGAATGGCAAATTTCAAATACAACCTGTATTAGATTTTCACTATTAAGTTAACAATGCAAACTTTTTACAGATGCCTTACATAGAGGAGGCTGTTAACAGAAATATTACATTAATAAAAGTCAAGCCTGCAGACAAACATGAGCTGGTTTTCTTCTTTTGCCCATGTGTTTTTTTGGGGTTTTTTTGTATTTGTATTTTGGAATAAAGAGGCTTCTCATAGTTTGCCAGCCAAAAGGTCTTGTCTGTTTAGGGTCAGCCATAATTTTACTCGAACACTGATGCAGCATTTGAAATATACATCTCTTCAATGCTTGTTCCTACAGGCACCTTATTTTTTTTTTTAAACCATTTCCTAAAAAGGTACAGATTCACAGATACAGATAGTCCTCAGCAGTTTGTTTAGTGACCGTTCAAAGTTACAACGGCGCTGAAAAAAAAGGACCTATGATCAGTTTTTTGCACTTACGATACTTGTAGCATCCCCATGGTCATGTGATCAAAAGTCAGAGGCTTGGCAAATGACTCGTATTTATGACGGTTGCAGTGTCCCGGGAGGGGGAGGGGGAGTTGTTATCTAATCCAGCTTTTGCAACCTTCTAACGACCAAGGTCAATAGGGAAGCAGGATTCACTTAACATCAGTTTGACTAATTCAACGACTATAGAGGTTCATTGTGGCAAGAAAGGTCATAAAAATGGGACCAACTCACTTGACAAATGTTTCACTTAGCAACAGAAATTTCGGGCTCGGTTGTGGTCGTAAGTCGAGGACTTACCAGCCAGCTTCCGACAAGCAAAGTCAATGGCGGAACCCAGATTTGTTTAATTGCCGCGTGATTGACTTAACAACTGCAAAAAACAACAACCTAGAAACTCAGGCGTGATGTAACAATTGCCTTGCTTAGCAATGGAAATTCCGCTACCGAGTGTGGTCGTAAGTTAAGGAGAAACTGTACTCAAGGTATCAATTGATAAGCTTGTTATATCAGTTATTGATCATTGTTTATGTTACTCTTGTTTGTATCGTTTTTCAATTTCTTGCATTAAATACACATGAGAATCCACATACATCTTCTTCTATATATATATATAAATGGCTGTGTGTGTGTGTGTGTATGTGTGTGTATGTGCATACTGTATATAAGTATGTTCCAGCATAACTCTAGAACGTCTCGAGCAATTTCAACCAAACTTGGTACACAGATGACTTACTCTGGAATGACCTCCCCCCAGACCTTCGTACTATCACCGACCTTCGCCTCTTCCGCCGGACACTAAAAACATATCTCTTCCATATGGCCGGCCTGGCATAGCTGCTACAGCTATGTTATTGTTAGAGTTGGGTTTTAAATTAATTGTTTTCTTTTTTAGCACGGGCTAAATTATTTAATTTTAGTTGTGTTTTTTTTTAATATTGAAAAAGTTTTATTGAGTTTTACAATTTTTTTTAACAAAAAGGGTAGGGTAAGGTGAGTTGAAAAGATATTTTGAGAACTTTCACGTCGGGAACGTTGGCCCCTCCCGGGCTTCTTAATAAGACATTGGCAATACATTTTTCAATAATACAACAAGGTGAAAATAAATGCATACATATAAATTCTAAATTCTATGCTGGCAGTCGTGTACAAACATCCAGATAAAAATTATACTGTATTAATAAAAGTAAAAATAAAAGTCATTTTTTAGATCTAAGTCTCTTAGCAATTGTGTCTTCTTGTTCTCCTTCCTGGCCCCCAGTGGGCGGGGCTGTGGCCCCCTCTGCCCCTCCCGGATCTTCCCCCAGGGTAGAGGAATGTTTTTTAAGAAAGGCTTCCGCCTCAACAACTGTTTTAATCCTTACTCTTCCTCCTTCCCAGAACACCAGCATCCCTTCCGGCATCGCCCACTTAAACCAAATCCCGTGGTTAAACAATTTTTTAGATAAGAAGGAATATTTCCGTCTCACCTCTCTAATCTTTTTTGGGATCTGCTTCAAGATAGCGACTTCCTTTTGTTGGTAAATTAACGGACCCTCCCTCTGCGCCTTCAAGATTCCCTCCCTAGTCGACCTTCTAACAAATTTAATATGTATCTCTCTGGGTACTTCATTTATCCTGGCATATGCTGAATTTATTCTGTAGACAAGGTCAATGTCCCCCCTGATCTCCTCTTTGGGTTTGTGTAAATAGTCTGATAAAATTGTACTCATGAGATCAGGAAGGCATTCACCAGATTTCTCAGAAACATTCTGAAATCTTAAAAAGTATGACATCCTCTCAAAATCCATCCTAGACATATGACCAGACAAATCTCCAATTTCAGTATTAATATTTTTAAGTTCTCCCTTTGCCCCAGCCAGCCCCACTTCCAACTCCTCGGTCTTCTGTGTATTCTGCATTAATTTTTTCTGTGTCTCCAAAAGTTCAAGTTTAGTGCTGGTATGATCTTTTCTAAATTCTCTGATTTCCAGCACCAAGGAGTTTAACACTGTTTCCATAACTGTCATTCTCTCTTCCAATCCTGGATTTCCTGGTTGTTTTTTTGAAGCCATGGTAAGCTGTTTAAGTCAGTGCCACTAAGATGGCGTTTTTTGGGTGCGGCCGCTGGAGCAAATCCCGGGAAAGAAGTTCAGAAAAGTTGTAAAAAAGTTATAATGTCCAGAGAGCAAAACACTTTCCACTGTCAATTATTAAGACAAAGAAGGCAATCCAGGGAAGGAATCAATTAATCCAGAAAATCCTCCGTTGATAGAAGGAGGCAATCCAAATCACAAAGGGGTGTTGGTAATTTTCCATAAAAAAATAGGCATTCAGGAACAAAGGGCAGCCATCTTCCACCACCCACTCTGGCAGCCAGCCGGAGAAAATAGCAAAGAAAATTGTTTCAGTAAAGCCGGACTTAGATACATTGTATGAAAACAAGCCGCGGAAGACTTTCACTAGTTCCGCAAAAGTCCGGATGCGAAATATCCACTCCCTGCATTCCAGGAGCCATTTCTGCGCGCCGCTGTTATAAATCCGAGGGGGGGGGGTTAACAAACAAACACCCCCCTCCACGTTTCTCTCATCCAAAGCCGCCAGCAATAAAGTTAAAGTCACTTACGCTCCACCTCGCATTCAAAGCCCCGGCAAAGCCATCCGGCCCAATCGCTCCGTTCTCTCCAAATCAATCAATTGTTGCCGTCCTCCGTTGGCGAAGGGAACCAAGCCCCCCGCAGCATGTCTTCTTCCACCTAGACCGAAGACAAGGACTGTTTCCCGGCTGCCGCCAGGCTGAACATGTCCAGGCAAGCCAGCCCTACGGAGGGTCCCCCCAAAAAAGGCGCACCCCGCCCCGTTTGGGGCAGAAAAAAGAACAAAACGGCGGACGAACCCCAAGGGTCGTCCGTCGCCGCCAGGAACAGGAACAGGAAGTCCTAATTTTAGTTTTAACATTTGTAGAATTTTGTATTGTTTGTATTTTTAGATTTTTAAATTCCTGTGCGCCGCCCTGAGTCCCATTTTGGGAGATAGGGCGGGATAGAAATCTAATAAAAGTTAAAGTACTCTCTGGAAACTAATACTGTGGGGGTAAGACACCCCCAACATCCCTCAGGATGTGTGTTCTGTTAGGATACAGCATGTTGTGCCTTAAAATGACTTCTACTGTACTGCTGTAAAATGGCATTTACTGTGCAGCGCAGTGACGCTTCACAGCTCCCTCTGGTAAGGGAGAAAATCCAACATTAGAAATTACGTTTGGTCTGGACATTTCCCTCCTATAAATAAATACCCAGGCAATGCCGAGTTATCAGCTAGTTTTCAATATAAACACATACATCAAGAAAATTAATGCTGAAATTATTTTATATGCATTTTTTCCACCCTATTACATTCCTAGACTCCTTCAACTCTTCAATGTATTCACTTCTATTTTAGCTTTCTGTAAACATTCCTCTGATTTTTTCCCCTTGAAATCTTCATAGTTGAGGAAGACCAGATTAACAAGGATTGGTGCCTACATTTTGATACCAGGGGTTAAGGGGGGAAAAGAAGAGCAGTTGTTTCCTGGGCAAATTGGACTTCAGTCCCTAGGCTGCCAAGTACTTAGAAAATATTTTGAATTCCGTTGCTTCATCAAAAAATGACAAGTTACCCCTGCGAAAATACCCTTGGGGTTTTCTAATTTGATTTTTTTTTTTTGACAGTGGTGCTTTTCAGTGTTTAACCCAGCTCAGAAATGAGAAATGGTGTCTGCTCACTGTTTTAGTTGCTGGCATAATGTAGAAGTTGGATATGAGAAACCTCAAGAGGAATAAGTGGAGCCGTCTTTCATTCTCTCTCTCTCTGGAGTTTTGATTATAAATTATGTTAGATCACAAGCAGAAAACTTGTGAATCTCAGAACCCAAGACTTAAATTCCCGTCAGCCTGAACTATTAAGAAGCATCAATAAACATTTAGAGCAGGGGTTCCCAAACTTGGCAACTTTAAGACTTGTGGACTTCAACTCCCAGAATTCTCCACCCAGTCTTAAAGTTGCCAAGTTTGGGAACCCCTGATTTAGAGAAACATCTACACGTGGTTTTACTATGCTAGGCTTAATATGTAGCTGCCGTCTGTTCATTCATTCCATTTCCTATATATTCATGTGGCCCTTATTACGTTGAGAGATTCCATTCCAGCTGAATAACCACGAATAGCAAGATAACAGCTAAGAAGATGGTGAAAAAACACATTTTGACATTTTCAATGAGCTCGGGAAAACATAATAGTGAACCTAGATTCAAATGTTTTGTTTGTTCCATTTATATAGCTGTCCATCTCACTTATGTGACTTCCTAAAACATAATCCAAGTGTGCACCCCATAAAGTAATGCATTACATTTCATTACTTTACATTACAAACAATGCTACCATGTTACAGGCTCCATTCCCTCACTGGCTCTCCAGGCGCAATGGCGAAACTGTGCCTACAAGGCTTTCCAGTGTCCCAGTAAGCCCTAACCAGGGGTGGGCTGCTGGGGGGTTCGCAGAGTTTTGGGAGAACCTGTAGCTAGGATTCTGTGCAGTTCAGAGAACCTCCAAATCCCACTCATGTCTGGCCCCATCTACCCTGCCCCTCCCAGGAGTCCCCACGCGGCCCGTTTTGAATGCAGGTAAGTGCAGGGCATGTGCGGAGGCTCAGGGAGAGTGAAAAACGGGCCTACTGGAAGTTCAGGAAGGGCCACTGGAAGTTTGGGAAGGGCCACTGGAAGTTCAGGAAAGGCCTGCCGGAAGTTCAGGAAGGGCCACTGGAAGTTTAGGAAGGGCCACTGGAAGTTTAGGAAGGGCCACTGGAAGTTCAGGAAGGGCCACTGGAAGTTCAGGAAGGGCCACTGGAAGTTCAGGAAGGGCCACTGGAAGTTTAGGAAGGATCTATCGGAAGTTCAGGAAAGGCCTGCTGGAAGTTTAGGAAGGGCCACTGGAAGTTCAGGAAGGGCCACTGGAAGTTCAGGAAGGGCCACTGGAAGTTTAGGAAGGGCCACTGGAAGTTCAGGAAGGGCCACTGGAAGTTTAGGAAGGGCCACTGGAAGTTCAGGAAGGGCCTATCAGAAGTTCGGGAAGGACCTACTGCAAGTTCGGGAAGGACCTACTGCAAGTTCGGGAAGGGCCCACTGGAAGTTCAGGAAGGGCCACTGAAAGTTTAGGAAGGGCCACTGGAAGTTCAGGAAGGGCCACTGGAAGTTTAGGAAGGGCCACTGGAAGTTCAGGAAGGGCCAATGGAAGTTCAGGAAGGACCTACTGAAAGTTCGGGAAGGGCCCACTGGAAGTTCAGTAAGGGCCACTGGAAGTTCGGGGAGGGCCTACTGGAAGTTCCAGAGGGCCTACTGGAAGTTCCAGAGGGCCACCGTAGCCTGGGGTGGCCGTTTTTGCCCTCCCGGAGACGCGAGGAAAGCCTCCAGAGCCTGGGGAGGGCAAAAATCGGTTTTTGTCTATTCCTGCTAACTAGGCTTTTGGTTAGATCCTTCAGGGCTGCTGTTCATAGAAGATAACACAATAAACATTTTAAGAGTTAATGGTTAAAAAAACAACCCAGCATTTGTGCACCTGAACATCTATCTGTCTAATTTTAACGAGAAAGAGAGAGAGAGAGAGAGAGAGAGAGAGAGGGTGGGATGCTTTTGTGACTTCTGCAGTGCAGGAAAAATGACAAACTAACGAATTAATTTATCTTTATTAATTTGGTCTTGCAAACGGACTAGTCCCTTGACCCGAAAGAGAGACGATTTCGTCATACAGATCCAAAATGGTGGCGGCCTGGCGGCAGGGAAGGGACCGGTTCAGGGGTGTGGCAGGCCTGCGTCGCTACCGCGTCTGCATCCCAGGCCTCCATTCCACCACCGGTTTGGTCGAAATTGGCCGAACCGGGAGCAACCCACCTATGGAGTTTTCCCCATAAATTGATTTGCATTATATTTATCTTGCTGCCTTTTTGATGCTAAGCAAAAAAACTGCCCTGAGGCCTTTAGATACTAATCTTGAATGCCTTCAGTGTCCTACTTTTTTATAAGAACTTAAGGGGGGAAAATTTCAATTCTAGCATTACATCAGCTGGGGATTCCTCGTTCATGGGGAATAATTGCAATCCCCGATCCCCATCACGAATGGGGTTCAATGGGTTACCCACACCTGTCGGCGTAGGGTATACACACGCTGAGCCAGTCATGCCTTGGTAAGGCCACACTTGGAATATGGCATTCAGTTTTGGTCGCCACAATGTAGAAAAGATGTGGAGACTCTAGAAAGGGTGCAGAAAAGAGCAACAAAGAGGATTAGGGGACTGGAGGCCAAAACATATGAAGAACGGTTGCAGGAACTGGGTATGTCTAGTTTAATGAAAAGAAGGACTAAGGGAGACATGTTAGCAGTGTTCCAATATCTCAGTGGCTGCCACAAAGAAGAGCGAGTCAAGCTATTCACCAAGGCACCTGAGGGTAGAACAAGAAGCAATGGGTGGAAACTAATCAAGGAGAGAAGCAACTTAGAACTGAGACATTTCCTAACAGTGAGAACAATTAACCAGTGGAACAGCTTGCCTCCAGAAGTTGTGAATGCATCAGCACTGGAAGTCTTTAAGAAGATGTTGGATAGCCATTTGTCTGAAACGGTATAAGGTTCATGCCTAGGCAGGGGGCTGGACTAGAAGACCTTCAAGATCCCTTCCAACTCTGCTATTGTATTGTATTGTATTGTATTGTATTGTATTGTATTGTATTGTATTGTATTGTATTGTATTGTATTGTATTGTATTGTATTGTATTGTATTGTATTGTATTGTATTGTATTGTATATAAGTGAGGAGTATACAATTATCCACTGCTCTTTCCAAAAAGCATTTGCAGCTTGCGGGGGCAGTGTGACACCGGCAAAGGACCACAAAGGTCCCTCAATAACTCAATTTCTTTGTTCTCGAAAGTGCAGAGTGACCCTCTGATTTTATAGCGCAGTCCAGCTTAAATTTCATCATCCAACACCCCCACTTTTTTTTGTTTTGTTACGTATCGTATTCAGCAAGAGTTGTTTTGTAAAAATGTAGGTATGGAAGAAGGTGTGAACAGCACAGAATAGTGTATCTCAGCACTGAGGATTTGGCCGCTGGGTTAGAACATACACATCATGTGCCATGAACTGTGTGACTTGTCACTTATCGTCCATCTATTTAAGATAAATAACAGCTGTAATTCTGACAAGTGCTCAGAAAAACACCATACAATTCACACTTGAGTTCCTTGCCATAAATAAGGAGAGGGTGTGAATGGGTAGGAGGAAGCAGGCATTCTCACATTAATCACTTGCTATGTTAATATTATATTTACCTGAGAAGGTGTCCTGGAAGGCAAGGCGTTCTTCCTATGAATAGAGGATCGTGTTTCTTCGTCACAAAATTATTTGCGGTTTTTATCTATACCCACCCATTTCAGAGGAGCTCCCTGGAGGTTACCATCATGCTAAATCTCTTACAACACACACCATTGCCCTTAAAGAAAAAAGGGAGGAAAATCAGAATATACAGCTACTACCCCTAAGAAAAGGATTAGGTAGAAAAAGGTTGATTCTATGACATAGGCTGGGACAGAGCCCAAAGTCACCCAGTGGGGTTCTCTGATTGAGGATTTAACCCAAATTTGCCTATCCTAATTCATCACCTTCACACTATTGTCATTACCCAAGAGTTAGCGATTGGCGCAAAGTCACCTGCGTCTCCCCAATCCTATGCCCAGCATCTGAGCTTCTACCTCTCATTGGTACAGGAAGTCCTCGACTTACAACAGTTCATTTAATGACCATTCAGAATGACAACAGCACTGAAAAAATGACTTGCGGTTATTTTTCACACACTCACAACCGTTGTAGCATCCCCATGGTCACATGATTGACATTTGGATGCTTGACAACTGATTCCCATTTATGACAGTTCCAGTGTCCAGGAATGTTATGATCCTCTTTTGCAAAATCAACAGGGACACAAGATTCACTTAACAACGGTTTTTAATTTAAGAACTGCAGTGATTCACTTAGCAAATGTGGTTGAGGCAAGTTGTAAAATGGAGCAAAATGCCCTTAACAGATTTCTCACTTAGCAACATCAATTTGGGTCTCCCTTGTGATCGCGAATTGAGGATGACAATTTTGTACCTCTGCACTATGAAGTAACCCCTCCCTCAAAGCATCTTGGATAGTTTTAACACGAATTATTTTCGCGTGAACTAATTTGCTGGCATTTTTCGTTTTATGGGCGAGTATTTTTAGTCTTGCATGTCGTCATGGAAAAGCACATCAAAAAATGGGTTAATAATGTAAATAAAGCAGTTTTGCTTTCTTTAATTGGATCCTTTGTTGGGTGAACACAGGAAAATCTTACCTGCTAGGCGGTGAAGAAGCCAATAACACTGAAGAAAATGACAAGAATATTGAATTAGCACCTAAAGGAAGAAGAAGAGAGAGGCTGTGCACAAATGGTGTTTTTGTTTTAATAAGAATTTAGCTAAACAACAAAGGTGAATCAAGCATTATTATTCATGATTGGTAACACTTGCAAGAAGAAATACAATAATACAATAGCAGAGTTGGAAGGGACCTTGGAGGTCTTCTAGTCCAACCCCCTGCCTAGGCAGGAAACCTTATACCATTTCAGACAAATGGCTATCCAACATCTTCTTAAAGACTTCCAGTGTTGGGGCATTCACAACTTCTGGAGGCAAGCTGTTCCACTGATTCATTGTTCTAACTCAGGGATGTCCAAACTTGGGAACTTTAAGAGTTGTGGACTTCAACTCCCAGAATTCCCCAGCCAGCCATCTGGCTGGGGAATTCTGGGAGTTGAAGTCCACAACTCTTAAAGTTCCCAAGTTTGGACATCCCTGTTCTAACTGTTAGGAGATTTCTCCTCAGTTCTAAGTTGCTTCTCTCCTTGATTAGTTTCCACCCGTTGCTTCTTGTTCTGCCCTCAGTTGCTTTGGAGAATAGTTTGACTCCCTCTTCTTTGTGGCAACCCCTGAGATATTGGAACACTGCTATCATGTCTCCGCTAGTCCTTCTTTTCATTAAACTAGACATACCCAGTTCCTGTAACCATTTCTCATATATTTTAGCCTCCAGTCCCCTAATCATCTTTGTTGCTCTTCTCTGCACTCTTTCTAGAGTCTCCACATCTTTTTTACATCGTGGTGACCAAAACTGAATGCCGTATTCCAAGGGTGGCCTTACTGAGGCATTATAAAGTGGCATCAACACTTCACGTGTTCTTGATTCTATCCCTCTGTTTATGCAGACTAGAACTGTGTTGGCTTTTTTGGCAGCTGCTGCACACTGCTGGCTCCTATTTAAATGGTTGTTCACTAGGACTCCAAGATCCCTCTCACAATTACTACTGTTGAGCAAGGTGCCACCTATACTGTCCCTGTGCATTTTGTTTTTCTTGCCTAAATGTAGAACCTTGCTCTTTTCACCATTGTGCCCAACGTTCAATGTTCAAATGACTGTATTTATCATGAGAACATTAATAAATATACATTGCAGGTGTTTTATGGTTTGTTATGAGAACTTAAGTGTGACTTGTTTTTTGGGGGGGGATGGGGAGGGGGGAAATCTAGTAAATTAATTTCTGGGTTATTGTGCAAATTGGCATTATTTCCAAGCAGCAGGAAATTGGATTAGTCAGGGTTTTTTTTTCTCCCCAGCTTTCTCTTATAAAGTTTGGGGATTTTTATTTTATTTTATTTATTTATTTTATTTTATCAAATTTATATACCGCCCTATCTCCCCGAAGGGACTCAGGGCGGTGCACAGAAATATAACAAACAAATACAATACAATACAATACAAAACAGTTTAAAATGAATTAAATTAGGGTCTGTGCTAAAAATTTGGATTAGAAAAGGTTAAAATCAATTAAAACTTTACCCATTAAAACTAAGCCAGGCCGGCCTCTTGAAATAGATGTGTCTTTAATGCCCGGCGGAAAAGGCGTAGGTCCGTGATGGTACGAAGGTCAGGGGGTAGGTCGTTCCAGGGGGCAGGCCCCGCCACAGAGAAGGCTCTCCCCCTGGGAGCCACCTGTTGGCATTGTCCGGCGGATGGCACCCTGAGGAGGCCCACTCTGTGGAAGCGGACAGGTCTAAGGGAGGTATGTGGTAGGAGGCGGTCCCGCAAGTAGCCAGGTCCCGTGCCGTGGAGCGCTTTAAAGATGGTTACTAGCACCTTGAAGCGCACCCGGAAGGCCACAGGCAGCCAGTGCACCTCGCGCAGGAGAGGTGTTACATGGGAGTATCGAGACACTCCCACGATCCCCCGCGCGGCCGCATTCTGGACTAGGTGGAGCCTCCGGGTTCACCTCAAGGGGAACCCCATGTAGAGAGCGTTGCAGTAGTCCAGGCGGGAGGTGACGAGCGCTTGAGTGGCCGTGCGTAAGGCGTCACGATCTAGATAGGGGCGCAACTGGCGTATCAGGTGAACCTGATAAAAGGCCCCCCTGGTTACGGCCGTCACGTGGGTCATCCAATGACAGCCAAGAATCCAGGAGGATGCCCAGATTGTGAGCCCTATCCGCGGGGGCCAGTGGCTTGCCCCGATAGCCAGAGATGGAACCAGCTGACTATATCGTGACGCCGGGAACCACAGCCACTCGGTCTTGGATGGGTTGAGTCGGAGTTTCAAAGGCAAGAGGCCCAAATCCAAACAGAGGTCAACTGAGGAGAACATGTTAAGGCTGACCCAGCTGATTTGAAAGCAGCTTGGCACCTGGCAGAGAAAAAAATGATAATTAGAACGCCAAACTTAGATGGCGTTTTTGGTTTTTTTTAAAAAAAAAATCTAACATTCTTGGAATGATAAGCGCATTTCATTTATCTTGAAATGCCAACCCTCTCTCTGCATCACCCTTTTCCTTTCTGTGCCACACAGTCAACAGTATTGTCTTGAAAAACAACTTTGGTAAACTTAAAAGGCGTAACATATTTTTTTTATCTTCAAAGTGCAGAGGCTTGCTGTTGGTTTTCCTCTACAGATGTTTGGGTCTGCCACAATTACGCATTTATTAGAAAAAAATGACCTTGTTTAATCATTTGCTTGATTTTTATCTGGATTTAAATTGGATTAACGCTGTTTTGCTTACAGTTGGCATTTTTTCTTTTATATTTGTGAGCTGGGTTGATTGTCTAACAGCTAAAGCAGTATAAATCCCATAGTGAACCAGCCAATCAATAAAATCCCTCACTGTTGGTGTTATACATTGAAGACACCAAACTGTCTCTCCTGCCATGGATTGCCAAAAGCTTGCTTTCTTAGAATAGAATAGAATAGAATAGAATAGAATAGAGAGAGGCTGTGCACAAATGGTGTTTTTGTTTTAATAAGAATTTAGCTAAACAACAAAGGTGAATCAAGCATTATTATTCATGATTGGTAACACTTGCAAGAAGAAATACAATAATACAATAGCAGAGTTGGAAGAGACCTTGGAGGTCTTCTAGTCCAACCCCCTGCTTAGGCAGGAAACCCTACATCACTTCAGACAAATGGTTGTCCAACAACTTCTTTAAAAGCTCCAGTGTTGGGGCATTCACAACTTCTGGAGGCAAGCTGTTCCACTGATTAATTGTTCTTGTTTCATTGATTTTGAAAGAATAATAGAATGACAAGAGCGGGAAGGGACCTTGGAGGTCTTCTAGTCCAACCCCATGCCTAGGCAGGAAGCTCTATACCGTTTCAGACAAATGGCTATCCACCATCTTCTTAAAGACTTCCAGTATTGGGGCATTCACAACTTCTGGAGGCAAGCTGTTCCACTGATTAATTGTTCTTGTTTCATTGATTTTGAAAGCCATTCTTTGAATTATTTATTTATTTATTTATTTATTTATTTATTTATTTATTTATTTATTTATTTATTTATTTATTTATTTCCCACATTTATTATTTTCATGAATAAGGCAAAGCGGTGAACATACCTAACACTCCTTCCTCCTTCTATTGTTCCCACAACAACAGCCCTGTGAAGTGAGCTGGGCTATAGATAGAGCGACTGGCCCAAAATCACCCAGCTTCATGCCTAAGGTGGGTCTAGAACTCACAGTCTCCTGGTTTCTAGCCTGATGCCTTAACCGCTAGATCAGTGAAGGCTAACCTTTTTCGGCTCGCGTGCCAAAAGCGGGGGAAATGCAGGGGGGGGGGGTCGTGCGTGGGCATGCCACACCCATAATGCTATGTGCGTGACCCCCTGCTTTTGGCATGCTTTTTTTGCCCTCCCCAGGCTCCAGGGTCTTTCTAGGAATCTGGGGAGGGTGAAAACAGCTTCCCTTCCCCACCTCCAGAGGTTGCAGGAGCTTCCCGTGCTCTCAGAAATGGTTCCGCATGCCACCTGTGGCACCCGTGCCATAGGTTCGCCATCACTGCGCTAGACCAAATTGGCTTTTCTTGCATTTCCTATATAGGGAGATGCAGGCGGTCTCTTTTAATAGAGAGGCCGCGCTTGATACGGCGCCATGCCTGGAGGAGGAAAAGCTGGCATGCCATATGGGTTGTGTGCATTTTTTTGTTTGCGAGTCAATCTTAATCTGAGTACTTTCTTAACAGCCTTCTGAGCAGTGACCCAATTTGAAACAGGTTCATTGTTGCTCTTTGCCTTCCACTTGCCTCCCCACAGCCATCATCCTTTGCAATAGGTTGAGCTGGAAGATGGCCCATTGAGTGTCGGGGTTTGAGGGTGGCCTCCGGGTTGGATCTTAGCATGCCAGGCAGGGGTGGGCTTCAAAAATGTCAGCAACAGGTTCTCTGCCCAGTTTGCTAGGTGGGTGTGGCCCAGTCAGCCTCCAGCACTATAATTAATAATAATAATAATGTATTATATTTATAAACCGCCCCCTCTCCCCGAAGGGACTCGGGTGGTGTACAGGAAAATTAAAAAACCATCTAAAAACATACAATACACACAAAATTAAAAGCGAATTAAACTACCCTGTACTAAAATTTAAGAACCTTAAAATTACTACCCATTAAAACCCAACTGACAATTTGACAAAACAGACTGGGGTGAGAAGCGTAAATTAAGCCAAGCCGGCCTGATGGAACAGATGAGTTTTTACTTTTTGGCGGAAGGCGCGGAGGTCCATGGTCGTTCTAATATCTGGGGCTAGGTCGTTCCAGAGGGTTGGGCCCATCACAGAGAAAGCCCTTCCCCTGGGCGTCGCCCGCTGGCATTGCCTGGTGGACGGCACTCGGAGAAGTCCCTCTCTGTGTGAGCGAATCGGCCGAAGGGATGTATGGGGCAGGATACGATCCCGCAAATAACTAGGTCCTGTGCCATGGAGCGCTTTAAAGATGATAATCAACACCTTGAAACGCACCCGATAGGCCATAGGCAGCCAGTGCAGCTCGCGCAGGAGTGGTGTTACATGGGAGTATCTAGTAACTCCCATAACTGCCCGCGCAGCCGCGTTCTGGACCAGCTGTAGTCTCCGAGTGCATCTCAATGGGAGCCCCATGTAGAGAGTGTTACAGTAGTCCAGACAAGACGTCACAAGCGCATGAGTGACCGTGCGAAGGGTGGGGGGATGACATTTTCACCTTCCCCAGGCTCCAGAGGCTTTCCTTGAGTCTCCGGGAAGGCGCAAACTGCCTCCCCCAAGTTCTGGAGGCCCAGAACTTCCAGGAGACCCATTTTCCCCCTTCCTCGGGCCTCCACATGGGTCCTGCACTTACCTCGCATCCAAAACAGGCCGCGTAGAGATTCCTGGGAGGGGAGGAGTGGGTGAGGCCAGCCAGGGGTGGGATTTGGAGGTTACCGCCCATAATGTTAGCTAGAGGTTCTCCTGAACCTAGGTGAACCCCTGGATATAGGTTGGTTTTTTTGTGCATTTTAAAACCTCAATCCTCTAGCCCAGGGGTCTGCAAAGTCGGCTCTTTTAAGACTGGTGGACTTCAACTCCCAGAGTTCACCAGCCAGCATAGCTGGCTGGGGAACTCTGGGAGTTGAAGTCCACAAGTCTTAAAAGAGCCAACTTTGCAGACCCCTGCTCTAGCCGAACCCAATTTGCTGCCTTTTAAAGCAGCCAGCAGCTTGTGGGCTTACTGGCACTTAGGCCACTATAATTATTATTTAATTCTCCCCACCCCTTATATATTTGGATGTGAATTGATCTGCCTTGATTTCAGTATTTGGACTGGTAGTGAAAAAAGAATTGTCTTGAATGGGGCATATTTACATGAGGTTGTGGAAAAGGCACATATAAAGCTTGGGGAAATATATACCGTATATTCCGCTATATAAGGCGACTGGGCGTATAAGACAACCCCCTGCTTCCTGGCACCCATGAGCTGGCTGAAGGCCTCCGCGCTGCCGGGCTTTCGTAGTTTGAGCTCAGCGCCTTCCTCCTCCAGACAGCCAGCCAGACCTTACTAAGCCATCCCAGCGCTCATCCATCCACATGCCCAGGCGAGGCGCGCCGAGGTTATCGATTGAAAGGCTGGCATCTGCACAGGTGGCGGTACGGCTTTTTGCTTGGCGACGCTGCTTTTCCTTTTGGTTTGGTTTTTTGGTATGGCCTTCCTTATACCCGGCGTATAAGACGACCCCCGATTTTTGAAACAATTTTTGGGGCTTAAAAAGTCGTCTTATACGCTGGAAAATATGGTATATATATTTTAATAAAGGTGGTCAAACTGGAGCCAGGCTCGAAACAAAACAAAACAAGCACAGTGGCCTCTGCTCCCCCTGCTACCTTAGTGAATATATAAACGTTTCCCAGCCGCCCAAAGTAAATGTCAGGTTGTTTCACGAAGGCCAGAAGGAAATAACATCTGACACTTGGATCCACCATCCCAGCCGGCTGCGTGTCGCTTTTCATGCCCTCTAGTTCTGTGCTTTCTCAGGTTTTTTGGGGATACCTTTGGATTGGAGGCTGGCAAATTTACTCCATGCCCAAGTAGATTCTAGATTGCAAAAGTTGGTTTTGCAGCCAGATGCAAAGAGCTTGGGTTTTTTTTTGCAGGGACTTCATTGGAATGGTTTCAATAAAAAAAACTCCTTCGCAAACATTTTGAGTTGAATCACAGTTTTGCAAAATAACCTTTTAGAACAGGGGTCTCCAACCTTTGCAACTTTAAGTCTGAAGGACTTCAGCTCCCAGAGCTGAAGTCCTTCAGACTTAAAGTTGCAAAGGTTGGAGACCCCTGTTTTAGTAGATGACCTTTGGGAATACAAGAGGAGAAAAAAAAATCATTTTTTATACACCATTAATAATAGTTAAGTTCAGTTTTTCCTCCCGGTCTCTGTCTTGCCTGCACCTATGTACACGCAAACACACGCAAACACACACACCAAACGCACGAGCACACACTGACTGGTTCACCGATGGCATCAAGCCATAACGAAGTTGTTTTTGGCCCTGTGCATTGTGAAATTCTACCCCGTTGTGGTTTGTGAACCATGGTTTGTGGCTTAATGTGTTCTGAAAATCCAGCCAAATGGGATTTATTTAGTCCGTCATAGATGATAAACTCCATACTGTATGAATTCACTCTCGCGCATGTCACAGATTCCTTTTCCCCCTCATGTATAACTCATACTTTCTCTTTCACACATATCGCTCTCTTTCCAAAAAACATGGATGCTCACTTTCACTGCCCTGCCTTTTGCAGTCCTGCTAAGGACTTCCGGGCGGGTAGGCGAGGAGTGGCTGGGAGAGGAGGGGCGAGTAGAGGCTGGCGAGGCGCCCCTTGACATGAGTGACATCAAGTTAGCCACACCCACCCAGTCACATGACCACCTAGCCACGCTCCACCCAGCCAGTCATTAGGCAGATCATATTAGCGGTCCGCGGGATTTAAAATTAGGAATTTAGTGGTCCCTGAAGTGAAAGGTTGGTGACCCTTGGTCTAGTATGCCGTTCCCTAAGGACATTTCTGGCTCAAAATTGGCAGGTTTGTATTTGCTCACTTCATCCAGCATCCGCCCTCTTGAGTTAAAACAGACAAGAAACAGGACTAGATGAATATACCATATATTCCAGCGTATAAGGCGACTGGGCATATAAGCCGACTCCCTACTATAAGGCACCCACGAGCCGGCTGAAGGCTGCCTTCCTGCCGGGCTTTCATAGTTTGAGCTCAGCGTCTTCCTCCTCCAGACTGCCAGCCAGACCTTACTAAGCCATCCCAGCGCTCATCCATCCACATGCTCATGCGAGGAGCGCCGAGGTTATCGATTGAAAGGCCGGCGTCTGCGCTGGTAGCAATGCGGCTTTTTGCTTGGCGGCATTGCTTTTTCTTTTCTTTTGGTTTTTTGGTATGGCCTTTCTTATACCCAATGTATAAGATGACCCTCCAATTTTTGAAATAATCTTTGGGGGTTAAAAAGTCGTCTTATACGCCGGAAAATACGGTATTCTACTTTATTATTTAGGCTGTATTAACAGACACTTGCAAGTAGTCTAAAGGCACAAATTTCCCACCACCAACTTTTAAATGCTTGACCCTTTAGGGCAGGTCCTTCCTAAGTTTCTTTCACTGGATGTTAAGCCCGTGGGAGCTGCCTCCTCTCTTCTCTGGTTGTTTACTAGCCAGCCTTATTTCCCCTCTTTCCCCCAAAGCCATCCACACATTCCAAGTAGTTTAGCTTCTAAAGCTCAGCGAAAACAGCCAGGATGTTGCCACCCCAAAAGTGGGCTGCACCTTTCCACACGGAGTCCGCATACCGAAGAAACTTTTCATTTCGGCGTCCTATTGTACGTCTCCGATGCTTTCTCGCAATCTGAGATTTCTTGGGTCCTCTCTCCAATTCTTGCTTATCCCAAACCCGGTGAGCTGAGGACTCATCGTAGGACACGATCCTGTCTTTAATTTTCTATTTCCAGTCCCCCCCCCCCCCACGGCAAAAAGCGTAGGGTAGGCCAGGAAACATTTCGCGATTAAAGCTGATCTCCATTTCCTCCGTGTTGCAAGGTGCGTTTGGAATTGTGGGTTAATCAAAGGGCAGGCTGATTAGCCAATCTTATTAACCCTCTTTCTCTGCTCTCTGGATTTGAAAAATGGACAGAAAAAAAAGACGACAAAAAAGAACAATGTGCTACTTTAGGCCCATAAGTGGCAGTTAGCAACAGTGCCCCCCAGTCGTTCGCCATCAATCTCACTTTGCCGAGCAACAGATGGCCGTTCCCAGAGAGAGCGGATCGTAAGGGGAAGAGTGTGCCTCCCTAACTATTCGCATCTTGTCCTCATCCAGAGACCGATGAGAGAGGAGAGGAAGAAAGCATGGCCAAGGACGTGAAAAGTCTGTAGCCTGTTGCTTCAAGGATTATTTCATTTATTCGATTTGTTAACCGCACCAATCTCCGTCGAGACGGACTCTGGGCGGTGCACAGGACATTAAAATATACAATAAATAACAATATACAAAAGTTAAAAAGAAATTAAATAGAAAACCTGTGCTAAAATCCCCCCGCGCGGCCCCAAATCGGTTCCCCAAATCCCCCGCGATTAGGGGTTTAGGATCAAGGGGCTGGAGCATAATTGGTTGCGGCTGAAAAAGGGAGGGGTCAGGCCATTTATTTATTTATTTCCTGGGTTTCTCCCCCCCCCACCTCTCTGATCATAAATTGATTCTGTGCTTCATAATAGAGCAGTGATGGCCAACCTTTTTGTCGTCGCGTGCCAAAAACATGCGCGCATGTGCAACAGCACATGTGTGCGTGGCCACACCCATAATGCAATACACCTATGACATTCCCCCCCTGGGTGCACAGACACCCCCCCTCCGGTGCATGCGCACATGCCCCCACACCCCATTTTGGGCCTAGCAGGCCTTCCTGAAGCCTCCTGGGACCAAAAACAGTCTGTGGGGAGTGCACCGCCCCCCTGCACTTCCCCCACCCCACGCATGCACAGGTGACCCCTTGTCCCCTGTGCATGTGTGCACGTCTCCTGTTTGTGCCTCCTCCAAAATCAGCTCGTCGGCGGGAGACGTAAACACATGCGAGGTGGAGCCGAGCTGGGGTAATGGCTTGCGTGTCCGCAGAGAGGGCTCCCTGTGCCACCTGTGCCATGCGTGCCATAGGTTCACCATCACGGTGATAGAGTATTCCATCTGTAATACTAAAGCATATGACGAACCGCTGCAGGAATTGGGTATTTCTACTCTAGGGAAATGAAGGACTAGGGATGACATGATAGCAGTGTTCCAATATCTCAGGGGCTGCCACAAAGAAGAGGGAGCCAAGCTATTCTCCAAAGCGCCTGAAGGCAGCACAAGAAGCAATGGGTGGAAAGTCATCAAGGAGAGAAGCAGCCTAGAACTAAAGAGAAATTTCCTAATGCTGAAAAACATTAACCAGTGGAATGACTTCAGAAGTTGAGTGTGCTCCCATCATTGGAGGCTTTTAAGAAGAGACTGGAGAGTCCCTTATCTGGAATGGTATAGGGTCTTTTATTGGACTAGAAGACCTCCAAGGTCCCTTCCAACTCTGTTATTCTATACATCAGAAATCTACACCAGAGCACACCAGGAACTGCTCGTCGGAAGTGTCAGGTTTTTTGCTTTATTGTTGTTGCTTGTTTTGTTCTCATTATTTGGGGGATTTTCCTGCTTTTATGAATCACCCAGAGTTGGGTTTCTTAATATGGACAGCCATATACAATTTTAATATACTGTAAATAAACAATGAAGCAACCAGTCTTTGCAGGAAAGATGCAAGACAGCCTCTCAGACGTCAAAGACACACAGTGGAGAAATCAGATTATTTTCATGAGAGCTAATCTTCAGGGTAACGCTGTTCCAGAGAAGAGAGATAGCAACTGGGAAGGTCCCAACTTCCTGTTGATTACATGCTGTCAGGATCATCTAGATCTTCATGGATAGACAAAAACCACTTGAAATAGATAAACCTGAATTGGTTTTGAGTACAGCACAAGCAACCAGTTGCGGTTAGAAATCAATGGTAAGTAGTGCCGTTGTTAACGCATTGGTATTGTGTATGTAATCTTGCTGGCAGCTATCACTGATTACAACACTGGTCCGGTTAAAGACCAGACACCCCCCCCCTCTAAGAATTGTAACTGCTCCAGTTACAATTTCTCTAAGAATTGTAACTGCTCCAGACTAAACTCTTCAAGAACAGCCTCCCATAGAGCACATTACAGAAGTTTACAGGAAGGATGACCGCATCGACTTTTCCTCCCATGATTTGCAAACTGTCTATGGAGATTCTCGGTCATCCAGGTCAGAGTTGTCCAGTGGTGGGTTGCAGGCAGTACGCCCCCGTACGTGCATACCGGAGCCTGCCCAGGGCACTGGATACTGTTCCGATACGGTGTGCCGGAGGGCCCACCCACCCACCCTCGCTTCTTAGCGTCCTTTTACATCTTCCGCGCTTCCGCGCACAGCGTATACAGCACCTGTGCAATGCTCTGCGGAGCAGGTGGAGTGTCGTGGAGGCTCACTGAAGCCACTGGGCCTGGAATCCGGAACCCACCATTGGAGTTGTCCCAAAGGTGCTATTTTTCAAGAGGCAACTAGATTTTCTGGTTTTTGGCCAGTGGTGGGTTGCCAATGTTTTTTACTACCAGTTCGGGCGCACTCATGCTCGTGCACAACGAGCGGGTGCCGCCACTACTACTGGTTCGCCCGATCCAGGCAAAACCGGGGGCAACTCACCTCTCTTTCTGGCACAGAGAGGACCGCTGGTTTGAAAGAAGAGTCACGGAGGCCACCTAGGTCAAAATTGAAGAGCACCATCTCAACAGAGAGGGGGTAGGAGGATACAACATCATCTTTCTCCAGTCTACAATACAGGCCTTTCAACAGTTCCAAGAAGGCTCCACACACCCATTTGCACTACTCAGGTAACCCTGAGGATACTGATAAACCTCCAGGTGACCTTAACAACCTGCTAAAAGAATGCAGGTGACCAGCTGTATACGTCCTTCCCTTCCCCGCCATCCAGTCAGAGCTGAAGGAGCTTCTTGGACGAAAAGTGAAATGTCTTCAAAGAAAAAATCCCCCAGAAATTCCAGTTGCCTCTTGAAAAAACCCCCCACATTTGGTGCAGTTTTAATGGTATTGCCTAATAGCAATAGCACTTAAACTTATATACTGCTTCATAGTGCTTTACGGTCCTTTCTACATATTGCCCCCAACAATCTGGGTCCTCATTTTACCGACCTCAGAAGGATGGAAGGTTAAGTCAACCTTGAGCCTGGTGAGACTTGAACTCCTGGAATGAGCAGTGAGTTAGTCTGCAGTACTGCAGTACTGCATGTGAAAAAAGTAAGGTCCTACATATAGGCAAGAAAAACCAAATGCACAAGTACAGTATAGGTGGTACCTTGCTCAATAGTAGCAACTGTGAGAGGGATCTTGGAATCCTAGTGGACAACCATTGAAATAGGAGCCAGCCGTGTGCAGCAGCTGCCAAAAAAGCCAACACAGTTCTAGGCTGCATAAACAGAGGGATAGAATCTAGATCACGTGAAGTGTTAATGCCACTGTATAGTGCCTTGGTAAGGCCACACTTGGAATACTGCATTCAGTTTTGGTCGCCACGATGTAGAAAAGACGTGGAGACTCTGGAAAGAGTGCAGAGAAGAGCAACCAAGATGATTAGGGGACTGGAGACTAAAACATATGAAAAATGGCTGCAGGAGCTGGGTATGTCTAGTTTGATGAAGAGAAGGACCAGGGTAGACATGATAGCAGTGTTCCGATATCTCAGAGGGTGCCACAAAGAAGAGGGAGCCAAACTATTCTCCAAGGCACCTAGGGGCAGGACAAGAAGCAATGGGTGGAAACTAATCAAGGAGAGAAACAACTTAGAATTAAGGAGAAATTTCCTGACAGTTAGAACAATTAACCTCTGGAACAGCTTGCCTCCAGAAGTTGTGAATGCCCCAACCCTGGAAGCCTTTAAAAAGATGTTAGATAGCCATTTGTCTGAAATGGTATAGGGTTCCTGCCCACACAGGAGGTTGGACTAGAAGACCTACAAGGTCCCTTCCAACTCTGATATTGTATTGTATTGTAACCCCTGCGCCATCACACCAAAATTTGGGACCCGAAGGGCCATCAAATAGTCGTTTCTGCCATTCTAATTTCGTGAATTACCAGAGGCCTGCTAAGATTCATCAACAGTTCTTTGAGTTCACATTTACGGTGCTTAAAACCATCTCTGTAGCTAACCTCTTGATATTGATGTTGGATAGGTCAAGCCTATATCACTTGAGTATCACTTTACCATTGACAGCTCCTGGCTTCAGGAGACTAGAATGATATTTTTCAGGCTCCAAGGAATAAGATACGTCCCATAACGTGTCAAGAAATTAGCTCATGATGTGGTAGCCTGCCAGAATGACATCCCTTGCCTCGTTCCATTTAAGTGATATACCTGGAGCTGCATTATAAAGATCCCAAAGGTAGTCTGAACAAAGCCATTGGGGCCAGGGCCATAAGCAGACTTAATTGGGTTAAATCTAAGAAACACATCCTTCAGCAACCATAGCAACTTCTTGGTCTTGGCTAACCTAAAGAGTTAAACAGGATTGAACTGAGTAAAAGGTAAAGGTAAAGGTTCCCCTCACACCTATGTACTAGTTGTTCCCGACTCTAGGGGGCAGTGCTCATCTCTGTTTCAAAGCTGAAGAGCCAGAGCTATCCGAAGACGTCTCCGTTGTCATGTGGCCGGCATGACTAAATGCCTACGGCACACGGAACGCTGTTGGTAGTCCCTATTTTTCTACTATCATTTTTTACGTGCCTTTGAACTGCTAGGTTGGCAGAAGCTGGGACAAGTAACGGGAGCTCGCTCCATTACATGGCGCTAGGGATTCGAGCCGCCAAACTGCCAACCTTTCTGATCAACAAGCGTCTTAGCCACTGAGCCACAGGCTGAAGTGGTGTTTCCCAAACATCAAAGAATGTGGACTTCAGTTCCCAGAAATCTCATCAATGGCTAGTCATTTAACCACCACACTGTTCACTGAACAATCACCACAGAAAGGGTCGTAAATCTGGGTTGGCCACATGAGTGACCTGATTTACAACCACAGTGACTTAACGACTGCAATGGGCAGGCTCCATATGGTCATTCGTTGAGGACTACGGATATGTTTTGAATGCATTTGCATTTCTGATCTCTTCCTTTAGACTCCCTCTTGATGAAGTTAAGAATGAAGCTCTCAACAGCATTCTGAGTCACGACCCAACTGCCTTGGGGTCCATGGGGAAGTTTTTCTGCATTTTTTCTTTTTCTTGCAGCCCCATCTGGAACAGTCCATGTTTGACCTCATCTTCCTTTGGCCAGATTCCGCCTCCACACCAAATATAATCCCACTCTGCTCTGTTTTCAGAGTTATCCTGCTGACAGAGAGAAAGAATCCTGATTCCCATTTCACATCCTTTGTTTCCAACATTCCTCTGACCTGGAAAGCATAAAAAAGGCTAGCATAGTTAATATGATTAGTCTCCCTGCATCTAACTCTTTTTCCTCATTTGTTCCGAGGTTACGTTAAACATCAAAGCTTGGCAATAGCCGCCCTGCCCTGGTGTAAACCATAATTGAGTTAAACAAAAATCTGTCAGATATGGCCGTAACTTCACGGTGAATGTTTTCCATAATGTTCTGTTCTGTTCCGGCATTGTTCCTGGAATCCAAAACAACTCGGCGTGCTCTCTATTCTTGAAGAATAAGGCTGATCGCCTGACGCAGAGCAGATACATCTTCTTCTTCTTTGCTTTCTCCAGAACCCAGATGGTGATTTTGGAATTTTGAAGGCAACATTTGGTTGATGTTTCCTTCTGACGGACCAATCTGCCTTCAAGGGAGACTTTGGACTATTGCTCTGCATAATAATCAGACCGCCTCTTATGGATCTCGCCTGCTGTCCTCTAAACATTTTGAACAAATTTGCCCTTTGGAGCAGTGGTCTCCAACCTTGGCAACTTTAAGCCTGGAGGACGTCAACTCCCAGAGCAAAGCTGGCTGGGGAATTCTTGGAGTTTGCCAAGAACTCCCCAGAATTAAGAATTAAGTCCTCCAGGCTTAAAATCGCTAAGGTTGGAGACCTTTGCTATGGAGCATCGGGTAGAAGGAAAAGTTCTTAAAAAACCAAAAAAAATATATGTTAAATTCTTTTCCTCCCTCTTTAACTTGCCTTCCTGCGACACATTCCACATTGTTCCTGCAAAAACCTACAGTTTCTAATTCATGCCCTTTTCCCGCCTGTGGGATCTCTGCAGGTGATTAATCTGCTACATGGAGATGCTTGATGGGTTAGTTAGAGAAAGAGGACGGAAATAAGTGTTTTTACAAAGAGTGGTATGCGGTAAAATGGTTTTTAGACTGTTCCGCCAGATTATGGATGATGGATTGGTAGGACTCAGTGTTCCTCTCTGCAAAAGAGCTTCTTGCACATTCTTGGCTAAATCAGAATTGAGTAAATTTTGATTTTGCTGGAGTGCATTTGGCCATGTGTGTGTGTGTGTGTGCGCGCCTTACAGGTGGATCAGCGTAATTTCCCAATCCCTCCTTATTTTGCGTGCATTCATTGATTTGTGAGTCACCGCTAACCTCTCTCCATATCAATCTTCAAATTACAAAATCAGCCACCCACAAATACACCACACTTCATATATTTTTTTCTCCGTAAGATAATAATTTGGGTAGGTAACAGACCTTAGAATAATACAGTCCATATGCATTTTCACACGTATTTTACAACGGCCGAGAATTGTACTGTACGATTGATAGAAATGCCATAAACTTAAGTTCAGGAAGTCCTCGACCTACGACGAGTCATTTTTACAACCCTTTTGGAGCTACGACTTCCTCGGAATGGGTGCTTTATGGCCCATAAAGGATTCTGGCCATCGTAAAATGTTGCATCTCTTCTCTAACATTTCGGGCGCTCGGCCACAAACGCATCTTTTCAACTGATTGCGGCGTCCTGAAGTCATGCGATTTTGAGGTGCAACATTTTCTTCTTGGTTTGTGGGCCTTTCTACCATAAAGCAGGGGTCTCCAACCTTTGCAACTTTGGTAAGTCTGAAGGAGCTGAAGTCCTTCAGACTTACAGTTGCAAAGGTTGGAGACCCCTGCCATAAAGAGTCTTTATTGTTTTAACGGGAATGTTCATTTTTGTATGCAGAGGGAAAGGACATCCACTATTAATGATTTTTCTAGCACGGGGACCATTCTGCAGTAGGCAAGCGCATTGGCAGTGGCGTTTCACAGCAGTTGTGACTTGCCCTTTGCTTTATTAGAATATTTCTCTCCCCAACAAACAGAGTTTGGATTCAAAATCAAGACATTTTAATTACAGCCAATCCAGTTGGCTTAGTACACCCTGAATATAAGAGTCCGGCTAAATTTCTCACCCTCCGCTGAAAAAGATCGTTAATGACTTTTGCAGTCCTCTAAATCAAGAATATCTCAAGTGGTGCTTGAAATGCTTCTTCCCCTTTTTTTGTGATGAACCTTATGTTGCAACACAAATCAAGTATAGAAACCCAACTTGATTCTCTACCAGGCACAAGAATTTTTTTTCCAAAACTTTCCTAATTTTAAACCGATTTAAGATCAGTGGAAGCAAAATCCCTCATTCCCATAAAAGAAATGCGGTAGGAAGTTAAGATACGTCACTCCTTTCCATCCAGAAGTCAAGTGATCCTTGCAATTCAAGTCCTATAATTTCAAAACAGTTTTTCAGTATAAAAACCTTCTCTGTACCTGGATTTACACGATATTGCCAAAAGTATTTGCTCACCCATCCAAATAATCGGTCAGGTGTTGCAGTCACTTCCATGGCCACAGGTGTATAAAATCAAGGACCTAGGCATGCAGACTGTTGTGACAAACGTTTGTGAAAGAATGGGTCGCTCTCAGGAGCTCAGTGTGGAACTGAGATAGGAGGCCACCTGTGCAACAAATCCAGTCGTGAAATTTCCTCGCTCCTAAATATTCCACCGTCCACGGTCAGCTGTATTATAAGAACGTGGAAGTGTTTGGGAACGACAGCAACTCAGCCACGAAGGGGTAGGCCACGTAAACTGACGGAGCGGGGTCAGCGGATGCTGAGGCGCCTAGTGCGAAGAGGTGGCCAACGTTCTGCAGAGTCAATCGCTACAGACCTCCAAACTTTGTGTGGCCTTCAGATTAGCTCAAGAACAGTGCGCAGTGGACCGACGTCCTATTGAACCCTATGGACTAGGAATGGGATGTCACTTACTATATGTTCATATGCGAGTAAAGGCAGGTGAGCGAATACTTTTGGCAATATAGTGTATATGCATCCTGTCATGATAGTTAAAAATCAAGATGTTCCCTGTTTGAATATATTTCAATATATGGATTAAGGTGTTGGACTAGGACTGTGGAACAAGTTCAAGTCTACCCTCACTATGGAAGCTCGACAGGCGACTCAGTCTGTCTTTATTCAAGCTAACTACTGCAGGAGCGATCTTGAGCTCCTTCAGGAACATGTGATACGAATCTAACAAATAATAATATTATCAGTTCTCGGCACAGGTGAGACTTCACTTGTTGACTTGCATTTTCAGGCATGGAAGGGAATTCTTGCAACTCATGCAAATAGCTTAACATTTCAGAGCTAGTATACAACCATATTAGGGACGTGGTGGCTCAGTGGCTAAGATGCTGAGCTTGTCGATCAGAAAATTTGGTGTTTTGAATCCCTAGCACCACATAACGGAGTGAGCTCCTGTTATTTGTTCCAGCTTCTGCCAACCTAGCAGTTCGAAAGCATGTAAAAATGCAAGTAGAAAAAAAGGGACCACCTTTGGTGGGAAGGTAACAGCGTTCCGTGCGCCTTCGGCGTTTATTCATGCTGGCCACATGACCATGGAGACGTCTTTGGACAGCGCTGGCTGCCTACATTCCGCTTTGAAACGGAGATGAGCATCTCCCCCTAGAGTGGGGGAACGACTAGCACATATGTGCGAGGGGAACCTTTACCTTATACAACCATATTAATTTCCTGTAATTCAGAGACAACTTTCATAAGAAGAAGGAAGAAAATATTCTGAAAATTTTAAATTTTAGGGTAATTTAAAATTTAAAAATTTTAAATTTTAGGGGTTTTAGGGATAGCCTAGTTATAGGAGTTTTTAGTGCAGGGCAAGTTTAATTTGTTTTTAATTTTGTATTTCTGTCTGTTTTAACTGTTTTTAATTCCCTGTGTCCCGCCTCGAGTCCCTTCAGGGGGAGAGAGCGGGTTATAAATAAAATTATTATTATTATTATTATTATTATTAAATGAACTTGCAAGATAGGGCTAAAGTCCCTGATGAGCTTTTTCTGAATCTTGGTCTGCATAGACAACCTAAATATTCCTCTGCAGGGAGAATGAGTTAAAGCAGGGGTCTCCAACCTTTGCAACTTTAAGTCTGAAGGACTTCAGCTCCCAGAATTCTCCAGCCAGCTTTGCAAAGCCAGCTTTGCAAAGCTGGCTGGAGAATTCTGGGGAATTCTGGGGAATTCTGGGAGCTGAAGTCCTTCAGACTTAAAGTTGCAAAGGTTGGAGACCCCTGAGTTAAAGGATAGAGAAAGAAGAAGTTGAAGCTTCTTCCTTCTGAACCTAAAATTCTGCTTGGAGAACTTTGTCACAGAAAGAGAGAGATTAAAAAAAACAAAAAACCACCAGAAACAGGGTTAAAAATGTACCCTGGGCCTCCTTGACGTAGCAAAACTGTACACACTCGTCACTGTCATCTTTTGCTTCCTCATCGGCAGCATCTTCACACAGCACATGGGGAAAACCGCAACCACATCCTGCCTCTGTGTCCTCCTCGTAGGCTTTCCTGTGTCATGCACTCTTGACAGATGGTGCCACAGAGATACAGGAGGAGGCTCGGCGGAGATCTGTGTTCGAAAGCCAGAGTGTGATTTGCAGCTTTTGTTGAGCGCACAGGCTGGCAACTGGCTCAGTTGTGCTCAAGGATTTCAGTTGCCTGACTGTTGGAAGCAGATGTTCCCCGAAACAACCACAGCCGGAAAGGACCCAGACAATAGATTTCTCAATAGATTTCTCGACGTGATATTCAGTTCCTTGGATTGAGCCAATCGGTGCCGATAGTTGGTTCTGCGATTCATGGTTTTATGTAGGACCTCTTGTGAGGTTTTTTTTTAATCCAGCCAGTTGTAGGGCTGTGGACTTGTGCTCTGTGACATCAGGTTTTATTTTATTAAATAAATAAATAGTTGTAGAAATAACTATATGAGCCAGCAGTGTGCAGCAGCTGCCAAAAAAGCCAACACAGGTCTAGGCTGCATAAACAGAGGGATAGGATCAAGATCACGTGAAGGGTAAAAACCACTTTATAAGGCCTCGGTAAGGCCACACTTGCATCCAGTTTTGGTTGCCATGATGTATAAAAATATGTGGAGACTCTAGAAAGAGTGCAGAGAAGAGCAACAAAGAAGATTAGGGGACTGGAGGCTAAAACATATGAGGAACGGTTGCAGGAACTGGGTATGTTTAGTTTAATGAAAAGAAGGACTAGGGGAGACATGATAGCAGTCTTCCAATATCTCAGGGGTTGCTACAAAGAAGAGGGAGTCAAACTATTCACCAAGGCACCTGTGGGTAGAACAAGAAACAATGGGTGGAAACGAATCAAGGAAAGAAGCAACTTAGAACTAAGGAGAAATTTCCTGACAGTTAGAACAATTAATCAGTGGAACAGCTTGCCTCCAGAAGTTGTGAATGCCCCAACACTGGAAATCTTTAAGAAGATGTTGGATAGCCATTTGTCTGAAACGGTATAAGGTTTCCTGCATAGGCAGGGGGTTGGACTAGAAGATCTCCAAGGTCCCTTCCAATTCTGCTATTGTATTGTATATACTGAAAATATATAAATAGTTTATTTCGGTGGAAAGCGACTAAAAGGTATTTTAAACGTATTTGGCGTTTTAATAGTATGTAAAAAAAGGAGCCAATGAATGCAACCAAATTTGTCCCGGGAAATATTTACAGGTTGTCCTCGAACTTACTGCCATTCATTTAGTGACCGTTTGTAGTTGAAAAAAAGAAGTGACCTATGACCATTTTTCACACTTACAAACCGTTGCATGATCCCCCATGGTCACGTCATCAAAATTTGGATACTTGGCAGCCGAGATGTCTTCGGACAGAGCTGGCTCTTCGGCTTTGAAACGGAGATGAGCACCGCCCCCTAGAGTCGGGAACGACTATCGCATAGGTGCGAGGGGAACCTTTACCTTTACCTTCCTTTTATTTTTGTATTGCAAAAGTTTTATTGGTTTTTACAAATTTTTTCAGGTATGGTAGGGTAAGGTGAAGTACAGAAATATTTTGAGAACTTTCACGTCGAGATCGTTGGCCCCTCCAGGGCTTCTTAATAAAACATTGGTGATACATTTTTCAATAATACTACAAGGTGAAAATAAATGCATACATCATAAATTCTAAGTACCATGCTGGCAGTCGTGTACAAACATCCAGATAAAAATTATACTGTATTAATAAAGATAAAAGTCATTTTTTTGATCTAAGTCTCTTAGCAATTGTGTCTTCTTGTTCTCCTTCCTGGCCCCCAGTGGGCGGGGCCGTGGCCCCCTCTGCCCCTCCCGGATCTTCCCCCAGGGTAGAGGAATGTTTTTTAAGAAAGGCTTCCGCCTCAGCCACTGTTTTAATCCTTACTCTTCCTCCTTCCCAGAACACCAACATCCCTTCTGGCATCGCCCACTTAAACCAAATCCCATGTTTAAACAATTTTTTTAGATAAGAAGGAATACTTCCTCCTCACCTCTCTAATCTTTTTTGGGATCTGCTTCAAGATAGCGACTTCCTTTTGTTGATAAATTAACGAACCCTCTCTCTGCGCTTTCAAGATCCTCTCCCTAGTCGACCTTCTAACAAATTTAATATGTATCTCTCTGGGTACTTCATTTATCCTGGCATATGCTGAATTTATTCTGTAGACTAGGTCAATGTCCCCCCTGATCTCATTTTTAGGTTTGTGTAAATATACCTTTACCTTCCTTGATAGCGTTCCTTTAAAAAGCAACTTCTCCGATGTACCATTCCTTTCACGTGAGCTTCCTGAGGTCAGGTCAAAGCAAGAACAGAAGTGTGAGGACTCCTTGTTTCTTTTCTACACAGTCTTTTTTTGGGGAGGGGGGGGTCACCTTTTTATTGTCGTGTTAGCCATTTGTTAGCGCCAAACAATATGAAGATTTTTTTTTTTTTAAACGAAAACCAAAAGTGAATGTTTAACTTTTGATGAATGCTCTATTGTTCTGGGCAGGCAAGAAGGTGAATACAGGAGCAACTTGGAAATTTTACAACCTGACATCTTGTTCTAGGACTGTGCTGGGTTTATATAAAAACATCAGTACAGGAAGTACCTTTTGCGGGGCGCGGTGGTGGTGGTGGTGGTGAAGATGGCACCTGAGCCAAGGTCTGCCACGACCAGAACCTGCCACTATCAAAAGTATGAATTCGCCAGGAGGCAAGGCTGGGTGGAGAATTCCGGGAGTTGAAGTCCACACATTTTGAAGTTGCCAAGGTTGTGAAACGCTGGGCCAGATAATTCCCACGAGACTCTATGGAAGCAGACGTCGGACTTTGGAGAAGCAGGAATAAAAGGGTATTTCTACTTTTATAAATTTCATTGTATTTCAGTTAAAAAAGCAAGGTGTACAAAACCGAATAAAAAATAAATTAAAAAGGGGAAATTTAGAGAGACAGGGTTGCAAAAGTGGAAATAAAAAGGGAAACATTTTTTAAAAAGTAATTTTTAACTTTCTCTGATACAGTTACAAATACAAAATGCATTAACTTGTTGCTTTAGTAAACCGTATTTCTATGTTAGCAATCTGTGAAATCAGGCATTTTAGAGCAGGGGTCTCCAACCTTTGCAACTTTAAGTCTGAAGGACTTCAGCTCCCAGACTTCTCCAGCCAGCACTGGGAACTGAAGTCCTTCAGACTTAAAGTTGCAAAGGTTGGAGACCCCTGTTTTAGAGAACGGCTATGAAGTCTACAGCATGCCAAGGATGGGACGTCGAAGTATGAAACGTTTTAATATTTCACATATTTCCTAATGCCCGAAGGCAAACCATCAAAGTATAAAATACTCCCCACTAAAATACCATTCTAGCCTTCCTTATTTCAACAAATAGTTCAGTACTGATCTTTTTTTTCTTCTTTCCAGTAAAAATAGTCCTGGACTTTATTTTACATATCTTCTTTCATTTTCATACGGGTCTTTTCAGTAAAGGGCTATATTAACCCTAACCCTAACCCACAATTTCACCCTAATCCTAACTCCTTTCATGACTCTCTTTTCATACTTTGCCTAAATACAATACAATACAATAGCAGAGTTGGAAGGGACCTTGTAGGTCTTCTAATCCAACCCCCTGCGTGGGCAGGAACCTTATACCATTTCAGACAAATGGCTATCTAACATCTTTTTAAAGACTTCCAGGGTTGGGGCATTCACAACTTCTGGAGGCAAGGAGTTCCAGAGGTTAATTGTTCTAACTGTCAGGAAATTTCTCCTTAGTTCTAAGTTGCTTCTCTCCTTGATTAGTTTCCACCCATTGCTTCTTGTCCTGCCCCCAGGTGCCTTGGAGAATAGTTTGACTCCCTCTTCTTTGTGGCACCCTCTGAGATATCGGAACACTGCTATCATGTCTCCCTTAGTCCTTCTCTTCATCAAACTAAACATACCCAGCTCCTGCAACCGTTCTTCATATGTTTTAGTCTCCAGTTCCCTAATCATCTTGGTTGCTCTTCTCTGCACTCTTTCCAGAGTCTCCACGTCTTTTCTACATCATGGCGACCAAAACTGTATGCAGTATTCCAAGTGTGGCCTTACCAAGGCACTATACAGTGGCATTTAACACTTCACAAATAGTTTTTGATATTCTGCATAATTCCCTAGGTATTATATACAGTGCCTAGGGAAAGTGTGTAGCATATTAAAATAACACAGGCATTTCATACTTCACCTATAAACATCACACATTCTATAGATTTCCTAGACATTCTGTACAATGCCAGGTTTTCACACATTGCCAGAAATAGCTAGATAGCTAGATAGCTAGATAGCTAGATAGCTAGATAGCTAGATAGCTAGATAGATAGATAGATAGATAGATAGATAGATAGATAGATAGATAGATAGATAGTC
Organism: Rhabdophis nuchalis; assembly: GCA_039707465.1. Taxonomy (NCBI): domain Eukaryota; kingdom Metazoa; phylum Chordata; class Lepidosauria; order Squamata; family Natricidae; genus Rhabdophis; species Rhabdophis nuchalis. The sequence goes on from CM077648.1 coordinate 112,360,221, forward strand.
AGTCAGTCAGTCAGTCAGTCAGTCAGTCAGTCAGTCAGTCACACACTCACACACACACACATACAGACACATAGACACGCACATGCATACACATTCAAATAAGCAGATCTCATCAGGAAATCCCTAAATTAAAAGTTTCTTGACTTCCACTTTCAAGCAAAAAGTCCAGAAGTGGTTTCCATGTAGAAAGAAAGCTAGACAGAGCTGTCTCTTTCATCAGAATAGTCAGTTTTGCTATCTCTGTTAACTCGATTAGTTTCACCATCCATTCTTCTATTGTGGGAATCTATAGATCTAATATTGTCCCTTTTGAACTTTGGTTTTTGGAAAAGACCGGTGAACATGTCAAGAAAACAAACAAATGCACCCCAGAATCAGTCCAAAGTTGTCACTCACGGTACAAATGACCAGGTTCAGATTATCCTATTTTGGATACATCACATCTCTGGATGTGAATGGAGATTCTCAATCATCCAAGTCATAGTGAATGCCCCAACCCTGGAAGTCTTTAAGAGGATGTTGGATAGCCATTTGTCTGAAATGGTATAAGCTTCCTGCCTATGCAGGGGGTTGGACTAGAAGACCTACAAGGTCCCTTCCAACTCTGGTATTGTATTGTATTGTATTGTATTGTATTGTATTGTATTGTATTGTATTGTATTGTATTGTATTGTATTGTTGTCCCAAAGGTGCTTTTTCAAAAGGCAGCTGGAGATTCTTGTTTTCTTTTTCTTTGAAAATGTTATGTTTGTCATCCAATAAGTCTCAGAAGTGAAGAAGTCCTGAAGTTCCCCAAAGCCAGGATCACAGCAGGCTAGACTACACAAATGTAGTCTAGCCTCACTCTTCCAATGAAGACATAGATCAGTTTGATCCAGGGTGGATAAAAATCGATGATTAAAAAAACAAACCCACTGGATTTTTAAAATTTAAATCAGATTTTTTTTTAAATTGAAATGGGATTTTTAAAAAAATTTATCCAATTTTTTTTATTAAAATGCTTTTGGAGTGCAAATCTATGTAAAGATAGTTTTCTATTTAAGATATGTTAATAATGTAGTTTATTCAGCAAGAAATGGAGCTTTGTTATGTAGGCTGTATAGTCTGCAATATTGGGATGGTTGGTGAGTCAACAGCGGGTCAGCGGAGGAGCCACTGTGGGAAGAGATGATAGCTGCTTTTCAAAAATTATTATTTAAATCGAGTTGATTTAAATCAAGCCATTTTACTAGTGATTTGAATCGTTATTAAAATCGACTTGATTTAAATCCAACCCACCCTGGTGTGAACCATACAAATGATTGAATTACTCTTTCCTGAGTTTGTATGATATATTGAATTATGAAATTACCAAAAGGATTAGGCTTTTTAGAATATTTTAAGGCACAAAATGACGATATTTTTTGGAGTACAAGTTGCACCGCAGTATAAGACACACCACGATTTTGAAGAGGCAAATTAAAAAAAAAGTTTTTGCACTCTACAGACCTCCCCAAATCGGCCCGTTTTTTGCTAAAATGGCCCCGGTTTTCCCCCCCAATAAAAAGGGGCATGGATAAGTCTTTAGGAGGCTTGTAGAGTGCTCCTGGGGGCTAGGGGGGGGGAAGGCAAAATTGAGCAAAAAAACAGGCCATTTTTCGCTCATTTCTGCCCTCCCCAGCCCCCGGGAGCTCTCTGCAAGCCTCCTAAAGGCTCTGCCCAGCCATTTTGGTGAAGGGGGCGGGGTTTCTGGAGGCAAAAAATGCTGTATTCTGTGTATGAGACGCACCCAGATTTTCAGCCTCTTTTTTTGAAGGAAAAAGATGCGTCTTATACTCTGAAAAATACGGTAGTAACCCATTTTAGTATTTTGTGCAAATGCACCATTTAAGTTTTCAATAGACGTATTGAATTGCTTGTGTTAGCGGAGGCAATAGGACTGACATTGATTGAAGATCTGGAAGCAGGAAAGCACGATGGAGGGGGCAATGCTAGGTGCCTCAATGTTCAGTCCCACGATCCTAAATAATTTGTGGCTACATGTAATGTCAGAACAAATCATTTTCTCTCTTGGTGCTTTCTGACCTTGGTTGTTTTCTTACAGACGTTCCATTACCCAAACTAGGTAGCATCATCAGTATCCAAATTGTTTTCTGTCTTGTTTGATACAGATTGAACAGCTTTCCTGGCTTGACTACGAAGACCAAAAATACTTTTGTAGGTGGACCAATTTATTAATTCACAAGCCAATCTTTAGATCCAGAAGGGAGAGCTTCAGCCCCAAATAAATTCCACACATGAAAATTTTACACAGGTCTAATGGTTGCCAGCCGGTTCTCGGTCGGTTAGATCAGGAAACTTGATTTCTCCTGCTCTGCCCTGATAGCTTTGTCTTTCCTGCAAGTGGGGCAAGATTTTGTGTTCGACAGCAAAGGAAATACGTCACTAGTTGTTCTTAACGATCAACACATCAGAAATCTAATAATCGCCAGCTCTTTCATCAAGGGCGTAATGTTATGAGTGTCTCTTGAGTGAAGGGAAATCAAAGATCATTTGTGCAGGACTGTTCATCATCATCAGAAGTGTTCCTCCTATCCTGGACTGGCCTTATTGCATGAAATCTCAAACGCGTCTTTTGGCTTTTGTGTGTTGTGTTGTGTTTTAAGCGTCAGCAGGACGTCTGCAGAACGCGATTGGTGGCATGTTCTGGAGACTCACGGGGCATGATAATGTCAGGGTTCCAAATAGCATCCAAACTTAAATCGGAGTCCAAGGCAAAGTATTGCTCAAAGTTCCAATTTATGAAGAGAGCCATGTTGGTACATCTGGGAAAACCCTAATCGGAAAGCTTCCCGGTTTTCCCCACCCAGTTGAAAGTTCAAGATCTTGCCCTCACACCCACAAGCCCATCGCATGGTCCAATCTCCCACTGCCATGCTGGCAGTTCTACCCATCCAGTTCCGGTCAGGTGCAGAGGTGCCAAGACAAAGGACGACCTTGGCAATCTAAAAGGAATTCTATTCTGGTTACATCACATCCTCCTCCTTACTATCCCCCTCCCATTTTCCCCACTATAGTAACAGCATAGTAGATAGAAGTGTGGCAGGCCAAAGATCCCAAAAGGAACCTGGCTGCAGGCCTGACAGATACAGAGTAACCTCCTTGGGAATTGAAGGTAAAAGTAAAGATTTCCCCTGTCCAATTGTGTCTGACTCTAGGAGGTGATGCACATTTCAGTTTCTTAGCCAAGGGAGTCGGGGTTGTCCAAAGACTCTTTCCATGGTCATGTGGCCAGCCTGATTATTTGCCAAGGCTCATGGAATGCTCTTAACTTCCCATCGAAGAGGTACCTATTTATCTGCTCGCATTTGCATGCTTCCAAATAGGCAGGAGCTGAGGCACGTAACGGGAGCTCACGCCATCAGGTGGCGCTCGGGATCTCGAACCCGGGCTGTCAGCGTTCCAGCTGACAAGCTCAGCATCTCAATTCATATCCTTTCTTTTACTCGGGTCTCAAGGCAGAGCACATTTTGTTTCCTCTGTTGTCCTACAACACCAAGGAACAAAGCAAGTTAAGTGAATCACTGCAGTTGTTGAGTTAGCAATATGGCTGTTGAGTGAATCTATCTCCCCCATTGACGCTGTTTGTCGGAAGGTCGCAAAAGGTGATCACATGACCCCGGGACGCTGCCATCATCCTAAATATGAACCAGTTGCCAAGCATCTGAATTTTGATCACGTGACCACGGGGATGCTGCAGTCGTCAGAAGTGTAAAAACAAAGGTCATGTCACTGTTTTCAGTGCTGTTGTAACTTTGAACAGTCATTAAATGAATTGTTGCAAGTTGAGGACTACCTGTACTCGAGACGCGACAACGTTTAGTCTTGGAATTGAAAATCTTAAGTTCATTGAACCTTGTCTGCAGATCCTAGAAAAAAGACTTTAAGGCAGTGGTCCTCCAACATTTCTGGCAACAATTTGTCCACAGATCGTGGTGTAGTGGTTGTTAGGAGTATAATCCTAATGTTGGGTAGGCGATATATATAAGCCATGATAACAAATGGCCTTTGTTACTTTAAATGTTTGAATGTAATTAGCTGCTGTAATTATCTCAGCAATAAGAGGAAGCCAGGAGAGCTCTCTCTCTCTCTCTCTCTCTCTCTCTCTCTCTCTCTCTCTCTCTCTCTCTCTCTCTCTCTCTCTCTCTCTCTCTCTCTCTCTCTCTCTCTCTGCTAGCTGTGACTGACTGACTGAACAAGGAAGAATTGTAGATTGCAAGTGTAAGCAATTGTTTGTGAGTTAAGGACTGTATTTGATTCAATATCTACTATCACTGCTTGTGAAGCAGTAGTTTAGTTTTACATCGCAAGTAAAGCCACTTTTTTTTACTAGCAGTGTCTGAGACTCTATCGGTGTGTCTACTAGCAACGTTTCTCTAGCTGCACATTCCGCTGCACAACTTTCTGTCCCCTAAAGGAGATCTCCCCAACAGTGGTGATGGTTTCACACGCATCCTAGATCCCACATATGGGCTGATAAGACTTCACACGCTCATCCGTTGCTTAGGTGGCCCAGTTCTCAACAGGGCATGGAGGTTGGGGATCCCTGTTGTAAGGAACCAGGTACTGCTTGGCTCCTGTTTTTTTGGAGGGGAACACAAATCTCACTTTTTGTGCAAAGGATCAACGCAAACAAGGTTGCATCTTCTTCTAGTCTTTCTCAAAAGAGGCAAATGGATGCATTTAAGCTCCTTCTACGTTCTTCCTCCCTGGCAGCCCGCTTGTGATCCTGTAAATAAAAGTGACTCTGAGGAGTGTGAAGCCAGTGCCTACAAGTGTTGCCTTCAAAGGAGCTGCGGGAAGAAGTCCAAATAAATAATTCAGCCAAAGCAGAGGAGAATTTAAACAACTCACTCCTCACGTCTCAGCACAAGAGAAATACTGTAGCTTTCCAGATGTAGCTTTCAGCTGCCGCTACTCTCTCTCTCTCTCCCTCCCTCCCTCTCTCTCTCTCTCTCCCTCTTTGTGACGCAAATCCATGCAAGCAACTGGCATCACCAGAGGGCTGATGCTTGATTTTGTCCCTGCACAGACCTGAAACTGGGACAACAAAATGATTTGGTGGAGTTCCAGAGAGAGATGGAGAGATATTGACGGTGTAAGACAGGGGTATTTAAACTTTGGCAACTTTACGATTTGTGGACCTCAACTCCCAGAATTCTCCAGCGCCAGCCAATTCTGGGAAGTCCACATGTCTTCAAATTGCCAAGAATTGGACAGCCCTGCTGTAAGAGGTCTCAGAAAAACACTTATCTTGAAGTCTCAGAAAGTGGGATGGAAGAAACAGGACAATCTCCTTTCATAGGCTCTGTTCATCTATTCACAAGGATTGACCAGGATGAAGTATCCGGGCGTGGGATTCAGCCAGTTCGGACTGGTTCAGGCGAACCAGTAGTTCCGACAATCAGTTGGGAGCGAACCGGTTCGCTCCAATGATCAATTGGGCCCGCCCCCCTGCGCTTTGCTTACCTATATTCTCTCAGCTGATTCGCATGGCAGAGTGGATTGTTGCGTCTCAGCTGTGTTACTCCCCAGCAGTAACGTGGAAGGTAAGTTTTGTTAAAACTCTGCATGCGCACGCAGCAAAACACATGATCACCGAACCGGTTGTTAAAACAGCAGGATCCCACCACTGGAAGTATTGCATTGTATTTAAGCATTTAAGGACTTTTCTCCACTCTGGAGAATAACAGTTTTATTTGAGGATTACAATACCCAGGAGTCCCAGCCCTTTGGGGTCTTTTCTTTGACGTTTTTCTAAAGTAAGAATTTGGAGAAAGCGATAGACTTTCTCTTATCTGTGGTCTGTACAATATTTAGTACCATCAACTGCTCTTTCTTACTGCATGTAAGCAAAGTCATGGTTATTCTGAGTTGTGGACACAACTAGAGAGAGGACAGTGATGGAAGACACTTTAGCTTAAATCCCGGGTTAGCCATGAAACTCATTTTGAATGAATTGCTGCCTCCCAGTGTATCCTAGAGCTGTGATATTATCAAGGATAAGGAAGATAATCTTATTCATTGCCTTGAATTAAAGTGAGATCTCAATGCAGATAAAATAGGTATCTGGTTGGCCACTATGATAACCATAAACCTGGGTTAGGTTGGCAATTTATATCACCTTTGTGGATTTATTTATGACGACGTACAGTTATGTTAATGGGATGCGGTGGCTCAGCGGCTAAGACGCTGGGGTTGTTGATCAGAAAGGTTGGCAGTTCGGCGGTTCAAACCCCTAGTGCTGCATAAAGGAGTGAGCTCCTGTTACTTGTCCCAGCTTCTGCCAACCTAGCAGTTCGAAAGCATGTAAAAATGCAAGTAGAAAAAAAATAGGAACCACCTTTGGTGGGAAGGTAACAGTGTTCTGTGCTCCTTCGGCATTTAGTCATGCCGGCCACATGATCACGGAGACATCTTCGGACAGCGCTGGCTCTTCGGCTTTGAAACGGAGTGGAGCCCTGCCCCCTAGAGTCACATATGTGCGAGGAGAACCTTTACCTCTACAGTTATGTTCCCCCTTGATCCTAAAGATCATGATCAGGAGGGTGCCCTGAATTCAAAGGGGATCAGATTTTGCAGGGGAAGCCTTCACAAAAGGAAAGATTTTGCAAAAATTGAAATGGTTGCGTGCTCCTTCCACCCCTTCTCCCCCCAAACCCTCCCCCCCCAAGCCCGAAGGCCTCTGTATTATTAGAGTGCTGTTCCTTGTTCTTTCAGCCGACTTCTGTTTTGACATGTGAGTAGGAGAGAAAGAAAAGAAAGTATACTTTTAGAAACCTCCCCCTGTTTTATGAGGCTGGACTTAAGAATGTGCACTTTAGATCCAGGTTTATTGCCTGTGTTAACGGCTCTGATAATTTGAGTGAGGCGGCAATAACCATCAATCCTGTTTTTTTATGGATTGTAGCTAAAATAAGCAGATGGACGAGGAATGCTCAAATCCCTGGGCTTCTAACACCGTTTTATGGGAAAGGAACAAACCAAAAAGAATGGTTGATTCTTCATTGCCCCACCCCCCTCAAAAATGGGGCTTTTCCCCTGTGCCCAATATATGTAGAAGGGATGCGGTGGCTCAGTGGCTCACCAAATGCTCACTGGAACTGCCGGTTTGCTCAAACCCGTCAGAACCGGCTGAATCCCACCCCTGGAACCACCATACAAGCAGGATTGTTCAACAGCAAAGGAAACTCGAAAACACCAGAGAAAAACAACAATTAAGCATCTTGAAGATAAAGTAGAAAAAACAGAAGGAGCAGAAGACATCTGACCTGATGCCAAACCTGATTACGGGCGTGTCCTTCACTCAGCCTTTCCCTCTTCTGTTTTCTGGGGCTCCTGCTGCTGTTTTGCAGACCATGTCCATTGATACCACTGTTGATAGATCAGATGGGGTCAGGTACACTTGGAAAATTAAAACGTGGGATAGGGAAATGATACCAAATGTAAATAGTTCCCCGGCGCTGTTTGGAATAGCTCATGAAAACAAAACATAGCAAAGAAAAGATGCAGATTTTTCCTCTAATGCTGTCATCTGCTTAGGATAGTTCAGTTCCAGCATTTATGAATGAATGTGGTTTGGAAGGCAGCAGAGAACTTCTGGGAATAGTTGGGATGGTTAATTAGGTGTCAAGTCTAAGTTTGATTCACACACCCCCTGCCCCCTCTTCTTTGTATGACTTCCTCTTGCTATTTGGGTTTTGGGAAGAGACTCCCAGCTAAAGGAAAGCATTTTGCATTTTAGCTCCAAAGATTTTCTTTGTATGGTGCGAAATTATTACTGGTTTTTTTAGCTTTTGGTTCTCGTTATAAAAGCACCATTATCTATGGTAGGTAGGTAGGTAGGGATAGATAGATAGGTAGGTAGGTAGGTAGGTAGGTAGGTAGATAGATAGATAGATAGATAGATAGATAGATAGATAGATAGATAGATAGATAGATAGATAGATAGATAGATAGATAGATAGATAGGGTGGGTGTGTGGGTGGGTGGGTGGGTGGGTGGGTGGGTGGGTGGATGGATGGATGGATGGATGGATGGATGGATGGATAGATAGCTGTATGTTCCAGCACAACTCTGGAATGCCACAAGCGATTTCAACCAAACTTGGTACACAGATTGCTTTCTCTGGAAACAAATACTGTGGGGGTAAGATACCCCTTGGGGCATGTGTTCTGTTAAGATACAGCCTGTTGTGCCTTAAAATGATTTCTACCGTACTGCCGTAAAATGGCTTCTACTGAACAATGCAGTGGAGTTGCCATGGTAATGGCGTCATAGTACTCCACAAGGATACTGGTAAAGGGGGAAATCCCACATTAGAAATTATGTTTGGTCAGGAAATTTCCCCCTTATAAATAAATACCCAGGCAACACCAAATTATCAGCTAGTTATCGATAAAGGAGAACATTTGTAACTCAGGGTTGAAATGAGGGGTCCTTGGTGCTCTCCGACTCTGGTTGATTTTTGCAGACATTTCGTTACCCAAACTAAGTGACATCATCAGTGATTAACACTCTTTGAGACTTGGTTTTGCCTGAGGAATTCAAGAGTGGGATGGAGCCCATCAAATGGCTTATTTGACTAAATGTTGTCTCCAGGAGGGGGGATGGGTTGTTGTTGCTGTTGTTATTATTATTTTATGTATGTTTTTATTGTGTGTAAGCAGCCTAGAGTCACTGTGAGCGAGTAGGCAGCCATACACATTTTCTAAATAAATAAACTTGCAAGAGTTTTCTCAATCTGCTGCTCATCAATACACTGCTTTCTTCACTGATAAATTAAAAAGTGTGTCACAGAGGAATAAGCTGATATTCTAATTTCAATACATTCCAATAGACAGTCCAGAATTCCCATCTTAGCATTAACTGACATGTGTAGCAGATGACCAGGTTGAGCCCAAGGGAGGGATCAAGCACGTCATCAGTCTTGAGTCCATGCCCACAAGAGATCTAAGTCCAGCCCACCTTGAATTCCGTTGACTCTTATCTCCCGCCAATTTCCTTGGACCGTTAGTAGTTCCGATTCTTGTAGATAGCTTAAGCCTGCAATAAATCTTTATACCCATTTGAGCTGCCCGGATCTTCACAACCCTTATGTTTTAGTTAGTGGTGCGAAGTTGATGGCTGAGTGGGATGAACTAACCTATATTATTATTATTTATACTATATTATTTTCCCACACCATAATTTGGGTTCTTTTGGTTGTATTTCCGGAATGTATTAAAGCTCGCCTACTTTTCTCCTGCCTGCCTGCCTGCCTGCCCACCTGCCCACCGTTCATATAACTACTCAGAAAAGACTTGGAGCCGAGAAAGTGAGCTCTTTCTTTAACACTTTTTTCCAGGAAGTGTTAATTTGAAACCATCCATAGCAAAAAAAGAAAAAAGAAAAAGGGATTTAACTGTGTTCACTTTTCTTTGCAATTACGTCAGACTCAGTGTGTGAAGGCAGAATGGCAAACTATCAACTCTTCAGCAACTGTTTTACATTAGGACCAGTAAAGGTTGCTCTGACAGATTATTATTTGCTTCTCCCTGTCTTTGAATACATGAAGTTAAACATGCGTTTCTTTGTCACCTAACAAAGGACTCTGTTGGACCACAGTCATATCTGGGTAAGTAAACACCTCCCTTTGAGAAGGGAGGAAGAAATTATTTGTTGTTGATAGTGAACGTGTACGCAGAACCAGACTTGGCTATCGGAGATGACAAGGAAAACCCTAGGTCAGTGGTGAAATTCATTTTTTTAAAATTACTGGTTTGTGGGCGTGGCTTGGTGGGCATGTCAGGGGAAGGATACTGCAAAATCCCCATTCCCTCCCTACTCCAGAGGAAGGATACTGCAAAATCTCCATTCCCACCCCATTCCTAGGGGAAGGATACTGCAAAATCTCCATTCCCTCCCCATTCCTACGGGAAGGATACTGCAAAATCTCCATTCCCACCCCACTCTGGGGCCAGCCAGAGGTGGCATTTGCCGGTTCTCCGAATTACTCAAAATTTCCGCTACCGGTTCTCCAGAACCTGCTGGATTTCACTCCTGCCCTGGGTTGTAGACTAGATTGGGAGATTGAAAAAGCATACTGGAAATGTATATATATATAATTTATATTTGATATTGACGAAAGTAACAATACCAGCAAATCCATGTACCTTCCCTGGCAAATATATATGCATGCATGCATGTATGCATGTATGTATGTATGTATATGTCTGTCTGTCTGTCTGTCTGTCTGTCTGTCTATGTCTATGTATATCTTTATATCTTATATATATCTATATATCTATATCCATATCTTCTCTCTTTCTCCTTCCTTCCTTCCTTCCTTCCTTCCTTCCTTCCTTCCTTCCTTCCTTCCTTCCTTCCTTCCTTCCTTTCTTTCTTTCTTTGTATGCATGTATGTATGTATGTATGGTGTGTGTGTGTGCATGTGTGTGTGTGTGTGTCCATGCGTGCCAAGGAAGCTTAATGGATTTGTAGGAAGTGTTACTTTCACCATTTTGAAATATAAATTATCTCCAGACATGGAAAAGTAACTCATTTCTCTGGACTAAAAGGAGTCAATGGATTTAACCATGAGAATTGTATTAGAAGATAATTTTTGCAACTCAGGTTGAGGTGTCCTTGGTGTTTTCTGAGCTTGGTGGTTCTCAGGTGTACTGCTACGAGTGTCCATGCAAAGGGTTAACATCAGCTCCGCTGCCCTCGACTGAATTGAATTTGTTTAAACACGCCTTCCTTCCCATCATCCTCCAGTTCTTTCAATTCAGTCCAAGCCCTAAGACGGATTTTCAGGCAGCTTAGCTAAATATTAATTCCTTTTACACAATTACTGCCTGTTTTCTATTGATTCCTTCCTTCCCTTGTATAGTTTAAGTTAGATGAGTTTAGGATTTGTTATTTTGGTTATTTTAATTTCCTCATCTGCCGGCCGGGAGACATTACCTCGCCCAGGGGGGGGGCCAGACGCTCCTGGGAGCGGCGCGCCTCTTCAATTTCCGCGAGGGGGAAAGTGAAGCAGCATCGGAAGCGTCGTCTTTCCTCCTCCTCTTCACCGGCGGGCCTGTCCTTAACGGCGGTCCGCCGGCTGCGGAATCTTCAACGAAGCCTCGCCGCCCAGGAACAGCAGGTCGGTTCGCCACGATCGCGCCGCGTGGAGCTCGCTGGGCGCCGCCATTTTGGGTCGCGCCGGCCAGCCTATCAGGGTGCGGGAATTTCCCGCCGGCGCCGAGAAGCCGCGTTTTTTGCCGCATTCTCTCCCCGGCTGCAGCGGCGAGTGGTAGCTTCTGCAGCGACTCCCCAGGGCTAGTGCGGGCCTCTCGTTTTTAGAAACCAGGCCGTTTCTCTTGTGGGCTCCGTATAAACGCCTCTTCCGGCTCCTTTCTCCAGCGATTCCCTCCAGCCTTCCTGCGTGGGCAAGTGTTTCCCTCCATCTCTCCCGCGGTTTCCCCTGCTCCAGCCTCATGGCCACCGGAGCTGAAGATGCCATTACAGCTCTCCCCGATCAGGGGGCCCCAGCTTGGGAGGACAGGCCCCTGGTGAGAAGGGCGGGGAGGGCGGCCCGTGAGGCGATCAGAGATATTAGCAGGGGGCCCTATGCTAGGAGAGATGACTTGACTCAGGAAAGGGTGGAGGCCAGGCGCCAGAAGGCGTTAGAGCGCCAATTTGATAAGGCGCAGAGGCAAGTTGTGGCTGTAGCCCAGGTCCATCGAGCCCGGTCCCCAGTGTTGGAGGATAGGGGCCGCTCCACCCAGCTTCAGGCCCACCTTTTGAACAGGGGGGATAGGGAGATATCTCTTGATAGATCTTCCTTAGCTTCCAGATCTATCTCTCCCTCCATGGGTGGGGGCACGGATCTCTTTGAATGTACCATGGAGGAGGACCAGAGGTCCTCAGTTTCTGCCCCACCAGTCCTTTCCGAGGTTCCCCCAGCACCTTCCTTGGAGTCAGGGGGGAGGCCAGTGGAAGACCAGGGCCCATCTCTCTCGGCTGAGATGAGACAGATTATCAATTCCGCAATCTCGCAAGGCATTGCCCAGGGGCTGAAGGAGCGTGACAGGGGGGCCGCGCAAGAACGGGAGCCTAGGCCCCGTCGCACCAGATCGGCTTCTCCTCGCCCTTCAGTGGTTAGTGCAGAGTCGGTTTCGGAGGTCGATGACCTGGCGGAACCTGAATTGTCAGATGATGAGGGTGTGGCTCCGGATAGGCCTGCTTTCTCCGGGCTGTTCCAGCCTTCGTACTTTAAATCTATTCTTCACAAGGCTAAAGTCATCACTCACATGAATGTGGCTTCTGCTCCCGCCCTTCAGACGTCTGAACCCCCCATTGTCACGGATCCCGAGGATCCTAGTGGGGGCCTCTTTGATGAGTCAGAGCAGCCTCAGGATTTAGTCCCTGCTCCCAAATTGTTCCAAAATGTGATCCAACGCCAATGGGTCCAGCCTGCCACCTGGAATACCCCGGGGAATAATGATAAGAAGCTGTATGCAGTAGCCCCGGACATGGAGGAGTTGTTGAAACTCCCGGAGGTTGACCCGCCTATTGCGGCTCTAACCTCAAATTCCATTCTTCCACCTGACCTACTGGACGGTCTTAAGGCCGAGGACAAGCGGGCAGAGCGGGCCTGCCACAAGGCCCACCACGCTGCTGCCTGGGCCATTAAGGCTTCTACTTCGGCCTCCTTTTTTGGTAGGGCCTCCATTGCCTGGCTTCGCCAGCTCCTTAAGAAAGTGCCCCAGGGAGATGCTAGGCAACGCCAGGACATTAATAAAATCATGTTGGCAATGGAGTACACCGCGGACGCTTCCCTGAACGCGGCAAAGTTTGCTTCCAGGGCCATGGCGGCCAACGTTACATCTCGCCGCCTCTTGTGGCTCCGACATTGGAATGCCGACATGCGGTCCAAATGGAAGCTTGCTTCGGCTCCCTTTAAGGGGACGAAATTGTTTGGGGAGGCCTTGGATTCGGTGTTAGTTGAGAATAAGGATAAGAAAAAGGTCATGCCGTCAGTGTCTCGCAAAACGGACCGCAGGCCTTTCTCCTTTCGTCGCCAGAATTCCAAACCAGCTGAGACTCCATCCTCTTCTGCCCCCCCTCCTCCGGCTTACCAGAGGGGCTACAACCGGGGCACTGATCGTCCTCAGGACAGACAGCCCTTCAGAGACAGGAACAGGTATCAGCCCTATGCCAAACGGCCCTTTCGAGGGGGTCACTCCAACCGACCCTTTCGGCGCAACAAGTGACCATCACATGGTCGCTCCCATAGGGGGCCGACTCCAACTGTTTGCAGACCGCTGGGAGGCGACCACGTCAGATGCGTGGGTCCTGCAAACGGTTCGACTCGGTCTCACCTTAGAGTTCACTTCGCCCCCTCCCCGTCGGTTTGTTTCCTGTCCCGTCCCCAGAAGTCCATCCAAACGGGGGCTCATGGAGGAGGAGATCCAGCACCTTCTAGACATCAGGGCAATAGAGTCAGTTCCCAAAGGTCGGGAGGGGACAGGGTTCTATTCCATCTTGTTCCTTGTCCCCAAGAGTACGGGAGGGGTCAGGGCCATCTTAGATTTAAAGGCCCTAAACTACCACATAGCCTACAAAAAATTCAAAATGCAGTCCCTGCAATCCATCCTGGGCTGCCTTCGGCCCGGAGACCTGATGTCGTCCATCGACCTGAAGGAGGCCTACCTTCATGTGCCCATTCGTCTCGCCCACCGACGATTCCTACGCTTCTCTTACGCCGGCCGCCACTTCCAGTATCGCGCGCTACCCTTCGGCCTGTCATCCGCCCCGAGGGTCTTTACCAAATTACTGGCTGCGGTCGTCGCCGACCTCAGAAGGCGACCAATCAGACTTCAAAGTTACCTGGACGACATCTTGCTTCAAGCCTCGTCGCGACGACAAGCTCTACAGGAACTTCAAATCACCCTGGACTCTCTTCACTACCACGGGTTCACAGTCAACACCGACAAAAGTCACCTCTCTCCCTCACCTCGAGTGTTGCACCTGGGGGCAGTGATCGACACCTCGTCTTGCCTCGTCTACCTCTCCCCGGAACGAGTGATCAGCCTTCGGGCGTTGGTTCGCCAGGTGTTGGCCTCCTCGATGGTCCCCGTCGTTGTGTTATCGCGATTACTGGGGAAGATGATTTCGTGCCTTGCCATCGTTCCCTGGGCACGACTGCATGCGAGGGAGTTGCAGTGGTTCCTCCTTCCCGTTCAGAGGGCCAACGACAGCAATTCCACGGCCAGAGTTCGGGTGCCCGTGAGGGTGCTGAGGTCCCTCCGTTGGTGGCTGACCCCGGCCCTACAGGAGGGCTCGCTATTTCGGGAACCGAATCGACTAATTCTCACGACCGACGCGAGCCTCTTCGGCTGGGGCGCACACCTCAGCGACTCCATGACACAGGGAAAATGGACCCGCAGAGATCTCCAGCACAACATCAACTGGCTGGAATTGCGAGCGGTCCGCCTCGCCTTACGCCGCCTCCGGCCGGAGGTCCAGGGCCACCACGTGTTAGTCCGGACGGACAATGTGGCAGCAAAGGCGCACATCAACCACCAGGGCGGCACCAGATCCTCGGCACTAATGACGGAGGCCGAGGCATTGGGCAGGTGGGCCGAACGTCACCTAGGCTCCATCCGGGCAGAGCACATCTCGGGTGTGGACAACACCAGAGCCGACTGGTTGAGCAGGACCACCCTCGACCCATCAGAGTGGAAGCTGAACCCGGACGTCTTCCATCAGATTTGCAGCCGGTTCGGAGTTCCCCTGGTCGACATGTTTGCCTCGCCATGCAACGCCCAGCTTCCCCGCTACTTCACCCGGTACCGGTCCCCACTGGCGGAGGGGATGGATGCGCTCAACTCCCCATGGCCCGGGGGGCTGCTATACCTGTTTCCGCCGACACCCCTGCTACCGCGGGTGATCAGGAGGATTCTTGTGGAACGTGCAGACGTAGTCCTCGTAGCTCCTTATTGGCCACGTCGAACCTGGTTCGCGGACCTGTGCAGCCTATCCATCGAACCGCCGTGGAGGATCCCGGCGGGAATAATCTCCCTCAGCCAGGGAGCGGTATTCCATCCGGAGCCCCAGTGGCTCAATCTGACCGCCTGGCGCTTGAGAGGGAACTCCTGAGCCAAGCACGTTTCTCCGACCAGGTCATCGCCACCATCCAGGCCGCACGACGCCCTTCTACCACTAGAATTTACGGGGCCACCTGGGTGACCTTTTCTGTCTGGTGCACCCGACACCGAATTACTCCTCTCTCGGCTTCCCTCTATCACATCCTGGACTTCCTACAGGAAGGGCTGAACAAAGGACTGGCTCCGGCTACCCTCCGTCGTCAGGTAGCAGCCCTGTCTACAGTCCTTTCGGCGAAGGATTTCCAACCTCTCAGTCGCCATCCCAGCGTGCGGGCTTTCCTGAAGGGGGCCTCGAACCTTCGCCCCCCCGTTATCCATCGCTACCCTTCGTGGGATCTGCCCACAGTCCTCCGTGCCTTGTCGGAACCACCATTCGAACCCCAGCGTTCAGCATCTCTTCGGCACCTGTCATTCAAGGCCGCCTTCCTGGTCGCTATCACCTCTGCTCGCAGGGTGTCTGAACTAGCGGCTCTCTCAGTTCGCGAAGACCTGTGCCGTTTTCACACTGACAGGGTGGTTCTCAGACTCGACCCTTTGTTCCTCCCAAAGGTCAATTCCCTTTTCCACCGCACACAGGAAATTGTTCTACCAAACTTCTGTCCCCGTCCCACCCACCCTAAAGAAAGGCGCTGGCACTCGTTGGATGTCCGTCGAGTGCTCAAACATTACCTCTCACGTACGTCCTCCTTCCGGCGTTCGGAAACATTATTCATTTCCTTTCAACCGGCTTCGATGGGACGGGGAGTGTCGTCGTCCACCATTGCTAGATGGATTAAGGCCTGCATCTCACTCGCTTATGAGCACCAAGGTCGACCGAAACCTTCCGGCCTAACAGCGCACTCCACCAGAAGCGCCGCCACCACGGCCGCCTGGGCCTCCCAGGCGCCCATAGAGGAGATCTGCAGAGCGGCCACTTGGACGTCACCCTCCTTGTTTGTGCGACACTACAAGCTTGATAAATACGCCTCGGCGGATGCCGCTTTTGGCCGTCGAGTTTTGCAGAGTGTTGTTTCCCGTGACTCTCAATGATCCTGGGTTGCCCGCCCTAGGACATTTTTGCTTGGGCATGTCCCTTTGCATGGACACTCGTAGCAGTACACCTGAGAATGACCATTGGTCTTACCTGAAGGGTCGTTCTAGGTGTACTGCGTAGAGTGTCCATCCCCACCCCTTGTTAACTGTTTCTGTTTTTTCCTCCAGTGAGGGTTTGTTAGACATTTACTGGTTGTTTATCCTTCTACGGCCGAACTTCATTGAAAGAACTGGAGGATGATGGGAAGGAAGGCGTGTTTAAACAAATTCAATTCAGTCGAGGGCAGCGGAGCTGATGTTAACCCTTTGCATGGACACTCTACGCAGTACACCTAGAACGACCCTTCAGGTAAGACCAATGGTCATTTTCCTGCAGACATTTCATTACCCAGCTAGGTAACATCATCCCTGCTACTTTGTCATGTGGTTTTAAATGCTCCTGCAAAGATTTCGAACTGATTGGCATTCCCTGTATTGTAGTTGAGGCCTTTCTATAGGATACTGTTCTGCAGTAGATAGTTGGTAGCTGGATATACTGACAACCCATTTGAGCTAACTTATCTCTTTGTTTTTGATGACGTTCCCTAGTTAGCTAATGAAATATTTGTAAAGCTCAGAGAGTATCAAAGATTCTAGATGAGAGTTTTGTCCGTTGTCTTTTTTCAAAACAACACTTTTGTTGTGTTCTCATATATTAATTTATCTCTTCAGTGGAGAAATCAATAAGGAGGAATATCATTTGCTAGATAACTCCAGCTATACTGGTGGTGAGGAGGTGGTAGAGTAGACTCTGGATTTTCAGATGTAGATGAAAGAAATAAAACTTTTAATCTGTGCAACCCGGTATTCAAAGCATGACCTAGTTACGTATTTCTTGTTCTGCTAATTAATGCAAAACATGGCGGGGGGAGAGGGGGAGAGCTCTCATTTCCTGAATATAAAGTTGGAAGCAACCTGCCTTGCCTTGATTTACTCTCAGAAAATGTCCAGAAAACAGGAAAGCAAAGGAATAGAGTACTTTGAAATGGGCAAAGGCATAAATGCATAAAGCCCGTGAAATGAACCCAGGTAGTTCAAACCTGCAAGTGAAATTGACTCCTGGAAAAAGAGAGGAAAGGATCAGGCCAAGATGTTGTTATTTATAGAGCAGGGATCGAAACTGGGCTGTGCAAGCAGAGGCAACACTCAAGTGCGTACACACACGCACACACACAGGTGGGTTCCTGCCAGTTCTAAGCTCTTCTACAGAAGAGGTTCCACAAATCTACAATGCTGTTTAGAACCGTTTCCAGCTCCCTCCCCCTGCCCGTCCGCCCATCATCAAGAGGAAGAGAGAGAAGAGGGATTCTGGGAGTTGAAGTCCACAAGTCTTAAAAGGTGTCAAGTTTGAACACCCCTGGTTTTTTTTTTTTCTAAAGGGTTAGGGGGTGCAAGGGTCTTGAACTTGAGAGCTTTAAGACTTGTGTGCTTCAAATGCCAGAGTTCCTGAGCCAACATTTTGGTTGCTAAGCAAGAGCGTTGTTAAGGGAGTTTCACCACATTTTACAAGTTGGCCACGCCCGCCCAGTCACATGACTGCCAAGCCACTCCCACTCGGTCACCTGGCCAGCAAACCACTCCCACAAAGCAGGCTACACCTACAGAAGAGGTTCTAAAATTTTTTTGAAACCCACCACACACACACACACACACACACACACACAGCTTTTCTTGCATGACTGGAACTACAGGTGCGTGCTGGCCAGCTTCTCGTGCAGCCCAGTTCCACTCTTCCCCTCTCGCGCCCAGCCAGGATGCCAAGCCACAAAGGTTGAGGACCCCTGTTACAGAGGATCTGCTTTTGAATCGGTTTTTAAAATTCCAACGTTGCAGCTACACACAGCCAAGGGCGGTCAAAGCCATTGAACTTTTAAGAACAGTTACAGATACGATCTGCAGGGAAATTTTGGCACGTCTGCATTATTGGATTGCAGAATAACTACTGCGGCTTCGGTTGCTTCTGCACTGGACAGATTGGTGGCGCTGCTGTGGGAGCATTGCCCTCCAGTCCACGATTATGTACCGTGTGGCCGAGGGGGTTGTAGTAGCAACCGGAATTCTTCAGCATCGCAGGTTGCAAACCTTGCTTTGTTCCCCCTGGTATTGCTGGGATAGTATTTTCTTTCTCCACTCCATTTTCTGTTTTCTTTTTTTAAAATGATTGCTTTCCTCGGAAATAGTTCTCCTCCAATGGGACTGCGCATCAAAGCGGAGAGCGCAGAATTAGGTAATCAGCATGCAGAGGGAGGAAGGAAAAGTGGGGTGAGGGGGAGAAAGAGAGATGTTTGGGTGAGATTGAGCCGGTCCAGTTGCTTGGCTTGTCGCTCTCCCTCCTTTGCTCCCCCTCCAAGGGAGGGCTTGGAGAGGCGAGGGGGCAGTTCGTGTTCCACCTTTCGGATTGTGCAAGAGTGATGAACGAGTGGACGTGAACCAAAATAGCTGCAAAGGCACGTGCTCCTTTGGAGCTCCCAGAGGCCTTTCCTGTTCTGTGTCAGTGGTGCATCTGAATACCATATGGCACCAAGCAAATGTTCCCAGACATTTCTTCTAATGGGCAAAGCAAACATCACGTTCTTGGAAATTTCCATGCCCGTCTTACTGTTCCTAAAACAGTAACCATGCCAGTATAACAGTCGAGAGGGTTTAAAAGTGCAGATGCTATTGTCCCACTCCCACTCGCTTGCTTTCTTTAAAAATAACTTTATATTTATTTTGCATGATTCGTAGCAGAGATGCATCAACACACACAAAAACAAACGCACACACTCACACACTCTCAAAAGGATTCTCCTCCCAGCACAGTATTTCCCCCCCCCCCCCCCGCCCATATTTCAAAGCAAAATGGTATAAGGTTCCTGCCTAGGCAGGGGGTTGGACTAGAAGACCTCCAAGGACCCTTCCAACTCTGCTATTATCTTGTATTGTAACCAACTTTTTAAATGGCTGGGTACCGTATGTTCAGTTTCTTTAAAAAGAATCTTCAAGTTGTGTGTGTGTGTGTGTGAGAGAGAGAGACAATTGACCTTCTTACTGGATTTCTTTCATAGTTCCTGAAGTTCTCCATTGTACAGATTTCTTTGGTGCATCATGCAAATTTAGGCAAGGGCTACTGCATGTTTAGAAAGATACAAATACAGTAGCAGAGTTGGAAGGGACCTTGGAGGTCTTCAAGTCCAACTCCTTGCTTAGGCAGGAAACCCTATACCATTTCAGACAAATGGCTATCCAACATCTTCTTAAAAACTTCCAGGGTTGGGGCATTCACAACTTCTGGAGGCAACTTCTGTTCCACTGATTAATTGTTCTCACTGTCAGGAAATTTCTCCTCAGTTCTAAGTTGCTTCTCTCCTTGATTAGTTTCCACCCATTGCTTCTTGTTCTGCCCTCAGGTGCTTTGGAGAATAGCTTGACTCCCTCTTCTTTGTGGCGACCCCTGAGATATTGGAAGACTGCTATCATGTCTCCCCTGGTCCTTCTTTTCAATGTTTAGATGATAGTTTAGAGCAGGGGTCCCCAACCTTTGCAACTTTAAGTCTAAAGGACTTCAACTCCCAGACTTCTCCAGCCACCAAAGCTGGCTGGAGAATTCTGGGAGCCGAAGTCCTTCAGACTTAAAGTTATAAAGGTTGGGGACCCCTGGTTTAGAGGACTTATCAAAGAGGCGATTTGGCCAATGGGCAGAAAATAATGAGAGTGTATGGTTTGGCTTTGGAGTGGAGAAAGGAATAGGACAGTGATGATGAACCTTTTTTCCCTCGGGTGCCAAAAGTGAGCGCACCCAAACCCATAATCCAATCCCCCCACCCCCTGCCCTCGCTGCGCATGTGCATGCAACACTCCCGCACACCATTTTGGGCCTAGCAGGCCTCCCTGAAGGCTTTGGAGCAGTGTTTCTCAACCTTGGCGAAGTTAATTCCTGTGGACTTCAACTACCAGAATTCCCCAGTCATACACAGTTGCACAAACAGGCTGAAGACCAGTTTTTATCTGTGGGGTTGTCTTTCACTGGGAGTTGTATTGTGTTGACGGGGTGCACAAAGGGATGCTCAGCCAATCTTATGGTACACATGTTGTACTCGGACACTGAAGGTTTGAATTGAGCTCAGGTGCTGCCCATTTTACAGGCAGCACCTGCAAAACGGCCTTTGTCAGAACCCAAAGAGCCCACCACCCAGTGGCAAGCAAGCTAAGGTTGCAGCACCACGGAGAGCTCCAAGTGATTAGAGGGAAACTTGTTGTCTCTTGGCAGTTTTTCAGACTCCACTTCTTACACACACAACCTTAAAGGGCCAGAATACTGGCCTAGAGCCTAGTAGACTGATGGCTAATCTTTTCGTTGTCGTGTGCCGAAAGCATGCACGCGTGTGTGCCCACAGCCATAATCCAGTGTGCACGCAACACTCCCCGTGCTCCCCTGTGCATACACAACCCAACCCCTCCACGTTGCCCTGCCCCTCCATGCATGTGTGCATTCCCCCGCGCCCTGTTTTGGGCCTAGCACGCTTCTCTAAAGCCTCTGCTCTCCCCTGCCTACCACACATGCCCAACAGAGACCCCAAAATCTGAATTTTGCTTCAGATTGGATTTAGGCGGTTGCTGTCTTTGGGCTTGGTGTTTCAGATAGGTGTTTCAGTGACACCTGGCAATTCTCTTCATAGATCATAGGGATAGATCATAGGGATGGCAATCCAACCACCTATAGAGCAGGGGTGTCAAACTGGATTTCTTCAAGGGCCGGATCAGCATTGTAGTTGTCCTCCGTGGGCCAGCATGGTAGGTGGGGGGAGACAGGATGGATGGTAGAGGGAACAGATGCCTCCTGTAGCACCCTGCTGGCCAAAACGTTTTCACTGGCAGGGAGCTGCAAGAGGCCCTTCAGGCTGAAAACGGGGAGTGGGGCAGCCCTTGTGGGTCCCCCCTGCACCAGGTTTTCACTAGCAGAGGCACCTTGGGCCGGTCCTTTGCTATTTGTAGGCCGGCCCCGCGGGCCAGATCTAACCACCAGACCAAGCTGCGGACCTTGAGTTTGACACCCCTCCTAATAGAAAGTGCTAAATACATGGATGTAAAGTCTACCTGTGCTATGGAAAACTGGCGAAGCCCTCTCCTGATTCAAATACTTCTAGACCACGGTTTATTATTATGTACACATAGTAGCTTAAGGCTCCTTCCTTCTGTGCACGAAGAAGGCATAGCATGTTCATAGCTTCAGCCTACTTTGGAAGAAATTTATCACCCAAGGGTGTCATGTATTTATAGTTATTTATTTAGACTCTTCACAAGCTACAAATTCTGCTAATAACTTTGGGTGGCTTCCAGAGTGTGGTAGAAACATTTAGAAAACCCAACTTCAAAACAGAACAAAATGGAAAACATAGAATTAAAACAATAACACCAAAAGGCCAATGCCTTCATGGTTGGAGTAGTGCTTAAGTGTGTCAAAAAATGGCATGCAGACCCTTTAAGAGGCTTATAAAGTGCTCCTGGGGGCGGGGGCGGGGGGCAAAATTGAGCAAAAAATGTCAAAAAATGTCATTTCTGCCCTCCACAGCACCCAGGAGCTCTCTGAAAGCCTCCTAAAGGCTCTGCACGGCCATTTTGGTGAAGGGGTGGGGTTTCAGGAGGCCAAAAATGTTGTGTTGAGTGTATAAAACGCAGCCAGATTTTCAGCCTCTTTTTTGAGGGAAAAAGATGCGTCTTATACTCTGAAAAATACGGTAATTTGATCTGTCTTTTATTGAACCATGCTTTGAACAAACTGTCTCCTTGATTTCAGAATCATGGACAATTGTGGTTTTGTTGACACTTGCCTAAGAAAGGGGAATGTGTCCTGTTGTGAGGGCTTGAAGAGTGCAGAGAACAGGGTTGCGTGATCGGATTCTGCCCCATACATCCCTGCGGCCGATTCGCTCCCACAGAGAGGGACTTCTCTGGGTGCCGTCCACTAGGCTATGCCAGCGGGCGACGCCCAGGGGAAGGGCCTTCTCTGTGGCGGGCCCAACCCTCTGGAACGACCTTCCCCCCGATATTAGAACAACTACGGACCTCCGCTCCTTCTGTCAAAAACTGAAAACACACTTTTTCTGCTTGGCCGGCCTAGGTTAGTCATCTGTTTATGAATTGGGTTTTTTAAGGGGTTTAGCTTTTTTAGTATTTTGGGTTTTTAGCGCAGGGATAAATTGTTTAATCTTGATTTTATCTATTCTTATGTATTTTTATGTCTGTATATTTTAATTCCCCTGTGCACCGCTCCGAGTCCCTTTGGGGAGAGGAAGTGGTCTATAAATTAAATATTATTATTATTATTATTATTAGTTGACCGTGTCTCCTACAACTTTCCCCTTCCTGTCTGCTGTGCCCGTTTTTGGCCTTAAATTCCTTCACTGTACAAATAGTACTTACAGGATGACTCCCCTCAAGGTTGTTGGAATGCGGCTACAGCTCTACTCAAGGTGGATTCAAATCAAGTAAACATAAAAGGGTTGATGGAAGAAATGTCCTTCTGGGTTCAGTTCCGAAGTGGGGGGGAAAAGACATTGAAAACATGAAGGCTGGTTGGAAAGTTGGCTTAATGGTGGCCAGGATCACATAGTTTGAAGTCCTGGGCCAAAAAAGGGAAGAGATGCGGAGAGTGCCTGGGTTTTATGTCCTCTCTGGGCTTTTGAATTTGAGCTTGTATTCTGATTGGTTGTCATGCAGGGGTAACTTTGTAGGTTGTCTGTGTCCCACGCTTGGTGATGATATAATGAAAGGGCTTTGGACAATTCCTTCTCGGGCTCTGTCTGAAGGAGGTAGATCTTTGTTATGTTTAGTTTAGTTTTAGTTTTATTTGATTTATATCCCGCCCTTCTCCAGAAGGACCCAGGGTGGCGCACAGGAATTTAAAATAACATACAAAATAATACAAAAATACAAAAAATTAAAAAAACCTATTAAATACCAAGTCCTGCGCTAAAACCAATTAAAATCCCCAATTAAAACTATCTATACTAGTCACAGCGGAGGTTATGTTAGGCCGGCTTGATGAAAGAGATGTGTTTTTAAACACTGGCGGAAGAGGCGGAGGTCAGTGATGGTACGGAGTTCAGGGGGTAGGTCGTTCCACAGGGCGGGGCCCACCACAGAGAAGGCCCTTCCCCTGGGTGTCGCCAGTCGGCATTGTCCGGCCGACGGCACCCTGAGAAGGCCCTCTGTGGGAGCGTATCGGTCTAAGGGATGTATGGGGCAGGAGACGGTCTCGCATATAACTAGGCCCCGAGCCATGGAGCGCTTTGAAGATGGTCGTCAAGACCTTGAAGCGCACCCGAAAGACCACAGGAAGCCAGTGCAGCTCGCGCAGGATCGGTGTTATGTAGAATAAACTGGCTCAGGCCTTAATGGCCCATTCACAAAGGTGTTGTATGTGTGAGTTTCTGCCTCCCTTTTAGGGAAAATATTCTGCCCTTTTAATATTCCCTAAAATATTTCATTTTTTCTAGGAGAGGGGTGGGTGCTAACCTCCTACAGGATGGAAGTGAGGAAAGATGGGATTAAGTGTGGGTGGCCTTTTTCTGTCCTCCGGGAGTTTGCAACCTGTCCCCACGCTTCATTGGGGAGCTCTGCTGGGTGCTGCCAATTAACCCCCTTAAAGTAGGTGGGGCTGTTTGAATTTTTTTTTGAATATTTATAATTAAATGCACATAAAAGTAACAGGACTTCCCAGTAACCCTCCAGTCACATCTTTGATGCTGTTGCCCACCCATCATGTTCACAAATAATATTTGGGAATCTCTGTGGTGGCTCACGCCCAGGCTTAGCTTCATGTTTTCGCCCAACTCAGCTTTAATTCCTCTCGCGTTGAGACCAACGTCTCACGAAAACTACGCTGGTGGGATTGATCCACAGGAGTACATTGGAGCTGCAGCTTCAGTCAAGATCTCTGAGGCTCAGTCACGCATAGGTCATCTCGTCTTCAGAGGGAAAACGGTAACATTGTGTAGTGCCCTGATGGCAAACCAATGGCACACATGCTAGAGATGGCACAGAGATCCCACTCTCTGTGTGCCGTCGCCAGCTGCTATTTTGGTTTCTGGCTAGCTGGTCTTTGCAGGCGCCGGAGCACCATAAAACAGCCTGAAAACGGGCAAAAAAAGGAGCAAAAAAAGGGCATGTGTGCATTGGCACATTTTTCGCCAAAACTGGCGAAAACCGTTTTTTGTCCCCCCAAAAAGAAAAAAAGGCATGCATAGCCTTTAGGAGGCTTATAGAGTGCTCCTGGGGGCTGGGGTGGAGGCAAATTTGAGCAAAAACTGCCCCATGTTTTGCTCATTTCTGCCCTCCCCAGCCCCCAGGAGCTCTCTGAAAGCCTCCTACAGGTTCTGCATGGCCATTTTGGTGAAGGGGGCGGGGTTTCGGGAGGCAAAAAAATGCTGCCTTCAGTGTATAAGACGCAGCCAGATTTTCAGCCCCTTTTTTGAGGGAAAAAGGGGCGTCTTATAAACCGAAAAATACGGTGTTTCCTTTATCTGTGAGGAAGTCTCTCCCCATGCCTCAGCAATAAAATCCTTCAAAAAGAGAACCAGCCTACTCCCACTGTGGGAGAATATTTAGAATAAAATTTATTTATGTAGGCTTGGTTAGATAGCGTCGTGTCCCTTTTGTAGCGTTCCCACAGTAATATGGTAATTTGGAAACAGGAACTGTGATTTAAGCAGATTTTTATCTAATAAAAAGGCTGCAATTCTGTCGATGACATCCTTTGGATACTTGGCCCTGATCTGTGACCTTCCATTAATTCATTCTTTGGTTAACCAGTCTTGGGCTGTCTTGCGACCACTGCATTTAAAAAAAAAAGAAAAAAGATAGACCACATCCTTTGAGTTTTTGACCTTTTATTCTTTTAGTGCAACTAGCTAGTTGCCTTTCAAGTGCAAATGAAGGAGAGTCTTTGGCCCAGGAGGCCTGCCTGCTTACGCAACTTCTCTCGGGAATGTTTATGTGATGGTAAAAATCAGCACCCGATAGCAGGATATCAAGAGACACTTCATTTATTTAGTGCCCTGGCTTAAGCGGATAGAACAATATGTTTTCAAACATAATTGTCTACATGGGAGCCTTATCTTATCTTGGGGTAGGCCCATTTTTATGGCCTCCCTATTGAAGTTATGTCAACTTGGAAGCAAGGTTGGAAGGAGGATGTCCCTGCCTTCTCTTTTTGACGTTGGAAAGGACCGTAGGTTGCTGATGGAATGGGCCTTCTGACCAGACATGACTCTGAAGAGAGAGAGAGAAGGTTGCAGGAGGCACCTTCATAAACCCAAAGCCAGGAGGAGTCCCAAGTAAGTGTGATTTGCTGGAAAAGTCTGTGAATCAGCTCTCCGAGATCAAGCTTGATAGGGATAAAAGGTTCTGTCCGTCAAAACATCTCTCTTGTCATTCTCAACTGGGGTTTACCTTCTGTGACTGAATTTAGTAGACACTCCTGAATCTCAGGTGAAGGCTTTTTTAAAAAAAATTTGTTACAAATTTTAAATTCTTTTATAAACAATGTGTTGTCCGGGCTTTCCACTTTAACATACAATAGCAGAGTTGGAAGGCACCTTGGAGGTCATCTAGTCCAACTCCCTGCCTAGGCAGGAAGCCCTATACCATTTCAGACAAATGGCTATCCAACATCTTCTTAAACTTGCAGTGTTGGGGCATTCACAATTTCTGGATGCATGCTGTTCCGCTGGTTAATTGTTCTAACTGTCAGGACATTTCTCCTCAGTTCTAAGTTGCTTCTCTCCTTGATTAGTTTCCACCCATTGCTTCTAGTTCTACCCTCAGGTGCCTTGGAGAATAGCTTGACTCCCTCTTCTTTGGGGCAGCTCCTGAGATATTGGAACACTGCTATCATGTCTCCCCTGGTCCTTCTTTTTATTAAACTAGACCTACCCAGTTCCTGCAACCGTTCTTCATATGTTTGAGCCTCCAGTCCCCTCATCATCCTTGTTGCTCTTCTCTGCAGTCTTTCCAGAGTCTCCACGTCTTTTCTCCATCGTGGCGACCAAAACTGTATGCAGTATTCCAAGTGTGGCCTTACCATACAGTTTTGGTCGCCATGATGTAGAAAAGACGTGGAGACTTTTCTTGTTATCTTCTCATGTGCATCGTTCATTTTACATCATATCTCCGTTTCCAATTTCAGCCTTACGATTTCCTTCCCATATTTTCCATCTTAAGTTTAATGTCTTCGTAATACGTAAACCATATCATTATTTGCCCCTTCAAAGTTAATGAACCAGGGGAGAAAAAGGATGGAAGAAAAAAAAATATATAGAAATGATAAAAAGAAGAAGGTAGGTGAACGGCTGGAAAGAAGAGAACGTAAAAGAAGCGGAATCTCTGAGAGACCAAGAGAAAATGGTTGGAAAAAGGAGGAAGGGAAAGAAAAAAGGATTTACTAGTGGAGGAAAATGAAATGTGTTCACATTGTTAATTGGTATGTAGCTAATTAAGGTATGAGGGAACTATATTAACATGATTAATTGTGGATAATTAATTAAGTAAAATGCTTATTATATAAACACTGAATATGAGGATATATGCTACCTACAGTAAAATAGAATAACAGGTGGAAATGAAATAGTCAACTCTGGTGAAGGTTTTGAAGGATCAGGACCAGTGGTCATCCCCAGGTCTCCTTCAGGATTCTCACAACTGAAGTGCAGAGATAAGCGGAGTACAGGGGATTCACCAACTTGGAGATAACTTTAGAATAAGCAGACATGTCCAAAAAAAACCCACCAACGTTGTAGAGTAGGTTTCAAGGAATAGCCTCTTGTCTATTTGAGCAAGGTAGGTCCTTTTTCTAGACAATGGAAGAGTAGTCAAATTTTGTCAGTGAAGCGAAGAGGGCATTTCCAGAAGGAAGTGACACCTCATTCATGCAACATCCAGTGACATGTTGAACAAATTTGTCCAACCAGCTTGGATATGCTTTCTTTTTTTTTTTTTTTTGAAAAACTGTCTTCTGTGGGTGGGTACAGGAACTACTCAAAAGCCCCAAGTTCCTGAATTAGATCTCTCATCACTTAGATGTGATAATATTAGGAAGAAACTTGCACCAATAGCAAAATTAGTGGACGGAGAGTTAAGGGAATGTTGCTACGTAGAGTTAGCAATCCAAGAAGAATACGGCTATAATGCAAGTGAATCCCAGGGCCAAGTTGAGAAGAAGTGGCCTTCAACCCTCTAGAGATGATCACCAATATATAATGGATTATAGAAAGCTGTTTTACATCAAGTCAACCCATTGATTTCTCGCATCGCTCTAGTTTCAGATAGGATCTTTTCTTAGTCCTACCTGGGGATGACTAGCAACTGAACCTGGAATTTGCCGTGTGCAGTGCCTGTGGAGCCTCATCTCTTCCCCATTGAGATAAGGAGCTTATCTCCAAGCTTGGCACATTTTGTCTTGGGCGAGTTCCAGTGCGTGATGATAAACAACAATGCAACGAGGGAAGCTTCTCTGAAATTACATCTATGCTTCAGGAAAACCTTCCACCTGATAAATGCTTGTGTGCCAGACTTGTAACTGTGAAGGATGGAAAATAGTTTGATGAAGAGAAGGACCAGGGGAGAGAAGAGAAGGACCAGGGGAGAGAAGAGAAGGACGAGGGGAGACATGATAGCAGTGTTCCGATATCTCAGAGGGTGCCACAAAGAAGAGGGAGCCAAACTATTCTCCAAGGCACCTGGGGGCAGGACAAGAAGCAATGGGTGGAAACTAATCAAGGAGAGAAGCAACTTAGAACTAAGGAGACATTTCCTGACAGTTAGGACAATTAATCTGTGGAACAACTTGCCTCCAGAAGTTGTGAATGCCCCAACCCTGGAAGTCTTTAAAAAGATGTTAGATAGCCATTTGTCTGAAATGGTGTAGGGCTCCTGCCCACGCAGGGGGTTGGACTAGAAGACCTACAAGTTCCCTTCCAACTCTGCTATTGTATTGTATTGTATTGTAAGTGTTAATACCACTTTATAATGCCTTGGTAAGACCACACTTGGAATACTTGGAAAATGCCTATGAGGAAGCCATCATGGATTATGGGTTCATGGAAAATGGAGTATATTAAAAGCTACCTTAAGCCATTTTAAGACCCCTTTTCTGCCTCCAGACATAGGATTGAATACCGTTTGGATGTACAGGGAGTCCTCGGCTTAACAACAGTTCATTTAGCGACTGCTCAAAGTTACAACGGCGCTGAAGAAAAGTGACTTGTGGCCATTTTTCACCCTTATGACTGTTGCAGTATTTCCCCATGGTCATGTGATCAAACTTTGGATGCATGGCAGCGTGCTCTTATATATGACGGTTGCAGTGTCCCGGGATCGATGTGACCATTTTTTTCAACCTTCTGATTAGCAAAGTCGAAGGGGAAGCCAGAGTCACTTTGTGAATTTAACCACTGCAGTGGTTTGCTTGGCAAATGTAGCAAGAAAAGTTGTAAAATGGGACAACGCTCACTTGACGCATGTCTCCCTTAGTAAGATAAATTCTGAGCTCAATTGCGGTCGTGCATCGAGGGCTGCCTGCGTGCTTTTAGCACTTGTAAATCCTTGCACTATATCAGGGGTCAGCAACCAGTGGCTCTGGAGCCGCATGTGGCTCTTTCATCCCTCTGCTGCAGCTCCCTGTCGCCGATCCGCACCACAGTTGATAGGGCTTTCATTTAGGACAGGTAGAGGAAAAAGGATGCCATGCTAGGAGGAGACTCTATTGTGGGGGAACTGAACTTCCATTCAGCTCCAGAATTGAACGGGGGGCTTCTGGTTAAGACCGTTGTGGCTCTGAGTGTTTAAGGTTGCCGACCCCTGCACTATACTAAGGAGAGTTAAATTTTCACTCCTTGTCTAATAGTTGGTATTGACTAGCCAGAAGCCCCTTGTAGCCAATATCCTGGTAACTTGTCTACAGCAACTGCTGATTGTTCTGTGGCCTTCACTTGCCTCTCAAGATCCAGAGTCTTTAGTTCTCTGCTGCCATATATGCTTTTGGTTTTGGAGAACCAGACTGAATCTTTTTCTGCCAGATAACATATGTTTAGACAGTGGGAGACTGTCTAATTTGGCGAATCAAACGTTGAAGGTAGATGGAAATGGAAAGCAGGAATGGGAACCTTTGATAATGATGCAGAGGCACTCACACAGACATTTTCAACTGTGTTTATTTCTGTGTAATAAAGATACCGCCTGGTTAATAATTACTTAGGACTCTGGGAGCTCCTTGAAACTTTTCTCGTAAAGTTTCCCAGGAATACAACGATCTAGTCAGGTGCTGCTCCTGATTTTACCATCATGCTGTAGTTCTAATTCAGTTGCTCTGTTCTTCTTTAGTGTGTGACAGCTTGTAAGTGTCGATGGCAGCGCAGAGAAAGCGGGCTTGGTTTTAGCTTTCTGACGGAAATTAGGGGCTCTTTGTGATGCCCATCCATGTTGCATCCTCTTTATCAATTCGATACTCTCTCCCCCTGTTGTGTGGTGTCACTGCTTGGAATGGAAGAAGCTCTGGTGGTGTCAACCCTCCAAGGTGGACCAAATGCGTAAACTCAAGACACAAAAAGCTACTTTGATTACAAGGTTGTAATAGTGAATTCTTGAAGTCTGAAAACAGTTTCCCTCTCCCTGGCTTTATCTTCGCGAGAACCAGGAAGGGCCACATCTGAGAGACTTTCTCAAACTACATTTCTGCTCTGGACTCAGATTTCTTTAACCTGACTGTTGTCTTGGCTGCAGCTCTTCCTCCTGATCCTCAAGATTATTTCTTCTGCCCGTTATTAGTTGAGATACGGATTAGGCTACGCACATATATCCTGTTGTGGATTTTTTTGCCGTGTTCTCACAGTCTCTTAACCTCCATTTAATTTATATGTATACGTATATGTACAGGTAAAACTCAAAAAAATTAGAATATCGTGCAAAAGGTCATTTATTTCAGTAATGCAGCTTAAAAGGTGAAACTAATATATGAGATAGACTCATTACATACAAAGCAAGGTAGTTCAAGCCATAATTTGTCATAATTGTGATGATTTTGGGCTACAGTTCATGAAAACCCCAAATCCACAATCTCAGAAAATTAGAATATTACATGCAATCAATAAAACAAGGATTGTACATAGAACAATATGGGACCTCTGAAAAGTATAAGCATGCATATGTACTCAGTACTTGGTTTGGGCCCCTTTTGCAGCAAATGCTGCCTCAATGTGGTGTGGCATGGAAGCTATCAGCCTGTGGCACTGCGGAGGTGTTATGGAAGACCAGGATGCTTCAATAGCGGCCTTCAGCTCTTCTGCATTGTTCAGTCTCATGTCTCTCATCTTTCTCTTGGCAACGCCCCATAGATTCTCTATGGGGTTCAAGTCAGGCGAGTTTGCTGGCCAGTCAAATACAGTAATCCCACGGTCATTGAAGCAGGTTTTGGTGCTTTTGGCAGTGTGGGCAGGTGTCAAGTCCAGCTGGAAAATGAAGTCAGCATCCCCATAAAGCTCGCCTGTGGAAGGAAGGAAGCATGAAGTGCTCCAAAATCTCATGGTAGATGGCTGCGTTGATCCTGGACTTAATGAAGCACAGTGGACCAACACCAGCAGATGATATGGCTCCCCAAATCAACACAGAGTGTGGAAACCTCACACTGGACTTCCAGCATCTTGCAGTGTGGGCCTCTCCATTCTTCCTCCATACTCTGGGTCCTTGGCTTTCAAATGAGATGCAAAAGTTGCTCATCAGAAAAGAGGACTTTGGACCACTGAGCAACAGGACTTCGGACCACTGTGCTTCATTTTTGGACCACTCTTTTTTCCCTTATTTGATAAGCTACTCTGGGTGATCCTTCGAACAGAAAATTGTTTCGTGAATTGCTTTGTTACTCTCCATGCAGATAGATGGGCGAAAAAGTGTGAAGATTTTTTAATTTGGAAAGAGAGCAGTGGGCAGGAGGAGCCTTCGATATTTAGTGTTATTGTTCCATTATTATAAAACCTTGAAAAAAGCAAAGAAGAGTTTAGTTTAGTTTAGTTTTATTGTATTTCTATACCACCCTCTCTCCCTGACGGGACTCAGGGCGGTGCACAGGGATAATAAAAATTACAAAATAATAAATGCAATCAAAATAATCAAAAATGAATTAAATCGAATTTTGTAAACCCGTGCTAAAAGACATAATTAAAACTCAGACTAAGATCAGCCATAACAGCTATGCTAGGCCGGCCGCATGAAATAAGTATGTTTTTAATGCCAGACGAAAGAGGCGAAGGTCCGTGATTGTATGGAGGGCGGGGGGCAGGTCATTCCAGAGGGCGGGGCCTGCCACAGAGAAGGCTCTTTCCCTGGGAGTCGCCAGCCGGCATTGTCCGGCGGACGGCACCCTAAGGAGGCCCTCCCTGTGGGAGCGGACAGGTTGACTGGAGGTGTGTGGTAGGAGGCGGTCCTGCAAGTAACCAGGTCCCATGCCATGGAGCGCTTTGAAGATGGTCACTAGTACCTTGAAGCGCACCTGGAAGGCCACAGGCAGCCAGTGCAGCTCGTGCAGGAGAGGTGTTACATGGGAGTATCTTGAGGCTCTCAGAAGCCCCCGCACGGCCGCAAGAGGCAGACATATTCCCTCCCCCATCCAATCGGCTGAATTTGGTAGAACCAGGAAAAGGGAAAGGATCTAGATTTCCAGAAATCTCTCTTCCTTCCACCTTTTTTTAAAAGAAAGAAAGAAAGGCTCTTTCTCAATAGGCCGATCTCTTCAATTGCCACTTTTGAAATCAGTAGCAAATGCAAGGGAATTTTGGCACCGCGAGAAGTGAAGCGGTTTTGTAATTCTGCAGAGCAGAAGTGTTTTTTTCGATGACAACCGACGCCTCAAAAAAGTTTCTTCTCTTTCTGTCTTTCTTTCTTTTTTCTTTAAAAAAAAAAAACAAGACGAAAGAGGTTTAAAATTTCACATGTTAAAAGATATATCATAAGGGATCATTGGAGGCTGGATCTGTTCAGATCCAGGAGCTTAGACTAGGGTGGGGTGGGGTTAATAGATTTTGCATATGGGTCTTCTACTATCTAATGGAGAAATGGAGCTCAAATGGGTCCCTCGACTATATGGGTAGGGAAGCCAGGTCTGGGGGCCAGTGGTGCTTCGGTGGTTTCGTAAGAAGTTAGAAAAGCCGAAGCACAGCTGTGTGAGTCTGGATTCCAATAAGTGACTTTAATAAGTAAATTGCTATTTAGGTTTCTGAGGTTTGAGTGTATTCTAACTTTTTCCCAGAGTGGAGTTCCTTCTTCCGATTCAGCAGAAAACCCAGAGCATCGGTAGCAGGATCCAACAAAATACGTCTCAGGATCTCAGACCATAGAGTTGCTTTTGATGTCAGTGGCCAAGTCTTCTTTCTGGAAACTCTTGAATTTGAATTTGAATTTATTTATATTTATATCCCGCCCTTCTCCACAAAGGACCCAGGGCGGCGCACAGGAAATTTAAAAACATACAAAAATACAAAAAATAAATACATAATTTAAAATATATATTAAACTATCCAAATCCTATGCTAAAAACCCAATTATTAAAATACCCAATTTAAAACTTTCTAAAAGTCCCCGTGGGAGGTTAGGCTAGGCCGGCTTGTTAGAAAAGGTATGTCTTTAGACATTGGCGGAAGAGGCGGAGGTCGGTGATGGTGCGCAATTCAGGGGGTAGGTCGTTCCAAAGGGCAGGGCCTGCCACCGAGAAGGCTCTTCCCCTGGGTGTCGCCAGTCGGCATTGTCCGGCCGACGGCACCCTGAGAAGGCCCTCTCTGTGGGAGCGTATCGGTCGAAGGGATGTATGGGGCAGGAGGCGGTCTCGCATATAACTAGGCCCCGAGCCATGGTGGCTAAAATAGATCCCACCACCACCCATCCAGCTGCTCTTCATAGAGACCCCAAGTCCTTTCTTTAAAAGGCCTTAGTTCAGTGGTGAAATCTAATTTTTTTTAATACCGGCTTGGTGGGGTCATGTGACTATGTAGTCATGTAATTGCGAGATCAAAAGACAGAAACTCACTTTAACCATGTCCTGCTGGAGCAGGGTTGCACTAGATGACCTCCAGGTTGCTTCCAGCCCTGGATTATCCTCTGAAGCTGCGTCTAGTGCCAGGTTTGTAGTCCTTCCTTCCTCTTCTTTTTACCTCCCACCCTTTTTCATTCTCCCTTCTTTCTTTCTTTCTTTCTTTCTTTCTTTCTTTCTTTCTTTCTTTCTTTCTTTCTTTCTTTCTTTCTTTCTTTCTTTCTTTCTCTCTCTCTCTGTCTCTCTCTGTCTCTGTCTCTCTCTGTCTCTGTCTCTCTCTCTCTCTCTCTTTCCGTCTTTCTTTCTCAGCCCCCCCCACCCCCCCATTTTTGGTCTAGCAGGCCTCAGTGAAGCTGCTGGGAGCAAAAACGGACCCTCCATTCCCCATTTTGACTGTGCGGCATGCAATCGCTGGCATTTTGTTTAAAAACTTTTTTTAAAGTATTTTTTACTACCAGTTCTGCGAACCTGTAGCATTTTTTAGTACCGGTTTGGGTGAACCGGCCCGAACTGGTAGCATTTCACCCGTGCCTTAGTTGTTGGACATTTCACTTCATGAGCTTGGTGTCAGGGTTCCAAGTAATACACTCTAGAGCAGGGGTGTCCAAACTTGGGAACTTTAAGACTTGTGGACTTCAACTCCCAGAATTCCCCAGCCAGCATAGCTGGCTGGGGAATTCTGGGAGTTGAAGTCCACAAGTCTTAAAGTTCCCAAGTTTGGACACCCCTGCTCTAGAGCAAACAGAACTCCGAGGCAGGTAGAATCCTCATAGAACAATTTATTTGGATATATCACATTGGCACAGACTGGTGAAAACCGACTCTAAAGTTTCCCACGGTCGTCACCTAATTAAAAGTAAAAGTTTTCCTCTTTTCCCAAACAAAGAGTCACATGGTCCAATCAGGGTGCTGTCCAGTTGCTTGGTAACATCACTCCTCCTTTCCTCAGCCACCTGTTGGAAAGTCCTTGGTTCCCAGGGGAAAGCATTTTGTTTTGGCTACAAACCCCCAGCTGTCTCTATTCCCCCCCCCCTCCAGCTCTCATCTCCATCGTGGCAACACTGAAGCCTCAAAGATGTGCTCGGTCAAGCCAGCTTCAGAGTTGACACTTGGATAGTCATTGGTTCTCCCTTACAAAAAGAATGGTGCCAAAGATCAAGGTCCAGTTAAACTGATTTATTGCTATTTATTGAGAAGTGATCTTCTCAACTAATGGTCAGCCCCTGCTTGGAATTAGATAAGGGTCACTGTAATTCAAGGGAGGTTGGACATTTGTAGCTATGTAGGGATTCTAGGCTGATCCCTCTTTTAACTCCACCCCAGGTTCTGCCAGTATTTCTCCTACAAGCCCATGCTTGATTTCTACTGTAGGTCTTTACCTTTATATCTCCAGAGAAGGAAGTCTTTGTTAATTTTGCATTGATCTTTTAGATCTGACCCTTAGTATGCTGCGAATTACATGGCTGGCCCAAGTCAGTTTAGTTCAGGTAGTTGTGGAATATAGGACAGTGATAGATGCAAGATCAGATCTGTGTGTATGTAGCCTTACCACCAGTTCATATCTATCTAGGTGTGCCACATGGTTCTAGACCAGGGGTGGGTTGCTTCCGGCCTTACGTGCACCAAAATAGGTCTGCGCCTGCACAAAATGTTTTGAAAAAAAGAAAAATAATCATAATTTGTGCAATGAAATTGTTCTGCATGTGCGTAGAACCGAAAATCAAGATGGCGGCCCCGTAGGAGAACCAGTTCAGGGATGTGGCAGACCTGGGGTGTTTCCAGCGACCCAGGCCGCCAAACCACTACCGGTTTGGCCGAAGCGGTAGGACCCACCTCTGTTCTAGACTACAGGATGGCCACCCATCCAAGGGTTCAATACAATAGCAGAGTTGGAAGGGACCTTGGAGGTCTTCTAGTCCAACTCCCTTCCTAAGCAGGAAACCCTATGTCATTTCAGACAAATGGCTATCTAACATCTTCTTAAAGACTTCCAGGGTTGGGGCATTCACAACTTCTGGAGGCAAGCTGTTCCACTGGTTGATTGTTCTAACTGTTAGGAGATTTCTCCTCAGTTCTAAGTTGCTTCTCTCCTTGATTAGTTTCCACCCATTGCTTCTTGTTCTGCCCTCAGGTGCTTTGGAGAATAGTTTGACTCCCTTTTTGTGGCAGCCTCTGAGATATCGGAAGACTGCTATCATGTCTCCCCTGGTCCTTCTCTTCATTAAACTAGACATACCCAGCTCCTGCAACCGTTCCTCATATGTTTTAGCCTCCAGTCCCCTAATCCTCTTTGTTGCTCTTCTCTGCACTCTTTCTAGAGTCTCCACGTCTTTTCTACATCGTGGTGACCAAAACTGAATGCAGTATTCCAAGTGTGGCCTTACCAAGGATTAGCTTATTTCAGAATTAGCTTATTTAACCGAACACAAAACCAGAAATGAAGGCTGACTGAAAAGACATAAACACTTCCATCTGGATTTTATAGAGCAATAGAAAGCATCTGCTCATTGACGGATCTCCTTTCCTTCAGGAATGAACGCGGCAGAAGCTCCTCAAGCACCTCTTGGATTTTGTGTCATAGGCAGAGAGATATATATATATATGCTGTTATCCAAAATTCCCCTGGAGAAGTTTCTTACTGAAACTGTTTTTTTTCACCCCCTTTATTTTTTTTATTTTTAAAAAAATGCTTTGCAAGTCTTCAGATGTCTGATCGTGCACAGACCTCCCAGTCTGAACTGAAATGTTGCTCTAGGCAAAAAATATTTGCAGCAGTTCTGCACTTGATATTTTACAGGAGTTCTCCGTCTTGGTCCCATTACAATCTTAAAACAATGCTGATGGTAGCCAGAACCACAAAGCGCCCAGGATTGTTGGTCAACTGCCTGGATGAGAGTGTCCCTCGATTTCTGGTTTCTGCACGAGGGAGGAAATGGAATTTTAAGCAGCAGCTCCATGGCAGACACAAGGAGAAACAACTCCACCTGATCCCCCATCACTCTTCTCTGACCTGGCACTTCCCAGAAGGAGAATTGGACTAAATTCCCTTACTTCTAGCCAGCATGACCTGATAATAGTGGGAACAATAGTTCAGCCCCCTCTGGAAGGACTCCATGTTGGGAAAGGTTGCATAACAAGAGGGATGGGCATCCTATAATTCTCCAGATATGGAGTTGCAACTTCCATGACTGTTAATCATTAGCCAGGGTAGCTGGAATAAATGATCAGGCTCCAATTACCGTATTTTTCAAAGTATAAGCTGCACCTCCCCTCCCCAAAAGAGGGTGAAAATTTAGGTGCGTCTTATACACTGAAGGTAACCCACCCCACCCCCACCAGAGGCCAAAAACGCGAGGCATGGAGGGCCTGATAGTCTGTGGCAATCCCTGCAGCCTGGAACAGCTGATTGGGGGTATTCCGATAGTTCGATCCACCCACCAATCAGCTGTGCTGAATCATGCTGCAAGAAGTGCTGAAGCTGACCTGGCTGGTCAGAGTTTGCAGCAGCGATCACATTCAGAAAGCACACCCAAGTAAATGATTCAGCAGGATTCAAAATAATAATAATAATAATAATAATAATAATAATAATAATAATAATAAAACTAATAATTAATAATAATTAATAATTAATAATTAATAATAATAATAATAATAATAATAATAATAATAATAATAATAATAATAATAATAATAATAATAATAATAATAATAATAATAATAATAATAATAATAATAATAATAATAATATACAATGCAATACCAAAAGCAGGTTTTCCAAGGTAAAGGCAGGAAATACAAGCAAAACTAAGCCAGGCTCCTTCCTGTCTCCTGGTTGCTCACACAGCAAATATTGTTTCAGACTCCAAATAGCCTCATTGGCTTAGTTGCTATGCCTATTAATTGGCTGACTAATGAACTCTCACACACTGATAGAAAGTTAGCCAGCTGAATACAATGGATGCTGGTAGACAGAGGCAGCATTTTTTCTTCGCAATTTTCTCCCCAAAAACTAAGGTGTGTCTTATACTCCAGAGCGTCTTCTACTCCAAAAAATATGGTATCCTACTTTGGATGCATTATGGAAAAACAACAACCCCCAGCTCTCTGGGAAAGGTGGAAGAAAAGAGGAGTATAGGAGGACCAGCAGCAATGTTGATGGACTCAGTTAAAATGATGTTGAGGACACCGTTGTTAGTTGCAAAAGATCAGGACCCTACATTAAGTTGCAGTTCAGAAGATTTATTGCTCAAGCCTATACACAAGAATCTAATTGACTAAAATTCAGTAACGGAATTCAAGAGGGCTTGGGTGATTTCTGGGAATGTATCAACTCTAAGCTGATGACACACTTAATTCCACCCTCAGCTCTGCCTGCTGTTCTCCTGCAGCCATTGGCATACTTGAAACAATAGGCTAGAGCTAGATTGTCATGGAGAAAATCCATCTATATGGTTGCTAGTCATTGAAAATGACTTGATGGCGCATGACCAATCAATCATGTGACATTTCACCTCCGCCTGTAAAATAGATGTAGCCTGTTGACCATCAGCTAGAGACTGTGTGTGTCAATCATGCCACAGCTCTTCTTTCTAGATCATAAGGCTTTGAAGATGATAAGTAAAATAAAGAACCAATATTGAGAGGTTGATGTCTTTAAAAAAAAAAGCTTTACATTTCTTAGCAGCAAGATAGACATTCCCAAATATTGACCTGCTCTTTAAGAGCAATACATCGTGTGAATTTTGGGGTGTATTTGTGGGTCTCGACATAATAAAGGATGTTGGCAGATAAAATCTGATGCTTGTATCATGTCTTTCCCTTTATGGTTTTGTATCTTCATAATGGTCTTCTTCCAGTTAATCTTACATGGGTTCTTATTTTAGTTTTTATTTTCATTTTTTTTATATTTCTGCCTTCTGTTTTGGAAATTAAGGTGGTATATGTCGCTGTTCCCCTACATTTTATTCATAACAACCCTAATAGTTTAGATCAAGAGATTGGCCAAGAGTCTATCAATGAGTATCATAATTGAATTTGCTTAAGATTTTAGGTATTGAGCTATACAATTTTGCCTAAAACAATATTTAAGCTTGGCTCTCTTCAGTCCTAAAGAGAGCCATTGGCCGGGCAATGCCGTCTGGCGACACCCAGGGGAAGACCCTTCTCTGTGGCGGGCCCTGCCCTTTGGAACGACCTACCCCCTGAATTGCGTACCATCTCGGACCTCCGCCTCTTCCGCCAGTGTCTAAAGACACATCTTTTTCAGCAAGCCGGCCTAGCCTAACCTCCCATTGGGATTATTTTAGATGTTTTTAAATTTTGTATTTATCGTTTTGTATGTTTTTTAAATTCCTGTGCGCCGCCCTGGGTCCCTTGTGGAGAAGGGCGGGATATCAATGTGATTAAAATAAAAATAAATAAATAAATAAAAGGGACGCGATGGCTCAGTGGCTAAGACAGTGAGCTTGCCGATCAGAAAGTTTCGGCAGTTCGAATCCCTAGCGCCGCATAACGGAGTGAGCTCCCGTGACTTGTCCCAGCTTCTGCCAACCTAGCAGTTGGAAAGCATGTAAAAATGCCAGTAGAAAAATAGGAACCACCTTTGGTGGGAAGGTAACAGCGTTCCGGGCGCCTTTGGCGTTTAGTCCTGCCGGCCACATGACTATGGGAATGTCTTTGGACAGAGTTGGCTCTTCGGCTTTGAAACAGAGATGAGCACCGGCCCCTAGAGTGGGGAACGACTAGCACATATGTTGCAAGGGGAACCTTAGTCCTAGGTTGGCTCTCTTGATTAGGTTCCACCTCACTTTTCCTCTGCTCCTTTTCATTTTTTGCTATTTGAACTTCTTCCTCTTTTCGAAGGATAGATTTTCTCACACTAAGAGATTCTCCAAATCACAGTTGGAAGGGGACCTTGTAGGGATAAACGGATGGCGCTCTTAGAACTATGGTGCACTGGAGAAACTCGGCTTCTTTCTTTTTATTTCTTTCTTGGCAGCGATCTTTCCAGACTGCCATTGGGGACCAAAAGAATCTTTCAGAGAGTCCCATTTAAGCTGATGGTCTCTGGGAAGGGTCACAGTGGCTGTAACACAGACTTTAAGTTTCCCATCTTTTGAACTCCGAGCCTATAAATAATATTTCGTAAATGGGTTTTGCGGCATTCGGGTTACTGCAAAGGAAAATTCCCTTACAAAATTAATACGGTGGATCACGAAGAAGAGAAGAGGGACAGCAAAACTTAGTTTGAAATAGCAAAATACCAACAATATAAAATCGGGCTTCTTGCCAACTGACTTGTGACATTAGCAGCTTAACAAATTAGCGTTCATTTGTTCTCTTTGTTTTGGCAGATTTAGAAGGAAAGTGGAGTGGAAAAAGATATACTTTGGGATTATTTTAGGAACAGATTCGCCTCCAAACTCTGTTTTCAGCATTCTGAATCTCGCTGTAAAAAGCAGCACGTAAACACGATGCAAACATGATCTGTTGTGCAGATTCAAACCGCTGTGTGAACGGAAAGAAAGAGAGGAGATTTTGTCTCCTAGCGTGTGAGATTCATCTTTCTGAAAATCTCATCTTTTAAATAATAGGAAATACTTGTAGCTCGGGTTTTAGATTTTGGCAGTGGTTTGCCCTCCACGTTTTGTTTCAATTCAGTTTCGGAACGTTTCGTTACCAGACTAGTTAACGTCATCAGCAGGATTTTCTGGTCCTGTTCCTCTTTAACGTATACGTTACTGTCTCGTTGGCCAGTTGGTTGTGTGATGGTTTGTTCGTTTGGAGCTATATTTAAATCCTGAGCGGCTGATTGGTTCTTTTGTTGATTGGTTGTTCGAATGGTCTCGTTTCTTATGTATTCATATGTAGGTCAATATGTTTGTTAATTGCTCCTTTGGTTGAAAACCAGGCCTCAACAAATTCACATGCATGGCGGGTGGTAGCATGGCCAATGATTTTAAGCCAGCACCTAATTCTTCATAGGCAAAATGAACTATAATTAGGACGTCCCAATATTACTTTGTGAAGAGGGTTTAATCGTTTGCATAGCTTCCTTTCCTCCCCTCCCCTCCCCTCCCCTCCCCTCCTATCTCCTTTCCTCTCCTCTCCCCTCCCCTCCCTTCCCTTCCCCTCCCCTCCTATCTCCTCTCCCCTCCCATCTCATCCCCTCCCCTCCTATCTCCTTTCCTCTCCCCTCCCCTCTCCTCCCTTCCCTTCCCCTTCCCCTTCCCTCCTATCTCCTTTCCTCTCCCCTCCCCTCCCCTCTCCTCCCTTCCCCTTCCCTCCTATCTCCTTTCCTCTCCCCTCTCCTCCCTTCCCCTCCCCTCCTATCTCCTTTCCTCTCCCCTCCCCTCCCTTCCCCTCCCCTCCTATCTCCTTTCCTCTCCCCTCCCCTCTCCTCCCTTCCCCTTCCCTCCTATCTCCTTTCCTCTCCCCTCTCCTCCCTTCCCCTCCCCTCCTATCTCCTTTCCTCTCCCCTCCCCTCCCATCTCCTTTCCTCTCCCCTCCCCTCCCCTCCCTTCCCCTTCCCTCCTATCTCCTTTCCTCTCCCCTCCCTTCCCCTCCCCTCCCCTCCTATCTCCTCTCCTCTCCCCTCCCCTCCCCTCCCATCCTATCTCCTTTCCTCTCCCCTCCCATCTCATCTCATCCCATCCCCTCCTATCTCCTTTCCTCTCCTCTCCCCTCCCCTCCTATCTCCTTTCCTCTCCCCTCCCCTCCCCTGCTATCTCTCCCATCCCATCCCATCCCATCCTATCTCCTTTCCTCTCCCCTCCCCTCTTCTCTCCCTCCCCTCCCCTCTCCCCTCCCCTCTCCTCTCCTTTCCTTTCCTTTCCTTTCCTCTCTCCTTTCTTTTCCTGCTCCTCCTTTCCTCTCCCTCCCCCTGCCCTCCCCTAATGTATGGTTTAGAATAAGAGGGCGGTGCACATTTACAATATATACTGGGCTACCAAATCTTTTTTTAATGTTTAGCAGGTTATTTAGTCCAGACATGGTAAAAGACTCAAGGATGAAGCAATGGCATACTGTGTTATTGGAAAAGTTTTTAGTTCAGTCTTGTCAAGTGCCCTTAAAATTGAAGTTCTTTTAGTGGAGAATTGAATAGTTACAGCTGTGTCTATTTTAATTCAGTAGGTCCTCAACCTACGACTCCAATTGAACCCGAAGGCAAGAGAGATTTTAAGTGGGTTGCGTCCCCATTTCATGACAATTTTTTAGCACCGTTGTTAAGTGAATCACTTGCAGTTGTTAAGTTGAATCAGGCAGTTGTTAAGTGGATCTGATTTTCCCCATTGACTTTGCTTGTTGGAAGCACATGGGGAAGGTTGCAAGTGGCGATCACATGACCCTGGGACAACGCAACTATCACAAATACATGCCATTTGCCAAGCACCCAAAGTTTGATCACATGATTGTGGGGACGCCGCAACGGTCATAAGAGCGAAAACCAGTCATCAGTGGTTTCAATGCAAGCTCTTAAATCAATGGTCCCCCAACCTCTTGGGCACCTGGTTCTGTGGATAGAGTTTTTTTTCTGTGGACATGAGTTGGTGTGGATTCACATGCTGCCTGCATCCCAGAGATGGGGCTTCACTTGTTTGTGTGGCCCGATTTCTGGCATGCCACACTAGATGTGTGGATTGGCCATGATGGGGGCAGTGGTGAAATTCAATTTTTTTACTAACGTTTCTGTGGGCGTGGCTTGGTGGGCGTGGTATGGCATGGTGGGCGTGGCAGGGGAAGGATACTGCAAAATCTCCATTCCCAGCCCACCCTGGGGCCAGCCAGAAGTGGCACTTCCCGGTTCTCCGGACTACTCAAAATTTCCGCTACCGGTTCTCCGAACTACTCAAAATATCTGTTACCGGTTCTCCGGACTACTCAAAATTTCTGCTACTGGTTCTCCGAACTACTCAAAATATCTGCTATTGGTTCTCCAAACTACTCAAAATTTCCGCTACCGGTTCTCCAAACTACTCAAAATTTCCGCTACCAGTTCTCCAAACTACTCAAAATTTCCGCTACCGGTTCTCCAAACTACTCAAAATTTCCACTACCGGTTCGCTGGACTACTCAAAATTTCCATTACCGGTTCTCCGAACTACTCAAAATTTCCGCTACCAGTTCACCGGACTACTCAAAATTTCCGCTACCGGTTCTCCAAACTATTCAAACTTTCTGCTACCGGTTCTCTGGACTATTCAAAATTTCCACTACCGGTTCTCTGAACTACTCAAAATATCTGCTATCGGTTCTCCAAACTACTCAAAATTTCCACTACCGGTTCTCCAAACTACTCAAAATTTCCGCTACCAGTTCTCCAAACTACTCAAAATTTCCGCTACC
Source organism: Rhabdophis nuchalis (assembly GCA_039707465.1). NCBI lineage: Eukaryota > Metazoa > Chordata > Lepidosauria > Squamata > Natricidae > Rhabdophis > Rhabdophis nuchalis. The sequence goes on from CM077648.1 coordinate 112,402,872, forward strand.
GGTTCTCCAAACTACTCAAAATTTCCGCTACCAGTTCGCCGGACTACTCAAAATTTCCGCTACCGGTTCTCCAAACTATTCAAACTTTCTGCTACCGGTTCTCTGGACTACTCAAAATTTCCACTACCGGTTCTCTGAACTACTCAAAATGTCTGCTATCGGTTCTCTAAACTACTCAAAATTTCTGCTACCGGTTCTCCGAACTAATCAAAATTTCCTCTAATGGTTCTCCAGAGCCTGCTAGATTCACCCCTGGGCGGGGTTGGGGACTCCTGTCTTAAATGGCCTCTCTCAATTGGTTAGATGAAAAAAAAACCCCACTTCAGAGACAAGGAACTGAATGCCTCTCATTTATTAATAAGTTTGAATGTTCTATTTTATTTCACTCATTTTGAGGAGCAGCATAGCGTGAGAAATACATGTGCAAAAATAGCAATAAATACTTGGTGATATCTGACGGTGAACTCGCCTCTTACCGTCATTCTGCCTGGCTTGTTTCATGGACTGATAAAAGAAATGATAAAACGGCTATATTTGGAGCTGTTTCAACTGCCCAGGTTTTAGGTAGTGATTATCTTTTTAATTTTTCAGTGGAATGCAGGATGTTAGCAGATGCTACAATAAATGGCGTTCTGCAGCGGGGTGGGGGGGAATTCTACCCCGTTTTCATCCTTTTATCAAAAGACAATTTACTTCCAAAAGTTAGCTCCAAGGAGTAAATAATGCTAAAGATATTCTTGTGGGTGAAGCATTATGTTGCAGATAGTCCTCAAGTTACAACCACAATGGAGCATGCCCATCACAATCATAACGTATGACAGCGATGCTGCACCCATAATACAATGCACACCCTCAGTGCACATGCACGCATGACAGGCACTTCCCCCCCCCCATTTTTTCCACGCTTTTTCCGCCCTCCCCATGCTCTAGAGTAGGGGTGGGCAAACTTTGCAACTTTAAGTCTGAAGGACTTCAGCTCCCAGAATTCTCCAGAATTCTGGAAAAGTCTGGGAGCTGAAGTCCTTCAGACTTAAAGTTGCAAAGTTTGCCCACCTCTACTCTAGAGGCTTTATAGGAGCCTGGAAAGGGCGAAAACAGCCCCCCCCCGCCCCCAGAGGCCCTCCAGAGGCTTCAGGACCTTCCCTGAAGACTCCAGAGGACTAAATATGACACTACAAGCGAACCGGAAGTGATTTCAGGAGAACGTCCTCCCGGGGGGGGGGATGTTTCCGTCCTCCCCAGACTCCTATAAAGCCTGGGGAGGGCGAAAATCGCTTTAAAATGGCTGAATCAGCTGACAGGGCAATGCCTCGCGTGCCCTGCCAAATAGCTACACGTGCCACAGGTTCGCCATCATTGACTTATGGTATCCTAAAACAGTTGGGCACATGACCGATCCAATTTTATGACCTTTTGGCTGCACACCGCCCTGAGTCCTTCGGGAGTAGGTATAAACAACCAATCAACTAATCAAACACACTAAACTAACTAACTTTTTGCCACAGTTGTTTAGTGACCACCGGAGCCACAAAGCAACCACTCCAGTCATAAAAGTGAATCTTTGGTTTGCTAAGGCTCAATTTTTGTCAAAAATTGGAAGTAAATGTCAGTTTTCGACAAAACGTGGTTACATGACTGCAAGATGCTGCCAATGGCTGTAAATGTGGCCCGGTTGCTAACTACTTGACTGTCAGAACTTTGAATCCATGTCATAAGTATCCTTTAGGCAGGTATGTCTTTACTTCAACTAATCACTAATTGATTGGTCGTGGTCTGACCTAGGCTTCCTGAGACAGTAAAAATCACACGCTTAGTCTCCAAACCCCCTTTTTAATTTAAATAGCTGTAAATTATGTTAATTTACAGTCCATAATGATAACCAGTGCGTTAAGAGCCATATTTTTAATATCCTGTATTTATTGTTTTTTACATTTTATTCCTTTCCTGTGCGCCACCCTGAGTCCAATCCGGAGTTAGGTGCGGGATATAAATTTGATAAATAAAATAAAATAAAGAGCCGTGGCCAGGGGGGCTTTTTATCAGGCTCGCTTGATTCGTCAGTTGCGCCCTTTTCTGGATCGTGACACTCTACGCACGGTCACTCAAGCCCTCGTCATCTCCCGCCTAGACTATTGCAACACTCTGTACATGGGGCTGCCCTTGAGGTGTACCCGGAGGCTCCAGTTGGTGCAGAATGCGGCTGCGCGGGGGATTCTGGGAGCCTCAAGATGCTCCCACGTGACACCTCTCCTGCGCGAGCTGCACTGGCTGCCTGTGGCTTTCCGAGTGCGCTTCAAGGTGCTGGTAACCACCTTTAAAGCGCTCCATTGCACGGGACCTGGCTACTTGCAAGACCGCATCCTGATACCAAATACCTCCCACTGACCAGTTCGCTCCCACAGTCGGCCAAACAATGTCGGCTGGCGACCCCACGGGGAGAGCCTCCTCTGTGGCAGCTCCTGCCCTCTGGAACGACCTATCCCCCCGACCTACGTACGATCACTGACCTACGCCTCTTCCGCCGGGCCTTGAAAACGCATTTATTCCGTGCGGCCCGCCTGGTGTAGTTTTTAAATCGATTTAAATCGATTTTATTTAGTAATTTTATTCGGTTTTAGAACAGGCCCCTAATTTAATTGACATTTTAATTGACATTTTAAAGTATTTTACATACTTTGTTTTTATTATGCCTGTTCACTGCCCTGCCGCAAGGGAGAAGGGCGGTATACAAATTCAATATACCAATTCAATAAACAAGAGTCTGACAGAAGTCTTCCACAGTCTTTCAGGGTAAGGCTGATATCTTCCTTGAAATGATGTCAGAGACCTAATTGCCAATTGGTTTTGCAAGGCCAAACGGAGCACAGAGTCAAAACGGAGCTTCAGAGTTTAAACTGACCAGAAAGAACAAAGTTACATCCTGCAAAAATCTCACGGCTGTTTGCTCCTCTTTTATGACTTATGGGAAGAGCCAATCATCTCCAAGCCTTACACCCGAGTCGCCCCTTTTGTCTTAACTGTTCTTGCCTTCTGGCAGCTCTGCGCATCCTGAGAACAGGCTCCTCCTGTTCCTCTGCCTTACTGATGTCCGACTCGAGTCTCCGGAGGCAGCACATAACTCCCAATGGCCCTGGCCCCCTTCTCTGCCTCTGATGCAGAGCCCTCGTCCTTCCCCAGACTCCAGGACTGGCCCACGTTCCTCCTCAACCTCCTCACTGTCCGAATGATGCCAGCTGTGCAGGCCGCCAACAGACCACAACATGTCATAAGTAGAGGATTGCCTGCCCCTGAATTTCTTTGCTTATGCAGTGACCTGAGGCTCTGCGTAAATGCAGAATCCTCTTGCACAGGGGTCTCCAGGCACAAGGTTGCCAAGGTTGGAGACCCCCTGATCTACCAGCTTTCCTGCTTTCTGTTAGCTACTCTGGGTTCAGAACCAGTGTTACAACTTTGGTCCCTTAACCAGTGTTAGCAAATAAATGCGGAATAGTGTAATTCACCGGACAGTAAAGAGATACGTTGCTGTAACCACAAACAAACTCTTAAAACAGTGATAGTCAGAAAATAAATAGTCTTTACTTTGTAGCAACTAAAATGCTTCTTCCGACTAACTTCTCAAATAATAACAGTCATTCACCAAAACACAGAGGTATCGTACAGTAATGCAAAACAAATCCTCCTCCTTCTTCTTCAGTCACAGCTCCTCAGCACAGGGAATCGAAAAGGGAATGAGCTGTGATTCTGAGCTTGCTTTATGGTAGAGCTGCACCAATCAGCCAATCAGAATTCAAACACAGTTCTTAAAGCTACATAACTCCTTAAGAACATAGGCTCCTATATATTGTCAACCCAATATAAGGCTGAATATTCTAACACTTTCTCGGCCAAACAATGTCGGCTGGCGACCCCCCAGGGGAAGGGCCTTCTCTGTGGCGGGTCCAGCCCTCTGGAACGACCTGCCCCCCGACCTTCGCACTACCACGGACCTTCGCCTCTTCCGTAAAGCATTGAAGATTTACTTTTTTCATGCGGCCGGCCTGGCATAGTTTGTTATTACTATCATTTTAATAGGGTTTCTTAAGTTTATTCTAACTCAGGTTAAACTTATTTAATTTAACTTTAAATTTATCTATTGACTGTATTTAAATGTACCTTTTATTTTCCCTGTGCACCGCCCTGAGTCCCTATGGGAGAAAGGGCGGTATATGCAAATTAAATCAAATTAAATCAAATTAAATAAATACATTAATACTTTATAATAATTTTTATTATATTATTATTATAATATTATTATACTTTATTATAATTTATAATAATAAATTAAATAAATACATTAATACTTCTCCGGGTGCCGTCGACCGGACAATGCCGGTTGGCGGCTCCCAGGGGAAGGGCCTTCTCTGTGGTGGGCCCCACCCTCTGGAATGGCCTACCTTCCGACCTCCGTTCCATCACAGACCTCCGCTTGTTTCGCCGGCACCTAAAAACTTTTTATTTTCATCTGGCCCGCCTAGCATGATCTACTCCACACCCATTATTTTATAACAAATCAAAACTGTAATTTGGGTTTTAAATTTAAACTTATTTTAAGTTAAGCAGGATATGGATTTAATTTCGTTATTATTTAATAATATTTTGTATTTATGTATAATTGATTTTAAATCTCTGTTCGCCGCCCCGAGTCCCTTTATGGTGAGATGGGTGCGGGCTATAAATGTGAAAAATAAATAAATAAAAATAATAAATAAATAAAAATATCAATTCAATGTCAAAAGGAGGCATCAAGAAAGAACTCCATGCCCTCCCCCCTCCAGTCCTCCAAACAGATTGTACAAGAGGACAGGAAAGCATTTGGAAGGGATGAGGCGAAAATACCAGAGCCCAACAATGATAATGCTTGCACCTTGGCTAATAAATTAGGTTCAAAAAACACCACCGTATTTCAAAATAATTTCAAAGTTGACTATCAGCCATCGTGAGAATCTTTAAAAAAAAAGAAAAAAAAGAAAAAGAAATCAGTATTGTTTTTTTCAGAAGGAAAGCAAACGTTTGAGAAACAGGGAGGCTGATTGTGTGAACGTTTTATTTGTAAGCAAACAGTGAATTCCATTCCTTTTGCTGTGTTCAAGCAGAGGTTATGAACCGCATTGGGAGTGTATTTTATTGGCGGTGATGATGGGGAACGCACAATGCCTATTGGTGTGGCATTAGCTGTCTTCAGGAAACCGACTTTTCTTGAAGCGTTGGGTATTCAAGAGATCTGGTCTCTTGTCACTGACATTTGCTGTGGGAAAAGCCTCACATTTGACCGAGCAATTAGTCCTTTCTAAGAAAAATATATGTATCAAAAAGGCCTTCTTCATTTCCAGAGGTTTCTTGGCAAGGCGTGTTGATGCTATTTGTGGTTTTAGGCTGCCTTGAAATGTTGACTTGTTTTTCTTTTCTTCTTGCATTGCTGCATTCTGCCAAAAAGAATTTTTTTTTTAACTTGGCGAACCTCAAAACCAACAGCCAGAGACAAGCATCTCATCATGTCATCGTATGATTGATGGGATGATCTCATTATTTATTTATTTTTTCGAATTTATACCCCGCCCTTCTCCTTGTTAGGACCCAGGGCGGCGCACAGGCATTATTAAAAACCATAACAACAGACAATATATATTATTAAAAACATATTAAATTAAATCCCGTGCTAAAAAACCCATTAAAAACCCTGAAAATTAAAATTTATAGATAAAAGTCAGAAACGGAGGGCTATGCTAGGCAGGCTTGTTGGAATAGATACGTCTTAAGATGCTGGCGGAAGAGGCGGAGGTCCGAGGTGGTGCGTAGGTCGGGGGGCAGGTCGTTCCAGACGGCCGGGCCTGCCACAGAGAAGGCCCTTCCCCTAGGCGTTGCCAACCGGCATTGCCCGGCCGACGGTACCCGGAGAAGACCCTCTCTGTGGGAGCGGATCGGACGAAGGGATGTATGGGGCAGAAGGCGGTCTCGTATATATTATTGACGTTTCTTTATTCCCCCCCCCCAAACGTCTCATATCGTAATGAAAACGTATTTATTTGTACTGAAAACTCACTATAATTTCTTAAAACGGGGATGTGTATTTAAGAATTTGTAATTGTCTGTGAGAAAAGGAAATAATCAGCTTCCTTCGGAATCAGACATCAGTGAGGCAGGGGAACAGCTGGAGCCTGTTCCCAGTGTAGGCATGCGCAGAGTTGCCAGGCGAAGGGAACAGCTAAAGAACAGGGGTTGACTTGGGAGTAAGGCCACAGGTGGACGATGAATAGCTCCTCCCAGAGGAAATAAAAGAGGAGCGAAAGGGGAGTGGAGTTTGCAGGAGATAATTAGTTCATTCCTGCATTCTGGCCAAGTATTGCGGCGTCTGAAAGATATCGGCCTGACTACTCTCCAAGCCTGATAAAGGTCAGTAATTATGAACTGATAAAGGTTGGTAATTGTGAACTATCTTGAAAGACTGTGGGAGAGGAAAGATTTTGCTGGAGAGGAATTCACTGTGAATTAAATAAAAGGGGTTTATCGGGACGAGGACTCAGCTTCATTCTGCTGGGGAAGCCTGGGTCAGAACACCTGTTGCTTCCATAGCCCAGTTCTTGAAAAGGCTGAGGCCCAGTACTAGGCTGTGGCTTAACGGTTGGGGACCCTGACATAAAGTATTCTTGGCTACAGGTAGTCCTCAACTTACAATCATTTCCCCCCATTCTTTAACAACTGTTGCAGCATCCCCATAGTCACATAATCAAAATCCAGTTGCTTGGCATCTGGCATGTATTTACGATACGAGATACGATACGAGATACAATACCAGACCAGACCAGACCAGAGTTGGAAGGGACCTTGGAGGTCTTCTAATCCAACCCCCTGCCTAGGCAGGAGCCCTATGCCATTTCAGACAAATGGCTATCCCACATCTTCTTTAAAATTTCCAGTGTTGGAGCATTCACAACTTCTGGAGGCAACGTCTGTTCCACTGACTAATTGTTCTAACTGTCAGGAAATTTCTCCTCAGTTCTAAGTTGCTTCTCTCCTTGATTAGTTTCCACCCATCGCTTCTTGTTCTGCCCTCAGGGGCTTTGGAGAATAGCTTGACTCCCTCTTCTTTGTGGCATCCCCTGAGATATTGGAAGACTGCTATCATGTCTCCCCTGGTCCTTCTTCACCTTAAGCTAGACATATCCAACCGTTCTTCATGTTTTAGTCTCCAGTCCCCTAATCATCTTTGTTGCCCTTCTCTGCACTCTTTCTCGAGTCTTCACATCTTTTCTACATCTTGGCGACCAAAACTGAATGCCGTATTCCAAGTGTGGCCTTACCAAGGCCTTATAAAGTGGTATTAACATTTCACGTGATCTTGATTCTATCCCTCTGTTTATGCAGCCTAGAACTGTGTTGGCTATTTTGGCAACTGCTGCACACGGCTGACTCCTATTTAAATGGTTGTCTACTAGGATTCCAAGATGGTTGCAGTGTCCTAGGGTCACGTGATCTTCTTTTGCAACCTAGGAACTAGCCACGGATGGGTTGCTGCTGGCATTGCTGCCAGTTTGGCGTGCAAAAATATTTGCACCTAAAAACGTCTGTGCATGTGTACAATGTTAGAAAAGTGTGTGTGGGGGGGGGGGAAGAGTACATTTTTGCAATGAAGATTGTTCTGTGCATGCGCAGAACCGAAAATCAGGATGGCGCTGCCAAGGATAGAACCGGTTCGGGGGCATGGCAGGCCAAATTACTACCTACTCGGCTGAACCGGTCCAAACCGTTAGGAACCCACTTCTGGCACTAGCAGAGTCAATGGGGAAGCCAGATTTACTTAAAAATCAGGTTGCTAACTTAAACAGCTGCAGCAGTTCAGTTAACAACTATGGCAAGGAAGGTCATAAAATGAGGCAAGATTCACTTAAGAACTGCCTTGCTTAGCAGCAGGAATTTTGGGCTCAATTGTTGCTGCAGGTCAAGGATTCCTTCGCCTTACTGTATTTGCTTCTCAACTAATCAACTAGAAATTGACTTTGCTTTCAGATGTAAAGTTTTCAGCCAAATTCTGGCTTTTAATACCCGTTTGGTCTCTTCTTAGGGATTTTGGCATTGGTGATTGGCTTATGGATAGGTAATGACTTTCTGAAGATGGGCAACAGCCAGGGAAAAATGTCAGAGCTATTTTTGGTGTCTTCTTCCAAATGCAGCCTCCCCCCCCTCCCTCTTTCTACCGATCAAAGACACAGTAAGAGGCCATGTGGCTATTGAATCAGGAAAATTACGATGGATTAACAGGAGTTTCTCCTACCTGAATGAACAGATGGAGATCAAGGCAAAACTGATTCACTGTTTTGCTGGTGGTAAATTTTGAGAATATAGTCCCTAATGATCTTGAAAAACATCAAAATAGCTGCGGTGGGCCTGAGGTCCAGCATTTGTGGTCTGTTAGAGAAGGGCATAAGTTAGAGACAAGAAGAAGTAACATCTCTAAGACCACACTTGGAATATAAAATTGATTTATTTTAAGAATGTCAGGACTGTTGCATGCTGGACTTTCTCTAGGCATTAGTCTATTACGGTAAACGATACAGTTGACCAGCAGGATGAAACAACTATAATTTTGTTTCTGGTCCAGGTGATTTAACAGAATAACAAGAGTTGGAAGGGACCTTGGAGGTCCTCTAACCCTTGCCTCTATAATTTGTGAATTCTCCAACACTGGAAGTTTTTAAGAAGTGTTTGGACAACCGTTTGTCTGGTCCTACCCCAGCAGGGGATTGGACGAGAAGATCTGCATGGTCCCTCCCATCTGTTCTGTTCTGTTCCCAGGCAGGAACCCCTATACCATCTCAGACAAATTTCATGTAATGACATAATTGTTCCATTGGTTTTTCTGATTTTTCATAGAAGAGTACCCAGTTTAAAATGAAAATGATCTGAAATACAGTAGTGTAAGTGAATTAATGAATCCAATGAATGTAATATGATCAGGACTAAGAATATGTGAAGTACTGTATGTGAAAGAGGGAAGGTGAATATTAAAATGAATTTGTATTTGTGAAACTGCTTTCTATGAATCTTGTTTTGCCTTTGGGAATTTAAAAAATCCAGTGCATAAGTTTTCCCATAGGACTAGAAATTCTCTCTCTCTCTCTCTCTCCCTCCCTCCCTCCCTCCCTCCCTCCCTCCCTCCCTCCCTCCCTCCCTCCCTCTCTCTCTCTCTCTCTCTCTCTCTCTCTCTCTCTCTGTGTGTGTGTGTGTGTGTGTGTGTGTTTAAGAGTGAACAGGATGCCAAGTTTGTAATTTGATTGCTATAGAATCTAAGAGTAGCCTTGACAAAGTGTTAACCTTTGTTTACAATAGAATAGAATAGAACTGAATTGAATTCTTTATTGGCCAAGTGTAATTGGACACACAAGGAATTTGTCTTTGGTGCATAGGCTCTCAGTGTACGTAAGGAGAACAAAATGCATTCATCAAGAAGAAAAAGATAGAACACTTAGTGATAGTCAAGGTTACTAATAAGCTAACAAATCGTACTAGGAAACAATAAAAAGAATATGAATTGAAAGATACAAGCAATATGGTTATAGTCATAAATGGGAAGCGATAGATACTAGGAATGAAGAGAAGGAGAAGGAGAAGTAGTATATTATTTGACAGGGATTAGTTGTTAAGCAGAGTGATGCCAAGAGTTGCAGTCTTCAATATTTTTATAGAGGTAAGAAGATAAAAACTAAAAAAAAAAAAAATCTAGATTGCAAATGGGGAAGTAGAAAGGGGACAAGATTTTGAATCCCATGACCAAAAAAAAAAAAGTGGTCTCATCTAGCAAGTCAGAAGTGCAAAAATATTCCACAGCTGGGAATCTAAATTGATGAAATTCCCAGAATGCATGAGTGCAAAAAGATGAATAGATTCATACAGCTCATGTTGCTTAGGAAATGCAGGTTGCGTCTTTCATAGTCCCAGTTCCAGAAAGTAGTTCAAGCTAGTTTTCTTATTTTACTCTCCACCAGGGAGATGTTGTATAGAGAATTAAGAATCATCTGTTAATAAAACATCTTGCTTTCAGGGCAATCCCTTTCAATAATGCAAGGCAGCATTATTCTCGATTGTTATTTGGTCTCCTTTTTAGATAGGCTCCATGGATTTTAGCTTCCTGGAGTTATACGTTAGGCAATTCAGCATCCAATGAAATCTAAACAAAATATTCCCAGAAAGAAACTTTTCCTCAAGGTTTACTCCCTGTTTCAAACAACCTGGAGATGGTTTCACAACCTGTAGTGAATAAGGTCAGGATAATTGTAGAACTGTAGATTCATCAGCCTGAAATGTAGGGGGGTGTGTGTATCAGTGGTGGGTTTCTGCAGGCTCGCACCTACTCGCGAGAGCCGGTTGGTGAAATTTAGAGAACCGGTGAGAGGGGGTTCCACCGGCGTACCTGGAAGTAAATCTGGCCTGCCGCTGCCAGTGACCCAACGGGAAGGAAAGGAAAGGAAGGAAGGAAGGAAGGAAGGAAAGAAAGGAAAGAAAGAAAAAGAGAGAGAGAGAAAGAAAGAAAGAAAGAATTTATCATCACAATTGAGTCCAAAATTTTTGTTGCTGAGCAAGAGCGTTGTTAAGTGAGTTTCACCACATTTTAAAAGGTGGCCACTCCCACCCTGTCACATGACTGCCAAGCCACGCCCACAAAATAGGCCACACCTACAGGGTAGGTTCTAAAAAAATGTGAAACCCACCACTGGTGTGTATGTATATCTATATTTCAGTGGTGGGTTCCAGATCCCGTTGCAACCGGTATGGTGCAACGGGGCCACGTGTCCAGCGCATGCATGCGTGCAGCACATTCTAGCTGCTTGGTGGAGCATTGCGCTGTGAGCTCTAGTGATGTAGCATGCAGAGGCTTTGGGAGGCTCTTAGAGTGCTTCTGGGGGCTGGGGGGCGGGAAAAATGAGCAAAACCCACCCATTTTTTGCTCACTTTTGCCCTTGCCAGCCCTCAGGAGCACTTTGCAAGCCTCCCAAACATCTATTTTTGCAAAGGGAGCGGGGTTTCGGTAGGCCAAAAACGCTGTATTCAGTGTATAACCCAGATTTTCACTCTCTTTTTGAGGGAAAAGGGTGCGTCTTATACTCCGAAAAATACGGTAACAATGTTAGTGGGGGGAAATTAGCAAGTATAATAAATTAATTAAGAATACCAATTCAAGCATTATATTCATTTAAAGAGGGAGGAAGAAGGAGGAAAACAAAAGGCTCTGGGGAATTATAATGCAAGCAGAAGAGTTGCAAAGAGTTTCCAGTATCGCTCTGACATCTCATTCCTATCTTATAATATAACATATGATTAATTTGACATTTGTCCCCAGTTTGCTCCTTGAAGAGCTTGATATGACTCCACCTCTCGGATCTCCGCATCTGTTCACCCAACAATTGTTCTGGGCTTCTGTTGTAGGATCCCTTCCAACTGTGAAAGTCTAAGACGTGTGCAAGTAAAAGCTGTTCCTGGAAGGTGGTGACTCTTAAAAACTTGGACCGAAGAAATTGGATGGCACACATTCAAACACAGTGTTGATGGCTTGACAATAGGGGTTTAAGTTGGCTGGCAATAGGCAAGCTGACTCAACTTTCCTTCTTCCAGGAGTGAAGACAGAGCTGGGAGAGGAAAAAAAAAAAGGAATACAAATCCCTTGCTTTTAATTTGGTGACCTCTTTGTCTTACGTTTGGTTTGAGGGTGTGGTGGAGGAATGTGCAAATAAACCTCCTTTTGCAGAAAGTTTAAATTTCCGTTTGACTTGCTTTTCTCCTGGGTGATTATTGTTAATCCCTGAAAATGCTATGCTCAGAAGTCAGATGCCAGTAAGATCATCCTGTAGCCTGTTCACTTTTTGTTGGGCTTGACAGTTTCTGCATAGATCAGGGGTCGGCAACCTTAAACGCTCGAAGAGCCACAAAGGTCCTAACCGGAAGCCCCCCGTTCAATTCTGGAGCTGACCAGAAGTCAGGTTCTCCCACCATAGAGTCTCCTCCTACCATGGCACCCTTTATTCTCTCCTGATCGGATGTCAGGTTCCCCCACCATAAAGTCTCCTCCTAGCATGGCTTCCTTTTTTCTCTCCTGATCAGAAGTCAGGTTCCCCCACCATAGAGTCTCCTCCTAGCATGGTGTCCTTTTTTCTCTCCTGATCGGAAGTCCGGTTCCCCCACCATAGAGTCTCCTCCTAGCAGGGCGTCCTTTTTCCTTTTACCGACTGGCGACAGGGAGCCGCAATAGAGGGATGGAAGAGCCACATGCGGCTCCAGATCCACAGCGGTTTGCTGACCGCTGGCATAATTGATGACTTTAACATTATTTGGGAATAATTGCATGGACGCCAGTGTGGCACCCTAACCTTTCAAGGTCCAATAGCATAAAAAAACAGCTACACATTATCGTCGTAGTTAGTTGCAGTGAATTTTACTTCAGGCCAATACAGACAGATCTGGCATATTCCAACTCTGTTGTTCTGTGTTCTAACTCAGGGGCATCAAGCTCGATTTCATTGAGGGCTGCAATCAGGGTTGCATTTGATCTCGGGGGGCCTGGGTGGGCGTGGCCAGGTTGACGTCATTTAGGTCAGGGGGGCCTGTGGTGGCCCAAGGGCTCTGCCAGCAAAAACGGCCTCCTAACCTCCATTTTCGGCTGTAATGGAAAATGGAGGTCTATTTTCACTGGCAGAGGACGGCAGGCCGCTGTCGCAGCTGAAAATGTGGCCTTGGAGGACCGCAGGCGGCCCTCCTGAGTTCTGTTTTTGCTGGCAGAGGCACTGCGGGCCAGTCTGTTGCTGTTTCTGGGGCAGCCTCATGGACCCTGAGTTTGACACCCTTGTTCTAACGGATTGGGTTTCAGTTAATTCAATCAAATAAAAAACTTGTCCACCTACAGCTAATCCTCTACTTACAACAACAATCAGGTTGCTAAATGAGATATTCTGTTGCTAAATGAGACAATTGTATATCTAGTTTAATAAAAAGAAGGATTAGGGGAGAAATGATAGCAATATAATATAATACAATAGCAGAGTTGGAAGGGACCTTGGAGGTCATCTAGTCCACCTCCCTGCCTAGGCAGGAAACCCTACACCATTTCAGACAAATGGCTGTCCAACATCTTCTTAAAGACTTCCAGCGTTGGGGCATTCACAACTTCTGGAGGCAAGCTGTTCCACTGATTGATTGTTCTGACTGTCAGGAAATTTCTCCTCAGTTCTAAGTTGCTTCTCTCCTTGATTAGTTTCCACCCATTGCTTCTTGTTCTGCCCTCAGATGCTCTGGATAATAGTTTGACTCCTTCTTTGTGGCAACCCCTGGGGTGCTAATTCTGATTCTTACAATAGGTCATTGCTGCCCTCTTTGGTGCAGGAATGGTTAGAAAGGTTGATATTTATCAAATTTGGGATTAGACTTTTTTTCCAACTGTAGTTTTTCTATTTTGTTTTTGTGCCACTTAAAAGCTGCTCAAAGTTTTGTTTTGCTTTCTGTTCTGTCATATTTCTTCATGGTTTTTTAAAAATGTGCCTTTTTAAATATACATACATACATGTGAATGCCCCAACCCTGGAAGTCTTTAAAAAGATGTTAGATAGCCATTTGTCTGAAATGGTATAAGGTTCCTGCCCACGCAGGGGGTTGGACTAGAAGACCTACAAGGTCCCTTCCAACTCTGCTATTGTATTGTATTGTATGCATAAAATTTATATCTACCTATCTACCTACCTACCTACCTACCTACCTACCTACCTACCTACCTACCTACCTACCTACCTATCTATCTATCTATCTATCTATCTATCTATCTATCTATCTATCAATCTATAAAATATATGACACGGTAGCTCAGTGGCTAAGATACTGAGCTTGTCGATCAGTAAGGTCGGCAGTTCATGGTTCGAATCCCTAGTGCTGCGTATTGGAGTGAGCTCCCGTTACTTGTCCCAGCTTCTGCCAATGTAGCAGTTTGAAAGCACGTAAAAAATGCAAGTAGAAAAATAGGAGCCACCTTTGGTGGGAAGGGAACAGCATTCCGTGCACCTTCGGCATTTAGTCATGCCGGCCACATGACCACGGAGACGTCTTCGGACAGCGCTGGCTCTTCGGCTTTGAAACAGATTAGCACCACCCCCTAGAGTCGGGAACGACTAGCACATATGTGTGAGGGGAATGTTTACATACATGCATGCAGGCATTCATACATACTTACATACATACATAAATACACACACACACACACACACATACAAATATACACACACACGCACAACGCACACAGAGTCTAGAGTTGTTAACATTAAATAAAAACCCAGTCCTGAGATACAGGTTTACAGAGTCAGCCTCTTGCCCCCAACAATCTGGCTCCTCATTTTACCCACCTCGGAAGGATGGAAGCCTGAGTTAACCTTGAGAATTGAACTGGCAGTGGGCAGAATTAGCCTGCAATGTAGCATAATTGCTCAAAGAACCTAGTTACCCATGTTGTATATCTCTTAGTGGCCACATCTCCATCCCTGGATTTGCCTATTCAGATTGTCCCTTTTTATGACCTTGTCATCCCTTAATTGGGGGTAGAGTCAGGGCGAGTGGATGGCATTGAGAGATTTCTGGCCGGATGCCTTTCCTGACACCAGACGGAGTTCGCAGCAGTTATTTTTTGCCTTTGCGTCCTAGGAGAGAAACATCTGCCGCTACCTACGGTAGGATTCAACTTGCAACCTTTCAAGTGGGAGGCGAGCATCTTCACCTGTAGGACACCATGCCTATATATCATTTGCCTCTTCAAATTGAACCCTGGATTTCCCACTTGCGTAATTATTTCAAGATGCCTTTGATGAATAGGGACGCTTGACTTGTAAGGATACTAGGGCAGGACACTATCGTCCTCTGGTTTGCAACCCTACGTGGTTTTGGACGGCCCTCGCCTCATTTATCACTCTGTGGAGATAGCTCCTGGGCTGCTGTGGAGTTTATTAAATAAATATTTCAAAGCACTTTCATGTTCTGGGATGAAAGAGCTGCGTTAAAATGTACTCAGCGTTGTCATTATTGATTTATGCTGTATCTGACTGCTGCAGATTTCCCTTCCTTTAAAAGCCTCCAGTTAAACAGTAAAAAAAAAAAAAGGAACATTTTTCTTTTGCACCTGACCTCTTTTTTCCCCCTCCATCATCGTCTTGCGAAAGCTTCGCAGGCTGCACTTGAAGAGGAAAAAAACAAAAACCTTTGACATTTGTGCTTAACCTTTTGAGAATTGGGCAGGAAAATCAAGGCAATTCAGAAAAATGCAAGTTTAGTTTAGTTTTATTAGATTTCTATCCCGCCCTATCTCCCGAATGGGACCCAGGGCGGCGCACAGGAACTTAAAAATCTAAAAATACAAACAATGCAAAATTCTACAAAAGTTAAAACTAAAATTAAACAATTTAGCCCGTGCTAAAAACAATTAATTTAAAACCCCAACTCTAAAAATAGAAACCCTTAAAAATCCAATGTTAAAATCTAACCCGAAATATAGGCATACACTAACTCTAAGCAAGGCCAGCGAGATGGAACAAATGCGTTTTTAATGAGCGGCGGAAAAGGCAAAGGTCTGTGATGGTACAAAGTTCGGGGGGGTAGGTCATTCCAGAGGGTTGGACCCGCCACAGAGAAGGCTCTTCCCCTGGCCAGCTGACGGCACCCTGAGGAGGCCCACTCTGTGGGAGCGGACCGGTCAAGCCACATTTTTACGCGGCCTTCTCTGGAGCAGCAGAGTGCAGGTTGCTCTTCCATGCTCCTCCATGCCAGATTCATTTATGGAGCCCAACCAGAGGTGGTATTCTGCCGGTTTGCACCAGTTCAGTTGTACCGGCAGTGGCGGCAGTGCAAGGCTCCGCCCATCCACCCTGACATCATCATGTACGCTCTGTGCATGCGCAGAAGGTTCATGCCCAGATGTGCGAACTCCTGCTATCAGTAGCGAAGATAAGAGGATTTCATGTCTGAGCCCAACCCTTGATATATACCAGTCAGGGGTCGGCAACCCACAGCTCTGCAGCCGCATGTGGCTCTTTCATCCCTCTGCTGCGGCTCCCTGTCGCCGGTCAGTAAAAGGAAAAAGGACGCCACGCTAGGAGAAGACTCTATGGTGGAGGAACCGGACTTCCGGTCGGCTCCAGAATTGAATCGGGGTGGTGGTTTCTGGTTAAGAACTTTGTGGTTCTTTGAGTGTTTATAGTTGCTGAATCCGGATATACACACTGTACAATCCTGTAGTGTCCTACAAGCAGATACGAGATTCTGTACATCTATTTTGATGTTATATTTAAAGCAAGCCTTTATGGTTTGTTCAACAAACCCTGCTTGCGGGGGGCGGGGGGGTTAGGAAGCCCAGAGAGATTGAATTACAATAAATCTGCAAACTCGATGGTTCTTGACGCACGTTGAAATAGACACATTCATACACACTTACGGTATATTTGCTCTGGCCGATATGTGTTGAAGGAAGGGACAATAGTGAGAACTTTGTCATTGACATAACAGGCCCAGGGTTCAAATTTGTAAAGAAGTTTATTTGTTTAACGATATCACCTAGTAGGTTACCCTTCAATAAAGCAGGAAGCTGTAGATAGGGAATTTCAACTCAATTCAACCTCACATATTCAGTTTTTTTTACCTGCGTCTGTCTCTCTCCCTCTCTCCCTCTCTCCCTCTCTATCTCTCTCTCTCACTTCCAAAAGCAGAATATCTTCCAGCCCTGTGTTGGCAAACTTATGGCACACGTGCCACAGGTGGCACACAGCGCCCTCTTTGTGCACACATGAGCCGTTGCTCTAGTTCAGCTCTACCGCACATGCGTGTGGGCCTCCTGCCAGCCAGCTAGTTGTCGGGTCTCTGGTGTGCATATATAGGGGGAGAGGCCCATGGGGGGTGGGGGCATTGCACGGATGCACGGAGGGCGTGTGGAAGGGAACCTGGGTGGGTGGGGCACGTGTGGGGCCCGGACATGCATTGCATTTTGGGGGTTCGGGCACGGGCACAATTTGGGCACTCACTCCAGAAAAGGTTACTCCTCATTGTTCTAGCCCTTTCTTAAAAATTAAATTAGCTGAAATATCCAGGACGTTCTTCAATCTGATTGATCCAGGACAATCTCAATCTTCAAAGCGCTCCATGGCTCGGGACCTAGTTATATGTGAGACCGTCTCCTGCCCCATACATCCCTTCGTCCGCTCTGCTCCCACAGAGAGGGCCTTCTCAGGGTGCCATCGGCCGGGCAATGCCGGTTGGCGACACACAGGGGAAGGGCCTTCTCTGTGGCGGGCCCTACCCTTTGGAACGACTTACCCGCTGAACTACGTACCATCACAGACCTCCGCCTCTTCCACCAGTGTCTTAAGACACACCTTTTCCATCAAGCCAGTCTAGCGTAACCTCCCGTTGTGACTGCTGTTAGATAGTTTTTAATTTGGGGGATTTTAATCGATTTTAGCACAGGGTAAAAATGTAATATGTTTTTAAATTTTTGTATTTTGTTATATTTGTTATGTTTTAAATTTCCTGTGCGCCGCCCTGGGTCCTCTTCGGAGAAGGTGCGGGGTATAAATTCGAACAAAATAAATAAATAAAAATGATTCCCAAAGTTTGTGGGAAGTTAAAACAACAACAATAACAACGTGATCTCAGTTCTAGGCTGCATAAACAGAGGGATAGAATCAAGATCACGTGAAGGGTTAATACCACTTTATAAGGCCTTAGTAAGGCCACACTTGGAATACTGGATACAGTTTTGGTCACCACGATGTAGAAAAGATGTGGAGACTCTAGAAAGAGTGCAGAGAAGAGCAACCAAGATGATTAGGGGACTGAAGGCTAAAACATATGAGGAACGGTTGCAGGAACTGGGTATGTCTAGTTTAATGAAAAGAAGGACCAGGGGAGACATGATAGCAGTGTTCCGATATCTCAGGGGTTGCCAGAAAGAAGAGGGAGTCAGGCTATTCTTCAAAACACCTGAAGGCAGAACAAGAAGCAATGGGTGGAAACTAATCAAGGAGAGAAGCAACTTAGAACTAAGGAGAACTTTCCTGACAGTTAGAACAATTAATCTCTGGAACAGCTTGCCTCCAGAAGTTGTGAATGCCCCAACCCTGGAAGTCTTTAAGAAGATGTTCGCTAGCCATTTGTCTGAAATGGTATAAGCTTCCTGCCTATGCAGGAGGTTGGACTAGAAGACCTACAAGGTCCCTTCCAACTCTGCTATTGTATTGTATCTTGGGAACCCTCCTGTGAGAGAGAATCTAGTTTTCTGCATTCTGTGGTGAAGTTTCCATTTCTGTATTTATGTTGTACACCACCCTCTGAGGGATGGATGGATAGAAGAATAGATGGATAGGTGTGTGTGTATCCAGTGTCCACCCAGGAAACTTCCACAGCTGAAAATGAGTAGAATCCAAACCTCTTAGCCCACTACTTCCCAGTGGCCCTTGGAGGTAGGATTGGCTCAAAGTACTCCAGCTCCATGAATCTGGCCGAGCTTAGGACCAAGCATCTCCATCATTAATCCACAGTGACTCTTACGGCGCTAATATAACACAATTTACCAAGAATTTCTCAATCCTTGGCAGCTTTTAAGATGCTGGCTGGGGGATTCTGGGAGTTGAAGTCCACACGATGTGTAGCAGACAGGGTTTGGACGTGGTAATTTGAGGTGAGCGATCTTGAAAGGCGCCTGCTGAGCCCAAGGATTTCACCAGAATGACAAAAAGAGCTGCCCAGTGTTGCGACATCACCCACCCCTTTGTGGGTGCGTGCAACATCACAACACAATTCCAAGTGGGTAGAGTTTGCCTCTCAGTGCTTCTTGTGGCCTTCCCCGCAGTGGGCACCCACAGCTATCTAAACAAGTTGCTTGACATATTCATAGTTCCATCATGCTGCATTGAGTAGCTGGTATGTAGCAATAAGAGATTGGAGTCTCAAAATGCCGAACCTGGAAGTTATGATTTAAAAAAAAACCCACTACAGTGTTTACTATGTATTATTAATATTTTTAAAGCGAGGTTTATGCAGAGGCCAAACTTGCAATAGCTTGTAGCAATGTAGCTTGTAGCTATTTGGATTGTTGTTGTTTTAGCTCCTTTCCAGCATGGTGTTCTTTTGACTGGCTGGTATTCTTGTGATGACCGTATCAAGCTTGTTTGTCTTGTGAAAGGAAACTACAGGTAGTTAACGCCAGCCCATTCTGCGACTGTTTGAAGTCAGGATTGAATGGGGGCAGGACAAGGAGCAATGGGTGGAAACTAACCAAGGAGAGAAGCAACTTAGAACTAAGGAGAAATTTCCTGACAGTTAGAACAATTAACCTCTGGAACAGCTTGCCTCCAGCAGTTGTGAATGCCCCAACCCTGGAAGTCTTTAAAAAGATGTTAGACAGCCATTTGTCTGAAATGGTATAAGGTTCCTGCCCATGCAGGGGGTTGGACTAGAAGACCTACAAGGTCCCTTCCAACTCTGCTATTGTATTGTATTGTATTGTATTGTATTGAATAAGGGGGACTTATGGCAAGTCCTAGGAGTTCTGGCCATCCCGGTACCTCTGCAGCGAAGTAAACAGAATGTGGGCACTTGGCAACCCACTGACAGTTAAGAGCAGTTGCAATGTCTCCGCGTCATATGACCGCCATATCTTCCTGAACTTCGAAGACCATTATAAATCCCTTCCTTCAGCACTGTCGTAAGTTTGAATGAATGGTCATAACTCAAGGACTACCTGTATTATAAAAACAAAATTCAATGGTTTTTATGTCATTTCAACAAATTGTTGCTAGTTGCAAAGTTATTAATTAATTAATTTTTTATTAAATTTTATTTATTAAATGTATTCATTAAATTTAATGAATAAATAAAGTCATGTCCGCCCCATCGCGACCCCATGGACAACGTTCTTCCAGGCCTTCCTGTCCTCTACCATCCTCTGGAGTCCATTGAAGCTCACGCCGACTGCTTCAGTGACTTCATCCAGCCACCTCCTTCTCTGCCATCCCCTTCTTCTTGTGCCCTCCATCTTTCCCAGCATTTCGCTCTTCTCCAGGGAGTCCTTCCTTCTCATGAGGTGGCCAAAGTACTTGAGTTTCCTCTTCAGGATCTGGCCTTCTAAAGAGCAGCCAGGATTGATCTCCTCCAGGACTGACCGGTTTGATGGCCTTGCAATCCAAGGGACTCGCAGGAGTCTTCTCCAGCACCAGAGTTCAAAGGCCTCCATTCTTTGGCGCTCAGCCTTTCTTATGGTCCAACCTTCACAGCCATCCATGGCAACTGGGAAATCCATAGCCTTGACTATAGGCACTTTAGTTTACACTTGGTAATTTTTTTTGTCAATTTTCATCTGAGGAATACTTGGGGAGATTTTCAAATATATTTTGGCACGTGAGGCTATCTTTCAGTCAATTTAAATGTCTCTCTTGTGATGGGTTTGTGTGCAGTTACCCAAAGGGAAAAAAAACCCCACCCTTTTATCCAGTTTGGGGAATTTATCCAGTTTTGGGAAACACTGTTATAGAGAATCCTGCAGGCACCATATCTTTGAATAGGTTACATGCCTGCATAGCTGATTTATTTCGAACGCCTTGTTTAAACGATTAAATATCCTCAGCAAAAAGCCATGGAGTTTAAGTTGGGCATCTTGTGTAAATTCTTCTAACCTAAACATAATAATCAGGGAGACCAGAAATCATTCTGAGTGACGTCAGCTTTTCCTCCTTTTAATAAACAGTGTACGATCTGCAAAAGTCTGCGATGGTCTCTGTTTTTTGTACAAGAAACTACTTTAAAGTGAGATTTTCCCTTGAAAGAAACTTTTGCAGGTCTCCGTAACCGGCTGTTTCCTTTTATTTTCATTTTCATTTTTGAAAGAATGGTGAATTTAAACTTGCGGGTTTGTTTCCTCTGTTTAATGTTTTCACACAACTCTTTTGCAGATTTTCTCAGCTGATACTTTAACCCAGGGGTCTGCAAAGTTGGCTCTTTGAAGACTGGTGGACTTCAACTCCCAGAATTCCCCAGCCAGCTTAGGCTGGCTGGGGAATTCTGGGAGTTGAAGTCCACCAGTCTTCAAAGAGCCAACTTTGCAGACCCCTGCTTTAACCCATGCACATAAGTCCTCATCTTACGATCACAATTGAACCTAGAATTTCCAGTGCTAAGCAAGACAGTGAACGCAAGTTTTGCTCTGTTTTGCAACCTTTCTTGCCACAGTTGTTAAGTCAGTCACAACTGCAGCGACTGAGTCAGTGACACGATGGTTAAGTGCATCTGGCTTCCCCATCGACTTTGCTTGTCAGAAGGTCGCAAAAGGTGACTCCCATGATCCCGTGACATTGCAGCTGTCATAAATATGAGTCAGTCGGCAAGCATTCGAATTTGGATCATGGGATAAAGGAGCTGCTGCAATAATCATAAATGTGAAAAACAGTCATAAATCATCCCCCCCCCCCCGATGCTGTGGTTAATTCAAAGAGTCACTAAATGAATGGTTGTAAGTCAAGGACAATCTATGCAGAATATGGAATAAATTGATGGCTTTTTCAAAGAAACAAATCCCTAAATTTATGCTGATTTGTTTTTGAAAGATCAATCTGCAGCCCACCCTCAAATGTGTCTGCTGTTTGTCCGTCCATCCATCCATCCATCCATCCATCCATCCATCCATCCATCCATCCATCCATCCATCCATCCATCCATTCATCCATCTTCTCACCTCTATGGGTAGCCTGTAGTTCTGATTTGTGTCTCTGATGTTGTTCCTGGGATCTTTGGGAGCCATGTCCCAGCTTGGGAGTCCCAGTCGTGAATGTTGCTGCCATTGGGACCAGAGGTGGTATTCAGCCAATTTGGACTGGTTCGGGTGAACACCCAAGCTCTATGCCATCCTATTTAGCCACGTTTTCAAAGCCAGTTTTTCGCTCGTTTTTTGCGCTCCTCGGCCCCCAGGAGCACTTTTCAAGGCCTCCCAAACCCTCTACACATCCACTTTTGTGAAGGGGGCAGGGTTTCGGGAGGCCAAAGGTGCTCTATTCCGTGTATAAGATACAGCCAGATTTTCACCCTCTTTTTGGGGGGAAAAGGTGCGTCTTATACTCCGAAAAATACGGTAGGTTTTTGAGCTGTTTTAAACCTACTGCGCGTGTGAAGCGCCTGCTCAACAGACCGGTGGTTACACTGGTTGAATCCCACCACTTGGTTATGTATGCCAGTGGTTCACGACTGTGTCATAACTTGTGGTTTCACTACTTTCTGAAAAACCCAAGTCCTATCAAGATTTTTTAAAAACCAACAATAACAACCCCACCTTCTTGCTTTTTCTGAGTAGGATGTGAGTGTAGGCGTGTGCATAGAAGCATTTTTCTGTTATGTATCAGTTACAGTAAAATTTGGGGAACATTAAAAATGCACTCGCAAAAAATATTAGTGACTCTGCTTTCACTGGTATACTGCATTCAGTTTTGGTCACCACGATGTAGAAAAGATGTGGAGACTCTAGAAAGAGTGCAGAGAAGAGCAACAAAGAGGATTAGGGGACTGGAGGCTAAAACATATGAGGAACGGTTGCAGGAACTGGGTATGTCTAGTTTAATAAAAAGAAGGAGTAGGGGAGACATGATAGCAGGGTTCCAATATCTCAGAGGCTGCCACAAGGAAGAAGGAGTCAAGCTATTCTCCAAAGCACCTGAGGGCAGAACAAGAAGCAATGGGTGGAAACTAATCAAGGAGAGAAGCAACTTAGAACTGAGGAGAAATTTCCTGACAGTGTGAACAATTCAGCAGTGGAACAGCTTTCCTCCAGAAGTTGTGAATGCCCCAACACTGGAAGTCTTTAAGGAGAGGTTGAACAGCCATTTGTCTAAAATGGTATAGGGTTTCTTGCCTAGGCAGGGGCTTGGACTAGAAGACCTCCAAGGTCCCTTCCAACTCTGCTGTTGTATTGTATTGTATTGTATTGTATTGTATTGTATTGTATTGTATTGCATTGCATTGCATTGCATTGCATTGCATTGCATTGCATTGCATTGGTAAAGTCATGACTGGGGCTGCAGCAGTGTGAGTGGAACCAGTTTTCCCCTGAATGCAAGCAAACAATGAGGAAGAGCTAAGGAGCAAAGCACATTATTTTAGTTTGCTAAGCCTCCCAACTCCTTAACTCCTCAGAGGCTGCTCCAGTCCCATGCTCCAGGAAATCTTCTGCCAAGATACACAATCCCTGTTCTCAGTGCACCGGACTGGAGACCAGTAGCCGTGTCCTCTTCCTCCTCTGCTCTTTTCCAGCAGCTTCCCCGTTTGGGGAAGGCGGCTGCACCCCAGTGGTGTGCATGCCGCCACTGGTCGAGATACGGCATTGTGGACGACCATGGTAAGTTCCCGAGATAGGAAGGCTAGCTTAGAATAACGCTCCCTCGCCGATGAATCGCCGCTAATAATCCCGAACGGGATTACTCACAAGATTCAGATCTTGGGAATGAAAGCAGGAAGAGATGTGGGTCCGTTCGGAGAAGGGCGGGATATAAATTGAATAAATAAAATAAACTGGGACTTCCTCTGGCCCATTGTAGACTCGTGTTTAAACGGCGCATAGAGGCAGCTCAGAGGAATTGCTAAAACAAAATCCCGTGCCAAAATGATCGCCGATCCAGCGGTTGCAATTAGTTATTGTGGCCAGTGAAAAAAATTAAAACTATTAAAAAGGGCCACGTGAGACGGGAAAGAAAAGGAACGTTTTTAGCCATTATTTCTTTAGCGTGGGATCGTTGCAGTGGTGGGTTTCAAATTTTTTTAGAACCTACTCTGTAGGTGTGGCCTATTTTGTGGGCGTGGCTTGGCAGTCGTGTGACAGGGTGGGAGTGGTCACCTTTTAAAATGTGGTGAAACTCATTTAACAACGCTCTTGCTTAGCAACCAAAATTTTGGACTCAATTGTGATGATAAATTCTTTCTTTCTTTCTTTCTTTCTTTCTTTCTTTCTTTCTTTCTTTCTTTCTTTCTTTCTTTCTTTCTTTCTTTCTTTCTTTCTTTCTTTCTTTCTTTCCTTCCTTCCTTCCTTCCTTCCTTCCTTCCTTCCTTCCTTTCTTCTTTCCTTTCCTTTCCTTTCCTTCCCATTGGGTCACTGGCAGCGGCGGGCCAGATTTACTTGCAGGTACGCCGGTGGAACCCCCTCTCACCGGTTCTCTAAATTTCACCAACCGGCTCTCGCGAGTAGGTGCGAGCCTGCAGAAACCCACCACTGGATCGTTGACAGATGTTGGAAAGTTCAGTCAGCGCACTTGTATTTCGTTCTGCGTATTTCTTTTCTAAGCGGCTCTAGAGAGGGGCCAAAGGTTGCCGCGCATCTCCGGTTGTCCTTATTTCTTAATGATCCTTTGCTGGGAGATGGGGGGTGGGGGAGAGAGAGTATGTACGCATGTTTCAGGGGAGGGAGGGTTGAGATTCAGTTGCATAATTACCTGCTTTAATTATGTATCAACGACCATGACAACAACAACAACAAGGGAAACCTCTTATAATGCACCGCCAGTCCTTTTTTTCTTTTTCTTTTGAAACTCTCAAGTCACACTGAAATTTGGCAGGCAAGCAGCGGAGAATCGGAGCGAGTTTTCTCACTCCCGATAAATCAATAAAAAAAATAAAGTAGCTCTGTTTAAGCTGCCAGTAAGTTTAACACACGGGCTTTGCTTCTAAAAAAAAAAAGGCTTATAAAAAGCCTGTATAAATTCTGTCTGTCGCTTCCTCGAAAGTTGTTGTTCTTTGAGTCCTACAAAACCTGATGTTTTGGGTTTGGTTTGGTTTGGTTTGGTTTAATTGCCCATCCCAGTTGGAAATGATGAAAAATTTGCTCGGATATCATTATAGTTGCTTGGGTAATTGGAAATTCTTCCGCACTTCGGAGTGGATTAATATTCTTTGGAACAGAAAGTCCTGCAGGTATCTGGGTAGCAGTGGTGGGTTTCAAATTTTTTAGAACCTACTCTGTAGGTGTGGCCTATTTTGTGGGTGTGGCTTGGCAGTCATGTGACAGGGTGGGAGTGGCCACCTTTTAAAATGTGGTGAAACTCATTTAACAACGCTCTTGCTTAGCAACCAAAATTTTGGACTCAATTGTGATGATAAATTCTTTCTTTCTTTCTTTCTTTCTTTCTTTCTTTCTTTCTTTCTTTCTTTCTTTCTTTCTTTCTTTCTTTCTTTCTTTCTTTCTTTCTTTCTTTCTTTCTTTCTTTCTTTCTTTCTTTCTTTCTTTCTTTCTTTCTTTCTTTCTTTCTTCCTTCCTTCCTTCCTTCCTTCCTTCCTTCCTTTCCTTTCCTTTCCTTTCCTTCCCGTTGGGTCACTGGCAGCGGCAGGCCAGATTTACTTCCAGGTACGCCGGTGGAACCCCCTCTCACCGGTTCTCTAAATTTCACCAACCGGCTCTCGCGAGTAGGTGCGAGCCTGCAGAAACCCACCACTGCTGGGTAGCCAGCAGTCGGGGTTTCCCCCCGTTTGGCCGAACCGGTAGTAGCGGCAGTGGGAGGCTCCGCCCACCCACCTGGACGCTTCTGCGTATGCGCAGAAGTGTTGCATGCCCCTGCATGCACGCCCGAACCAGCAGTGAAAAAATTGGCAACCCACCACTGGTAGCCTGTGCATCTATTTCTGAATCATCAGTCGTACATTAACAATGTTCTCCTGACCAAAGTTTGATTTCTAATCCCAGATCAGGTATTAAATTTGGATCAGATACCAAATTTTCTGTTTCCCATCTGTTTTTAATTAAGGCAAATCAAGGAAATGGAGAAGGAGTTGTGGTTCTAGGATTGGAGTGAAAGGAATCTACACATACTTGCCTCTCTTGAGCTCTCTCTGTGTTACTGTTCATGATGGTTGTCTCCTGATGTCTTCTCCTGGAATTGAACATGGAAAGCAACAGTGTCTGCAATGGGGATGTGTGCGGGGAAAACAACCAAGACGGGGTTTAGAGTATCCGCCATATATGTAGTGGACATTATATGTCATAACAAAGAAAAACTAGACACTCACGTACAAGCATTCCTTTTCATTATCTCCTAAGCCACTCATGAAAATTCCTTCCTTCCTTCCTTCCTTCCTTCCTTTCTTCCTTCCTTCCTTCACCCTCCCTCCTCCTTCCTCCCTCCCTCCCTCCCTTCTTTCTTCCTTTCTTTCTTTCTTTCTTTCTTTCTTTCTTCCCTCCCTACTTCCTTCCCTCCCTCCCTACTTCCTTCCCTCCCTCCCTCGTCCTTCCTTCCTTCCTTCCTTCCTTCCTTCCTTCCTTCCTTCCTTCCTTCACCCTCCCTCCCTCCTTCCTTCCCTCCCTCCCTTCTTTCTTTCTTTCTTCCCTCCCTCCCTCCCTCTCTCCTTTCTTTCTTTCTTTCTTTCTTTCTTTCTTTCTTTCTTTCTTTCTTTCTTCCCTCCCTACTTCCTTCCCTCTCTCCCTTGTCCTTCCTTCCTTCCTTCACCCTCTCTCCCTCCCTCCTCCTTCCTCCCTCCCTCCTTTCTTTCTTTCTTTCTTTCTTTCTTTCTTTCTTTCTTTCTTTCTTCCTTCCTTTCTTCTCTCCCTACTTCCTTCCCTCGTCCTCCCTCCCTCCCTCCCTCCCTCCCTCTTTTCTTTCTTTCTTTCTTTTTTTTCTTTCTTTCTTTCTTTCTTTCTTTCTTTTCTTTCTTTCTTTCTTCTTCCCTCCCTACTTCCTTCCCTCGTCCTTCCTCCCTCCCTCCCTCCCTCCCTCCTCCTCCTCCTCCTCCTCCTCCCTCCCTCCCTCCCTCCCTTCTTTCCGAATAAATGTCCTAATCCAGACTATTGGCTCCATGGCATTTAGCCACTTTCCCGCCCCCCCCCTCTCTTTCAAACGTGAGCCGCCGTTCACTCAAGAGTAAGCATGAAAGCGTATTTAATTTTCAGATCCCTGCAAGCAGCCAGTGGAATAGAAAAGCGACATCTGCGATTTGGCGTGTTTCATCATTTGGGGAGCAGTCTTCTTTAAAAGAAAGTGACAGAGCTGTAATTTTGGATTACTTTAATTACTGGGTGCATGATTGAACGGTTTTGCAAAAAAAAAAAAAAAGACAAACCTTGTGAGACCTACAAAGTATTTAATGTTTCTTCACTGAGCAGCTTCTGGATGTGCAATTACTGGCAAGTCTTTTTGTATTTTTTTCATTATTAAATGCAATCTCTCTCTCTCTCTCTCTCTCTCTCTCTCTCTCTCTCTCTCTCTCTCTCTCTCTCTCTCTCTCTCTCTCTCTCTCTCTCTCTCTCTCTCTCTCTCTCCGTGTGTGTGTGTGTGTGTCTCACTGCTGCTGAAAAAAGGGATCTGTTTTAGCGGTGAAAGTTTCAAGCTGCCTGTGCTTGTATTGCTCTCTTAGATGGCTTGTTTTATCCGTATATTTGACTTCTGTTTGTTCTTGGATGTATTTGTGGTAGCAGCATCTTGGCCAAGTATGGGCACGCCGGGCACTATATCTTCAAGCAGAGGAAAAAGTTGGGCATTGATCGTGATGTTTGCTTATCCGTTTACATGAGCCATCCAGGGTGGCTATTTTCACTAGTTGAACTCTCCCGCTGACTCTCACGCCGGTTGAATTCAAGACCCAGAGATTTTTGGGATTAGGAGAATTGCTTAAGGTTGTTTGACCCATCCTTCTCCACACACATCGGTCTACCTGCCGCCAGTAATCACCCCTCCGTCAGCTTACCCTCCCCTGCCCACCCGCTGGCCCGTGCCCTTCAGCTTTATCTTTGCGAACAGCAGTAAGCAGAAGTATGCAGCAGCTAGATTTTGCAAAAGGGGCGGGGCCAGCCAGAATTTTTACTACTGGCTTGCCCGAACCATACAGAACCGGCTGAATCCTACCACCGGTTTGATCCCAACCTCTCTTATTCAGAGGACACATGTTATCTTGACCTCGGTGTTGCAGTTTCTCACGTTTCCCAGTACACGGGAGCATGACTTAAATTAACATGTGTATAACTGCTGGGAGAACTTAAACGAAGGTTTACACCCCCTCCACACACATACATACGGTTCTATAATAACTCTATCTCCCTTCCTTTAACTGCAGAATGCCAACATTTGAACACCTCCTACAAGTAATGGGTATATACTCATGTAGAGATCCATGACTTCAAATCCCAATAGAGGATATGAACCCCCTGGAGCAGGGGTGTCAAACTCAAGGGCCAGATCTGGCTCCTGGAGTGCTTAGATCTGACCCACTGGGCCACCCTGGAGACAGCAAAGGACCAGCCCATGGTGCCTTCCATGAAAGCGGAGTTTGGGAGGGCTGTACGCGGCCTTCCCGAGCTCCGTTTTCTCTGGCAGAGGGTTGCAGGAGGCCGTCACAGCTGAAAACAGATCTCAGGAGGGCCACGGGCAGCACTCCCAAGCTCCATTTTCATTGGCAGAGGGTTGCAGGAAGGTATCGCCGCCGAAATGGGGCTCGGGAACCCGTTTTTGCTGGCAGAGCACTTGGCCCACTGCAGGTGCCTCCGACACTACTGATGTCAAGCTGGCCACGCCCACCCTATCCACGCTCATCCCATCCCCCTAAGGTCAAACACAACTATGATACAGCCCTCAGTGAAATCAAGTTTGACACCCCTGCCCTAGAGTAACATCTGGCTACCAGTATTTGGTGATTCCTAATAAGGCTGCATGCAGGTAGCCCTTGATTTATGACTAGTCGCTTAGCGACCTTTCAACGTTATGATAAACTTCCCCAGGACTACTTCCAATCTGGACTTAACGTTCTTATGATCCCTGCCCCCACACTCTGATGATTGCATTTTGGGTGCTCGGCAACCAGCTCATATTTATGGCTGTTTACATGTCCTGTGGTCACGGGGCTGCAATTTACGACTGCAGTCTTGGCCTTATGACCGCAGTTGAGAAACTCTGCTTTAACGGCTGGTCTTGCTTTGCTGCCAGGATTACGGTATCCCAAACCCACTCATCGCCCTTCAAAAAGTTCCTGTACTTCCGTCTTTCATAAGCTAATGTAAAAAGGACTGGGAGAGTGTAGGAATTAAAAGTGCTGGGTCAGGGATGGGTATTCACTTACCTTCCCTACCGCTTCACAAATATGAGCGCACGTGCAGGACCTTCTGTGCATAGGCAGAGTGTCAAAAACAGGACATGCTGACGAGTGCGCAGAGTCTCCCGCCGCCGCTACTGGTTTGCCCGAACCGGATAGAACCGGCTGAATACCACCACTGGGGTGAATATCGTCACTTCTTCTAGTTTCCCCTCACTTATGGAAATAAGACTGCCACTCTGATTTAATCCTAATAGCAATAGCACTTAGACTTATATACTGCTTCATAGTGCTTTACAGCAGGGGTCCCCAACCTCCGGGCCGCGGACTGGTGCCGGTCCGTGGCTTGCTAGGAACCGGGCTGCAGTGAGTGGCGCAACTGTTAGAAAGGGCCGGAGAGGAGGAGGAGGGAGCATCCCCCTGGGCAGAGCGCGCACCGGGGGTGGGAGAGTGCAGGTGCGGCCGCTCGTGCCATTGGGGGGGGGGCGAGTGAGCCGACTCAGCCCCCCCGTGCATGCGCTGCCTGTTCCCCCTCCTCCCGCTCCCCCTCTATGCCGGCCGAGCCATGACCAACGGTCCGCGGAATTTTTTTAACATGAAACCGGTCCCTGGTGCCAAAAAAGTTGGGGACCCCTGCTTTACAGCCCTCTCTAAGCAGTTTACGAAGCCAGCCTATTGCCCCCAACAAGCTGGGTCCTCATTTTACTGATCTCGGAAGGATGGAAGGCTGAGTCAACCTTGAGCCTGGTGAGATTCGACCTGCCAAATTGCAGGCAGCCGGCAGTCAGCAGAAGTAGCCTGCCGTACTGCATTCCAGCCACTGCGCCGCCGCCGCTCTAAATCGGTGTCAGGTTCTGCGACAAGCCGGCTGAAAAATGAAATTCTTCCTAGCATCATGCATTGGTAAACATTGCTGTAAGAACTGGATGAGTGTAATGCAAATAAGCTCTTAGTCCCCTGAACTAAGAAAGCATATACTAAGAAGAAGGAGACCTCCAGGGTCTCTAGCGTGTTTTGCCTTGGTCAAATGAGTTGTTTAGCCTGCCAGATAGTCAGGCTTGGCTGGAATGAAACATCAGGCCTTTGAAAGGGGGATCCTGAGCTACAGGTATAGACATTGGGATATATTTTTTGCTCTTTACTTTTAAAGATGCAGACCGCAAAGGTGCCTTTATAATATTGTCGGTCCATGGTTCGGCGTGCAAATTGTTTGCGTGCCAAACCGACAGTAATGACAGCAGCAACCCACCCCTGCATGATACTATGACTGGTACTATTCCCATTGGCAATAATCATCCTACTTGCTGCCTTTATCAACTGGAGCAGTGACGCCCAGGGGAAGGGCCTTCTCTGTGGCAGGCCCGACCCTCTGGAACGACCTACCCCCGAACTTAGATCTATCCCGGACCTCCGCTCCTTCCGCCAGCAACTAAAAACCTACTTTTCCCAACAGGCCGGCCTGGCCTAACCTACCGTTTTCAGCCTCAGTTGTTTAGTAGAGACATTTTAAATTGGGCCTTAGGGATTTTAATGGGGTAGTTTTTAGCACAGGGTGTAATTTAATATAGTTTTAATGTATTTATGTATTTATTGTAATGTATTGTATGTTTATATTTTCCTGTACACCGCCCCGAGTCCCTTCGGGGAGAGGGGGCGGTTAATAAGTCGACTAAAATGAAATGAAATGAAATGCTCCCCATCCAGCGCAGAGGTATGACCAGAAATTACTGTGCTGAGGGGCAATGATAGGTGCACCTTGAGTAAAAAGTGGGGAGCTTCAGAGAAGGGGAAGAATCCCCTTCCCTATTCCTCTTGCGCTGCTGCTGCTGTTTCTGCAGCAGAAAGAAGACAACCTACCAGTAGTGGGAAGGGCATATTTTTGTTGGACCGTGTTGAAAGTGTGAGGAAAAGACTGCTGAAGGCAGTGTTGTTTCCTCTTGTCTTTCATCTTTGAGAGCGGGAAGAAAACCCTTAATCAAAAGAGGAAGTGCCCTTAGTTTGGCTTCGTCGTCCCATTCACCCCCCTCCCCACTTCCTGTGGAGAGAATGCGTGTTCCACCAAAGCAGTTGTGAACAGCTGATTGAAGGATCGAAATCACAGCTCCTCTCTGACCAAACTGCAGCGCCAGGAATCCTTAGTGACTTTAAATGAAGCCCAGAGTCCAGGGCCAGATGGATTGCATCCTAGAGTACTTGAAAGAAGTTAATGATCTGGCTGAACTTCTGTTCTTTATCTTTTGAGAAAATTCAGCAACTGGGTGAAGTTCCAAATCACTGGAGGAAGTTGTTATCTGCGGAGGAGGAGGAGGAGGAGGAGGAGGGGAAGGAGTGAGAAAGTCTTGGAAAGCCTGACAAGATTGTAAATCAGATTGTAAGGAGATCGATACGTAAGCGTTGTGCAGACCACAATGCAACTCCAGAGTAACAGCTTGAATTGCTAAGGTACCAGCCCTGTTGTAGGACATGTTTGTGGGTTTCTCAAGGTGTGCCACAGGAGGTTGATCTGGCTTTGCACCAGAGAGAAAAACTCTTTCGGCAGCATCATCCAAGTCCCTCTGCCTTCCCTGCAACCGAGAAGGTTCAGAGCCACGGGGAATCTGACTGCCTGCACAGAGCACCAGCTCATCTCTCCCACCAAAGTGCTACTCACATGGAACATGCTTTCAGACTGCAAGGTGAACAGAAGCTGAGGCTAGTGATGGGAGCTCACCCTGCCGCGCAGTGCTATGATCCAAGTGCTGGAGCAGATATCATCTCTAGTGTCATTAAGCCACTGAGCCACCATGCCTCTTATTGCTAGAGGTTAAAATGGATTTGTCAAGGAGGAGGAGGAGGAGGAGGGGAAGGAGTGAGAAAGTCTTGGAAAGCCTGACGAGATTGTTAATCAGATTGTAAGGAGATCAATACGTAAGCATTGTGCAAAAAGGCAGTGATTGCTAGAGGTTGTTATTATCAGCACATGATGTTGTTACAATAACCAGCAGACCACAATGCAACTGCAGAGTAACAGCTTGAATTGCTAAGGTACCAGCCCTGTTGTAGGACATGTTTGTGGGCTTCTCAAGGTGTGCCACTGGAGATTGATCTGGCTTTGCACCAGAGAGAAAAACTCTTTCTGCAGCATCATCCAAGTCCCTCTGCCTTCCCTGCAACCGAGAAGGTTCAGAGCCATGGGGAATCTGACTGCCTGCACAGAGCACCAGCTCATCTCTCCCACCAAAGTGCTACTCACATGGAACATGCTTTCAGACTGCAAGGTGAACAGAAGCTGAGGCTAGTGACGGGAGCTCTCCCTGCCGCGCAGTGCTATGATCCAAGTGCTGGAGCAGATATCATCTCTAGTGTCATTAAGCCACCATGCCTCTTATTGCTAGAGGTTAAAAAGGATTTGTCAAGAAAAGGTCTTCTTAGGCTACAAGAAACATGATTTCTTTCTTTTCCCTTTTGAATTTGGTAACTGTACTAGTAGTAGATAATGGGGATATACTGAGCTGCGGCGGTGCAGTGGTTAGATTACAGTACTGCAGGCTACTTCTGCTGATTACCGGCTGCCTGCAATTTGGCAGTTTAAATCTTACCAGGCTCAAGGTCGACTCAGCCTTCCATCCTTCTGAGGTTGGTAAAATGAGGGCCCAGATTGTTGGGAGCAATATGCTGACTCTGTAAACCGCTTAGAGAGGGCTGTAAAGCACTGTGAAGCGGTATATAAGTCTAGGTGCTATTGCTATTGCAATACTTTAGACTAGGAGTTCCTGGGCACGGCCCACTACTGGGCCATGGCCTATTCAGAACCGGGCTACAGAAGCGGTGGGTGAGCATGCACGTATGTGCAGCTCCATGCACCCAACTCCATTTTGTGAGCGCTGGGTGCATGTGCCTGCCGCTTGCACAAATGGAGCTGCATGTGTGCTTGCTTGTTGCTCACACAGTACCATCCTCTCTCCCTCCGCCAGTCTGCAAAGCCAGAAAGGTTGGAGATTGCCATTATCGACAGAATAATCTCAATGCATTCTCCTTAGAAAGTTAGTTCTAACTTTTTTTGGGGGGGGGGAGTCCGATGGCAGAGAACCCACAGTTATCCACCGCCCTGAATCCCATGTTGGGAGAGAGGGCGGTATAGAAATCCAATAAATATAAATATAATATGTAAAAGCTGTATGCAAAGAAAGCTCAGGAAATTGGAAGGATGAATCCAGTGAAGTGTCACAGGCCGCTTCGCCCCTCAATGTCCCTGGGTGCTGCCTGGCTCTCTCCTGGAAGGAGATGCTGTTTCAGAGACTCCTTTACGATTGTAAGTTGAGAACTGTCTGTATATGAATATTCAGATACACCGAAAAATAGAGTTGGAAGAGACCTTGGAGATTTTCTAGTCCAACCCACTGCTCAGGCAGGAAACCCTATCCCACCGATTCTCAAACTATGGCCCACGGGCTGCATACGGCCCGCCAATGCAAAATATCCTGCCCGTGAAGTGGTGGGATTCAGCCTCACCCTCACCCCTCACCATCAGCCTCCTCTTCCAGCCAGCATCCACTCCCGTTGCCCTTCTGGTTAGTTATTTCACCAGTTGAGCTGCACTTCTGATCACACCGCTGCCGCCGAAGGTGAGGACGAAGGGTGCTGGGGAGGACCAGTTGATTGAGGGGTGATCTCGTCCATGCAGCCACGTGATCCAGGGCCGCTGGGTGAGTAGGGGAGGGGCTGCTGCTGGCTTGAAAAGCAACTCGGCTGCCCGCTTGGAAAGTAGCGCTTTAAAAGTCTTTAAAAATGCTTTAAAAACAGCCTTCTGGGATGTTTTTCACAGCCATAAGATCCAGGGCTGGTGGATGAGTAGAAGAAAGGCAAGTATAGCAAGGACAAAGGCAAAATGGACTGCTAAATCGGCCACACCCACCCAGTCACATGACCACCTAGCCACGCCCACCCAGCCACATGACCACCTAGTGACGCCCACCCAGCCGGTCCAGCCGCCCAACAGTCTGAGGGACCATGAATTGTCCCCCTGTTTAAAAAGTTTGAGGACCCCTGCCCTATACCATTTCAGTGGCTGTCCAGTCTTTTCTTAAAAACCCTCCCGTGATGGAGCACTCAAAACGGATTCATGGTTTAACTGTCAGGAGATGACTCCTTATTTCTAAGTTGGATCTCTGCTTGATTCGTTTCCATCCGTTGCTTCTTGTTCTTATTTTAGTCTAGATTTTAACATCGGGATTTTTAGGGGATTGGTTGAGATTTTAATATTTATAGCTTAATTTTTAGCACAGGAGATTCTAATTTAATTCATTTTACTATTGTATTCTATGTATTGTTGCTTGGTATTTTAATTCCCTGTGCACCACCCTGAGTCCATCTGGAGACAGGAGCGGTATATAAATCCAATAAACCGTAAACCGTTCTGCCCTTCAGGTGCTTTTTGAGAATCTGCGTGTCCTGCTGGGAAGCCAGCTTTCAAACAAATGAAAAACAAAACGATAAATAAAAGTGAGCCTTTGTACACGATGTGTTTTCTGGGTCGCAAAATGTATCCTAAACTGAAAGCCACCAACAAGCGTCCTGAAATAAGCCATAACTCGAGAAGTTCTCACGACTCTTGGCTCTTGGGAGCAGCTGAGTGGAATCGTAATTCACACTTGCGTTTCTTCTTCCTTGCTCTCTCCTTGTTGGCCTGGAAATGGCTTTAGAAAGCTCCAAAAGAAACAGATTCTTCCTCCAGCAAAGTTCACTTTGCTTCCCTTGGCCTCTTTCTGAGAGAGTTTGCTTGCAATGCGGTAATGAAAGAGGAAAAGAACATGGAAACCTTGTTCTTCACAGCCTCACTCTCTGCCACAACTGCACAAAGGGGCCCAAGGTGCGACTATTCATTTACAGATTAACAGAGTTGGAAGGGACCTTGTAGGTCATTGTTGTGGCCCAGCAGGGACCGGCTGAGCTGATGATGGACTCTGATAGTAAGGAACAATATGAGGCTGCCCTGGAGGCTGAGGAAGACCTTGGGGGGGGGGTGTTCGGAGTCAGAGCAGGGACCAGAGAGGCTGGTTGGCCACCAGGAGGCGCCTGAGTCATGGAGCAGTGAGGAAGACCAGAGTCAGTTTGTCCCTGATGCTAGAATGGGAAGAGCTGAGAGGCGGAGGCAGCAACTCCAGAGGCAGACTCACAGAAGGTGATTAGGCACCAGGTGGTTGTTGATTGGCCCCTCCCAGAGAGCTTACAGGTGAGGCAATGGGAGGGGACATTTGCAGGAAATAACTGTTCAGTAAAGGAGTCATGAATGTCTGTGTGAGTTGAAGCCTGCGCCCATTCAGTTTCCTGTGAGTTTGAAGGCTTGTGTGAAAGTTTGCTGCGAAGCCAAGCCTGTGCTGTGAGTTTCTGGGCTCTCATCCAAGGGACTGCTTATCTTGCGTATTAACAGTGGCAACCAGCCAAGTTTGGATTCTTGTTTATTCCAGGCGGGCAGACAGAACAGTCATCTAGTCCAACCTCTCCATCCAAGCAGGAGACCCTACACTATCTCTGACAAGTGGTAGTCCAGCCTCTTCTTGAAAGCTTCCAGTGATTAAGCTTCCACAACTTCTGAAGGCAACTTTTGGTTGATTGTTCTCACTGTCAGAAATGTTCTCCTTATTTCCAGGTTGAATCTCTCCTTGGTCAGCTTCCATCCATTATTCCTTGTCTGGCCTTTGGGGACTTTGGAAAATAGTTTGTCCCCTTCCTCTCTGGGGAAGCCCCTCAAAGATTGGAAGACTGCTATCCTATCTTCCCTGGTCCTTCTCTTCACTAGACTAGCCAGGCCCAGTTCCTGCAACCGTTCTTCATACTGTATGTTTTAGCCTCCAGTCCCCTAATCATCTTTTGTTGCTCTTCTCTGCACTCTTTCTAGAGTCTCAACATCTTTTTTATAATGTGGTGACCAAAACTGGATGCAGTAAGTGTAGTCTTACTACGGCTTTATAGAGTGGTATTAGTACCTCCTTTGATCTTGATTGTATCCCTCTGTTAATGCAATTTAGGATTGCTTTGGTTTTTTTGGCTGCTGCTGCACACTGCTGGCTCATATTTAGCTGGCTCATATTTAATCAACGCTCTCCTCCTAAAATATCAATATTTGGAACAAATATTGCGATAATTGCAGGGCCGTGAGCTGCAAATTAAGTTCTGGCAAGCAGTCTTTGTGGCACGAAACACAACGAGTAAAATCTTCAGAAATATGAACTGTTGTCTCCTACGACAACCACTCCCCTTTCCTTCTATTTACTCCCCAGCAAGGGAGGGGCCATTCAGCATCCAACTTGTGCTTTGCTTCCTGAGTCAACTCCTTGTCCTCCGTTGTTCACCTCTCCTAACTGCTCTGTGCATACGTGCATCTGGAACAGGCCCCAGCTGTTCTTCCTCCTCACTCATCTCAGCCGCCAAAGACAGCTGCTTCTCCGGTGGTAGAGCATCCAACAGAGCCTTCCCCAAACTCCAGAACTGGCCCAGGTTCCTCCCCAACCTCCTCATTGTCCAAGTCTGTTGCCAGCTCTACTGGCAGCTGACGGGCCACAACACCTAGTTCCTATTTTCCTTGGCTGATACAAGCACAGCAAACTTCAGATTTGCATGGGAACTGACATGTAAAGGGCAAATGGAAGTTCAGATCCTGCTTAGGTAAACTGTATATCACAATATTGACTCTTGACGTGCATCCAATGAGTGAAATGTGAAGACAGATGGTTGGATTGCTTTGAGTAGGCAGGCCCTTTATCACTCAATTCGATGTCTTTTCTTATAACTCATTACAACAAGATGGGGGGGGGGTTGGGGGGGGCGGGGGAAATCTACCTAGCATTTCCTGCTGGTATTCTGTCACTTTTCAGTGCCCTAATCTGGAGACAGGTTTGCAGGGCATGCACTGAATGCAAATCTGGGGGATTGATGGGACTTAAGAGATGGCCACATCTGCACATTGCCAAAGCAGAGACGGTTGGAGTAGAAGACAAATGGAACCTCTTGAGGGGCCTTCTGGAATTGCGTTGCGGGCACACTAAGGCTTGCAGGAGAGATTTCTCCTCTGCGGCTCCCGTGATAAGACCTGAAGCGGTTTGACCTGAAGTAACTTAATTCCAGTTATGCTGAGGCGCTGCTCTTTGCTTGCTCTAGTGGGGTAGGGAGGGAAACCACAGCGATGTAGGAAGTGCGTAAATGCAAACAGAGGTGAGGCCCCACCTCCCAAACATGTGTGTTTGACAGATATGACCGTGTCTTGCAAGGTCATGCGGTTTTAAAGTTCTTTAAAAGATATCACTTGTGAAACACACAGTGTAGAAACACACACACACACACACACACACACACACACACACACACAAAGTCTTCCATGTATCTCTCTCACATACATATCTCACCCCCTGGTGGCCTCCGCTATTAACTGGCCGTGTGATAAGGCAGGGGTCTCCAACCTTTGCAACTTTAAGTCTGAAGGACTTCAGACTTAAAGTTGCAAAGATTGGGGACCCCTGGCCCTGGCCCAGGCCCTGACACTGACAGCTTTGCTGGCTGGAGAATTCTGGGAGCTGAAGTCCTTCAGACTTAAAGTTGCAAAGGTTGGAGACCCCTGTGATTAAAGCCACGCTGGTAGCATTGGGCTTGGAAGGGAATAAATCATAGAACGATAGGAAAATTGTGAAGCTTCCCTAACCACCTGCCTGGTTTTGTCACACAATTGAAAGCTCTGCTTGAGTCCAAACGGCAGGAATGACCAGAGGGAACCTAATCCATAAATAAGCAAGTTCGGAACCTATTTCAAGGGGCTTCCTTTGCATTTCCTTGTTTTAAATGGAAAGAGGAGTAAATTGCTTTCACGTCAAGGGATCTTAGGGTAAGGCCCGTTGGCATTGTTTGAAATAAAAATGTGGCAACTTTTCAGTTCCTTAATTCTAACTAGGAGGTGATTTTTTTTTTTTTTACTTTTTCTTTTGGAGTAACGAGGATTCCTGTAACCTGACAGTAAATAACTCATGCTTGCAGAGTCTATTCTGTGGACTTGCCAGGGGCATGAATCATTTCCAAATGGAGTAGAATTTATTTGTTTACGGTCTCAGACCAATCAAACAAAAACAAAAACGCAGAACTTAAAAATTTAGAAATGCCAATAAAACACAGATATGAAATTTAAAATACAGAACAAAAGAACAAAACAAGAAAGCTTTGAAACAGTTCATAAGAAGATGAGAATAGTATGTCTGTAATTGCTTTCTAATCAAACCACTTACCCTATCTTCCTTTTACAAGAAAGCACTTATAATAATAATAATAATAAATTTTAATTTATAACCCGCTCTCTCTCCCCGAAGGGACTCGAGGCGGGGCACAGGGAATTTAAAATACATATAAAAATACAAACATAGTACAATATAAAATAAAATTAAACTAACCCTGCGCTAAAATCCCATATAAAGCTAAAAATTAATCATTAAAAACCCTAAAAACAGTTGATTATCCTAGGCCGGCCAAGCAGAAAAAGTGTGTTTTTAATTTTTGACGGAAGGAGTGGAGGTCCGTAGTTGTTCTAATATCGGGGGGAAGGTCGTTCCAGAGGGTCGGGCCCGCCACAGAGAAGGCCCTTCCCCTGGGCGTCGCCTGCTGGCATAACCTAGTGGACGGCACCCGGAGAAGTCCCTCTCTGTGGGAGCGAATCGGCCGCAGGGATGTATGGGGCAGGATGCGATCCCGCAGATAGCTAGGTCCCGTGCCATGGAGCGCTTTGAAGATGATAACCAACACCTTGAAGTGCACCCGAAAGACGACAGGCAGCCAATGCAGCTCGCGCAGGAGCGGTGTTACATGGGAGAACCTGTTATTGTGTTAGCTGTAAAAAATTACTGGGGATCCTTTACTTTTACTTTTACTTTCCTAAGTTCCTTTCCTTTCCACCCCTCCCCTCCCCATCCCATCCCATCCTCATACTAAACAGCTGTGCTAATTAGGGATTGTGGGCAGTTCTGCATTTAAATTGTTATTAGTTTATCAGAATAAAAAATACAGACCAAAAAAAAAGGAAGTAAAAGGAATGTAAGGGAGGAAAAAGGGAAGGGGAATAAATGTAGGATACAGGGAAGAGGAGAAAAAAGAAAAGCATTGACTTTTGACTCATTTTAATGCAGTAGACCAGTGGTAGTCAACCTGGCCCCTACCGCCCACTAGTGGGGGTTCCAGCTTTCATGGTGGGCGGTAGGGATTTTGTCCGATACTGAAGCAGTTTCCTTTTTAAAAAAAATTTAAACAATACTGCCAAAAGACGAACAGCGGTAGATGCAAGCATTTCAAATTGAGGCTGATTTTCAACCGTGTTATTGCAATGTAGGTCCTGATGAGTCAATACGAAATGCTAGCATCTCTCCCTCTTTGCCTTTTGACTGCATTGTTTAAACTCTTGAAAATGTAGGGGAGGACAATTTTGACGCAAATGACCACTGAACTCCATTCTTCGTGGGAAGCACTTTAACAAGAGTTGGCCACCAAAGAGAAGTTCAATATTTGAGTCCTTCCAAAAGTGTCTGTCTGTCTGTCTGTCTGTGTATGCTTATTTGTTTTGCTTTGAAGGTAGTTTCACGTGGTTTGTGTTCTCAGTAGCTAAGATAGGACCGCACGTACCAAACTTCCTCAAAACCCCCGTGTGTCCTCCCAGCTGTAGTTTTTTCAGTTGCTCCTAGCCACAAAACAGCACCAACCCATTTTTAGTGGCTTTGGCCTGCGAAGCAACTTGAGAGCTTCTGAGTTTTTCCTGCACGAGGGGGTGTGTGAGTTTGCTTTGGAGAGGCTGTGACGGGGCCGTGACCCCACTGGATCCCACGCCTTCTGGGAGGCCGCGCGATGAGAGACTGCTGCATCTTCTGCAGCCCGCTATCATCGCCTGGAAACATTTTGAGCTGCAGGAAACTTGTGGCGTAAAGTTTCAGGAGGGGGAACTGCTTCTGTCCTGGGTGGAGGTCTCAGAAAAGGCAACCTGGGGCTGGTTGTTGATCCCCAAGTCTCAGCTTCAGTAGTAGAATTTTTTAAAAAAAGATAATTCTTTCAAACAGAAACAAAACAACCGAGGGAAGCCATCATGCTGAAAATCAAACTACCAGCTTCTGCTATCCTATTTAGGTCCAAGGATGTTACGGAATTCTGCAGAACCTCATAGGCCCGCGATGAGGAACCTAGGGCACGTGTGCCACAGGGGACATGCGGAGCCCTCTCTGTGGGCACCCAAGTTGTCCCCAGAGCTCAGCTCCACTGCACATGCGCACACCTCTCACCGGTCAGCTGATTTTCAGGTCTCTGCCCCGCATGCGTGGAGGGTGGGGGCGCATGTGGGAGGTGCACATGCATGTACATTCAGGTGCACATTCATGTACATCCCTCAGACCGATACGCTCCCACAGAGAGGGCCTTCTCAGGGTGCCGTCGGCCGGACAATGCCGGCTGGCGACACCCAGGGGAAGGGCCTTCTCTGTGGCGGGCCCTACCCTGTGGAACGACCTACCCCCTGAACTCCGCACCATCACCGACCTCCGCCTCTTCCGCCAGTGTTTAAAAACACATTTATTCCATCAAGCCGGCCTTGCATAGCCTCTGCTGCGACTAATTTTAGATAGTTTTAATTGGGGGATTTTAATTGGTTTTAGCACAGGTTTCGTTATTTAATAGATTTTAAATTATATGTTGTGTATTATTTTGTATATTGTTTTTAAATTCCTGTGCGCCGCCCTGGGTCCTTTTTGGAGAAGGGCGGGATATAAATTGAATAAAATAAATAAATAAATAAATAAATGTATGGGGGCGGGGAGATCGCACACACATATGAGGGGGGGGGAGGGAGCACAGGGGGTTGCAGCGCACACACCCTACGCCCCATTTTTAGTCCCAGGAGGCTTCAGGGAGGCCTGCTAGGCCCAAAACAGGACGTGGGGTGTATGCGCGTGCGCAGGTGGGGTACATGGGGTGATGGTGTTGCACGCACATTGCACATGTGTGTGCTATCGGCACATGACGACAAAAAGGTTAGCCATCACTGTCATAGGCCATTATTAGAAAATAAGCATTTTTCTTAATTCATTTTCTAAGAAGAGCAACAAAGATGATGATGGGGCTGAAGGCGAAAGCATAGGATGAACAGTTGCAGGAACTGGGAACGTCAAGCCTAATGAAGAGAAGGACTAGGTGTGACATGACAGCAGCCTTCCAGTATTTGAGCAGCTGTCACAAAGAAGAGGGAGTTGACCTATTCTCCATATTCTCCTGATGGGAGCTTATCAAAGAGAGATCCAACCTAGAATTAAATAGAAACTTCCTGACAGTGAGAACAATTAATCCGTGGAATGGCTTCAGAACCTCCAGAAGTTTTAAAGAAGAAATTGGTCAGCCACTTTGTCCTGAATGGCATAAGGTCTCCTGCTTGACACGGTGGGTGGGGGTGGGATTCGAAGACCTCCAACGTTCCTTCCGACTCTAGCCTGGTTTCAGAATGTCTCCTTGGCTCAGAAGAAAGGACAGGAATGGGACAGAGCAGGAGTTGGAAACCCACGGTCTCTGGAACCTCATGTGGCTCTGACATCCCTCTGCTGTGGCTCCCTGTCGCCGGTTTGTAAAAGGAAAAAGGACACCGCAGTAGAAGGAGACTCTATGGTGGGGAAACCGGACTTCCGCTCAGCAGAGGAAAAAGTAGGTCATGCTAGAAGGAGACTCTATGGTAGGGGAACTGGTCGGCTCCAGAATTGAATGGGGAGGCTTCCGGTTAGCAGCTTTGTGTTTAAGGTTGCCGATTCCTGGAATAAAACATTCAAATGATGAGGCTAGAAAGAGTGGTGGAGAACAGCCTATCTGATAAATATGTGCCTGGGAGTGTTGACCTCTATGCCTAGTGGGCATTCTCATGAGAGGATCCACCAGAAGCTCAGAACTTCTCAGTGCTGCAAAAGTTTTTGCTTGTTTATTTCTGTTTTGAATTCCCAGACCCGTGATGGCGAACCTATGGCATGCGCGTCACAGGTGGCACGCGGAGCTATTTCTGAAGGCACGGGAGGCGTTGCCTTGTCAGCTCAAGCGTGCGTTTCCGGCCTCCGTGGGATGGGGGAGGCCGTTTTCACCCTCCCCAGGCTCCAAGAAAGCCGTGCGGGGCAGTGGGGGTCGTGGATGTGCAAGGGCATGTGCAACGGGCACGGCGCAGGGGGGTGGCGGCATTAAATTATGAAGGATAGTGCATGCCCGTGCTTTTGGCAAAAAAGGTGCCATCCCTGTCCTACACCACCCATCTCCCTCAAAGAGGGAGGTTGTCTCTCCTTAAGGCAAGTGTGTGGGGTGTGATGAACATCAGAGCTGCTTTGCAGCTTCCTGCACTCGTGAAGAACCTCAAGTTAACTTGGTAGCACAAGAGGAGCATGCGCTCCTCTAAAGATTAATTTTAGCTTACGTGGTTCAGTAAAAAAAATGATTGCCTGCAGCTTTGTCCTGGGCCTTTGATGGAGTCGGTTCCAATTTCAGCCTTCCCGTTCTCTTTTCCTTGTCTTGTAGTCTGAACGGCTTGCGGGTTACTATTTCCTGTGCTTGAACGTTCTCCAAAAACATTAAGAGTTCGGAGCCAATGAATGTGGGCATCTCCCATACCTTGTAAGCCTTCTGTGGCACTGGCTCAGGACAACAGCGTAGTATTTCTCGGCCTTTCCCTTCACTATTCCCCATGATTTCCAACACATCTGGGAACCATTTGGGATGCAGCCATCTTAATGAGTGTCCTAGTCTCTCACTTCCAGAAGTCATTAGGTTGGCTCGTGTAACAAAAAGGAATAGAATTCTGCTTAGCAATAAAGTTTTATTTTTCCCCTTGTAATTTACAGCTATGTTTTTAAAAACCAAAATATCCATATATTATGCATGGTCAAATTGGTTAGTCTTGAAAGTTCTACCTGTATGAAAAGGAGTGGCATAGCACGAGGGTGGAGTCAAAAGAGGAATCAGCCTGGATTTGCTACGTAGCCACAAATAGACTAGTTTCAACTCCCTTTGAAATCTGTTGACCTTTATTCAGTGGTGGGATTCAGCCAGTTTGTACCTATTCGGGAGAACCGGTTGTTAACTTTCTAAGCAGTTGGGAGAACCGGTTGTTGGAAGAAATCTCCTTTTGTTTTTCCCCCACTTTGCAGGGCTAATCCTGTAAGAAAGGCAGGAAGGAAACATTCTGGTGTTGTTTCCAACCACTAATCTTTAGTCCCCTTCTTATGGAAACTGCCTCTCCGGTTAACCCGTATGACATTGTAAGAGCTAAGGCGAAGCGCTCATCGACTGAGTGACGTTGAGTTTGCCACACCCACCCTGTCACATGACCACCCAGCCACACCTACCCAGCTGGTCATTAGGGGAGAGAACCGCTTGTTAAATTATTTGAATTCCACCACTGTCTTTATCTAACTTTAGGCAGGTGTTTTAACTGTTACAGTTGACTTAGGACCACAAGTGAGCCCCACATTTCTGTTGAATTCCCCCCCCCCCCCGCCCCCATTTTACAAATTTTTTTGGCCACCTTTGTTAAACGAATCACCGAAGTTGTTAAGTTGTTTAACACAGTTGTTAAGTGAATCGGGCTTTCTCCATTGACTTTGCTTGTCAGAAAGCTGCAAAAGGGGATCATGTGACCCCAGGGCACTGCAACTGTCATAAGTATGAGTCAGTTCCCAAGCATCTGAATTTTGATCACGTGACCATGGGGGTACTGCAAGTTTGAAAAACCGGCCATAAGTCACTTTTTTTCAAAGCCATTGTAACTAAATGAACTGTTGTAAGGACTACCTGTAGTTGAGAAGATTCCAGTGCATGGATATAAGTGAGACTAAATCAGTTAATTTGAACTTTGTGTGTTATCCTAGTCCTTTACCCCTGATCAGTGGTGGGTTTCTGCAGGCTCGCACCTACTCGCGAGAGCCGGTTGGTGAAATTTAGAGAACCGGTGAGAGGGGGTTCCACCGGCGTACCTGGAAGTAAATCTGGCCCGCCGCTGCCAGTGACCCAACGGGAAGGAAAGGAAAGGAAAGGAAAGAAGAAAGGAAGGAAGGAAGGAAGGAAGGAAGGAAGGAAGGAAGGAAGGAAGGAAGGAAGAATATCATCATAATTGAGTCCAAAATTTTGGTTGCTAAGCAAGAGCGTTGTTAAATGAGTTTCACCACATTTTAAAAGGTGGCCACTCCCACCCTGTCACATGACTGCCAAGCCACGCCCACAAAATAGGCCACACCTACAGAGTAGGTTCTAAAAAAAATTGAAACCCACCACTGCCCCTGATATTACCTGTCCATATTACCTGCCACAAACTAACATGGGTTCTTCCTCCCTATGTCTTCACCTATATTTTGGCAGGGGTGGTGGTAGATTATGTAACGGATACTTGAGGCCTTCCAGTTAACTATCCCTTAAGATCCAGTCTGTAATGGTTGACAGTCATTATGTGGTTTTCAGCAGGCCACAAACTCAGCTCAACACAAGGAAATGGACTTTGTACCCATCCCAATGAGATTGGATCACCAATCCCATTGTGCCCAGCAGTTAGCCATGCTGGCTTTCGGATGATGAGATTTGTGCCTGGCATCGGCAAGTAGAAATAGGGTCTCTTTTCAGAAGCATACACAATCACACATAACTGATCTGTTCTGACATAGGCTTCCCAAGACCATGAAGCAAACTCCTGGTTCCGACAAACACCCCTTTCATTAATTTACTGTGAATTCTGCTCAATCACAGACAACAAAGACTTTCAAGGGAGGATTTACAGTCACAGACCTTATCTGTCTTGGAAGAGCTGGCAGGCTGATATCTGCAAAACCTGGCAAGTAGTCTC
Organism: Rhabdophis nuchalis; assembly: GCA_039707465.1. NCBI lineage: Eukaryota > Metazoa > Chordata > Lepidosauria > Squamata > Natricidae > Rhabdophis > Rhabdophis nuchalis. Next base: position 112,447,801 of record CM077648.1, read on the forward strand.
GGAGAGTCACAAACCAATTAAGTGAACTAATTGCCTCCTGCAAACTCCACTCCCCTTACGCTCCTCTTTTATTTCCTCTGGGAGGGGCCATTCATGGTTCACTTGTGGCCTTATTCCCAAGTCGATCCCTGTCCTTTAGTTGTTCCCTTCGTCTGGCAACTCTGCACATGTGCAACAGGCTCCAGCTGTTCGTCTGCCTCATTAATGTCTGCCTCTGAAGGCAGCTGATAACTGTCAGATGGCTCTGGCCCCTTCTCTGCTTCTGATACAGAGCCCTCATCTGAGCCTTCTCCAGACTCCAGGACTGGCCCCTGTTCCCTCCCAACCTCCTCACTGTGTGAATCTGCTGCCAGTTCTGCTGGCTGCTGGCAGGCCGCACCATGATCTTTCTTTAAACCATCTCTAATTCGTTAGTTGTGAAACGATTTGTTTTTGGAGAATGTCAAAAAGTAAACCCAACAGCAATTACCTTGCAAAGTATTGCACATCAGCGATGGAAGCTACTTCAGCAAAAGTGCTGTATGCAACGTCCCCTTCGATTTTGCAAGTGGATGAGCTTCCAGGACACACACACACAGAAACACACACACACACACCGCTCGCGAAGGACAAGGTTCATAAACAAAATTGCTTGAAGTTCAGCACTTTTGCAAAATACGTGTATCGCCTGCAATAAAAAGGGAAAAGGAGCCTACCCAAACGACAGGACGCTTGGCAGGGTTTGACCGTTTTCATTTTCTGAATTCAAGCCCTAGTTCTTTCTTAATGTGGTCTACCTTAAGGCTATGGCATTCTGACCCTAATAGCTGGAGAAGTTATTTAACACCCCCCCACCCCCAAAAAAACCCTAAGAAGTAAATGCCTTTTCAGCAGTCTAACGCATTATGTACGTTAGGGAAAGGTGTGCGGAGCGTAGATTGCTGCCTGTTTTCTTACATTTAAAAAAGAATCTAGTCCCGTGATGTCGAAACTATAGCACGAGTGCCTCTCTGCGGGCATGCAAACCGTCGCCCCAGCTCAGCTCCACATCTCCCACCAGCCAGCGTGTGCACCTCTACCATGCATGGGTGGGGCGCATGCAGGAGACCCGTGCGCATGCATGGGGGAGCCCGTGCATGTGCAGGGGGTGGGAGGAGTGCACCCCCCCCATGGCCTGTTTCTGGTCCCAGGAGGTTACAGGGAGGCCTACTAGGCCCACAACTAGGTGCAGGGGGTGGGTTTCGCATGCACATGCCCGGGGGGGGAAAGGGTAGTGCAAGGGGGGGTCACGTGCACATGTGCAGGGGGGTGGGGGGAGTGCCACTCCCCACGGCTCGTTTCTGGTTCCAGGAGGCTGCAGGGAGGCCTACTAGGCCCAAACCTGGAGGTAGGAGTGAGAGTCGCATGTGCAGGGGGCGTTGGAGTGCAGGGGGGATTATGTGCACATGCGCAGGGGTGGGGCATGTGCATGCATGGGGGCACACGCTGGGGGGTGGGGGGATGCCACTCCCCATGGTCCGTTTCTGGTTCCAGGAGGCTGCAGGGAGGCCTACTAGGCCCAAAACTGGCCGTAGGGGTGGGGTGGGGGTCGCATGTGCGGGGGTCAGGGGGATGGGAGGATCACAGGCACATGCGCGGGTGTGTGTGTGCAGGTGTGTGTGTGTCACGTACGCATTGCATTATGGGCACATAATGACAAAAAGGTTAGCCATCACTCATCTAGTCTGATACATAAATTTGGGGGGAGGGCTGGCGGGGAGAAACCAGATTCATGAAAAACAGATACGGAGTCGTAGACGGAAAACAGGGTGTGGGGGAAATTCCTATTTCATGTAGTGTATATGTTTACAAATTTCTGCACTTCGGCAGAAATAAAGAAAATAAAAGGCTGCTTTGTGTGTATTTCGTTTCTCCTACAGCGTGTTAAGGTATCAGTACTTCCCCCCCCCCTCCGAATAAGAAACCAGGCCCTTCTCAAAAATACACAGTGCCTCCTCTTTTATATTTGACGTTTGTGGATAGTAAAATCAACATTATTAAATGGCAGATTTAAGAGAAAACATTCACCCCGTACAAATGATGCCATAGAAAGATGTTTGAAAAGCTGCGTAATTGACCAGCCCAAAATTAGAACAATTAGAAAAAATAAAAATATATCTCGGAGTTAAACGTTTTAAGAGACAGTTTATTCAGATTTTAATTGTGCAAGGATAACAGGATGACAGAGTTGGAAGGGACCTTGGAGGTCTTCTAGTCCAACCCCCGTGCTCAGGCAGGAAACCCTCTACTATTTCAGACAAATGGTTGTCCAATCTTATCTTAACAGTCTCTAGTGATGAGCACCCACAACTACTGAAGGCACAAGTTACTTGCTCTCACTGTCAGGAAATTTCCCCTCGGGTTTTAGGTTGCTTCTCTCCTTGATTAATTTCTACCCATTGCTTCTTGTCCTACCCCCAGGGGCTTTGGAGAATGGCTTGACTCCCTCTTCTTTGTGGCACCCTCTGAGATATCGGAAGACTGCTAGCATGTCTCCCCTAGTCCTTCTTTTCATCAAACGATGGATATGTTTGATGGGGAAGTTAAATGCTCTGTATCTTAACACCTATTGAAATAGTTAATATCTATTTCCATGATCTCGTGCACGTTCCTCAAATCTCCGTAGAAAAGCTCTGCTTTTCTTTCCAATTTCTTGCTTTTTATATGTTTGGCAGCTATCCCAATGCATTTCAATTTGAGGTCAAAATGTGTAAGCTCCATGGAGCAATGCCTTTTGTTACGCACACTGTTTTCTAAAGTTCGGGATTAGACTGGGAGAAATTAACAGTGCTTTCTCTGTTCCTGTTCTACAGCTGGGAAGCATTTGGAAGAATCCTATTTATTTATTTACTTCCTTCCTTGTATGTCGTATTTATTTCTTCTGCCGTCGCTCTCGGGGCGATGTACGGTGAAGGCACCACAGAAATAAATACAGAGGCTTAATAAAAACCACGGTCAAATTAAAATGGGCCCTCAAGGCAGCACTTAACTGAAAAACATCACCGGGTGGCCGAATCTCTGAAAGTAAAAATGTAATGGGAAAATAAAACTTGTTGAGTTTTTATGGCACTGTAAATAGAGCAGAGGAGGCATTAGTGATTGTTCTAAGGAAGGTGCTAGCCAGTTGTGTTATTCTACCGGTTCGGACTGCTTCATCCGAATTAGTAGGGAAATTGCAGGTGGCCCTGCCCACCCATCCCGGCTCTACGGCATCGCCTTTAAGCCCTTTTCCCGCCAAAAGCGCATGCGTGGAAGGCTGTGAGTTCACATTTGCAAGCTGATAGGGAAGGTTAAGTGAATACCAGCCCTGTTGCCAGCCTAAGCAAATAGGCCAGACTGGAAACACAACCCAAACAGCTACCGTATTTTTTGGAGTGTAAGACGCACCAAGATTTTAAAGAGGCCATTTAAAAAAAAAAAAAGTTTTTGCACTCTGCAGACCTCCTCAAAATGGCCCGTTTTTCACAAAAATGGGCCAGGGTTTTTTTTGTGTGTGTCAAAAAAAAAGGGCACGCATAGCCTTTAGGAGGCTTATACAGTGCTCCTGGGGGGGGGGGGGGATGACAAAAATAAGCAAAAAACAGCCCATTTTTCGCAAAAATGGGCCCATTTGTTTTGTCAAAACAAGGGCATGCATAGCCTTAGGAGGCTTATAGAGTGCTTCTGGGGGCTGAGGGAGGCGAAATTGAGCAAAAAATAGCCAGTTTTTCGCTCATTCCTGCCCTCCCCAGCCCCCAGGAGCACTCTGGAAGCCTCCTAAAGGCAATGCACAGCCATTTTGGTGAAGGGGGCGGGGTTTCGGGAGCCCAAAAATGCTATATTCAGCGTAACAGACACACCCAGATTTTCACCCTCTTTTTTGAGGTAAAAGGGTGAGTCTTATACTCTGAAAAATACGGTAATTCTACTTTATTGTGAGGTTATGTTAACACAATCCTGCAACTCTTGAAAATGCATTCACTTCCCATCTCCTTTACTCCTGAAAAATTTTGGGAGGGCCCCTTCTGAGCTTCTTGCCCTTCCCTTTATCCAGCTGTGGACTACATGCTGTCTCTTATCCAACCATTCCCTCGGCAGTGTGTCTCAGGGTCATTCCAACATACCGTTGCAGAGAATGTCCTGTAGCTGGGAAGAGGCCACCATGGAGAAGTTTCTGGCTTGCTGTGGATATGAGGGCATTGGAACAAAATTTTGGAGGGTGATCTCCGGGCAAATAAGCTTCTGGGGCTGTTCGGTGGTTTCAATATTCAATTCCTGCATTGGCATGCAGACTAGTCCTAAGTAGGACTTCTCTTGGATCATAGCTTAGTGCTCGTTTATGCAGAAGGAAATGCCAGTGTTGTGTTCAAAAGGCACTATTTCCAATTGCCTTCCTATTAACCAGCCTTTTGGTACTGTCCATGGGGTTCAGAATTAAGAAAACTAACTCAACATTAAGAAAACTAAGATCACGGCATCCGGCCCTCTCAATTCCTGGCTAATAGATGGGGAAGAAATGGAGATAGTGGCAGATTTTATTTTCCTGGGCTCCAAGAGACTGCAGCCAAGAAGTTAAAAGACGCTTGCTCCTGGGGAGGAAACATATGGCAAATCTAGACAGCATACTAAAAAGCAGAGACATCACCCTGCCAACACAAGTGTGTGTAGTGTGGTTTGCCCAGTTGCAATGGATGGCAGTGAAGGTTGGACCATAAAGAAGGCTGAGTGCCAAAGAATGGAGGCCTTTGAACTCTGGTCCTGGAGAAGACTCCTGCGAGTTCCTTGGACGGCAAGGCCATCCAACTGGTCAGCCCTAGAGGAGATCAACCCTGGCTGCTCTTTAGAAGGCCAGATTCTGAAGAGGAAACTCAAAGACTTTGGCCACCTAATGAGAAGGAAGGACTTCCTGGAGAAGAGCCTAATGCTGGGAATGATTGAGGACAAAGGAAGAAGAGGGAAGGGGCGGGCGGGGCCAGCCAGAAGTGGGATTTGGGGGTTCTCCAATCTTAGCTAGAGGTTCTCCCGAACCCCTGCAAACCCCCAGCAGCAAAACTACTCTTATTTTCTCCTAGCCCCAAGCCTCAAATCCTTTCTTTCTTCTTTGCATAACCAATCTCTCTCTCCCTCCCTCCCTCCCTCCCTCCCTCCCTCCCTCCCTCCCTCTCTCCCTCTCTCTCTCTCTCTCTCCCTCCCTCTCTCCCTCTTCCTCTCTCCCTCTTCCTCTCTCCCTCCCTCTCTCCCTCACTCCCTCTCTCTCTCTCTCTCCCTCCCTCTCTCCCTCTCCCCCTTCCTCCAGTATGAACTGACAGCATTTAGCGGTTCATTCCGAGAGCACATCTTTCGAATGCAATGTGCTTTTCCACCCTCGTAATCTTTTCATTTTTCTTTCGCTTCTTCCTCTAGGCACCCCTCCTGCCCCCCTTCGCATTCTTCCCCCTCTCCTCCTCCTTAAGCGATGCATCTTGGCTTCCTTCAGTTCCTTGTCTGTTGGAACTGTGACGTCAACGCACTCTCTCCCCCTCTCTCTGAGTGACCCTTGTGGCAACCTGCAAAACATTATAGACTCTTGAATAAGAACTTTCTTATGAGATCTGCAGCTGGCTGGTTGCAGACATATGGCAGCGGGGAAGTTCTGGAAGAAAAGCCCCGATTGACAAAGGACCCAGTCTCTCACACCGTGGTTTATTCTGGCGCTTCTTTCTGTTTATATTAGGTCTTGCCAAGGGCATGCCTTTTTCATAGTCTTTTCCTCCCCACTCCTTCTCCCCTGCTCCCTATGGGTGTATATTCGTGCGTGTGCAAACACACACCCATATAGGTGTTTAACTCCTGCACGCTCATCAGAAAGGTTGCCTTTCTGACATTCGAGAAGACAAGCGGCATTTTATGCAGGGCACCTGAAAGGGGTTTAGTCCAATTTCTGGTTGAAAATGTGCCTATTGGCTTAAAAGATACGTATTTCCCTATGAGGATGGAACACGTACCTCAACAGGAAAAAAGAAGAAGAGGCACTGTTAGATCTAACAGCTGCCATCACACTAAGTTATAGAGCGGGGGTCTCCAGCCTTGACAACTTTAAGACTTGTGGACTTCAACTCCCAGAGTTCCTCAGCCAGCCACGAGGGCAGCACAAGAAGCAATGGGTGGAAACTAATCAAGGAGAGAAGCAAGCTTAGAACTAAGGAGAAATTTCCTGACAGTGAGAACAATTAACCAGTGGAACAACTTGCCTCCAGAAGTTGTGAATGCTCCAACACTGGAGGTTTTTAAGAAGAGGTTGGGTATCCATTTGTCTGAAGGGTGTAGAGTTTCCTGCCTAAGCAGTGGGTTGGACTAGAAGACCTCCAAAGTCCCTTCCCACTCTGTTATTCTATTTTTAATGGCCATGTCCTTCAGTGAATGACACAGTCATTAAGTGAATCTGTCTTCCCCACTTATGATGATGACTATGATCATGATTTATCATTTATATCTTTTATGTACACTGAGAGCTTGTGCAGCGAAGACAAATTCCTTGTGTGTCCAATCACACTTGGCCAATAAAGAATTCAATTCTATCCTATCCTATCCTATCCTATCCTATCCTATCCTATCCTGTTGCATTCCATTCCATTCCATTCCATTCCATCTTAGAAAAAGGATTTCCCATCTTGCAGATGTTCATTACAAACAACAATAAAATTCCCAAGTCCGCAGTCCACTCACCGTGCAAAAGATAAAGGGGATAGAAAGGGAAGAAGGATGCATCTTATCTAACACATTCTTACAAGATCGGTTGGAATGGAGACAGTCCAGCAAGAGAAGCCAAAATCCTTTCGCCAAAGCCAGTGGCAGAGTTTTGCTTAGTTACAGCCAACTGGAATGAAGGCCCAATAGACAATGTTACACTTTGTTCTGCAGGATACATCAACTTTGGAGTCTCTGTGTGTGTGTGTGTGTGTTGTGTGAGTAATTCCAGTAGAAGGTTAGGAAAAGAATAACTTTTCTACTAGTAAGAAGGGTTGGACTGTAAACTCAGCGACCAAGGAGAGATGTAGGTCTTTTGTCTGGATATGTTCAAGTTGAGGGTTGAGAGCTACCAGTTGGGGATGCTCTAAGCCAGGGGTCCCCAACCTTGGCAACTTTAAGTCTGAAGGACTTCAGCTCCCAGAATTCTCCAGCCAGCAAAACTGTCAGTCTCAGGACCTGGGCCAGGGGTCCCCAACCTTTGCAACTTTAAGTCTGAAGGACTTCAGCTCCCAGAATTCTCCAGCCAGCAAAACTGTCAGTGTCAGGACCTGGGCCAGGGGTCCCCAACCTTTGCAACTTTAAGTCTGAAGGACTTCAGCTCCCAGAATTCTCCAGCCAGCAAAGCTGGCTGGAGAATTCTGGGAGCTGAAGTCCTTCAGACTTAAAGTTGCAAAGGTTGGGGACCCCTGCTCTAAGCTACCCAACCTTAGCAACTTTAAGACTTGTGAACTTCAACTCCCAGAATTTCCCTCACACTTTTTTGACAGTTTCTCGAACGTTAAAATACCAATGGCACATCATCTTATGGATAAGAGCAGTTTGGGGGTGCTTTTAACTGTGAAAGAAAGCCCTGGGAAAGAGGTTATGATGGCCTTAGTTGGAATTGGGTCTCCGTATGCTTATCCTAATGTAAATAAAACATGGAGCAGCAGCCCTACCACTACATATTTAACATATTGTATAGTTTAGCCCTGAGAAAACGAACTTGGAAATCTTGGATCTCAATTTCCTGTGTTGCAGCCTAAATGTGATTTCCAGGACGACATGCCAACATTTCCCAAGCTGTTGGTATTGATGGATGGGCCTGTCATTTTGAATTTCGCAGAGAATTTCATTTCCCCCCCCAGCCTTAACTTTGTTGTATCCGATTTCTGCATTACTCTGCATTAATGCTTTTCAAAGGACATCTCTACATGTACTTTTTTTGGCATAGGAATTTCTCTCTGGCTAGTTAGCGTAGGCATTTGGGTTATCATTTCCCCTGCTTATGCATGCATTATTTTGTGGGCAAAGTGCATTTTGAAACTGAGGAAGGTGAATGGCAAAATATAAACAACAACCCCTTCGCATATTTTGATTTATACATGTAGTTATACCTTTATCTATCTACATATAAAAGGCAAATACCATTCATTCATCACGAAATCTCCAGAACCGTGAAGCCTACAAATTTGCCGTGTATGTTTTTCTTGGCTTCTAGGTGCTCGCTAAGAAAGGATTTGTCGAAATGACCATCAGATCATTAGTACTTCTTATACAGTGTTATATTAACATGCTCTAATGCTAAGGAGTTAGACATTCTACTTCCCCTCCCCACCTGAAAAGAACTCTGTTCCAACTTCCAGTTGCCTTATATTAACACGCTCTGATGCGAAGGGGTTACACAACTGGGTGCTGGTGGGATTAAAGGACTTAAGCCCATCTCTTTTATTGTTGTTAGACTTACAATAGTGTCTTGTTCTGTAACAGAAATTTAGTTTACCATCTCTTTTTTTTTTAATTAAATTTTTTGACATTACAACAAAATATACATATACAATATTTCACCCTGTGCTGTACATAAGAAAGGAAGATTTGGTTCTTCGGATATATCCTCACGATCTCCAAAATCCACGTTCTCTGGGTACAGGTATCGGAGCGTCCAAATTTCCAAGCGCATAGTCCACAAATGGTTTCCAAGTTTTCCAAAAAGTATCTTTTTTATAAACACCATTTCTAAATTTAATGTCACATGTCATTTTATCATTTAAAGCTAATTTCCACATTTCACAATACCACTCTTCTATTCTAAAATTCACATCTAATTTCCAATATCTAGCTATTATAATTCTACCCACTATAATCATAATTCTAATCAATTCTTTCTCATGTTTTGTTAATTCTGTTTCCTTGATTATCAACAATAATATAGCTTCTGATCTCAATATTATTCTTTTCTCCATCATTTCATATATCATTTTCTCCAATTGTTGCCAAAGCTTTTTAACTTTATCACATTTGTACCACATATGTTCATAAGTCCCTAATTCCATATCGCATCTCCAACATTTTTTACTAGTTTTTTTATCCATCAACGATAATCTTAATGGAGTCAAATACCATTTCCAAACAACCTTATAATTATGCTCTTTAATCCTTACAGATAAAATCCTCATAATTCTACTTTTCCAATTCACATTCCAATCTAAGTCTGATATTTTAATATTGAGTTCTTTTTCCCAATTCATCTTCATCACCAGTTTACCATCTCTAGCAAAATAATACAGTGTCCTTTTTAACTACTCATTAATTTTCAAGCTTTAAGTGTCAGTTTATGAAGCCCGGTCGCATTGTTTCATAGCAAAGCATGGGTATCCAGCTAGTTATTTTTTAAATAACTCAAGGTGCCAAACATATCTAATACTCCTTCCTTCTCCTATTTCCCCCTCAACAACAACCCCATGTGGTGGGCTGGGCTGAGAGAATGATTGGCTCAAAGTCACCCAGCCGGCTTTCATACCTAAAGTAGGATTAGAACTCACAGTGTCCTGGTAATTGACCCAAAGACACCCAGCCCGTTTTCATACTTAAGGTGGGACTAGAACTCACAGTCTCCTGGCTTGTAGCTTGGTGCCTCAAACAACAGACCAAACTGATTTTTTTGACATGTAAATTAAATAATTTTGCATGAAAATGCAAATCCTCTTGGTTCCTGTCCCCCTCCCAGCAGTCATTTTATTCTTTGATTTTTTTTTTTTAATTAGGGTGCCTGTTTATTAAGAAGATGCTTGGGAATCCAGGAACTCTGGAAACTGTGGCCCTGAAAAATTTGCTAAATAGCAATAGACTTCTATCTCGCGTCACAGTACTTTACAGCCCTCTCTAAGACGTTTAAAGATATGTTAAATTACAATATGTTAAATATGTAGTGGTAGGGCTGCTCCCAACAATTTTGGTCCACATTTTAGCGACCCCGGAAGGACGGATGGCTGAGTCAATCTTGAGCCTGGTGAGGTTCGAACTGCCAAATTGCAGGCCGCCGGCAGTCAGCAGAAGTAGCCTGCAGTACTGCATTTTCACCACTGCGCCACCGTGGCTCATGAATACAATTCCCCTCACGATCAATCAGACTGGTTGGGGAGGTAAAGCCCACACATCTTAAAAGTTGAGAAACACTGCATTTCTGTAAACACGTGGAATCTTCCCATCCCGTCTGTAAGCTGGTGTTTCCACTGAGGCACATAGGACTGAGCTTCCTTAGTAGCTAGCTATAAATGCAGGCTTTGAGTAATTCTCCCTCCACCCCCCCCCCCCCCGCTTTCCCACTTCCTGCTGTAGCCCAGTGACGGATCGTCGATCCGATCGCCTAACAAGCTGCACCAGATTCCAGCGAGTGGAAATTTTAAAGAGGATTTTTTTGATCTGTTTTGGTCCCCTGGGCAAAGTGATTTAAAAAAACAACAACCAAAAAACAAATCAGGACAGCGAACAAGCAGCATTGATTAAAGAGAGGATGTGGATGGTTGATCTCTGTGGGAATATTAAGATCTGACTCACTATAAAACTTGCTTGAGTTTGCACTTTTCCAACTGTGTGCTCTAGTTTTTAAAAGTGATCTGGGAGATGACCCTTGGTGTTGTTTGAAACTCAACAGCTGCTGGGTTTCGGAAAACGGTGTGCCAAAATCACTCTTGCAGTATTTCAACATTTGTTTTCCGGGGAGGGGGGGGGGGGGAGAAGCTTCTGTTTCCTTAGGATACTTGATGTTCTCCCACCACCACCACCCCCAATCCAAATTTCTCTCAAACATACCGTATTTTTCGGAGTATAAGACGCACCATGGTTTTGAAGAGGTAATTTTTTTAAAAAAGGTTTGCACTCTGCAAACCTCCCAAAATCTCTGCACGCCTCGTTTTTTAAACAAAAAAGGGCATGCAGAGGCTTTAGGAGGGTTGTAGAATGCCCCTGGGGGCTGGCAGGGGTGGGGGGCAAAAACAGTCCTTCCCAGCCTCCAAGAGCACTCTGGAAGCCTCCTAAAGGCTCTGCACAGCCATTTTGGTGAAGGGGGTGGGGTTTCGGTAGGTCAAAAATGCTGTATTCAGTGTATAAGACGCACCCAGATTTTCACCCTCTCTTTTGATCAAAAAAGGTGCATCTTATACTCTGAAAAATACGGTACTTGATGGTTGAGGACAGCTATGGAAGCCATTGCTTATTGAGAACCTCAATGCAAACTACGAGTAAGGCCTCAACTTACAACAGTGCACTTAGTGACCGTGCAAAGTTACAACAGCACTGAAAAACGTGACTTATGGCCATGTTTCACACTTATGACTGTTGCAGCATCCCCATGATCACGTGATCAAAATTCAGATGCTGGATAAACAAGGAACAATTGATACAATATCTCTTACAAACAAACTCTGGAACTTTTGGAAAAATTGGAGGCGGGAGAAAAGGTTATTCCAAATATTTTTCAGTTTAAGCCAAATTATCTTTGTTTAAGAGCTAAGATTACAAGCTAGCAAAATTTGTGGTGGCACACTTTACAGCTAGGTGTGGAGGCACACTTTTTAGAACTTGGGACTTGGTGTGTGTTCTGCCCCACAGACGGAAACACACATAGACTTGGCTGCTTGCCATTATCTCCTTGGCTGCGAGCCCGGACTCACGTTACAAATACTGTAGCACGTTTACACACAGAGACTTGAAGACACGACTCGAACGACCAGATATTTCCAACGATGATTTGTAACTGTTGTTTCCTGCAAATGACCCCTCCCAAAGCCTTCCCTATAAGCTCTCTTGGAAGGGGCCACTCATCAACCAGCTGGTTCTAATCAGGGCTTACGAGCTTGCCTCTTTCTTAACTGTTGCCTCCTTTTCTCAGCCCTGCGTAATCTAGCATCAGGGACAAACTGCCCCTGATCCTCCCCACTGCTCCATGACCCCGGCGCCTCCTGGTGGCCAACTAGACTTTCTGCTTTCTCAAGGTCTCCCTCCTCCTCCAGGGCAGACTCATAGGACTCTTCACTAGAAGAGTCCATCAGCAGCTCATCCAGAGCCGGCTGGGCCACAACAGTGTGCGTGTCCTCAATTCTAACTGAACAACGAAAGTCAGTTCAGCAAAATACCCCCTTAATAGCCTGAATGTCATAATTTAAACAGAAGAGAGTCTTTAGGGATGGCAGTAAGGCAGAAGGCAACCTCAAGAAAGATTCATTAAAATCTAAATAAGCAGGAGCTTGCAAAACCCAGGGTGGTACCTAACGTTTTCTAGACATGCTTTATTTTAATTGATTTTGCCTGGCTGTTGTCTTGAGTTACTTCTCTTTGTGCTGCAGTTGTACTTACAATCTTTTTGTGTTGACTTCTGTGCTTCAGTTGGCCCTTATCTTGCTCCAGTAACACTGGAGCCTTGCAAAATTCAAAGTGGGATTGGGAGAGCCATGTTTAAAAAGTTGCGTTTTGGTTACACCAAGCTGGAGCCAAAGGACTGCCTTCACACTGTGCCAAGAAAGGAAGCCAGCCAGCCAGCCAGCCAGCCAGCCAGCCACGTTTCTCAGTTTACCCCACAATCTATCCTATTTTCCTGAAAATTAGCCCTCCTACGAAAATATTGCAACGTAAGCAATATTTTCAACATAAGCAACAAAATAAGCAGCCACGAGGTGACCACACCCGCCTCCTCCTGCACCTCAAAAATAATAAGACCTCCCCGAAAGCCAAGCCAAGCACTTATTTCAGGGGAGGGGGGGTTCCAAAAGAAAATAAGACCCTGTCTTATTTTGGGGGGAACACAGTAGGAAGGAAAGTTCTCTCTATAAGTCCATGTGTGAGGGAAAAATAAGCTTGCATTGTATAAAGCAGTGATAGTCAACCTGGTCCCTACTGCCCTAGTGGGCGTTCCAGCTTTCATGGTGGGCGGTAGGGGTTTTGTCCCGATACTGAAGCACTTTCCTTTTTGTATTTTAATTGACTTCCCTACTTTATAAATCGCCATTACTGTGGAACCGGTGGGCGGTTGGAAATTTTTACTACTAACAGAGATACAAAAGTGGGCGGTAGGTATAAAAAGGTTGAGTACCTCTGGTATAAAGCATCCTAAAAGATACTGCCTTTTATGCAGTCCTGGTTTGTATTTCGTGGCTTTAGCTTCTTGGCAGAACTTTTCTGCTGTTAAGTGGTGTGGCCTGTCAGCCTCTGTGCCCCCCCCCCAGCAGCCAAATCAGGGAGGGGGGGGAGGAGGAGAAGGAGAAGGAGGAGAAATGGGATTCAGGGTCAGCATCAAGGCAACTAGAGAGCTAGCAGAGGGAGGGAGGGGGAAACAGCAGCAATCCACCTCTGCTTGGAACGGTCACTAAGCAAGTCAAGGTTGTAAGTCTTCAAATTGCTCCATGGCTCGGGGCCTAGCTATATACGAGACCGCCTCCTGCCCCATACATCCCTTCGTCCGATCCGCTCCCACAGAGAGGGTCTTCTTCGGGTGCCGTCGGCAGGGCAATGCCGGTTGGCGACACCCAGGGGAAGGGCCTTCTCTGTGGCGGGCCCGGCCCTCTGGAACGACCTACCCCCCGACCTCCGCACTATCTCGGACCTCCGCCGCTTCCGCCAACGTCTTAAGACGTATTTATTCCAATAAGCCGGCCTAGGATAGCCCCCCATTTCTGACTTTTAAAGAGAATTTATAATTTGGTAAGGGTTTTAACATTGGTTTTAGCACGGATTTACTAATTTAATACATTTTAATTGATATTTATTGTATTTTGTGTTTTTTAAATGATGCCTGTGCGCCGCCCTGGGTCCTAGCAAGGAGAAGGGCGGGGTATAAATTTAATAAAATAAATAAAATTAAATAAAATAAGTCAAGGACTTCCTGCACATGAATATGAATGTCCTTTCTCCAGAGATACCAGGAAAATCAGGTGATAGACAATGTAAAATCCACATTTTATTGTACTTGTTTTTGACCTCCTTGATTGTCGTCTCCAATGGAGACCATAACTCAGGCGTATTTGAATTTATTCACAGAATTGTTCGATCCCTTTGGAGAAGCAGAGTGTGTGTATTGTGTACTGCATAATTCAGGTGCACCAGGGACAAAGTTATCTTCCTTCCGGCATGCAAGCTGTTCCTTTTTTTAACCTGATTTCTGAGAAGTCTGAAGAAGTTGGGCGTTTTTCATCCTGGTGACTTATTGAGACAGATGACCTAACAAAGTATATTATATTTATAGCTATTGAATAGCCCTGTAAGGAAAGCTTTTCTAGCATGCCGATTAGGAAAGAGGTAATCTTTAATCTTAGGGACGTGGTAGATCAGTGGCTAAAATGCTGAGCTTGTTGATCAGAAAGGTCAGCAATTCGGTGGTTCGAATCCCTAGCGCTGCGTAACAGAGTGAGCTCCCATTACTTGTCTCAGCTTCTGCCAACCTAGCAGTTCGAAAGCATGTAAAAATGCAAGTAGAAAAATAGGAACCACCTTTGGTGGGAAGGTTCTGTGCGCCTTTGGAGTCTAGTCATGGCAGCCACATGACCACGGAGATGTCTTCGGACAGCATTGGCTCTTCGGCTTTCAAACAGAGATGAGCACTGCCCCCTAGGATCGGAAACAACTAGCACATATGTGCGAGGGGAACTTTAACCTTTACCTAATCTTTGACTTACAACCCTAATGGAGCCTGCCCATTCTGGTCATAAATCATAACGGTTTTAAAGCAGGTCATCCTGTGACCAGCCCAATTTTACTCTCCTTTTTTTGTGATGGTCATTAAGTGAATGCCACGATAATTAAACAAATCCATTGCTGGGCAGGGGATTGCCCAAAAAGTAAATGTTGGGTATTGACAAAAATGTTATAGATTGTGGTCATGTAGCCACATTGGGATGTCACCAATGGCTGTAATTGCTCTCTGGTTTCCTAGCAACTGAAATGGGTAGTCACATGTCCATGGAGGAAGCCACCACATAAATAGATAATGTGTCTCTAACCCAGGGGTGTCAAACTCAGTTTCATTGAGGGCCACATTAGAGCTGTGATTGACCTTGGGGGGCTGGTTGGGTGTGGCCATCTGGGTGGGTGTGGCCATCTGGGTGGGTGTGGCCATCTGGATGGGTGTGGCCATCTGGGTGGGCATGACCAGCTTGACGCCACACCCCAAGCTTCTGGCATTGGGTAGACAGAGCCGAAGCCACATTGGGCCAATGTTTGCATTGGGTAGACAGAGCCAAAGCCACATTGGGCCAATGTTTCCTCTTCACATTGAGTAGATTAGGCCAGCTTGACGCCACTCATTGGGCATTGCTGACTGGGTGGGTGTGGCCAGCTTGACACCACACCCCAAACTTCTGGCATGTTTCCTGTTTGCATTGGGTAGACAGGGCCAAAGCCATGTTGGGCCGATGTTTCCTCTTCACATTGAGTAGACTGGGTCGAAGCGATGCGTGTCAGCTCCTTACATTTTCCAGGACGGCCCGACAGGCCGATCCAACCAAATTGTGGGCCAGGTGAATTTGCCACTCCTGCTCTAACCTGTTCTTTCAACTCTCCCAAAAGTGCACCCATCCCACTGTAACCAGGTCCATCCACCTTACTGTTGGCCATCCTCTTCTTCTCTTTCCTTCCACCTTTTCCAGCATTGCAACATTTTTTCCAGAGAGTTGATTCTTTGCATGATGTGTCCAAAGTAGGATAATTTGAGACTGGCCATTTGTAGCTTAAGGGAGGAGTAAATCTGGGTGGATTTGTTCGATGATCCATCTGTTTCCTTCCTTGGCTGTCCATGGTTCTCTTCAGGAATCTTCTCCAACATCACAGAGTTCAAGAGTAGCAACACTTTTTTTTTTTCCCCCAGATTCTGCATCTTCCAGGATTGCCTTTGGTCCATGTAGGCTGACCCTTTTATTCGTTCTTGTTTGCATCAGTGCAATTAATTCACTGGGTATTTAATGCTCACCAGAAATTTAATAATAATGGGTATTAAACTGGGTATTTAATGCTGCACTGCTAGAAATGACGTACAATTGTTTCCTGACCTTCAGTTGAGGCTCCTGGTTCTTGTCTTCTCAAGCAGCAGTTGAGATAATTTGGCATGTTAAGATATTAGGAGGGAGAGAGAGAGAGAGAGAGAGAGAGAGAATGGGGCATGGTGGTTATTTTTAGTGACCACTTAATTTTGTTCTTTGATTGTCCTGAATTGTCCGGCTGTTTGTTTATTCTTTTCATCACACTCATTCGCCTAAAGCACAGTTTGCAAACCCTAGAACTCTTCACCCCGATTGCATCGTTCAGCATCTCGCTTTCTGGACAGTCTTTCTCCTTTATGAGTCTTTCCTTGGCATGTGGAGTCTTGAAAGATCCAGGGAATTCTTTTCAATTAGTTCATTTCGACTGCACACCACGTTTATTTCCCCGCAGATCAGAGTTTTTGAAGGAAAGCGTAGCACAACATCCCACAAAAAGATAACATTTCAACTGCAACATCCAGTCAGTTCCAACTGGATATCAAGGAAAGCAGACTTCCCACTTCAGTTAACGGTGGAAGTTCCCCAAAGATTCAGCTTGATTTCTGGTGACAAGGAGACCTCCATGTTATTTTCTTGGCAGCCATTTGAGAAGAAAAACACCATTGTTTCTGTTTGGCCAGCCAGGGAAGCTAGCAGCAGATTCGGACAGTGAGGAGGTTGGGGAGGAACATGGACCAGTCCTGGAGTCTAGGGAAGGATCTGATGACAGCTCTGTGTCGGAGGCAGAGAGGGGGACAGAGCCATATGCCAATTATCAGCTGCCTTCAGAGTCGGGCATCAGTGAGGCAGACGAACAGCTGAATCCTGCTCCCAGTGTGTGCATGTGCAGAGTGGCCAGACGAAGGAAACAGCTAAAGAACAGGGGTCGACTTGGGAATAAGACCACAGGTAGACGATGAATGAGGAAATAAAAGAGGAGCGAAAGGGGAATCGAGTTTGCAGGAGACCATTAGTTCGCTTAATTGGTTCATGACTCTCCGAGACTCCTTGCCAGGTTTTGCAGATATCGGCCTGGCAGCTCTCCAAGCCAGATAAGGTCTGTGACTGTAAATCCTCCCTCGAAAGACTTTGCTGGATGTGACTGAGCAGAATTCACAGTAACTGAATAAAAAGGGATTTTTTTTTTGTCAGGACAAGGAGTTGCTTTGTGGTTTGGGGTAGCCGAGATCAGAGCAGTTTCTTCCAATGACCCCATAACATTATTCCACTCTAACGTATGTGTTTATCTGAAGGAAATGTCTTTCTTAGCCAAGAAATTCACTTATCCAAACTAAAACTTTTCATCCGGTCAGTTCATGGAAGGAGATTTCGGTTTAGGAGTGTATCCCCGTGTGAAGTGAGGAAGGTGTGGGATGGAAGTTGGACCTCTTCAGCTATAGCTTCATACTTATTCCTTGCGATCCATTTGGATCTTTTGCTTTTTTTAAATTTTTTTAAAAATTAAATCTTTATTAATATTTACAATATAAAACCACACAATCAACAGAAATAGGGTAAAGGTAGCTGGGAAAACGTACATAAACAGAAATGTCTAGTCCCCTAAATTGAAAATTAAGTTCATCCCAGTCTAACTTATCAGTTATTGCTTATAACTACAGAAATTTCTATCTCAAATTTACTATAATCTTATCTTGTTTATTCCTTACATTGGTTCCTTGAGTAGTCTATCTAGTTAGTTCCCTTGGTAGCCATTAGTCTCCTACTATACCATGAGTACCATCTATTCCAGCGTTTAAAGAAGGTCGAATCTTGTCTATCTTTTAGAATGTATGTTAGTTTATCAGATTCTGCGCAGTTAAATGTTTTGCTATAATTAGCTGCTCTGGCAGTAAGTTGGTGTCTTTCCAGTATTGTGCAATGGCCATCCTGGTCGCTGTTACTATATGAGAGAAAAGATACCAATCTTGATTTTTAATTTCGTTTGGTTTTATGCCTAGCAGATAAAGGTATCTGGACCTTTTCTGATAACTCTCATGAAGATTTTCAAAAACAATTTAGCTGTGACTAGTAGCGTGGATTTTCTCAATGTATTACATATATTTTAAATGGCTCTTTTGGAGTTTTTGTAAACTAACCAGGCAGAGGTGGAATCCAGCAGGTTCTGACAGGGTCTGGAGAAGCGGTGGCAGAAATTTTGAGTAGTTCAGAGAACCGGTAGCAGAAATTTTGAGTAGTTCAGAGAACCGGTAGCAGAAATTTTGAGTAGTTCAAAGAACCGGTAGCGGAAATTTTGAGTAGTTCAGAGAACCAGTAGCAGAAATTTTGAGTAGTTCAGAGAACCAGTAGCAGAAACTTTGAGTAGTCCAGAGAACCGGTGGCAGAAATTTTGAGTAGTTCAGAGAACCGGTAGCAGAAATTTTGAGTAGTTCAAAGAACCGGTAGCGGAAATTTTGAGTAGTTCAGAGAACCAGTAGCAGAAATTTTGAGTAGTTCAGAGAACCAGTAGCAGAAATTTTGAGTAGTTCAGAGAACCAGTAGCAGAAATTTTGAGTAGTTCAGAGAACCAGTAGCAGAAATTTTGAGTAGTTCAGAGAACCAGTAGCGGAAATTTTGAGTAGTCCAGAGAACCAGTAGCAGAAATTTTGAGTAGTTCAGAGAACCGGTAGCAGAAATTTTGAGTAGTTCAGAGAACCAGTAGCAGAAATTTTGAGTAGTTCAGAGAACCAGTGGCAGAAATTTTGAGTCCAGAGAACCGGTAGCAGAAATTTTGAGTAGTTCAGAGAACCGGTGGCAGAAACTTTGAGTACTTCAGAGAACCGGTAGCAGAAATTTTGAGTAGTTCAGAGAACCGGTAGCAAAAATTTTGAGTAGTTCAGAGAATCGGTAGCAGAAATTTTGAGTAGTTCAGAGAACCGGTGGCAGAAATTTTGAGTAGTTCAGAGAACCGGTAGCGGAAATTTTGAGTAGTTCAGAGAACCGACAAATGCCACCTTTGGCTGGTCCCAGAGTGGGATGCGAATGGGGATTTTGCAGTATCCTTCCCCTGCCACGCCCACCAAGCCACATCCACGGAACCGGTAGTAAACAAAATTGAATTTCACCACTGTACCCAGGGTGTCAGATTTGGGCATTATAGAAATCTAATAGCAATTCAATAAATAAATAGAATGTAAGGTAGTTTAGGAAGAAATCACCCTGTATTTTGCCTCCAATGGATCCCATTCTACCCAATAATAGCATTTTAGCAGTAATGTTTTGATTCCATTTCTGGCACATTGCAGAGGTTAGACTGGATGATCCCTTGCGTCTTTTCCAACTGTACAGTTCTTTGTTTAAAATAACAAAACAAACTTTGTCATACACTTATATCTAACCCGAGTATGAGGCGTGTTCGAAAGATGACAGAGAATTTGGAGTGTGATATTTTTATTCCCCTGTGATGAGGAAGGGCTGTGGAGAATATCTCTGAATTTCAGCCTTTTCCCCAAGGAATGGGACAACTCGCTGCAGCCAACTCGCCACAGCTGATTCACTATGGACAACTCTCTGAGGGACAAATCAGCAACCCAATTGAACTACCGTATATTTCAGAGTATAAGACGCACCTTTTCCCCTCAAAAAAGAGGCTGAAAATCTGGTTGCGTCTTATACACTGAATACAGCATTTTTGGCCTCCTGAAAGCCCTCCCCCTTTACCAAAATGGCCGTGCATGGCCTCTAGGAAGCTTTCAGAGTGCTACTGGGGGCTCGGGAGGGCAGAAATGGGTAAAACACACCCCAGCCCAGCCCCCGGGGCACTCTACAAGCTTCCTAAAGGCTATTCATGTCCTTAAAAAGAAAGAAAGAAAACGGGCCCGTTTTCGCGAAAAACATGCTGTTTTGGGGAGGTCTGCAGAGTGCAAAAAATATTTTTTTTAATTTGCCTCTTCAAAATCTTGGTGTGTCTTATACTCCAAAAATACGGTTTTAAAAATTAAAAAATATTTTAATTTTTGTCCCTCGCGTGTCGCTTAGTCCTTCCTTTGGCATCGTTCCTTGAATGATTCTCTTCCACTGTTTCTTCAATATTAGATTAACAGAGTTGGAAGGGACCTTGCAGGTCATCTAGCCCAACCCCCTGCACAAGCAGGAGACCCTACATCTAGTGTAACTCTTGTCCCGTGGCGAGTTGTCCTGCAGCAAGTCTACAGCGAGTTAGTCTCGGCAAGTGGTCGTAGGCCCGTTTCCCCAGCCCAACAATTCATATGCACAACACAATCCGATCTCCCATTTAGTACATCTCTACTTTAAGCCCTACCAATAGATGCTATAGGGAAAAACAGTTTGCTGCAGAAGAAGTTAATATACTGTCAACTGAGATACGCCCACCAGAGTAAACCAGAGGATCAATTTTATTAATTCAGATTCTGAGAAAGTAGTTGCATTCTGGTCAATGTGAGAAGTATATTGGTGCTTTATTTGAATTTTCCTTCTTGTTCCCAGGCGAAAAACAATATAATGCAAGGTGTTAATTAATTTGGCCAATGGATTGAGATTGAGCTGTGGAGAGGCCAGGCTGTGGCTTGCTGAGTGATACCCTATGATTGGTTGAATGTGAACAGGATGGACCAAAATAGAAAGTACTTAGCAGTAAATACTTCAGGGGTGCAGATATACATAGATTTGATATATAGATGTATTGTTATGGCAAAAGTGTGGGTTGGTGACAGGCCAAAGGAGATTGTGAAGAACGTTGAAGGAGGTGTGTGGGGTGTGAAGACCACACTTTTCTGAATGGTCACTGGATGGAGTCACCGAAGAAGTTGGCATGATCTTAAATGGACTCCAGAGGATGGTAGAGGACAGGAAGGCCTGGAGGAACGTTGTCCATGGGGTCGCGATGGGCTGGACACCACTTCACAACAACAACAACAACATGATGTATACATTCAGCACGCTTGGGCTTGAGGACCCCATGGTCTGCAAAAAAACCCCACCAAGCTAAGAGAGCACCAAGGACCCCTCATTTCGACCTTGAGTTACAAATATTCTCCTTCCTCCACTTGAGCTTATTTAGCAAACCATGGCTAACCTGCGGACAAGTTACCTCAGCCCTTTTCTAACTGTGTTAGGAAGTGTCTCAGGGCCACGGCTCCTCAAGCGGCCCATGAGGATGGTGACAGCTGGAATTGAGCCAGGTTTTGAGTAGGCCTTGATGTCCTTTTTCACGCTCAAGCACTTCTGTGGCGCTCATCCTTCGTCAGCCAATTTCTTCAGAGGCCGGGAGAGCAGCAAAGTGCCACCGAAGGCTTTTTCTACGGTCATATGCCCCCAGTTATGGTCCCTAATTGATGCTAAAGGCTTCACCACTCAGCTACCTTTGCACTTCGGAAAGAAAAATGGGGTGACGAAAGGAGGCCTTGTGGGCGATTTTTCTGCTGCTCATTGGAAGGGCACCGGATAAACCCTCTTCCATACCTTTTTGCAAACGAATTTAGTTCACATCTGGAAAAGTCTTTTTTTAAGCCATTGTGATTTATTTGTCCCCTTCTCCTCGCTTCCTCTCTCCCTCTCCATCCCTCTCTCCCCCCTCTGCCCCCTACCCTCTCCCTTCCTTCCCCTCTCCCTCCCTTCCCTTCCCTTTCTCCCTCCCTCCCGCTCTCCTCTCTCCCTCCCTCCCCTCTCTCCCCCCTCTCCCCCTACCCTCTCCCTTCCATCCCCTCTCCCTCCCTTCCCTTTCTCCCTCCCTCCCCCTCTCCTCCCTCCCTCCCCTCTCTTCTCCCTCCTCTCCCTCCCTCTCTCCCCCTCTGCCTTCCTTCCCCTCTCCCTCCCTTCCCTTTCTCCCTCCCTCCCTCCCCCTCTCCTCTCTCCCTCCCTTCCCTCTCTTCCCCTCCTCTCTCTCTCGCTCCTCCCTTCCTCTCTCCCTCTCCCTCCCCTCTCTTCTCCCTCCCCTCCCTCCCTCCCTCCCTCTCCCCTCCCTCCCCTCTCTCTTCCTCCCCTCTCTTCCCTCCCTCCCCATCCCTCCTTCCCCCTCTCCTCCCTTCCTCTCTCCCTCTCCCTCCCTCTCTCCCTCCCTTCCCTTCTCTTTCCCTTCCCTCCCTCCCGCCTCCCTTCCTCCCCCTCTCCTCTCTCCCTCCCCATCCCTCCCTCCTGTCTCCCCCTCTCCTCCCTCCCTCTTTCTCCCTCCTTCTCCGTCACTTCCTCTCTCCCCTCTCTCCCCTCTCTTCTCCCTCCCCCTCCCCCTCTCTCCTCCCTACCTCTCTACCTCTCCCTCCCTCTCTTCCCCATCCTCCCTCCCCTCCCCCTTCCCCTTCCTTCCCCTCTCCCTCCCCCCTTCCCTCCCTCCCCTCCCTCCCCTCTCCCTTCCTCCCCCTCTCTTCCCTCCCTCCCCATCCCTCCCTTCCTCTCTCCCTCCCTTCCCTTTCTCCCTCCTTCCCCTTCTCTCTCCCTCTCTCCTCCCTCCCATCTCCCTCCTTCCCCATCCCTCCCTCCCCTCTCCCCATCTCTTCCCTCCCTCTTTCTCCCTCCTTCTCCATCACTTCCTCTCTCCCTCCCTCTCCCCTCTCTCCCCTCTCCCTCTCTCTCTTCCCTCCCTCTCCATCCCTTCCTCTCTCCCTCCCACTCTTCTCCCTCCCCCTCCCCACTCTTCTCTCCCCCACCCACCTCTTCTCTTTCTTCTCTCTATCTTTGATCCGTGGCTTTGCTTTAAAAACACCCAGTGGGCTGGTCTAACAGTTAGCAAAAATGAAAGCCGGTTAATTTGGTCTTCAGTTAGCAGACCGGGGCAAAAAAAAACATGACACCAGCAGAGTTGATTTCTAGTATGAACCTCCGAAATATATTTTTTAAAAAAATTAGATTGGACTCCTAGAGTTGTATCGGATACAGTGGGGTGAAGGAGGCCATTCATTCTTCCACATTTATTATATCCCTTTCTTAGCCAAGCTAAAGTCTTAATCTTTGTATTTCTCTGACAAAATGTCCTTTAAAAAAAAAAAAAATCAGCATCCCACCTTTTTTCAATACCTTGAATGGTTTTTTTCCCCCTTTCCATTTAAGCCCTTGCAACAACTGTGTGATTTGAGCTCCCTTTTTATGATCCATTAGTAATCCTCTAATTTGAAGTAGAGTGACAGACCAAGAAAACTTCGTTGACTGTTGTAGCTGATTTATGGTCTCAAACGAGGCTGGCAGATCTGTTAATCGGGATATTTTCAACCTTGAAAAGAACTTGAGCATCGTCAAGACGCTGTGCAATACATGTATTTATAGAGCACTAGCTGATAACCCAGCTATTGCCCGGTTATTTATTTTTAGGGGGAAAAGGTCTGGACCAAATGTAATTTCTAATGTTGGATTTCCCCCACTTACTAGAGGGAGCTGTTCTTGTGGAGTACTGTGAAGCCGTTACCACGGCAACTCCACTGTGCTGTACAGTAGAAGCCATTTTGTGACAGTACAGTAGAAGCCATTTGAAGGCACAACAGGCTGTATCTTAACAGAACACACCCTGAGGAGTGTTGGGGGTGTCGTACCCCCCCACCGTATTTTTCTCCAGAGAGTAAGTCATCTGTGTATCATGTTTGGTTGAAATTGTTCGAAGTGTTCCAGAGTTATGCTGGAACACACACACACACACACACACACACACACACACAACCATTTGTGGATAGATAGATAGATAGATAGATAGATAGATAGATAGATAGATAGATAGATAGATAGATAGATAGATGATAGATAGATAGATAGATAGATAGATAGATAGATAGATAGATAGATGATAGATAGATAGATAGATAGATAGATAGATAGATAGATAGATAGATAGATAGATAGATAGATAGATAGATAGATTGATTACCAAATAAAATAAAATCAATACAGAAGCAGAAATTAAAGGATAAGTCTTAACATTCAGCAGAAAAGATAAAGCAAGCTTTATAAGTTTGAAGTGCTTGGGTACATTAATTTTTTTTTAAAAATAGCTTTATCTTGGCACTGAAATCCTGTCAGTCTCTTCAGGGATGGCACGTCATTGTAATAATAATGTTGCTTAGAACATAGAACGTAAAGTAATAGGGTTGGAAGAGACTTTGCAGGTCTTCTAGTCCAACCCCCTGTTCATGTAAGAGGTCTTGTGTCATTCCAGACAAATGGTTGTCCAGTCTCTACATTACAACTCCAGGCAAGCTGTTCCACTGATTAATTATTCTCACTTTCAGGAGATTTCTAGGTTGGACCTCTCTGATAAACTTCCACCCATTACTTGAATCATTTTTTAATCTTTGATAATCTAATAGCAAGAAAATCAGTCCATGAAGTTGGCTTGGCCTCTGGAGGCCCCCTAGAAAATACAATATTTGAGGCACCCCCACGGCAGCTTATTCTGAGGCTAGTATGTTCCAGATTGATGTGACTTTAATTCCCAAAATGTATTCAGCTGATCTGAAGCCTAAAGAACACATTGATCTAAGATGGATCATATTATTTACTTTTCTCTCTCTCTCTAATTCATTTTAAAGAGAGGAGGGAAATCGGAGATTTACAAGAGGGAATGCATGGAGATCAGGCAGGAGGGAGAAGCAGCGAAAGATGGAGAAAGATTGAGGAGGATTTACAGATTAACAGAGTTGGAAGGGACCTTGTAGGTCATCTAGCCCAACCCCCCGCCCAAGCAGGAGAAGCTACACCATTTCTGACAAATGGCAGTCCAGTCTCTTCTTGAAAGCCTCCAGTGATGAAGCTCCCACAACTTGCGAGGGCAACTTCTGTTCTATTGGTTGATTGTTCTCACTGTCAGAAAGGTTCTCCTTATTTCCAGGTTGAATCTCTCCTTGATCAGCTTTCATCCATTATTCCATGTGTAGCTTTGGGTGCCTTGGAAAATAGGTTGGAGGAGGAGGGGGAGAAGAAGAAGAAGAAGAAGAAGAAGAAGAAGAAGAAGAAGAAGAAGAAGAAGAAGAAGAAGAAGAAGAAGAAGAAGAAGAAGAAGAAGAAGAAGAAGAAGAAGAAGAAGAAGAAGAAGAAGAAGAAGAAGAAGAAGAAGAAGAAGAAGAAGAAAGGTTAGGACAAAATTGGTGACTACAGAAGTCTTCTATGTTGGCTTGGGTCAATCAACCAAACTGTTAGAAATGTAACCTGTGCATGTATTTGCAAAATATTGGTTGAGCAGTCAGTGTAGGACTTCCCCTTCATAGTTTACTGCCAAAAAAAATAATCATCATCTCTTCCTCCAAATATTTCTTGGTTTCTCTCCTCACCCCTGCAGGAACTCTGATTTCGACTAAAGTCAAACACAGTTTACATCTCGGAAATAGGCTAAAAGGGTCATTAACTGCCATGAGAAAAGTCCTAAAATATGTAGTCTTCTTCTCCCTCCCCCCTCCTTTCATCCCTTTCTCCCTGCTATCTTCCAGCACCAAACATGACCTCATCTTGTGGCTTTTATTTGGAATGGAGATCACTGTTAGAAGCCTGGAAAAAAAACAAATCTTCGCCATGAAACACACAAAAGATTGTGTTTCTGATGTGTGCTGTTTCCCATGAGCTGCTCCGCCAGGACATGATTTATTTTCTTAACAAAATAAGAGAGTTGGAAGGGACCTTGGAGGTCTTCTACTCTAACCCCTTGCTCCAGCAGGAGACCCTATACCAGGGATGGCGAACCTTCTCGGCACTGAGTGCCCAAACCGGAATGGGTATGCATGCCTACATGCCAGGCTTTTGTCTGTTTATGGCTGGTTTGGGGGTCATTGGGGGGGCTGTTTTCAGGCTATTTTACGGGCCGTTTTTTCATTTTTTGCCAGAGCACCAAAAAATGGCCAAAAATGGCCAAATATGCCCAGAAAATGCCCCCAAAACAGCTTGTTTGGGGGGTGGTTTTGCCTGTTTTCATGCTGCTTTCAATTGCTCCGGCGGCCGGTACACATATGCACGCTGGAAACCAAAAGAGCAACTGCTGATGGCACACTTGCCCACATCTGGCTCTGCATGCTACATCTGGCACCCGTTCCATAGGTTCACCATCACGGCACTATACCATTTCAGTCAAATGGTTGTCCAATCTCTTCTTTAAAATCTTCGGTGATGGAACACCCACATCTTTGGAGGCCTGGCAGATAACTTATAGAAGGCATAAGGAACGGCCTTGAAGTACAGAAGGAAGAACTGTTCCCAAGCAAACTATCAAACCAGGAAAGTTTGAGTCTACTCCAAGAAACCGGTTTGAGTAATCATCTCAGAAAGACCCCTCCCTAATTCAAAGGAAGATAACATGACAGAGGAGAGCAGCCTGTTCAGACTTGCAAGCTTTGATCACTGTAGCTATTCTAATCAAAACAGCTTTAGTCCTATATGGCACTGGTTTCTTAGACTGGTCTACCCTACAAGGCCGACCCCAAATACATTTTTCACCCTCTGAATTCAGCTGTGTGAAATCGTTGCTCCCTCCTTCTCATATTTATCAAGTTATTCTTTTATTGAATTTTGCTGCCAGCAAGCCTTGGTATGTTCACTACCATAAAAATGAATCGACTTGGTCAAATATTTTGATTGTACAAATAATAACAGCAGCTAGAATTGTATTTGCACAAAATTGGCAAGCAGACAAAATCCCATTGGAAGAGGAGGTTAATAAAGAAGATTTTAGACTGTGCAGAAATGAACAGGTTGACATTGAGAATAAAGGACAAAGAGGAATCAGTGTACTACAGGACATGGCGGTGATTTTATGATTGGCTTGAAAAAAAGATACAAACAGAAAGAGAAAGGAACAAAGCATAAAACAAATAACTCAGACGATACCTTATTAAATCAAGGGGAGGGGAAGTAAGAAAGTATGAAAATGTCACATTTATCAAGTTATTGTTTTATCGAATTTTGCTGCCAACAAGCCCTGGTATGTTCCCTTACCATAAACATGAATGGACTTGGTCAAAGATTTTATGAATGGCTTTTATTAAAATGAGGTTTCAGTATAGTTTACAAACATACCATGTGCAGTTCCAGCTAGGATTCTTTGCCTTCGCAAATCTGTCTGGAAATTCACATTGGTTTCCTTTGACCTTCCAAAACTTTGGCTCTACCCCAAGCCCTGACTATACATCACAGCGTTAATTCAGTGGATACTGGTAATGAACTACGGTACATGTTCAGGGTGTGGCTAGAATTCAGCATTTTGCAAAATAAAAATAAAAAATGGTTTGACAAAAGGCAAAAACGTCTGCCAGATTTTGGGAAAGCAGGCTTGTCAAGGGAAAATCTCAGTGCAATTCAGCGCGATGCAATGAAATGGAAGACATATGGATGCTAAAGTTTTTTGCTACCCTGAGTTATTAAAAGTCGTTTCAGACAAAAATCACTTTGCCAGAACTTTTGCTTAACCTCAGCAGCAGCGATACTCTCTATGGCAGGGGTCCCCAACCTTTGCAACTTTAAGTCTTTGCTGGCTGGAGAATTCTGGGAGCTGAAGTCCTTCAGACTTAAAGTTGCAAAGGTTGGGGACTCCTGGCCCAGGCCCTGACACTGACAGCTTTGCTGGCTGGAGAATTCTGGGGGCTGGAGAATTCTGGGAGCTGAAGTCCTTCAGACTTAAAGTTGCAAAGGTTGGGGACTCCGGGCCCAGGCCCTGACACTGACAGCTTTGCTGGCTGGAGAATTCTGGGAGCTGAAGTCCTTCAGACTTAAAGTTGCAAAGGTTGGGGACTCCTGGCCCAGGCCTTGACACTGACAGCTTTGCTGGCTGGAGAATTCTGGGAGCTGAAGTCCTTCAGACTTAAAGTTGCAAAGGTTGGGGACTCCTGGCCCAGGCCTTGACACTGACAGCTTTGCTGGCTGGAGAATTCTGGGAGCTGAAGTCCTTCAGACTTAAAGTTGCAAAGGTTGGGGACTCCTGGCCCAGGCCCTGACACTGACAGCTTTGCTGGCTGGAGAATTCTGGGAGCTGAAGTCCTTCAGACTTAAAGTTGCAAAGGTTGGGGACTCCTGGCCCAGGCCCTGACACTGACAGCTTTGCTGGCTGGAGAATTCTGGGAGCTGAAGTCCTTCAGACTTAAAGTTGCAAAGGTTGGGGACCCCTGGCCCAGGCCCTGACACTGACAGCTTTGCTGGCTGGAGAATTCTGGGAGCTGAAGTCCTTCAGACTTAAAGTTGCAAAGGTTGGGGACTCCTGGCCCAGGCCTTGACACTGACAGCTTTGCTGGCTGGAGAATTCTGGGAGCTGAAGTCCTTCAGACTTAAAGTTGCAAAGGTTGGGGGACCCCTGCTTTACGGGCCTTAAATCTCCTTCATCTTCTTCTTCTTGGTTGGAGAAAGGTTTCCAATGTGGAACAACTTTTGAAAAGCAACGTTGCAAGACCAGGCAGGGGAGTCACATAAAGGGTTTTCTGGTTTCAACAATTAGCACAGTCTGCACCATTTGTTACAGATTGGCAAAAACCCATTTAAAGAGATGGCCGTCACGGCTGTTAGCAAATGTTTATTATGTTAGTGTAAGCAGGAATTATAGGCTATTGTACTGGATTATTTTCTTTTGGTTTGTTAAGAAATCGAAGCGGCAACTTGGTAACTGTCTCGCAAATAGATGATGGAATGACGGAGCCTTATAAAATGTCCACATTCCAGAACAACCATGTACATTTCGATTTTTAAGGACCCTCTTTTATAGCTAATGCTTTGCCCAAATCTGTGAGGCGATTTCTTAAAAAGTACTTCTCCTGAAGAAATATTTCAACTTTTCTATTTCGTTCTGAGGGAAAGCTTGAGAATTTCTTTTAAATTTCTCTTTGTATTTGTGTTGGTGCATATATTTTGGGTATGGAAAAGCAGCAGGTGGTATTATTATTGTCGTTGCTGCTGCTGTCGTTGCTTGCACAATCAGCCAGATGTTTAAACTGGATTTGGTGTTTTCATCCACCCTTTGAGTTCTAGCAAAGGACCTGGGTTAGGCAGATATTGATGTTTTATGGTGTTAAAGATATCTTCGCGGGATATAAGTATTCTGACTGAGGCTTCCCAAGAGCATGAAGCAAACTCCTTGTCCCAACAAAAACCCCTTTATTAATTTACTGTGAATTCTGCTCATTCACATCCAGCAAAGTCTTTCAAGGGAGGATTTACAGTCACAGACCTTATCTGGCTTGTAGAGCTGCCAGGCCGATATCTGCAAAACTGGGCAAGGAGTCTCGGGAAGTCACAAACCAATTAAGTGAACTAATTGTCTCCTGCAAACTCCATTCCCCTTTCGCTCCTCTTCATTTCCTCTGGGAGGGGCCATTCATCGTCCACCTGTGGCCGTACTCCCAAGTCAACCCCTGTTCATTAGCTGTTCCCTTTGTCTGGCAACTCTGCTCATGCACTCACTGGGAACAGGCTCCAGCTGTTCTTCTGCCTCACTGATGTTTGACTCTGAAGGCAGCTGATAACTGGCATACGGCTGTGGCCCCCTCTCTGCCTCCGACACAGATCCCTCATCAGAGCCTTCCCCAGACTCCAGGACTGGCCCATCTTCCTCCCTAACCTTTGCCCTGTCCGACTCTTCTGCCAGCTCTGCAATACAATAGCAAAGTTGGAAGGGACCTTGTAGGTCTTCTAGTCCAACCCCCTGCGTGGGCAGGAGCCCTATACCATTTCAGACAAATGGCTATCTAACATCTTTTTAAAGACTTCCAGGGTTGGGGCATTCACAACTTCTGGAGGCAAGCTGTTCCAGAGGTTAATTGTTCTAACTGTCAGGAAATTTCTCCTTAGTTCTAAGTTGCTTCTCTCCTTGATTAGTTTCCACCCATTGCTTCTTGTCCTGCCCCCAGATGCCTTGGAGAAGAGTTTGGCTCCCTCTTCTTTGTGGCACCCTCTGAGATATCGGAACACTGCTATCATGTCTCCCCTGGTCCTTCTCTTCATCAAACTAGACATACCCAGCTCCTGCAACCGTTCTTCATATGTTTTAGCCTCCAGTCCCCTAATCATCTTGGTTGCTCTTCTCTGCACTCTTTCCAGAGTCTCCACGTCTTTTCTACATCGTGGCGACCAAAACTGTATGCAGTATTCCAAGTGTGGCCTTACCAAGGCACTATACAGTGGCATTAACACTTCACGTGATCTGAAGAGGGAGTCAAACTATTCTCCAAGGAACCTGAGGGTAGAACAAGAAGCAATGGGTGGAAACTAATCAAGGAGAGAAGCAACTTAGAACTGAGGAGAAATTTCCTGACAATTAGAACAATTCATCAGTGGAACAGAAGTTGCCTCCAGAAGTTGTGAATGAAATGGTGTAGGGTTTCCTGCCTAGGCAGGGGGTTGAACTAGAAGACCTCCAAGGTCCCTTCCAACTCTGCTATTGTATTGTATTGTATTGTATTAAGTAGCCCCAGAGCAAGATAAGTGGCAAATAAATATAAAAATTGTGATCATGCCACCCTGGCCCACCGCAAATAGCCATAAAGGCAATTTTGATATAATAAGTGGCATTCTATCCATAGGTGCAAACACAGCCCTTTATAGATACACCTAGTTTTGCATTTATGGACATACAGTGCAAATTAATAATAGTAGCAGTAGTAATGCTGCTACAGCAATCACTCCTGTTGTCTTGTCTTTCTGTAGGTCATGGGATATTCTGAATGGGATCACAAACGAGGATCAAGAGGATCTCAGGTCAGACTTTACGAAAGATTTTTCTGTGCCTGGCTAATTAAAGATTAAAGAGTACTCCATACTTTGGGACCAACCTTGCACACAGCTATCCAGTGCCTCTGAATTATGGTTATTAAATATCCCATCTCGGTTTGTCTTTTAATAGGTTTTCATGGTCATTAACCTTCTAGTTTTTATTATTTTTATCCCTCTGCTGCTATTTTCCTCCAGACTATTTATAGCACCGGTGTGCAGCAGTGTTTTTCAAACTTGGCAACTTTAAAAATATGTGGACTTCGACTCCCAGAATCCCCCAGTCATTTAGGAATCTCAGCTTTTTCATCTGTGAGATTGGCAGGATGCAACCAATTGGCCAAGTTACTCATCTGCGTTTTTCTTGCAAAGAATATTTGTGAATCGCAGTAACCACAAATGCAACTTAGTGGATATACTTGAACTTGGGGGCAATTCACCGAGGTCAGGGTTAGGATTCTTGCAATTTTACAGTTATTTCAAGTAACCTCAACTTCCTTACTCCTCATTGTTTCTAAATGGAAACAGTGCTTTTAAAAAAAATCGTACATTGTTGATAATATTCATGCTATGATTGCAAACACCGTAACTTTGGAATAAGTCTGATTTGGCCACTTAATCTCTGTGTTGGAGATGTTTGTCTTTATTAATATGGGCCACGAGTATAGGATCTGCCAAGCTTCCAAGGCAAAATCCCATTGGAATTTCATTGTGAATCCCGTTCTCCCCTCATCCATCCATCCATCTTTCTCCCCTCATTGTCTAGCCATTGTCAGCTAGACAATGTCGACTGTCGACACCCAGGGGGAGAGCCTTCTCCGTGGGAGCACCAGTCCTCTGGAACGAATTGCCCCCGGAATTAAGAACTATCTCTGACTTAAGCACCTTCTGCCGTGATCTCAAAATCTTTTTTTCCCAACAAGCCGGAGTGGCATAAAAATGATTTTTTAATTACAAATTTTTATTAATTTTAATCAGGGTTGGTTGGGTTTTTTCATTTTTAGGCCGAATTGTTTAATGTCTCTTTTAAAAAACTTTTTAATCTTTTATATATTTGTTTTACTCTGGCTGTACACTGCCCTGAGTCCTTTGGGAGTAGGGCGGTATAAAAAGCCAATAAAACCTAAAACCTAAACCTAAACCTCCCCTCCCTCCCTCCTTCCCTCCCTCCCTCCCTCCTTCCCTCCCTCCCATCCATCTTTCTTTTCTCCCCTCCCCATCTCTCCATTAAGGAACATCTCAGCATCATGTAGAAGGACACTTCTGCACTTTTGCTCCAGGTTGTTGTGCAAAGGGGATGAATTTCTTTTTCTTTTGTTGAAAGTCTGGATATTGACTGGTTTGACTGGGGTTTCCCCCCCCCCCTCCCCTTGGAAAGATCTTTTAAAAACCATCATCATCATCATCATCACGGCTGAACCAGTTTATCGAGCGCGCCATATCGATGGGTTATATTAGCTGCTGCAATTCTGGTGCAGTGGGGTTGGTCTGAGTGGGTTGCAAGGTTGTAAGTAACCCTGAATCCACGAAGGAACCAGACGTTCTTTCTTTTCTCCGTTTCCATGAGATGACGGTCGGCTAAAAGAGGAGCGAGCCCTATGGGTCCTTCCGATGAATTCTAATTCATTTTAAATGCAAAAGAGCTCTCCATTATATATAGCAGAGGTGCTGTAATTTACTCTCCCCGTTCCTAAGCAACAGCTATTTTCAGTTTGTGTGCGTCTGGGTTTGTCTACCTACTTTATGCATCTATGAGGTAATTCATTAGTGGATTTCCCCCCCCCCCTCCATACCTCCACCCTTCACCCCTTCCACATGCACTTTATCTCTGGTCCCTGCTTTCTGTTGAGAGATCAAGACTTCCTAATCGGTGAAGAGCATGGAGAAAAAACCCCATTGCTCCATTCTCTTCCTTGTGCCACGTTTACAAAGACAAAACTTTTGGGACTCAACTTGAGCGATGCCGACCTAAGGATTAAGCATAACTCCTTTCAGCCATTAGGCGGAAAGTCTTCGGAGTAGACGTTCTCCTGAGCCAAACAGGAACCATGGAACGTAGATCTATGGTCTTGTTGAAACGGCGACGGGAGTCCATTCCGATCACCGAACAGGTATGGTGGCTTCCTGTTATAATTTCACCTCGGACGGTGAGGGCTGCCACAGGATTAGAATTTGAAGCAAGGGTTGCCAGAGACAGCTCGCTTGTGCTTACAGTTGAGGGTGCAAGATAATCACCTGGTTTTAGAGACCGGTCAATCTCAGGGGTGGGATTCAAAATTTTTACTACTGGTTCTGTGGACGTGGCTTGGGGGGCGTGGCAGGGGAAGGATACTGTAAAATCCCCATTCCCTCCCTACTCCAGAGGAAGGATACTGCAAAACCCCCATTCCCTCCCTACTCCAGGAAAGGATACTGTAAAATCCCCATTCCCTCCCTACTCCAGGAAAGGATACTGTAAAATCCCCATTCCCTCCCTACTCCAGAGGAAGGATACTGCAAAATCCCCATTCCCTCCCTACTCAAGAGGAAGGATATTGCAAAATCCCCATTCCCTCCCCACTCCAGGAAAGGATACTGTAAAATCCCCATTCCCTCCCTACTCCAGATGAAGGATACTGCAAAATCCCCATTCCCTCCTCTCTCCAGGGGAAGGATACTTTAAAAAATTCCATTTCCAACCCACTCCAGGGGAAGGATACTGCAAAATCCCCATTCCTTCCCCACTCCAGAGGAAGGATACTGCAAAATCTCCATTTTCTCCCGATCAGCTGGGACTCAGGAGGCAGAGAATAGATGGGGCCGGGGCCAGTCACAGGTGGTATTTACCGGTTCTCCGAACTACTCAAAATGTAGATCTCGGTTCTCCAGAACCGGTCAGAACCTGCTGAATACCACCTCTGGTCAATCTCCTTGTTCAGGTTTGAGTTTTAACAGTTTTTGGATTGTGCCACAGAAGGAAGGTTTTACAAGCGCAGGCGCCAATGAGAATTGTGGACAGCTGAAAAGTAGTTACTTTAGATTTTCCAAGTGGTCTTTGGCAAGAAACCCCAGATTGAATTTGAGCTCACAGAAATTGTACATTCAATGTATAAATAATTGCAGGTTGATCTCAAATGAACGGACGGCTTAGGTGGTGTCCGAGCATCCAGAAGAGTTTGTCGAATGTTGTTTCTTTAAAATATTATCATAATCAGGTAATCATAATCAGGCAGAAGATAGCAAAGTATAGCCAGCCGAACAAACAGGTTTAAAATCCTTGGGCTGTGAGACTTTTAAATTCAACCCTTCGGGGAGAGAGAGCGGGATATAAATAAAATTTATTATTATTATTATTAACCACAATCATTCCATGCACAATGCTAGTTTTTTCTTTTTTCTTTTCTCTCTTTTTTTTGTTTCTGTTATAATTTTGCACCAGTGAAGTTAAAACCAATTCCATTGTAATTTTAGTACAATGGCAATAAAGATGATGATGATGATGATGATGATGATGATTTACTTTATTCATAAAACATGAAACTCAGCCAGCTGAGTGAGTGTGTGTGTGTGTGTGTGTGTGTGTGTGTGTGTGTGTGTGTGTGTGTATCAACAAAGAAGACGGAAAATAATCTGGCAAGCATGTAGCTTTCTGATCATTCTCAAGCAGCACCAAACTTGCTCGGAAGTTGTGTGGAAGAGTTTTTTCCTGTTAAATTAAAGAGCCGGGATGGCGCAGTGGTCAGAGTGTAGTACTGCAGGCTATTTCAGCTGACTGCTAGCTGCAGTTCAGCAGTTCAAATCTTACCCGGCTCAAGGTTGACTCAGCCTTCCATCCTTCCGAGGTGGGTAAAATGAGGACCCAGATTGTTGGGGGCAAATGGCTATGTCTGTAAACCGCTTAGAGAGGGCTGTAAAAGCGGTATATAAGTCTAAGTGCTATTGCTAAATCACCAAGTATGGCCTTAAGACAGAATAGCAGACTTGGAAGAGACCTTGGAGGCCTTCTACTAGTCCCATCCCCTGCTCAAGCAGGAGACCCTATACCATTTCGGATAAGTGGTTGTCTAGTTGCTTTAAAAGCCTCCTGGGATGTAGTACCCACAACCTCTGAAGATAAGTTCTGGAGAGAAGTTGTTCCACTGGTTGATTGTTCTTACTCTCAGGAAATTTCTCCTGAGAGTTCTAGTTCAACCTGCTCTCTTGACGGAAAAACTAGAGTTGTAGCAAAGGGAACAACATTCCACTTTGGATTTTTCCTCCTCCTCTGGCTCCCCCCTTCCTCCTCCTCCTCCTCCTCCTCCTCCCCCTCCCCCTCCTCCTCCCCCCTCCTCCTCCTCTTCTTCTTTTTCTTTTTCTCTTCCTCCTCCTCTGGCTCCTCCCACTCTTCTTCCTCTCCTCTTCTTGCTCCTCCTCCTCCACCACCACCTCCTCTTCCTCCTCCCCCTCCTCCCCCTCCCCCTCCTCTTCTTCTTTTTCTTTTTCTCTTCCTGCTCCTCTGGCTCCTCCCACTCTTCTTCCTCTTCCTCCTCCTCCACCACCACCTCCCCCTCCCCCTCCTCCTCCTCTTCTTCTTTTTCTTTTTCTCTTCCTCATCCTCTGGCTCCTCCCACTCTTCTTCTTCCTCTCCTCCTCCTCTTCCTTCTCCTCCTCCACCACCACCTCCTCCTCCTCCTCTTCTTCTCTTCCTCCTCCTCTGGCTCCTCCCTCTCTTCTTCTTCCTCCTCCTCCTTCTTCTTCATCAGCATCAGAAAAGACCCCTGTTTTTTTTCATTAGCTTAAAAAAAACATCCTAAACTGAACTAGACAGGGGGCAATATAAATCTGAAAAGTTGAAAAACTGAAAATGCGGAGTCTGAAAATAACAAACACACCCATCCTTATGACATTCAGCTGGTCTTCAGCTTACCATCATTTATCTAGCAACTGTTTGAAGTTACTGTGGTGCTGAAAAACGTGGTTTATGGACAGTCCTCACACACCACAGTCCTCACAGCACTCCCTCTGGACATGCAATTGTGATTCGGGCACTCGGCAACCGGGATGTATTTACAACAGCTGCGGCATCACTGAGGTCATGTGATCACCATTTGTGACCTTCCCAGCTGGTTTCCAACCAGGAAAGCTATGGGGAAGCCAGATTTATTTTTTTATTTTTATTTTAATTAAATTTATATCCCGCCCTTCTCCACGAAGGACCCAGGGCGGCTCACAGGAATTTAAAAACATATCAAACAATAATATACAGAATTTAAAAACATATTAAATTACGTAACAGTCCTATGCTAAAAACCAAATTAAAATCCCCAATTTAAAACTATCTAAAATAGCCCCAGCGGGAGGTTAGGCTAGGCCGGCTTGCTGAAAGAGGTGTGTCTTTAGACACTGGCGGAAGAGGCGGAGGTCCGAGATGGTGCGAAGTTCAGGGGGAAGGTCGTTCCAAGGGGCAGGGCCTGCCACAGAGAAGGCTCTTCCCCTAGGTGTCACCAGTCGGCATTGCCCGGCCGACGGCACCCTGAGAAGGCCCTCTCTGTGGGAGCGGATCGGCCGGAGGGATATATAGGGCAGGAGACGGTCTCGCATATAACTAGGCGAATGACCGCATGCTACAAGTAACAATGATGGCAAAAAGGTTGTAGAATCAGAGGCCGTCAGGTGATGATTCGCTCGATGATTGCATCACTTAGCAACGAAGGTTCTGGTGCCATTTGTGGTCGTACGTTGAGGGCTGCTGGTTCCAAATTGCAAAGATTAAGGCCAGTGTGGATGGATTTTGTTTGAAATTACCTCCTGCTTTAGATCATTCAGTTGAATAAGGTCAAGGTAAAGGTTCCCCTGCACATATGTGCTAGTCGTTCCTGACTCTAAGGGGCAGTGCTCCTCTCCGGTTCAAAACCAAAAAGCCAGCACTGTCCGAAGACGTCTCAGTGGTCATGTGGCCAGCATGACTAAATGCCAAAGGCACACGGAACGCTATTACCTTCCCACCAAAGGTGATTCCTATTTTCCTACTTGCATTTTTTATGTGCTTTCCAACTGCTAGATTGGCAGAAGCTGGGACAAGTAACAGGGGCTCACTCCGTTACAAGGCACTAGGGATTCGAACCACCAAACTGCTGACATTTCTGATCAAGAAGCTCAGCATCTCACTCAGTTGAATAGAACTCCCCAACTTTCACTGGGGTCTGTTGCTGAAAATATCTGGGAACTGACATCTGGAGGGCATCTATGTTGGAGGAGATCTCACTGAGAGCCTGTTCATCAAATTAATGTTCCTGGATTAATTAATGTGGGTGCTGGAGAAGCTTCCTTTACAGAAAGGCCAAAGTGCTGTAAATCTTTCTCCTCCTTAGGAAGCAGCTCCAGCACTCAAATTGAACGAGGGAAGATTTACAGCAATTGGTCTTTCCTGTATGGTATGGAAACTATGAATGAAGGCAGTTTTTTCCCCTACCCACACACAAAGCTAGAATGGAAGGTCATCCATTAAAAGTAAGTGTGGGGCAATCTGGAGCCAATTCAAGGAAATATTTCTTTTCATACAATCCTATACTCGAACCATAGAGTTTATTGCCGTCAGATGTGAAGTTGGTCACTGATTTGGATGGCTTTTTCAAAGGGGTCCAGAGACATTCACAGAGGATACAAATCTGGGGTAGTCCTAAACTGACGATCACAGAGCAAACTTTCTGTTGCTAAGCGAGACAATTGTGGAGTGAGTTTTCACTCTGTTTTTATGACTTTTCTTGCCATGGCTGTTAGGTGAACCATGGCAGTTCTTAAGTTATTAATTAACATGGTTGGTAGGAGAACATGGCTTCCCCATCGATCTTGCTTGTCAGAAGGTCGCAAAAGGGGATGGTAGAGATGCAACCATCATAAATACAAGACAATTGCCTAGCGTTTGAAGTTTGATCATGTGACTGGGAAAACTGCAACGGTTGTCAGTGTGAACAATGGCCATAAGCGTAAGGACCTGCCTCAGCTATCTCCTAAGGAAAGCATGACTCTTGAAACAAGTTAGGAATTCAAAAGGAAACTTTGACTGAGAGAAAGTGATCGCAGAGGAGTCAGGCAGAACCTGAAGTTCCCGCTCAAAGCCTTAGGCCAGTGGCGAAATTCAAATTTTTTTATTACCGTTTTGGTGGGCGTGGCTTGATGGGCGTGGCAAAGCAAGGATTCTGCAAAATCTCCATTCCCACCCCACTCTAAGGCCAGCCCGAAGTGGCATTTGCCGGTTCTCCGAACTACTCAAAATTTCCACTACCGGTTCTCTGAACTACACAATATTTCCACTACCGGTTCTCCGAACTACTCAAAATTTCCGCTACTGGTTCTCTGAACTACTCAAACTTTCTACTATTGGTTCTCTGAACTACTCAAAATTTCTGCTACTGGTTCTCTGAACTACTCAAAATTTCCACTACTGGTTCTCTGAACTACTCAAACTTTCTGCTACTGGTTCTCTGAACTACTCAAAATTTCCGCTACTGGTTCTCTGAACTACTCAAACTTTCTACTACTGGTTCTATGAACTACTCAAAATTTCCACTACTGGTTCTCTGAACTACTCAAAATTTCCACTACTGGTTCTCTGAACTACTTAAAATTTCCGCTACTGGTTCTCTGAACTACTCAAAATTTCCACTACCAGTTCTCCAAACTACTTAAAATATCCACTACCTGTTCTCCAAAACCTGTCAGAACCTGTTGGATTTCACCCCTGCATTAGGCTATTTTCCCCCCATGGAGAAGACTCCTGCGAGTCTTCTTGGACTGCAAGACAATCCAACCTGTCAGTCCTAGAGGAGGTCTGACCCTGACTGCTTTTTACAAGGCCAGATCCTGAAGAGGAAACTAAAATGCTTTGGCCACATAATGAGAAGGAAGGACTCAACGGAGAAGAGTCTAACGCTAAGAAAGATTGAGGGCAAAAGAAGAAGGGGACAACACAGAAAGAGGTGGCTGGATGGAGTCACCAAAGCAGTAGGCATGAGCTTAAACGGACTCCGGGGGCTGATAGAGTATAGGAAGGCCTGAAGCAGTGGTGGGTTCCAGATTCCATTCCAATCGGTACGGTTAGAACGGGCCCGGTGTTACCCACATCCATGCGCACAGCATGTGCATGTGTCGTGCCTACCTGAGATGCTTCTGTAAGCCTCCACAACGCTCTAGCTGCTCGGCGGAGCATCGCACACGTGCTGTACATGCCCTGTGCAGAAGCGCCAAAAGCTTAAAGCACAGGTAAGGAGCATGGGCGGGCAGGTGGGCCCTGCGGAGCACCGTACCAGAACCGTATCCAGTGCTCCGGGCAGGCTCCAGTACGCCTGTACCAGGGCGTACCTCCTGCAACCTACCACTGGCCTGGAGGAACGTTGTCCATGGGGTTGCGATGGGTTGGACACGACTTCACAACTAACAACAACAATTTTCCCCCCATTCAAACCCCACCTCGTTACCCAATCCACCAGTAGCCAATACAATGCCACAAAGATGTTTTCAGAATTCTGGGGCAGTTGATCCTCAGGATGCTACGACCTTGGTAACAGGCTAGAACTTGCCGGGAAGAAGTCCATCATGTCAACCTGGTCCCCTCTCCCTAAACCCCACGCAGTTACGGCAAAAGTGAAAGCATGCAAGGAATCCGGATCCCACAGCCTGCCCCTGTTCCCTTCAGAATGTCAGCATCCCTAACGGGGGACCGAACAATAAGTCATTTTTGTTTCCAGCGCTGCTGTATTCTTCGAATTAATGAATGGTTGTAAGTTGAGGACTGCCTGCGTTCCAGCTCCTGAACCACGAGAGCTGTGTTTTCAGGATCGGCTTCCAGGAAGCAGTAAAAAGAAAAAGACACTTTGAGTGCTTTTATCGGACGACTCTATGACTCAGAAGGCAGCACTCAAAAGCCATTGGCCTGAACCCGCCTGAAGGCTCTTCCTTAATTCATAGATGAAAAAGTGCTGATTGTTTTCAAAGCAAGCTGGGATCCGCTTTGGTTTTTCATTCATAGCGATGCGTTCGCCAGGAGGCAGGTTCTTGACAGAGGCAAGGGTGCTATTTTTGTAAGTATTTTCATTAAAAATAATGGAACGACCTGGTGTCACTGTTTTAAAATTTATATCTTGCCATGTATTATTAAGAGTGTGAGGGCCGATTCTTTTAAAGGCCTCAAGGTATTAAACATTTATGGTTTGGCAGGCATCAAAATGTTAACTAATACTTCGGTATACAAATGTGCCAAATGAGGTTAAAGCGGCATTCTGTATACTTTGGTTCTAGGGAATGAAGGAAAAATGAGGGGGGGGGAGAGAAGAATACCATATTTTTGGAGTATAAGACGCACCTTTTTCCCCCCAAAAAGAGGGGGGGAATCTGGATGCGTCTTATACACTGTATACAGCATTTTTGGTCTCCTGAAACCCCGTTCCCCCACAAAAATAGACACGCAGAGGGTTTGGGAGGCCTGCAAAGTGTTCCTGGAGGCTGGGGAGGGCAAAAACGACCAAAAAATGGACTGTTTTTTGCCCATTTTTGCCCCGTCAGCCCCCAGGAGCACTCTACTAGCCTCCCAAAGCATATGCATGCTCTTTTTTGGCAAAACAATGGGCCCGTTTTTGTGAAAAAGAGCCATTTTTTGCCCACTTCAGCCCCCAGGAACACTTTGCAGGCCTCTCAAGTTCTCTACCTGCCCCATTTTTCACAAAAATAAGGCATGCAGAGGGTTTGGGAGGCCTTCAGAGTGCAAAGACCTTTTTAAAAATTTACCTCTTCAAAATCTTGGTGCGTCTTATACTCCAGTGCGTCTTATAGTCCGAAAAATACGGTATTTTTTTTTAAAGGTTCTTGTGATGATATACTTCAAAGTTGTACCCGTCAGTAAGCATAAATAAGAACGGAAGTAAATTGATTTCAAAGCGACGAAAAAAGGCCAGGGCCGATAAATAGTCATGTCAGGTTACGATGTAAACGTGAGGTAAAATTTCAAAAACACAGTTCTGAAGTGTACATTTTATTTCCCTCACAAACACCAGCATGAACTGACATCCATCAGCAGGACATTCAAAGTCAGGACTAACCGTCCAGTAACTGTCCCACCGTTTTAAACTGTTCCCTAGCCCCGCCCAGTCACCCACATGCGTATCCCACCCACCCCCAATCTTCCCTAAGCCAAGTCAGTAGACATTAAGCAGGGAGGCCAGCAGAGTTCCATCGCCAGCCCCACTCAGAGCGCATGCGCACAAGTGCCCACTTTTTATTTTGCTTAGCCACCTAACAGCTCTTCAGTGTTAATGTCAGCAGTGGCAACAGGTCTGGTGTGGGTTCGGCGGTCTAGCCGTGGATTTAACTTCACCGTGGCCGTGTCATTCTTGGGTCCCCGCATAAAAGACAATCCCGGCTTCTCTGTTCCCTGCTGGAATGGCGGCCCTTGGCCGATTCCTAATCCATAGGGTTTAATAGGACGTCGGTTCACTGCACACTGTTCTTGAGCTAATCTGAAGGTCACACAAAGTTTGGAGGTCTGTAGCAATTGACTCTGCAGAACATTGGCAACCTCTTCACACTATGCGCCTCAGCATCCGCTGACCCCACTCCGTCAGTTTACGCGCCCTACCCCTTCGTGGCTGAGAGGCTGTCGTTCCCAAACACTTCCACGTTCTTATAATACAGCTGACAGTTGACTGTGGAATATTTAGGAGCGAGGAAATTTCACAACTGGATCTGTTGCACAGGTGGCCTCCTATCTCAGTTCCACACTGAGCTCCTGAGAGCGACCCATTCTTTCACACATGTTTGTAACAACTGTCTGCATGCCTAGGTACTTGATTTTATACACCTGTGGCCATGGAAGTGGTTGGAACACCTGATTGATTATTTGGATGGGTAAGCAAATACTTTTGGCAATGTAGTATATTTCGGTTACTTTAATATAACTTAGATATGCATGGTAAGTAACTACATTGAATACCACCTCTGATCATAATATATTTTCCCCTCCAAGTTTCTCATGGTGGAAACTTCATGCACTTTCGGTGGTCCCTGGTAGTCCAAAAACAGTTGTAAAAGAACAGCGGCATCTGAAAGCAACATATTAACTGTTTATTTTATTACATCCTTAATGTATGGGTGAGTTCTAGTCCCACGTTAGGGATGAAAGCTGGCTTGGGGGTCTTTGGGCCAATCACCAGGAGGCGCTGAGTTCTAGTCTCACTTTAGGCATGAAAGCTGGCTTGGGGGACTTTGGGCCAATCACCAGGAGACGGTGAGTTCTAGTCCCACTTTAGACATGAAAGCTGGCTTGGGGGACTTTGGGCCAATCACCAGGAGGCGGTGAGTTCTAGTCCCACATTAGGGATGAAATCCAGCTGGGTGACTTTGCGCCAGTCATCCTCTCTCAGCCCGATCCACCTCACGGGGTTGTTACTTTGAGGAGAGTTAGGACTATTATGTTGTTCTCTGCCCTGGGTTCCTTAAAAGTAAGGAAGGCAGGATAAAAATCTAATAAATAAATAAGTTGCTGCAAGGAAAGATTTGCGGGCTCTGATTTCTTAGTGATTCATCCTTCGGAAAGGGAGAGAACTCCCTCACCGGCTCTGGTTTATTTTTTTTTTTGAAGTGCATCATTAATTCTCCTGGCCTGGCACTCTTTCCCCTTGCCTGTTCCTTATCAAATGGAAGGGGAAAACAGTGAGCTGCTGAATGGCCTCATCCTCTCCTTCGATTGTTAGGGGATGTCCCCCCACCCCCCACCACATCACTCATCTCCTGCTACTCAATTCTGCATAACCAAACAGCCTTCTTCGTCTTTTGCACCCTCGGCCTCCCAAAAAAAGCCACTTGGGATGCTTCTTTTTTGGCTCAGAGAGAGAGAGAGAAACTATATACAATCCTGTCTGTTTTTAATAGAAAACATACCCCAAAATGCATGTGTGCTGCGGAAATGAGGGCAAGAAGGGGAATTGGGAGGGCGAAGTGTGTGCTTTTTCAATGTACAGTATTTTAAAAGGGTGGCTCAGTGGCTAAGATGCTGAGCTTGTCGATCAGAACGGTCGGCGGTTCGAATCCCTAGCGCCACATAACGGAGTGAACTCCCGTTACTTGTCCCTAGCAGCTTGAAAGCATGTAAATGCAAGTAGAAAAATAGGAACCACCTTTGGTGGGAAGGGAACAGCGTTTCGTACACCTTCGGCGTTTAGTCATGCTGGCCACATGGCAACGGAGACGTCTTCGGACAGCGCTGGCTTTTGGGCTTTGAAACGGAAATGAGCACCATCTTTAAAAGTCGGGAACGACTAGCACATATGTGCGAGGGGAACCTTTACCTATTTTAAAAAAAGAAAGGAATGGATTTAGCTGAAGTCCTTCCGTTCTTCAGGGATGCGGGAGCTTAAATGAGCACTGCAAAATGAATGCAAAAGGCATTTAGATTAGTTTTCTTTTCATGACCTTGGCGGTTTTCCATCTTTTTTTTGGAGCAAAATTCTATTTTCTTCTATTTTGTTTGGAGCAAAATTCTATTTTCTTCTATTTTGTTTGGAGCAAAATTCTATTTTTGGAGCAAAATTCTATTCTATTCTGATGGACTTATTTATCCATTTTAATATATCCATTACATATTTGAAAATTTACACATTTACTTATTTAGAAAGAATCACTTAAATGGTATCAAATTTAACATATAAATTATGCATTTTATTGAAACACACATTGGCCTGGGCGATCTGTGAGTAATAAAACATAACGAGCATCTTTCAAAGACTGTTTCCATTAAAAAAAAAAAAAGCCTGCCCTTTGTCAAATCAATTTTCTTTACAAGTCCATTGAGCAGAAAGAATCCAATCTGTGCTCCTATCTGTGGATCACATGTGATCATTCCAGG
This sequence comes from Rhabdophis nuchalis, assembly GCA_039707465.1. Lineage (NCBI taxonomy): Eukaryota > Metazoa > Chordata > Lepidosauria > Squamata > Natricidae > Rhabdophis > Rhabdophis nuchalis. Next base: position 112,491,250 of record CM077648.1, read on the forward strand.
AAGTGCCGGAGAAAATTTAAAAAGCCTTCAAACAGTGTCTTAGTGCTGCTATTAGTAGACCAGGCTTTTTAAAACGTTCAAAACAAAAATTTCATGTTTCCTTGACCACATTGTGTGTGTGTGTGTGTGTGTGTGTTTACATTTATGCTGATAAATAAATAAACAAGGGAAACTAGTATAGATCTATTTCAAGCTATTTAGCTCTCATCAGCTAGCCATACCCTTACTGGGATTTGAACCGGGGCTGTATTACATGTTAGGCAGATGTTTTAGCTACTAAGCCACCAGGTTCTCCTCCTGATCAGCTGAGCCAGAGGAATAAGTATATACTTGTGTTACAACACCCTGGTAAGCCCCAATTAAGGGAGGAAGCAAACTGCTTTCCTTTTCTGTCTTTCGGCTCAACACAAGAAACCATGCAGAGAGAAAGCCATTTGTTCCGTTGCCTTTTTGTTTCCATTTGTGTTTACATTTATGCTGATAAATAAATAAATGCTCCAATGCTTTTTCTTTCATTGTTTAATTTCATTTTTTTTATTTACTAGCTGATTACCTTGTGTTGTCCGGGTATTTATTTATAGAGGGAAAATGTCCAGACCAAATGTAACTTCTAATGTTGGATTTTCCCTCTTACTAGAGGGAGCTCCCTTGTGGAGTCCCTTGTGTAGTTCACATCCTTGTGGAGGCATTTCAGAGTTATGCTGTCACATACTTACATACACACAGACACACACAGACACACAGAGAGAGAGAGAGAGAGAGAGAGAGAGAGAGAGAGAGAGAGAGAGAGAGAGAGAGAGAGAGAGAGAGAGAGAGAGAGAGAGAGAGAGGGACAACTGAGCATAAGTTGAACGTTGTGATTGCATTCAGGAGATCCTACATTCTTCTGGGACCAATCCAGAAATCTCAATGCTTATAAATTCCAAAATTACACGCAGAAAGATAAATGCAAGCCAGCCTTAAGCCTGCAAGTGCCGAGAAGTAACTTTGAAGCCCCCCTACAGTGGAGATGGGAGATGGATTCCTTTATTTGCAGGCATCTCCTCTCATTTCTTCAGAACAGCCCTCCTGTCAAGAGAAGAAGGCTGTGAGACATCAAAGCTGTCCATTTGCCAGAGATGTGTATACACAGACCTCTGCATTTAAGCCAGGACCAAACCAGAATGTCATTTGATCTATTTGCTTCTCTCCTTAATGGGAAATATGGCGGTGAAGCTCCGGATCCATTTCTCGTAAAGAAAGCAGTGCCTAGCATCACCTCTCCACCTTTGAAAGTTTGCTTGTTTCCAAATCCTATGAATAATTCATTGCCTTTTGCATTATTTAAGCTCCTTTGCTTGCAGTTGACCTGGTACTAGCTGCCCCCCCCTCTCTCTGTTGATGCATAGACCATGAAAAAGGTGTGCGCTTGCTAGCTTTTTGCTGTCTTAGTTTTTTTCTGTTTCTAGCTTTGACGGGAAAAATTGTGAACTTTCCTTTTCATGGAAGTAGCGCCATCGTAGTCTCATCCTTCTTTTTCTTCTTCTTTTTCCCTAGTGCCATTTGTTTAGGTTCTGTGTGAACAGGACTGCAGTTTTGAATAAAACAGCCAGATGGCAATAAAGAGTACCAAAAAAAAATCGTGACGCTTTGCTGCCATCTGATGGTTGTATGGATTTTGTAGCTCATATACAATGAATCTACACTGAGGTGGCTGAGCCAAACTTGATTTCATTGAGGGCCGCATCAGGGTTGTGTTTGACTTTGGGGAAGAAGGAGGGGCGTGGCCAGGGTGGGCATGGCCAGTTTGATGTCACTCGTGTCAGGGGCACCTGTGGTAGTCCGAGCACTCTGCCAGCAGAAACAGGCTCACAATCTCTGTTTTTGACTGGGATGTTCTCCTGCAACCCTCTGCCAGAGAAATCGGAGCTCCGTATGGCCCTCCCAAGCTCCTTTTTCGCTGGCAGAGGGTTGCAGGAGGCCATCCCAGCTGAAAACGGAGATTGGGAGCCCATTTCTGCTGGTAGAGCACTCGGACTACCACAGTAGTCTAGCACCCTGACTAGCACCCTGACATGAGTGACCTCAAGCTGGTCATGCCATTGCCATGAACAATGGAGGATCCACTTTGATTGGCGGGGGTGGGGGGTAGGATTTAACAATCCATCATGGGAGGCTCATCTAGCATGGTGCTGCGGAGCTGGAGGATAGGCCCTGCCTCCCATGACAGCTAACCTGACCCTGGGCGAACCTGGTTGTTAAATTATTTGAATCCCACCATTGACTGCAACTGTGGTAAATACCTGCTGTTTGTCAAGTTACTTAATTTTGATCATGTGACCATGGGGGAAACGTGGCAACAATCATAAGTGGGAGAAACCAGTCATAAGAAGTCACTTTTTTTAGTGCCATTGCAACTTGTAGTGGTTCCTAATGGAACGGGTTGTAAGTCAACTATTCCTACCTGTACATCAGGAGTGAAATTCAGCAGGTTCTGACAGTTTCTGGAGAACTGGTAGCGGAAATTTTGAGTAGTTCGGAGAACCGGTAAATACCACCTCTGGCTGGCCCCAGAGTGGGGCGGGAATGGAGATTTTGCGGTATCCTTCCCCTGCCACGTCCACCTAGCCACGCCCACAGAACCAGTAGTAAAAAACATTACACCACTGCTGTATGTTGTATGGTATAAAATTCTTGGAAGAATACAATGCAGATGACATAATTCATGTTGAAACTCGGTTTGATGAATTCAAAAGGCATTTGTAGTTCACATCCATTTTTCTACTTAGATCTCTTTGATGCCTACAAGAAGTCCATAAGCTCTTCCAGATCAAAAACTTTAAAGTAAATTAATTCACTTCCTAAACCAGGGGTCTCCAACCTTTGCAACTTTAAGTCTGAAGGACTTCAGCTCCAAGAATTCTCCAGCCAGCAAAGCTGTCAGTGTCAGGGCCTGGGCCAGGGGTCTCCAACCTTTGCAACTTTAAGTCTGAAGGACTTCAGCTCCCAGAATTCTCCAGCCAACAAAGCTGTCAGTGTCAGGGCCTGGGCCAGGGGTCTCCAACCTTTGCAACTTTAAGTCTGAAGGACTTCAGCTCCCAGAATTCTCCAGCCAGCTCTCCAGTCCTTCAGAGTTAAAGTTGCAAAGGTTGGAGACCCCTGTCCTAAACTATGCCCTGTTTCTCTTCCTTTTTGTATTTTCAGAGGTTTATGGATTTATTGGGAGTGGGTGGGGGGAGATGTTCACCCTTTCTCAACACTCTCTGGAAGTGATGGGACTTCCTGTGTGTCCAGCATTTGCTCAGCCATTGAACTACGGCGCTTCCCATAAACCGAGCTCACTCAGCCCTCCTTTTTACATAAATGTTTATTTTTCTCATTGGAAAGCTACTTGTTGTCTTAAGTCATGAACGTTGCTAATGATAAACCTCCCAGCTCTGCTTCAAAAAGCGAGTCGTCTCTACCCCGATGAGCTGGAAATCAAGTTTATACGTCTGAGAGGGCTATAAAAAGGGTTTGAATATGGCGCCGTGAAATTGCTTTTTGTGTGTGTGTGCGAAAGAGGCCGATAGAATCTCCCACTAAGCTTCCCTTCTCTGTCATATGACATCGTTTACCTATTAGGTTTCAAAGCTAGGATATGTGGCGGGGGGAGGGGGGGTAGAGAAATAATTTTCTTGCTGCTCATTGAGTTTGCTTGAGAAAATGAGAAGCCAACATATTGTGTAAACGTTATTTAGAAAATGCATCCCCCTCTGCAATGCAATACAATACAATACAATAGCAGAGTTGGAAGGGACCTTAGAGGTCATCTAATCCAACTCTCTGCCTAGGCAGGAGGCCCTATACCATTTCAGACAAATGGTTATCCAACATCTTAAAGACTTGCAGTGTTGGGGCATTCACAACTAATGGAGGCAAGCTGTTCCACTGATTAACTGTTCTAACTGTCAGGGAATTTCTCCTCCGTTCTAAGTTGCTTCTCTCCTTGATTAGTTTCCACCCATTGCTTCTTGTTCTGCCCTCAGGTGCCTTGGAGAATAGTTTGACTCCCTCTTCTTTGTGGCAACCCCTGAGATATTGGAACACTGCTATCATGTCTCCCCTGGTCCTTCTCTTCATTAAGCTAGACATACCCAGTTCCTGCAACCGTTCTTCATATGTTTTCGTCTCCAGTCCCCTAATCATCTTGGTTGCTCTTCTCTGCACTCTTTCCAGAGTCTCCACATCTTTTCTACATCGTGGCGACCAAAACTGTATGCAGTATTCCAAGTGTGGCCTTACCAAGGCGTTATAAAGTGGTATTAACACTTCACGTGATCTTGATTCTATCCCTCTGTTGATGCAGCCTAGAACTGTGTTGGCTTTTTTGGCAGCTGCTGCCCACGGCTGGCTCATATCGTAGCCTGTCAGGTTCCACTTTTGTGGCGAAGAAGTGCTGATGGATGCAGGTTTGTTCCAGACGTCATGATTTAACCTTTTTACACGCTTTTGGTCCAGATGATTGAGTCTACATTTACATATTGGGCTTCATTTTGGGGAGAAACCTCTTCTGACCTAGGCTTCCCCAAAATGCACGAGGCAGAATTCTGGTCCCAACAAATCCCCTTTTATTAAACGAATGTGAATCCCTTTCATTCACAATCAGCAAGGCCTGCCTGCCAGTCTTTCAAAGGAATATTTAGGACTACAGAACTTATCTCTCTTGGAAAGCTGCCATGTAAATATTTTGCAAATGAGGCGCTGTGCAAGGAAAGACTGGGCACAGAGTCTCTGAGATTCACGGACAGATCTTCACACTCCTGAAACGAATTGAATGAACGATGAACGAATTCTATATCTCCTCTCCTCTCCCCTCCCCTCCCCTTACGTTCCAATTCATTCCCCCGGTTGTTAAGTAAATCTGGCTTCCCCACTGACTTTGCTTGTTGGAAGGTCACAAAAGAAGATCACGTGACCCCAGGACACTACAACCGTCATAAATACGAGCCAGTTGCCAAGCATCTGCATTTTGATCATGTGACCATGGGCACGCTGCAACCGTCTTAAGTTGAAAAACAGTCATCAGTCACTTTTTGTAGCGCCATTGTAACTCCAGCCACTCAACAAATGGTTGAGGACTACCTGTATAATTTTTAGAATTGTAAGCTGTCCAGAGTCACTTGGTTGAGTTTGGTGGCTATGGACATTGAATAAATAATTAAAAATATTTTTGGGGAATTCCTATAAGGATAGCTTGGACTGAGAGCTCTTGGCCGGCCTCAGTTGCCCATTGAATGGAATTAAATCTGGATTACTCCATCATTGGTCCAAGATCTTAACATCTATCTCACAGTGACTGACCATTGTCAAAATCTACTGGTTGTACTCTAACTGTGAGAAGTAGTAGTTCCTCTTTCTCTTCTCTTCTTATCATTTATTTTCTATTTACTCATGTTTTTATTCCTTCTTTTTAGATGGTTAGTTTGAAACTAAAAGTAGTTTTGCTTATCTTTCTTTCTTTCTTTCTTTCTTTCTTTCTTTCTTTCTTTCTTTCTTTCTTCTTCTTCTTCTTCTTCTTCTTCTTCTTCTTCTTCTTCTCCTCCTCCTCCTCCTCCTCCTCCTCCTCCTCCTCCTCCTCCTCCTCCTCCTCCTCCTCCTCCTTCTCCTTCTTCTTCTTCTTCTTCTTCTCCTTCTTCTTCTAAATCGACCTATAAACTTTTCTGGGAACATTTTTTGACTGAAGAGCCAGCTTCCCCCCTTCCCATCCCCAAAGCTTTTAAGTGACCTATTAGAAGAAGAGGAAAGGGGGGGGGGAGGGGGAGAAAGGGAAAAATCACTGGGTAAAATTAGGTCTGTTGCTATTATTACTGAAATATATTAAGCTTTTAAAATACAAACCTCTGTCTAAACATGGCTTAAGGCTGAAACCAAATAAGAAAGAGGAAAAAATGAAAGAGGCTTGTAAAAAATAGAAAGATTTATGTGAATTCTCCTCCTGCTTGTAAATTCAGCAGATTTGCTATGAATTATCTGGTAATAAGGAAATTTGGAAGTCAGCCTGCCCCCCTCTCCCTCCCTACCTCCCCCCCCCTCTCTCACACACACAGATCCCTTCCTGACATTTTTTTAAATCAGCAAAATTAATATACAGGGTTGAAATAATCTCTAGATAGATAGATAGATAGATAGATAGATAGATTAGATAGATAGATAGATAGATAGATAGATAGATAGATAGATAGATAGATAGATAGATAGATAGATTAGATAGATAGATAGATAGATAGATAGATAGATAGATAGATAGATAGATAGATAGATAGATAGATAGATAGATAGATAGATAGATTAGATGGATGGATGGATGGATGGATGGATGGATGGATGGATGGATGGATGGATGGATGGATGGATGGATGGATGGATGGATGGATGGAAGGTAGGTAGGTAGGTAGGTAGGTAGGTAGGTAGGTAGGTAGATGAGAGATGAGAGAGAGAGAGAGAGAGAGAGAGAGAGAGAGAGAGAGAGAGAGAGAGAGAGAGAGATTTGGTCTAAATTCTGGATTGCCATAACACAACGCATATGTATTTATTTAGTTTCCTATTTCCCTTCATCTATTATTATTATTATTATTATTATTATTATTATTATTATTATTATTATTATTATTATTATTATTATTATTATTATGTGGTTAATCTTTGGTGAGATTCACAGCCTTTGGGGCTGGTTGGTAGCTCAACAGCTCGAGTCCTAACCAAGGACCTAGGAACTGTCAAGGTAATGGAGGATATAAGCTGTCCCAGGTAGGATGGTTTTTTGTAGAATTAGAATGTTCAAGTCTGATAAATTTAGAATTCCCAAATAGCGAGGTAGCCCTTTAGGTAGTGCTCCAAGGGCTCCAGTTACAATCGGGACAACACATGATTTCTTTTTCCACAGTCGCTCAACTTCAATTTGCAAGTCCAGGTACTTTGTGATTTTTTTCTTGCTGCTTATCTTCAATTCGTGCATCACCAGGTATTGGAATGTCAATGAACCAGACTTTTTTCTTTTCAACTATTGTTATGTCAGGTGTATTGTAGGCCAAGTGCCTGTCAGTCTGAATTCTGAAATCCCACAAGATCTTGACTTTTTCATTCTCTAGAACTTTCTCATCCTGATGAGATGTGGTTTTTTGCTGTACTCAAATCCAAACTTCTGACACAATTTCCAGTGAATGGTTTTAGCAACATGGTCATGGTGTTGCAGGTAGTCAGTTTGTGAAATTTTGCTGCACCCACCGATCAAATGGTGGTGGTGGTGGTTGTTGTTGTTGTTGTTGTTGTTGTTATTGTTATTCTCTTTTGGTACATCCAATTGAAAGGTTTGCTTGTCAGATCTTCCCCTTGCTTTTCTCAAAAACGAAAAGTTAATTTATATAGTCTCTCTTCGTAGCCCATTAGAACAGGTTTATATGGGACAGAAATACTGCAGAACCTACTTCTTCCATGCCTACCCAATCTTTATCTTGTCTTCCTGTTTTTTAGGGTCCCAATCTCCATCTAACACAGCATTCTCACTTTTATTATTATAAACATTTATCTAATACTATGGAATTGCTGCAAATTACCAGCTTTGGGATACATATTCTTAAATCCTACCTAAGTAGCAGTAAACAGATTTTCTTTTTAATTTTCTCTTCCCCCTGCGGTCCAAGAAATCCTTTTAATAATAACGTGACTTTGGACTGGCAGAAATGTGTAAATCTGTGATTTCTTGCCAAACCTACCATACCATTAATTTTCCCATAGAAAAATATATATATTTGATGACGCCAGTCCCTTTCTATCAAACCTATCAAAATTTCGAGTCTTATGCTCTAATGTAGACAAATTATGTGAGAAAGTAAACTTTGGAAGTTTCCCTACGGACACCATTTTCTTCTGTCTTAACTCATGTGATCTGCTTGTCAACACAATGCTGTTGAACTTCCTGCACTTTGTCGTCTTAAATCTGCTCATTGTCAAAACCTCAGCGTGTTGAGATCTTAATAAAATAACCCACCCAGCCCTTAACCGGAAAGCAGTTCCAGAATTGTCCTGAATTTGATCATAAATCAAGTGCTGCTATGAGTCAAACATTTACTTCATGCTCTTCTGTTCAGATAACAAATAACATTTTGGTTCAGGCCATGAGAGTTACTATTTCCCACTCTTCGTCCTTTTAAACTACCATTAATCCACGTTTTCATTTTAAACAGCTGAAAATATATATCCCCCTTAAGTTTAAGCCAAAATTCAGGCATACACAGTTAAGGCTGAGGGAGGCTCCCATGAGAACCTGGGCTAAATCTTCTCAATAGTCTAATTAAAGAAGGACCAAATCTATCTTGGTGAGCTTTATGCCAAATTTATTTATATTTTTAAAGAAACCTGGTTTTGGATATAATAGATAAAAACCGTAGCTACCCAAACATATAGGCAGATATTTCTTAGTGCTCAAGATATGAAAATTACTCAGTTGGAAGAGGCATGGTTCTAATAATCCATGGATGAATCAACCAATTTTTTGACACCTAGTCATATTGAGTCTATTTTTGGAAAGAACATCCCCAGTGGCTCTAATTAAATTTGGGAGAAACAACAGGCTTTGGATTCTATTTTCCATCCTTATTGAATCCATAGAGCAGGGGTGTCAAACTCAAGGCCCGCGGGCCGGATGTGGCCCACAGGATGCTTAGATCTGGCCTGTGGAGACAGCAAAGGACCAGCCCGCGGTGGGCTGTGTGCGGCCCTCCTGAGCTCCATTTTCACTGGCAGAGGGTTGCAGGAGGCCATTGCAGCCGGAAACGGAGCTCATTTTGGCTGGCAGAGCGCTTGGGCCACCACAGACGCCCCCCATGCAAATGACGTCGAGCTGGCCATGCCCATCCTGTCCTTCTAAGGTCACACACAACCCTGATGAAATCAATGAAAATCGAGTTTGAACATATACACATGTATTAGTATAACTAGTAATTAGACTAGTAATTTAGTAATTAGAATATTGAATGGCACTTATGAAAGGATGATGGGTAATTGTATAAAGATTAACAAAAAAGAAATCATGATAATTGGCATAGTTAAATAAAGGAGAAATAATGATAACAATGTATGTATAGGGCCATGATGGCGAACCTATGGCACGGGTGCCACAGGTGGCACGCGCAGCCATTTCTGAGGGCACGCGAGGCGTTGCCCTGTCAGCTCCAGCACACGTGAGCGTGCTGGCCAGCTGATTTTCGGCCTTGATTTTCAGCCAATTTTTGCCCTCCTGAAGCCTCCAGAGGGAGAAAAATGGCCCAATGGGCAACCTGGAAGTCCATTCCTGAACTTCTGCTTTGTGTGTTGGGCCATTTTCCACCCTGCCTAGGCTCCTAGAAAGCTTCTGGAGCCTGGGAAGGGCAAAAAATGGACCTACCGGGCCCACCGGAAGTCAGAAAATTGGCTGTTTCTGGCCTCTGGGGGAGGCCATTTTTGCCCTCCCCAGGCTCCAAAAAAGCCATGTGTACATACACTGGACAGCAGGGGGCGTCACACATGTATTCTCAGGGGGCACGGCATGGGAGGCATTAAATTATGGGGGTGGGCACACGAGTGCGCACAATAGCGCGAGCTTGTGGGCTTTAGGCACCCAAGGCAAAAAAGGTTCGCCATTCCTGGTATAGGGATTGGTAATAACATGGGAAAACTGGATGTAAATTTTAAAATGTGGTTTGAAAAAGAAGAATAGAAATTCTCTGTTACTAAATATTATTGATGCTTGGTTAGAGCAGGCTACAAGGAACAGTGTTATTGGAGGATATTAGAATTGGTAAATGAGACGCCAGCATGTGGTGTATTTCTAAGTTTTTGGGATTTGTAACGTGTAAACAATTATAATCAAATAAGAGTGGAGGTATGATGAGGGTAATATGTATAAACATATTTGAACTAAAATACATGAAATAATATGAATCTTAGATTTATTTTATTTTTTATTTTATTTTTATTTTATTCGTATTTATATCCCGCACCCATCTCCCACAGAGGGACCCGGGGCGGCGCACAGGAAAATTAAAAAACAAATACAAAATACCCCTAAAAACAACATTAAACTCAACACTGTGCTAAAACATAATTAAAACCCATAAATTTAAACTTTGACAAACTAATACTCAGTTCGGTATCGGGTAGTTCACGCCAGGCCGGCTAGGTGGAAAAAATGCATTTTTAAGCACTGGCAGAACAGGCGGAGGTCCGAGATGACACGGAGTTCGGGAGGCAGGTCGTTCCAGAGGGTTGGGCCCACCACAGAGAAGGCCCTTCCCCTGGGGGTCGCCAACTGGCTGATGATCGTGAAAGAGCTGCATAAAAATATTTTGTAACCAACTGATACGCTCTCAAAAGTATGTAACAAGGAGGATTTTTATGTTGTGTTTAAAATTAAAAATAAATTTAAAAAAATTATTCCAAAAAAAAAAATCGAGTTTGACACCCCTGCTGCAAGTTATTTTCCTAGCAATGAGGGAGGGAGGGAGGATGGATTTTTTGAACCTATAACGACAATGGAAACAGTTTTCTCCCTGCGCAGGAAAAGAAAGAGAAGGAAACTGGAGATGGGGCTGCCTGTTCCAATCTAGAGCTGAGGAATTTTGAAAATTGCCTTACATTAAATCATATCATTAGATCATCAGCACTGTTGACACAATCTGGCTGCAACCCTGCAAGACTTCCAGCGAGAGTCTTTCCCAGGCTTGGTTAAAGAGGAGGGGACTTTTCTTTGTTTGCTGCAATTTTAATATCGGCATTCAGCCTTGTTGACAAGCCCTTGTGTAGTGCAGTATTTCCCCCAATTCCCAGAGCTGCCAAGTTGAGGAAGGTTTTGGTGCCAATTGAAAATCAGTACCTTCATTGCATAATAAGGAAAGCCTTTTTTTTGTTATACCCTTTGCTTTTTGTCCTGGATTCTGTTCAGTCAACCTATTTTGACTGAAGCCTCTTTGCTCAGAACTTCCAAGTATTTCTTACTGTGTGGACCAAGGATTTTTATTTTTGCTTAAAGTGAAGGAGAAGATAGTCTCTTCCCACCATTTTACAATACAATAGCAGAGTTGGAAGGGACCTTGTAGGTCTTCTAGTCCAACCCCCTGCGTGGGCAGGAACCTTATACCATTTCAGACAAATGGCTATCTAACATCTTTTTAAAGACTTCCAGGGTTTGGGCATTCACAACTGCTGGAGGCAACTTCTGTTCCAGAGGTTAATTGTTCTAACTGTCAGGAAATTTCTCCTTAGTTCTAAGTTGCTTCTCTCCTTGATTAGTTTCCACCCATTGCTTCTTGTCCTGCCCCCAGGTGCCTTGGAGAATAGTTTGGCTCCCTCTTCTTTGTGGCACCCTCTGAGATATCGGAACACTGCTATCATGTCTCCCCTGGTCCTTCTCTTCATCAAACTAGACATACCCAGCTCCTGCAACCGTTCTTCATATGTTTTAGTCTCCAGTCCCCTAATCATCTTGGTTGCTCTTCTCTGCACTCTTTCCAGAGTCTCCACGTCTTTTCTACATCGTGGCGACCAAAACTGTATGCAGTATTCCAAGTGTGGCCTTACCAAGGCACTATACAAGGCACTATTTTGTTTTATTTCATTTCATCTCCTCTTGCTACAACAGATGTGAAGGGTCAGAGTTTTCCATAACCACATGAACCACCATACTCATTCAAGTCATTGCACTCCACTTTGCCTACCCTAGGAGACATCCTAATGGTTCCATCCTGATGTAGTAGTGCTTCAACTCCCATAATTCCCAGGTAGCATGGCAGAGGCTGGAAGTTAGCCATTCTGAAAAATCTGATGACAGCGGGATGATCTGTTCCTCGGGAATTCCAGACAATTCTGTTCCTGATTTAGTTTCAACGGATTGACCTCTCAAGGTGCAAGTCTGTGTGTGCAGATGTTGGGCATAAAGAGAGGTCTTTGTTCCTTATTGCAAGCTTTACTTAAGCCATGTGGAAGCATCACATGATCCTTTATAATTCTTGAGGACAGTGCAGGAAGATTATTGAAAGTGAGACTTTCAAGTCATGAGTCTCTCAGTTTTCCTTAAGACCAGTGGTAGTCAACCTGGTCCCTACTGCCCATTAGTGAGCGTTCCAGCTTTCATGGTGGGCGGTAGGGGTTTTGTCTGATACTGAAGCACTTTCCTTTATTTAGTTTAATTGACTTCCCTACTTTAGAAATTACCATTACTGTGGAACTGGTGGGCGGTTAGAAAATTTTACTACTAACAGAGATACAAAAGTGGGCGGTAGGTATAAAAAGGTTGACTACCCCTGCTTAAGACCATGGTAGCGCATTGTCATTAGTTTTATTTATTTATTTATTTTATTTGCTTTGTCAAACATGCACAAGATAACAGGTATAAGTATGAACATGGACACGAACACAGTAAATGGGGACAAATAAATGGGGACAATAGGACAGGGATGGTAGGCCCGCTGGTACGCTTATGCATGCCCCCTTACGGACCCCTTAGGAATGGGGAGAGGTCCACATTGGATAGTTTGAGATTGAAGCTGTGGGAGTTTGAGGCTGTAACAACGGAGTCAGGTAGGTAGAGCATTCCAGGCGTTGACCACTCTGTTGCTGAAGTCACATTTTCTGCAACAGAGTTTGGAGCAATTTACCTTGAGTTTGTATCGATTGTTTGCTCACGTATTATGAGGTTTGAGGCTGAAGTAGTTGTTGACAGATAGGATGTTGTAGCAGACAATTTTGTGTACTACGCTTAGGTCAAACCGTAGGAAGCAAAGTTCCATGTCCAAGCCCCAAATTTCGAACCTGGTGGCATAAGGTACTAAGTTGTGAGCAGAGGAGTGGAGGACCCTTCTCGTGAAATGCCAATCGTATTAATGTCTGATATGCAGTGTGGATTCCAGGCAGACGAGCTGTATTCGAGAATTGGTCTGGCAAAGGTTTTGTATGCTCTAGTTTGCCATACAATGTTACTGGAGAAGAAGCTTCGCAAAATTAGCAACATCTTTCAGATTTCGTTCCTCACTTTATTCTGCAAAAGCAACAGATCTTATTTTACCAAGTCATTCATCAGAAAGTAAGAGCCATTGTGATCAGTGGCTACTACTTTTCTAACCTGGTATTCCCAGGGTGGCAGACTAAAAAAGTGTCACTCATACTATACTATATTATATAAAAATAATGCCCCTCTTCTCTTCAATATCCCTGCCTCAAAACGTGCTGCTAAGCCATTTATTTTATTTATTTTATTTATTTTTCACATTTGTAAGCCACACTCATCTCACCACAAAGGGACTCGGGGCGGCGAACAGAGATTTAAAATAAATATACATAAATACAAAATATTATTAAATAATAACTAAATTAAATCAATACCCTGCTTAAAATAAAATTTAAATTCAAAAACCCATAAATTAAAATTTTGATTTGTTATAAAAACAATGGGTGTGGAGTAGATCATGCTAGGCCGGCCAGGTGAAAATAGTAAGTTTTTAAGTGCCGGTGAAACAAGCGGAGGTCTGTGATGGAACGGAGATCGGGAGGTAGGCCATTCCAGAGGGTAGGGCCCACCACAGAGAAGGCCCTTCCCCTGGGAGCCGCCAACCGGCATTGTCCGGTCGACGGCACCCGGAGAAGACCCTCTCCCTGGGAGCGAGTCGGTCGAAGGGATGTATGGGGTAGTAGACGGTCTCGAAGGTAGCTAGGCCCCGTGCCATGGAGCACCTTAAAAAGCATGTTTGTCATTGGAAGTCAGTTTCTTCTCAAATGTTACCTGGGCTGGGAAACTAGTGGGATCTGGTTAGTACTCAAGTGAGGAGAACGCCTAGAAATAAGAAGACTGTAAACCGAGGGAAGGAAGAAACAAAGAAATCCCAGAAGAAGTCAACAATGGCATCGTGTCCAACATTGCTGCCAAGAAAATTACATGGATGCATCCATCAAATCCCCAGGAGTCAGGCTTCTCTTGAAAGAGTTTTATTTTTCCTCCCAGCCTAGGTACCGCCAGTCAGATAGCATTACTGCCTTTGCTTAGCGATTTCTTAAAAAGAGCAGAGGGAAATGGTAATGTTCGCATTTGGGTCCCTTTTGATCTCAGCAGAATGTCCCGTTTCTCCTTATCCTCGTTCATCTTCCCCATCTTTCGCACGGCAATTCAAGAATCAGATTGTTCAAGGGATCGTTTTGGGGCCCAGGAGGCTGCAGGTTCCTTAGCTCAAGATTGGGGGGGGGGGCTTGGGGGGTGCATATGTATGTGTGTTTGTAATAAAAGGGCCCCTGATTATTAATGCTGGTAACCGTTGAATTAAATCACCATCTTTTATTAACGACCTCATTTTTATTTTTTTTTGCATGGGTGGAGTCAGGGCAACTGAATGGGTCGGACACGACTTCGCAACCAATAACGATTTACTGTATTTTTGGGAGAATAAGACGCACTGGAGTATAAGACACATCAAGGTTTTGAAAAGGCAAATTAAAAAAAAAGTTTTTGCACTGTGCAAACCTCCCATAAATGGCCATTTTTTCACGAAAACAGGCCTGTTTCCCCGCCCCCCCCAAAAGGCATGAGTAACCCTTAGTTGGCTTGTAGAGTGCTAAAGGAGGGGGCAAAAACAGGCCCATTTTTTGTCAAAAAAGGGCATGGATAGCCTTTCGGAAGCTTATAGAGCAGGGGTCCCCAACCTTTTTGGAACCAGGGACCGGTTTCATGTAAAAAAATTTCCGCGGACCAGTGGGAGCCTCCAGCGGGTGAGTCGAGTCCTGTGGGTCGCGCGCGCGTTCGGCGGTCATGTGGAACCCGAGGCGGGAAACCGCGTCTCGTGGGAACGCGGCCTGGGGAGGGTGCGTTGTATGCAACCGGGCGGGAAAGTTGCCAGGGGTCCTGGGTGAAGGATCCTCGACTAGGGCAGGGAAAGACGGGCTGCATCCCGGACAGGAAGGCCTGGCAGCCCCTTCCCCCCACGCAGGGCCGGATGCTGCCCCTAATCCCCCCCCAATGCAGGCTGTTGCCTCCGGGGAGCGCCCCGGCCAGCCGCCAGGATAGCGGAGTGTTTGCTACACTTTCCTAAGAGTTGCACTACTCTCCACCGCTCACTCCGGCCCGGTTACTATCAAGCCATGGACCGGCACCGGTCCGCGGCCTGTGGGTTGAGGACCCCTGTTATAGAGTGCTCCTGGAGGCGGGGGGGGAGGAATTAAGCAAAAAACGGCCTGTTTTTTGCTCATTTCTGCCCTCCCCAGCCCCCAGGAGCATTCTGAAAGCCTCCTACAGGCTCTGCATGGCCATTTTGGTGAAGGGGGCGGGGTTTCGGGAGGCCAAAAATGCTGTATTCTGTGTATAAGATGCACCCAGATTTTCAGCCTCTTTTTTTGAGGGGAAGAAGGTGCGTCTTATAGTCCAAAAAATACGGTAGGTCAATGCCAATTCAATGAGCCTTACTTCTTTTCCACCAGAACGTATTCTTATGAATACTACTAGTACTTATTTTATTTACTTAGAAAAGAGCTTTTTTCTTTTCTTTTTTTTTTTTTAAAAAGAGAAAACGTTTTTGGCAAATGTCTCATGTCTTCTTTCACTTATTTAATTCTGAGAGCGAGCCATAAGGTATACATTCGTGGCCTTTATTTCTCTCTCTCTCTCTCTCTCTCTCTCTCTCTCTCCCTCTCTTTTCACCGTACAGTCATTTCTCTAGTCATCACCAACTTCCCTGGTTTCCCACGCTTCAGAAAAATCACGAGGGAATTCCTCTTACAGCCTTTTTCAGCTTGGGAAGCGAAGGGAGCCAGGAAAATTGTGTAACGAAAAAAACAGCCATATTAGCAGTTGAACCCTCCTAAACTTCCAACCAAGCAAAGTAAAAATACAGCAGAAGGAGACTGAAAACAAGTTACCAAGAAGTGGAGAGTAAGACTCCATTCCCATAGAAGTCTCTTTTTCAGGCAAGAAACTTCCGAAAAGGGGCATTTGAACAACAGAATTGGCCACTTCCGAAATAGAGTTTAAATGGACTCTGGGGGATGGTAGAGGACAGGAAAGCCTGGAGGAACGTTGTCCATGGGGTCACGATGGGTCGGACACGACTTCGCCACTAACAACAGGTACAGAGTGCTTTTTGCCTTTCAGATCCAGGCATATGTTCTCAAAAGCCAGATCTCCAAAATTCAGGAAGAGAGCTTATTTATTAGCAAGAGGACAACGCGTCCATTAGAGAGGTCCCAAAGCAGTGGTGGGTTTCAAATTTTTTAGAACCTACTCTGTAGGTGTGGCCTATTTTGTGGGCGTGGCTTGGCAGTCATGTGACAGGGTGGGAGTGGCCACCTTTTAAAATGTGGTAAAACTCATTTAACAACGCTCTTGCTTAGCAACCAAAATTTTGGACTCAATTGTGATGATAAATTCTTTCTTTCTTTCTTTCTTTCTTTCTTTCTTTCTTTCTTTCTTTCTTTCATCCGTCCTTCCTTCCTTCCTTCCTTCCTTCCTTCCTTCCCGTTGGGTCACTGGCAGCGGCGGGCCAGATTTACTTCCAGGTCCGCCGGTGGAACCCCCTCTCACCGGTTCTCTAAATTTCACCAACCGGTTCTCTCGAGTAGGTGCGAGCCTGCAGAAACCCACCACTGTCCCAAAGGTGCTTTTCCAAAAAGGCAACTGGACTTTCGTGGTTGCTTTTTTCCTTGAAAACATTTCGCTCCTTGTCCAAGAAGCTTCTCCTGTTCATTCTGAAGAACTACTTCTCCGAACTTACAGCAGCATTTGAAAACATACAACCAGTCCTCGCATTTATGGCCGTCGCAGCAACTCCAATGGTCAGGTGGATCACCTTTTGCAACCTTCCCGCCTGGTTTCCAACAAGCACAATCAATACAGGAAGCTTGATTCGCTTAACAACCAGGTGATTCGCTTAACAACTGCAGTAATCCGTTGAACAACCACAGCCAAAAAAGATTGCCTAACTGGGCGCACGACTCCATATGAATTTTTTTAACTAAATAAAACAATCCAAATTTTGAAAAAAAGAATGAAAAGTAAAACAAAAATAATAAGTTAAGTGAAAAAGGTGCAAAGAAAGAAAAAGGGAACAAAATAAAGGAGAGCAAAATCTTCTTAACAGCGGCTACAAGTACAGTTATATTTTACCCTCTCTATCCTGTATATTTTTAATACACAGTATATAATTTCTGTTAAACAAATGGTTAAGAGAATAAAAACAATACAAACCCCACCCCCAAAATAATAAAAACCATGCAAATATTGAAAATAAAAGAGTAAGGAGGATAAAGAAAGATAATAAGTGGGAAAAGTGCCAACACACATAGAGAAAAGAAAAAGGTTTATGAAAAATACCAATGTATAATGTTAATGCCACTGTATAGTGCCTTGGGAAGGCCACACGTGGAATACTGCATACAGTTTTGGTCGCCACGATGTAGAAAAGACGTGGAGACTCTGGAAAGAGTGCAGAGAAGAGCAACCAAGATGATTAGGGGACTGGAGACTAAAACATATGAAGAACGGTTGCAGGAACTAGGTATGTCTAGTTTGATGAAGAGAAGGACCAGGGGAGACATGATAGCAGTGTTCCGATATCTCAGAGGCTGCCACAAAGAAGAGGGAGTCAAACTATTCTCCAAGGCACCTGGGGGCAGGACAAGAAGCAATGGGTGGAAACTAATCAAGGAGAGAAGCAACCTAGAACTGAGGAGAAATTTCCTGACAGTTAGAAGAATTAATCAGTGGGACAGCTTGCCTCCAGAAGTTGTGAATGCCCCACCCCTGGAAGTCTTTAAGATGTTGGATAGCCATTTGTCTGAAATGGTATAAGGTTCCTTCCCACACAGGGGGTTGGACTAGAAGACCTACAAGGTCCCTTCCAACTCTGCTATTGTATTATTGTATTATTGTAAAAAAGGAATTTTGGGAAACATTTTCATAAAGAGCTGAGCAGATGGGCATTGTAGTCCCCAAAAAATGTAGAGGATGTTGTGTTACTATTAAGCTGTTGGCCCTCATACCTCTTCCCCCCCTCCCCTTTACGCATTCCATTAAAACAATTGAAACTGCAATAGAAATGGTTTATCACAATATCATTGTTATTAATTGCAGGAAGCTAATTTGCTTTTCTATAGAAAAACCTGACAGCCCACAGGCTTTGCAAATTTATGCACTCATTCTCTGAGAGCTGGGAAATATGGCATCGGAATACATACCCAGTGGGTTAAAATAAGAGTTTAAATATACCCCCCTTCCCCTGTTCCACACACACATTTCTGTTATGCCCAGCATGAATTTAAAAATCAACAAGGAATATTTGGATCAGAAAACATACAGTGTGTGCTACTGCCATCTAGTGGAGCCATGGGACAATGCAGTGCGAAGAGTCACCCCCCCCACCCCCCATAAAACTAGTGTAAAAGGATAGCAAGCGGAATCTGGTGGCTTTATTTGTCAAGTGGGGCATTTTTAAGATTGTGGTTGATAGATCACTGAAACATTTCTTGAATCCTTAGAAAAATAAGTTTAGGATTGTATTTTGGGTCTGATTTTGTGTTCGGGGTTGGCTTGAAGTCTCTGCTGCTAACCTTCTCCATTTATCAGGTACGCCTGATACGCCAGTTGCGCCCCTTACTGGAGCGGGTGGTCCTTCGCACAGTCACTCAAGCACTCGTGACATCCCGGCTGGACTACTGTAACGCTCTCTACATGGGGCTCCCCTTGAGGTGCACTTGAAGGCTACAGTTAGTCCAGAATGCGGCCGCGCGGGTAATTATGGGTGCCTCAACGCAAACCCACATAACACCTCTCCTGCGCGAGCTGCACTGGCTACCTGTGGCCTTTCGGGTGCGCTTCAAGGTGCTGTTGACCATCTTTAAATCGCTCCATGGCTTGGGGCCTAGCTATATACGAGACCGCCTCCTGCCCCATACATCCCTTCGTCCGCTCCGCTCCCACAGAGAGGGTCTTCTCCGGGTGCCGTCAACTGGGCAATGCCGGTTGGCGACGCCCAGGGGAAGGGCCTTCTCTGTGGCGGGCCCAGCCCTCTGGAACGACCTACCCCCCGACCTACGCACCACCACCGACCTTCGCCTCTTCCGCCAGCTTCTCAAGACGTATTTATTCCAACAAGCCGGCCTAGCATAACCCCCCCGCTTCTGACTTTTATCAAAATAAATTTTAATTCTCAGGGTTTTAAAAGGGTTTTTAGCACGGGATTTAATTTAATAGTTTTTTAACAATGTATTTTGTAATTTTGTATGGTTTTTAATATTGCCTGGGTCCTTACAAGGAGAAGGGTGGGGTATAAATCTAATAAAATAAATAAATAAATAAATGAAATCTTTATCGCCAGTGAAAAGTTGTTTTCGATTTTTTTTCCCAGTGAAATTTTCATAGGAGGAAGGATGTATGAGGTATGCTAAAGTGTGTGTGTGTTAATGTTCTAGTTTTTCCTTGTTCAAGCATTTCTCCGGCAATCTGCAATCTCCTTGGCTTTTATCCTTGGGATGACTGAGAAATTCATCGTTAAGAAACCGTTGCCTGCATAATTCTGTTCTCTGTAGGTGTTGACATATCCCGACATCTGAATGTCTTTTCCAAGGCCTTCATTGCTATGCTGCCAAGTCTGTGGCTTATTTCTTGAAATGCTGGTTCCTTTACTACTGATAAAGGTAAAGGTTCCTCTCGCTCATATGTGCTAGTTGTTCCCAACTCTAGGGGACGGTGCTCTTCTCCATTTCAAAGCTGAATAGTCAGCGTTGTCCGAAGATGTCTCCGTGGTCATGCGGCCGGCATGACTAAATGCCGAAGGCGCACGGAACGCTGTTCCCTTCCCACCAAAGGTGGTCCCTATTTTTCTACTCGCATTTTTTACGTGCTTTCGAACTGCTGGGTTGGCAGAAGCTGGGACAAGTAACAGGAGCATAACTCCGTTACGCAGCGCTTGTGTTACCCCAGGAAGTGACATCATTAGTGTTACGTCACTCTTACA
The DNA here is from genome assembly GCA_039707465.1 of Rhabdophis nuchalis. Taxonomy (NCBI): domain Eukaryota; kingdom Metazoa; phylum Chordata; class Lepidosauria; order Squamata; family Natricidae; genus Rhabdophis; species Rhabdophis nuchalis. The sequence goes on from CM077648.1 coordinate 112,511,232, forward strand.
TCACGTACCGCAGCACTGATGACGTTACCTAGTTGGGTAGAGAAACATCTGGAGGAAAACAACCAAGGTCAGATGGCACCAAGGACCCCACAGTTCAACCCCGAGCTACAAATATTCCCTTCTAAAGGAATTGAATTCTTAGCTCTTCAAAATCTGATTATGAGTCCTTGTTTATTGGCTCAGTTTAGAATTTCCATCTTTTTAGGGGGGGAAACTGTCCTTTAGTAGGTTCCTTGCCTTTAACAACAACACTGTAGGGTTCTATAATATTAACATTAACAGAGTTGGAAGGGACCTTGTAGGTCATCTAGTCCAACCCCACTGCTCAAGCAGGGGACCCTACACCATTTCTAACAATTGGCAGTCCAATCTCTTCTTGAAAGTCTCCAGGGATGAAGCTCCCACAGCTTCCGAGGGCAACTTCTGTTCCATGGGTTGATTGTTCTCACTGTCAGAAAGTTCCTCCTTATTTCCAGGTTGAATCTCTCCTTGGTCAGTTTCCATCCATTATTCCTTGTCCATTATTCCTTCAGGTGCTTTGGAAAAATAGCTTGACCCCCTCCCCTCCTCTCTGTGGCAGCCCCTCAAATATTGGAAGACTGCTATCATGTCACCCCCTGGTCCTTCTCTTCATGTGGTCCTTTCCAAGTTAAGAATCGTTTTACCTGATGAGTTTCACTTGATGCAGTTGTTTGATAATAAACTGAGCAAAATTGGATGTTTTTCTTCTTGAACGGCGGCCAAAAAAAGAAGAAGAAACAATCCTTTAGAGAAACTTAAAAAATGACAGATTTGTTCTTCTTTATGTCCTCCTCTCCTCCTCCTTTTGAAGACAACTCCTTTATTGTCCTCGCCTTCCTTTATAGTATGTCTTCCAGCAATTCCGTTTCCTTCCAATTTATTTTTCACATCTGTTAAGAGAGAAATAATTCACATTTCAAATGACGATAGCTGCCATTGTTTTGTTCTATATTTCTCGCTTGGCTGTGTCTTTTTCGCTTTCTAACCATCTGGATTTTTAAGACTTAAAAGACTCAGCAGAATAATAAGGGCAGATTTTTTTGAAAATGGGGGGGAGGAGGGCTTGCTCTGAACTTGATGTATAATTTAAAGAAAAATTGAGAGTCTGAATCTTTAATTCCTTCCATGTGTTATATGGAATTAAAAGGTAAACGGGAGAGAGAGAGAATATAACAGAGTTTGAAGGGACCTTGGAGATCTTCTAGGCCAACCCGCTGTTTAGGCAGGAAACCATATACCATTTCAGACAAATGGTTGTCCAATTTCTTGAACTTCCAGTATTGGAGCATTCACAACTTCTGGAGGCAAGTTGTTCTAACTGTCAGGAAATTTCTCCTTAGTTCTAAGTTGCTTCTCTCTTTAATTAGTTTCCACCCATTGCTTCTTGTCCAACCCTTAGGTGCTTTGGAGAATAGTTTGACTCCCTCTTCTTTGTGGCAGCCCCTCAAATATTGGAACACTGCTACCAAGGCTTCCCCTAGTCCTTCTTTTCATTAAACTAGACATACCCAGTTCCTGCAACCGTTCTTTGTATATTTCAGCCTCCAGTCCCCTCATCATCTTTGTTGCTCTTCTCTGCCCTCTTTCTAGAGTCTCCACATCTTTGAGAAGAGAGGGAGGGAGGGAGAATATGAATCATTCATGATCAATACTTTTAATTGTTTTATTTTCTTTCTTCACCATCCCACTCCTCGTCCAAATACTGAAGGATTAAAGGGGGAACCAAACAGCTGTGTTTCCTGTCACAGAGGAAATTCCAAACTCTTGATGATATCAGGTTTTTTTAATCATCTCAAAGTGGGGCATGTCAGAGACTAAAAGATTTTCCATTTTGTCCCAAAATAGCCAAAACCAAAACATTGGAGACTAAATTATCCCAACAGTTGGAGAAAAATAGACCAACTCAGAGGCTCTTTTGATTAACTATATTTTCTCTTATATCTGTGGCACAGTAATTTGGTTAAACAATCAAGGCATTGATGACAAAGAGGCTAGATTTTATTCTACTTCTTATCCATAACTACTTCTAACTATGGTTGTGTAGGAGAAGAGCAAGCAGAGCTAGGGGGCAGAGTTAAGTGAGTCATCAGCCCAGAGTCGTTACGTTGCCACAAACAGTCTTCAGTCTAACCACTCTTTAATTCCGTTGAACCTTATCTGACGCCAATTTAGTATTGTATGTTAGTTGCTGTGGCCCAGTCTGGTTAAATGGCCAACTAATCTGTGTGTAGATCTATACCTGCACACACAAACATGTACACACAATCACCATATAACCTCCAACCTACTTACCTACTGTATTTCTTCCTCTCTCCCTTTACCTACCTACCTACCTACCTACCTACCTACCTACCTACCTACCTACCTACCTACCTACTGCATTCCCCCCCCCCTCTCTCTATGTGTGTGAGGGAACTTTGGAGGCTTATTCGGTTGCTGAGGAAACGACCGTTGGAAATGTAAGGTGTGTGTGCATGACGCATCATAAGAAGCAGCCGGGTGGGAGGAGCTTAAGGGAGAAAAATATCTGAGAAGAGTGTACCTTTTACGTTTGTGCTGTTTGCATATGACACAGGTGTGGCAGCCACACAAAATGTACGTATGATTATTACGCCCTTTCTTAGCAACATTGTGTGAAAATTTGGTGCCGATCAGTGCAGTACTTTCTGAGATTAGTGATTTTGCAACAAACTATTTTAAATTTTTATTTATATAGATAAATGAATTTTCTCAACTGGAACTTATGGAACCCCGATTCTTTGCACCTGATGGTTTTGTTGCCTTCTTCCTGGCTATTTCAAATTTCATCTTGCAAGAATAGGAATTATTATCCAGAGGGTTGTTTTGTTTAGGGATCAAGATGATGCCCTCATGGGGATATTTGATGCAGATGTTGGGCCCCATGGATCATCCTGAGAGTATCAGGAACCTTAAGTGAACCAGGGGTGAAGGCTGACTTTTTAAGGAAAAATAATTTATAATTTGGTAAGGGTTTTAACATTGGGTTTTAGCACGGGTTTATTAATTTAATACATTTTAATTGATATTTATTGTACTTTGTGTTTTTAAATAATGCCTGTGCGCCGCCCTGGGTCCTAACAAGGAGAAAGGCGGGGTATAAATTTAATAAAATAAATAAATAAATAAAATAAATAAAACAGTTCAATAGGAGGAGAGAGTCGAAAAGAGAGGGATAACCACAACACAACACTGGAGGAAAAAGGATCTGAAGCTGGAATTAATTGAAAGCAAAGTTAAGATTCAGAAGACTCCCACAGTGGTTGGAAGAGATGAGGAACCTTCAAGGTTTGGTTCAGTAGCCATCTTGTACATTAAAATATTCATGACTGGGAGAGACATGGGAACAAGGTCAGCCATTGAATAGGCATAGCAACTAAGTCAACCAGTGGGACAGTGGTGGGTTTCAAATTTTTTAGAACCTACTCTGTAGGTGTGGCCTATTTTGTGGGCGTGGCTTGGCAGTCATGTGACGGTGGGAGTGGCCACCTTTTAAAATGTGGTGAAACTCATTTAACAACGCTCTTGCTTAGCAACCAAAATTTTGGACTCAATTGTGATGATAAATTCTCTCTCTCTTTCTTTCTTTCTTTCCTTCCTTCCTTCCTTCCTTTCCTTTCCTTTCCGTTGGGTCACTGGCAGCGGCGGGCCAGATTTACTTCCAGGTACGCCGGTGGAACCCCCTCTCACCGGTTCTCTAAATTTCACCAACCGGCTCTCCCGAGTAGGTGCGAGCCTACAGAAACCCACCACTGCAGTGGGAGCTTAAACAGATCTGTATCTGTGCAGAGAATTGAAACAGAAACCTAAGCCGTCTACTGCTCTGAGAAGTAAACTAGCAGTCTGTCTGGGCTTGACTGCTGAAATGAATCTGTTTGTGTTTGCCTATAACTCTCCTGCCTTGTGTTTACTTGGAAGAACCACCTGTTGGCATTGTACATTTATTCATCTGTTCTTATGTACATAAAGAAGTTAATAAATCCTGCTGCATCAGTTATCTGTGCGTGCTTTCTGGATTCGATTTTTCTGCAACAAGTTCTGACATTGTAGAGTGGCCACAGCTTCAAATATGAAGTGAACCGAAAAGGATTCACTTGGATGAGAAGGAAAACATCTTCAAGTAAAAACAAAATTGCCTTTTGAAAAAGTACCTTTGGGACCAAGAGCCCTAATAATTCATCCAGCCAGTCCTTAACTTACAAACATTCTTTTAGGGACCATTTGACGTTACAACGGCTCTAGAAAAAAGTGACATGACCACTTTTCACACTTTTGACCATTGCAGAATCCCCTCAGTTATGCGATCATAAATTCAGAGCACCGGCACGTATTTATGATGGTTGCAGTGATCCCCTTTTGTGATCTTCTGACAAACAAAGTCAATGGGAATTATATAGTTTGGCTCCCTCTTCTTTGTGGCACCCTCTGAGATATCGGAACACTGCTATCATGTCTCCCCTGGTCCTTCTCTTCATCAAACTAGACATACCCAGCTCCTGCAATCATATGAAGAACGGTTGCAGGAGCTGGGTATGTCTAGTTTGATGAAGGACCAGGGGAGACATGATAGCAGTGTTCCGATATCTCAGGGGTTGCCACAAAGAAGAGGGAGCCAAACTATTCTCCAAAGCACCTGGGGGCAGGACAAGAAGCAATGGGTGGAAACTAATCAAGGAGAGAAGCAACTTAGAACTAAGGAGAAATTTCCTGACAGTTAGAACAATTAACCTCTGGAACAGCTTGCCTCCAGCAGTTGTGAATGCCCCAACCCTGGAAGTCTTTAAAAAGATGTTAGATAGCCATTTGTCTGAAATGGTATAAGGCTCCTGCCCACGCAGGGGGTTGGACTAGAAGACCTGCAAGGTCCCTTCCAACTCTGCTATTGTATTATTGTATTGTATAACCAGGTCTATAGCTCGATCAAAATTAGGTTTGGGGAGGGGGGAATTTAAAAGCACAATGACTATATATGTATACTTTTCTGTTATATCTTTTTTTTTACTAAAAAGGAGGAGAAAATTTAAATATGTATATTGAAAAAGAATTATAAATACCATCAACATAAAACGGAGCTTACTCAGAAGCTGAAATACACCAAGTAAATGAGAGGAAGAGTGTGAGGTAGAGGAGAGAGGGAAGGGAAGAAGAGAGGGATAGGAGAGAGGGCAAGGGGGGGGAAGAGGAGGAGAGAAAGAAGGAATGGAAAAGGGAGAGAGGAGAAGGAGAGAGGAAGGAGAAGTAGAGAAGAGAAGGGTGACAGAGGGAAGAAAGGAGGGAGGTAGGGAGGAGGAGGAGAGAGGGAAAAGAAAGTGATGGATAAGGTACAAAGATGGTGTATGGAGAAGCAGAAGAGCCAATAATTGTTTTGGGGAGTTGATGGTAAGATGAATTTATGTAAACATTTAATAATACAATATGATTTATTTATTTATTTATTTATTTCGGATTTATACCCCGCCCATCTCCTTGTTAGGACCCAGGGCGGCGCACAGGCATTATTAAAACCATAACAAAAAACAACAATATACATCATTAAAAACATATTAAATTATTAAACCTGTGCTAAAAACCCATTTAAAACCCTGCAAATTACAATTTATATATATAAAAGTCAGAAACGGGAGGCTATGCCAGGCCGGCTTGTTGGAATAGATATGTCTTAAGACGTTGGCGGAAGAGGTGGAGGTCTGAGATGATGCGAAGGTCGGGGGCAGGTCGTTCCAGAGGGCCGGGCCCGCCACAGAGAAGGCCCTTCCCCTGGGCGTCACCAACCGTCATTGCCCGGCCAATGGCACCCGGAGAAGACCCTCTCTGTGGGAGCGGATCGGACGAAGGGATGTATGGGGCAGGAGGCGGTCTCGTATATAGCTAGGCTGATGTTGGTTATGTAATAGTATACATGTGATTATTATATGTTATGAAAATGGAAAAATAAAAAAAACTTTAATCAAAAAAAAAGTCAATGGGGCAGGCCAGATTCACTTAGTAACCTTGTTACCTACTTAACAACCGCTGCGATTCACAACAACCGTGGCAAGAAAGCTTTAGGGCATTCTCACTTAAAGTCTGTCTTGCTCAGCAGCAGAAATTTGGAGCTCAATTTTGCCATCAATTGAGGTCTACCAGAACTCAACGCGACTCTTCCAGGGCTACCTCTGCTATCACATGGAGGAGCATGCTTTTAGCAAAGACCAGGAATGATCATTTAATACAGGGGTCTCAAACTCAATTTACCTGGGGGCCGCTGGAGGCAGAGTCTGGGTAAGGCTGGGCCGCATAAGGAATTCCACAGAGGTCCACTCCCCCTGCGGGCTGCACTAATATTATACTTTGATATCACGGTGGGGGCCACAAGATACCGTCCTGCAGGCCGCAATTGGCCCACGGGCCGCGAGAATGAGACCTCTGATTTAATAGAAACATGGTTAGCTTCTACCCTTCTACCACGCCTCCTCAGGGTGCCAACCGCCAGTCAATGCCGATTGGCGGTGCCAGGGGAAGGGCCTTCTCTGTAGCAGGTCCAGCCCTCTGGAACGACCTACCCCCCGAACTCCGCACTATCACGGACCTTCCCCTCTTTCGCCGCTCACTTAAGACATACTTCTTCCACCAAGCCGGTCTAGCTTAGAGCTTAGGGCTCAGATGGGACATAATTTTAGCAATTAGTAATTGGATTTATAATTTTATTAATGGGAAATATTTTTAGCACAGGTTACCTAATTTAATTCATTTTAATATTATCATTGTATTTATTGTTATTTGTTGGTGTGATTTTTAATTTCCTGTACACCGCCCTGAGTCCATCTTGATGGAGATAGGAGCGGTATATAAATCGAATCATAAATAAATAAAAATAAATTCTTGCACCAGTTGCCTTAATGACATGACAGCTCCTGGGGGAGGGAAAGTCATTTTTATAAAATCTGTCAAGCCCACGCCCATCATTTGCGTGAAAGGAACCCAGATTTCTTTTTAAGAAAACATACTTTAAAAATTACGTGGTTTTTTTCCCCCAATCCCGGTAAATCCCTTTTGGGGCCGAACTGCAAACTCCAAAACGACGGGCGTTTTTTTCCACAGAAACTCCCGATCTCTGTTGCTCAAGTGTTTTTTTGGAAACGAGACGTTGAAGGCAAGGGGAGAACAGTAGAAAAAGGAGAAATGTGTTTACTTTTGATTTTAAGTCTTGGCCAGAGAGCTCGTGATTTGCTTTGGAAACGGAAATCAGCTCGTGATATTTTGTTGGATTCTGGTTGCTGGATTTCTGATGATGTCTGATAGGCCAGAGGTCTCATTCTCGCGGCCCGTGGGCCATGTCTGATAGGCCAGGCTAGCTTTGCTGGCTGGAGAATTCTGGGAGCTGAAGTCCTTCAGACTTAAAGTTGCAAAGGTTGGGGACGCCTGTGATAGGTGATCTTTGGGTTTTCCTCTCCCTGGCCCTCCCTACCCCCACCCGCCATTTGGTCCCTTGTTTTGAGATGGGTTGGCGATCTCGATTGCTAGGATCTACGAAATGGCCGATATTTTTAACGTTGAACCAGATTTGGAATTCCCGTATTTTTCAGAGTATAAGATGCACCTTTTTCTCTAAAAAAAAAAAAAAGAGGCTGAAAATCTGGGTGAGTCGTATACACTGAATACAGCATTTTGGGCCTCCCGAAACCCCGGTCCCTTCACCAAAATGGCTGTGCATAGCCTTTAGGATCCTTGCAGAAGGCTCCTGGGGGCTGGGGAGGGCAGAAATGAGCAAAAAGCGGGCCGTTTTTTGCTTAATTTCGCCCCATCCCCATCCTCCAGGAGCACTCTGCAAGCCTCCTAAAGGCTATGCATGCCCCTTTTGGGGGGGGGACACGGGCCTGTTTTCGTGAAAAACGAGCCGTTTTTGGGAGGTCTGCAGAGTGCAAAAACTTTTTTTTTAATTTGCCTCTTCAAAACCTTGGTGCGTCTTATACTCCGAAAAATATGGTACATTTCCAACCTTGAATGCCCTTTTCCTTGAAGGTAAAGCAAACTAGGTAGGAGTGGCGTGGTGGCCTAGAGGTGGACCTGTTGCCTCACAACCAGGAGGCGGTGAGTTTGATCCTAGATAGAGGCAGATATTTCTCTTTCTGGGCACGCTGAGAATAAATATCTGCTGAACAAAACTCTGCATTGGCGACAGGAAAGGCATCCGGCCATTAAAACACTCTGCTAGTTCCATTCAGTTGCCCAGACTCCACCCCTCAAGAGATTATGGGGGCGTTAAATGAAGGTTGACAACAAAACAAACTAGGTCACAGGCTAACATTGATGTAAGCTATTGTCAAAAATGACTTTAGGGAAATGGCTTTTTATATCTTTATGATCCTTTCTCAGTTTCTGGAGACAAAAAAAATAGATGAGCTAAATCCACTGAAGGACATATCAGTAGACCTCCACTTACAGCCATTCATTTAGTGACTATTTGAAGTTACAACGGTGCTGAAAAACATGACATGACTGTTTTTCACACGACCATTCAGCATCCCCCACGGTCATGTGATCAAAATTGGGCCACGCAGCAAGCGATTCATAGTTATGATAATTGCAGTGCCCCCGGGTCACATGGTTATATTTTGCGACCTTCTGACCAAACGAAGTCAATGGGAAAGCCAGATTCACTTAACAACCATATTACTCACTTAACAACTGCGGCGATTCACTTACACCTATGGCAAGAAAGTTGGTAAAATGCGGCAAGAACTGTCCCACTTAGGAACAAGAAGTTTGGAGTTCATCTGTGGTTGTAAGTTGAGGACTACCTGTATCGATTTTTCTAAGAACACAGATAATTACATCGTTGAACACATAAAGCTGATTTATATGGGCAGTCAAACTAGAAGCACTATGAATCACTTCACTTACCATATTTTTCAGAGTATAAGATGCATCACAGTATAAGATGTACCAAGGTTTTGAAGAGGCAAATTAAAAAAAAAAAGGTTTTGCACTCTGCAGACCTCCCCAAAAACGGCCCGTTTTTTGCGAACTGACCTGTTTTTTGTCAAAAAAAAGGGCATGCATAGCCTTTAGGAGGCTTATAGAGTGCTCCTGAGTGCACACACACACACACACACACACACACACACACACACACACACACAAACCAAGCAGAAACCAAGCAAAAAAACCGGTCAATGTTTTGCTCATTTTTGCCCTCCCCAGCCCCCAGGAGCACTCTGCAAGCCTCCTAAAGGCTATGCACAAACATTTTTGCAAAGGGGGCGGGATTTTGAGAGGCCAAAAATGCTGTATTCAGTGTATAAGCGGCACCCAGATTTTCACCCTCTCTTTTTTGGGGGGGGGAAAGCTGTGTCTTATACTCCGAAAAATACGGGAGGTTAGAGTTTATTTGTTTTTCATTTAATATGCAAACAGCATCTTCTGGCTGATGTTAGTACCCATTAATGGTACCATAGAAAGCATAGAATAAGAATTATGTGGGGGGGGGGTTTCCTTCTACGCTGCCCTAGGTCAGCAATACAATGCCAGTGGGCATCATGGCAACCCTCCTCCCACCCTTCCCACTGCACAAATCACATTGGCATCAGTATGCATTATTTACTTTCTAATTTAGGGCTAACACTTCTTTCCCCTCTCTTTCCAGTCTTCGGGTACCAGTATTACCGTAGATATTGCCGTCATGGGAGAAGCTCACGGACTCATTACCGACCTTCTGGCAGATCCTTCGTTGCCACCCAATGTCTGCACCTCCCTCCGAGCAGTGAGCAACCTGCTTAACACGCAGTTGACCTTCCAAGCTATTCACAGACCAAGAGTCAATACGTTGGCATCCTTCAATGAAAACTACACCTGTTCGGATACCGAAGAATGTTCAGAGAAGGGAGAAAAGCTTACTATTCCCAAGGTAAATGTTGTGTATTTAGCTTGCCAGCCTGACTCCTTTTATGCACACCAGGTGGGAGACCCAGCGGGGTAAACCAAACCAAAGAATCAGCTCCATAGCCTGAAGGCTAAAGCTACTTTTATTGCACAATGGCACCTCCCTACCTGTCATAAACTAGGTTGAGAAACAGTGAACTGAGTGGCAAATTGAAATAAAACGAACCCCGCGAGATACCTGTTTCATAATCATTTTATTCGAACAAGTTATGAATCTGATCATTTAAGAGAGCATCAGAAACACAGGAGTATCTGAAACCTACTTTTCTCAATCCACGGAAATAGAATAAAGGATGACAGTTTGGGATAAAGCCACGGTGGCGCACGATATGAGCCACGGGGATGCAGTGGTGAGAGTGCAGTACTGCAGGCTACTTCTGCTGGCTGCTGGCTGCCTCCAATTTGGCAGATCGGATCTCACCAGGCTCAAGGTTGGATTCAGCCTTCCATCCTTCCGAGGTGAGTACAATGAGGACCCAGATTGTTGGGGGCAAGAGGCTGATTTTGTAAACCACTTAGAGAGAGCTGTAAAGCCCTGTAAAGCGGTATATAAGTCTTAAGTGCTATTGCTATAAAAGGACTTTGCACAATATCTTTGTGTCCAAAGAAAAGACTGTAGAGTGTTGTCAAAGATTAATAGCGGGGCATTTTTTTCATCTACTGAGTTATCTAGTGTACTTGCTGATAACAACTCAAGATCATGGATGAAAACACCATGGAACACAACATCATAGGGAGGTCTTCTAGTCCAACTCCCTGGTCAAGCCAGGAGACTTTATACCATCCCGGTCAAATGGTTGTCTAGTTTTATTTTTTAAAACCTCCAGTGATGGAGCACCCACAATTTTGAGTAGCAAACTATTCTACTGAACAGTGGAACTATTCCACAATTACCGTATTTTTCAGACTATAAGACACACCATGATTTTGAAGAGGTAATTTTTTTAAAAAAAAATTTTTGCAGGCCTCCCAAACTCTCTGCACGCCTCGTTTTTTGCGAAGCTGGACAAGGGCGTTTTTTGCAAAAAAAAAAAAAAAAGGAGGAGGTCATGCAGAGCTTAGGGAGGTTCTTAAATTGCTCCTGGGGGCTGCCCCCCCCAAAATGAGGAAAAAAGGCCTGCTTTTTGCAAAAACTGGCCTTTTTTTTTTTAAGGGGGCATTCAGAGGCTTTGGGAAGCTTGTAGAGTGCTCCTGGGACTTGGGGGGCAAAAACGGTTCGTTTTTTGCTCCTTTTTGCCCTCCCCAGCCCCCAGGAGCACTTTGCAAGCCTCCCAAACCCTCTGCACATCCATTTTTGCAAAGGGGGCAGGGTTTCGATAGGCCAAAAATGCTGTATTCAGTGTATAAGATGCACCCAGATTTTTACCCTCTTTTTTGTTGGAAAAAGGTGCGTCTTATACTCCGAAAAATACGGGGCTTACTCCCACTGTCAGAAAAATTTTCCTTACTTCTTCATTGGATCTCTCTTTCATCAGCTGTCACCTCTTATCTCTTGTCCTCTGATGCTCTGGAGAATAAGGCAATTCCCTCTTCTCTGTGACATCATAAAGTAGTCCTGAGATGTTATTTGTCTTACCCACAGCGCTTTCGCAAAAGCCTGCCCCCAGGTCCCCTACGGCGAGTGTCCTCCACTTGGACGACAACCACATCTGCCACCGGTTTACCCACCTTGGAGCCGGCGTCTGTTCGAAGGGACCGCAGTCCCAGCATCAAACTTTATGATAACTCATCATCCAGGTAAGGAAATAACTGTAGATTTTAAAAATTGAAGATGTTAAAAAGTTGCAAAGGTTGAGAGGTACTGACGGAAAAGAATAAAGCAAAGATACAGTACAGAGACAAGTATAAGTTTTAACTATACTTGATAAAAAAGATAAATTAAGAACATAAGAATAAGAACATAAGAACAGCCTTGCTGGAACAGGCCACAGCCCATCCGGTCCAGCATTCTGTCTCACACAGTGGCTCCCCATTTGCTTCAGGGTCTTCCCAAGCAGATGTGTTCACCTGCTTATGATTCCCTGCAAATGGCATAGAGAGATATCCTGCCTATCTCTTCATCCCGGAGGGTGTCCTTAGGCATCCATAATGATAGCCATGGATACCCTTGTTCTCCATGAACTCCTCTAATCCTTTCTTAAAGGTGTCGAGGCTGACAGCTGTCACCACTTCTTCTGGCAGGGAGTTCCATAGACCAGTGATCCTCTGGGTGAAAAAGTACTCCCTCTTATTTGTTTGAGGTCTAGCTTCCAAAAGTTTCATGGAGTGCCCCCTAGTTCTAGTGTTGTGTGATAGGGAAAACAGTTTCTCCTTTTCTACTTTGTACACACTGTGCATGATTTTATAGACTTCAAATTCAAGTAAAAAAAATATATCCAAACACCAAAACATTGGTGGATAGTCAACAGATCTAAAATACCATATGATTAATGCACTCTAGTACAAGCTTATAAACTGCTCAGTTACCTTGATCTATGCAATGGGCAGCAGATACATATTCATCAATTGCAGAAGGCAGCTTTACTCGGAACAGCTTACCGTATTTATCAGAGAATAAGACGCACCAAGGTTTTGATGAGGCAATTTTTTTAAAAAAGTGTTTGCACTGTGCAGACCTCCCAAAAGCGACCTGTTTTTCGCGAAAATGGGCCTATTTTGTTTCCAAAAAAGGGCATGAATAGCCTTTAGGAGGCTTGTAGAGTGCTCCTGGGGGGGGGTCAAAAATAAGCAAAAAAACGGCCCGTTTTTTGCTCATTTCTGCCCTCCCCAGCCCCCAGGAGCCCTCTGAAATCCTCCTAAAGGCTCTGCACAGCCATTTTGGTGAAGGGGTCGGAGTTTCGGGAGGCATAAAATGCTGTATTTAGTGTATAAGATGCACCCAAATTTTCAGCCTTTTTTTTGAGGGAAAAAGGTGTGTCTTATACTCCGAAAAATACGGCACATCCTGTGACGATACCTTTAACTCTATCAAACATCACTATCTGCCTATCCAAGGTCCTTGGGAAGGACTCAATAGATGGATAAAAATTCCAAATCCAGTCTGAACATCTGTCTGATTGTGTAGCCAATCAAAAAGAATAATAATAAGGCACTTCATATCTGTTTGAGTGGACCGCAGCAGGTCTCTCTTAAGTTGTGAAGGCCGTTGTTTAATGCAATTAGAGCTGGGGTGGGCAAACTTTGCAACTTTAAGTCTGAAGGACTTCAGCTCCCAGACTTCTCCAGCCAGCAAAGCTGGCTGGAAAATTCTGGGAGCTGAAGTCCTTCAGACTTAAAGTTGCAAAGTTTGCCCACCCCTGAATTAAGAGTCATTAGTAGGAAAAAGGGAAATTCTAGGACAGGGGTGTCAAACTCGATTTCATTGAGGGCTGCATCAAGGATCTGTTTGACCTCTGGGGGCTGGGGTGGGCATGGCCCGAGTGCTCTGCCAGTGAAAATTAGCTCACAAGCTCCATTTTCAGGTGCCATGGCCTCCTGCAACCCTCTGCCAGTGAAAACCAGCTGTTTCTGCCAGCTGTTTTTGCTGGCAGAGGCACCGTGGGCCGGTCCTGATTTAATATGGCCAATTGAATTGCAGGTACAATCTCTCTGTCTGTCTGTCTCTCTCTCTCTCCCTTTGTGTGTCTTTCCCTCTCTCCTCTTCCTCTGTGTGTCTTTCCCTCTCTTCTTCCCCTCTCCCCCACTTCCTTTCCCTCCCCCTCTTTTTCTCTCCCTCTTTCCCTTTTTCTCTTCCTCTCTTTCTCTCTCTCCTACCCCTCCCTCTCTCTCTTCCTCCCTCTCTCCCTCTATCTCTCCTTCTCTTCCTCCCCTCTCTCACTCTTTCCCTCTTTCTTTCTCTCCCTCTTTCTCCCTCTCGCTCTCCTCCCTCTCCCTCCCTCTCTCTCTCCCTCCCTCCGCTAATATGCAACTTTGCCTATCTTAGATTGAAATGATGGCAAAATCACCTTTATAAGCAGTTTGTGAGCTGCCTGTAAACATCTGACTGGTTGCTGTAAGAAACATGGGGTTACAGCTTCCTAGAGACTGTGATCATCAGTCAGACCGCTGTTCTCTCTAAGGAAACCTACAAATAAGAATTGTGCTGCCTTTCTTCTTTTATTTTCACAGCTCTGACTCATGGAACAATTCTCTCCTGATGACGCTCACCAAAAGCCGATCCTTCTCAACTTCCTACGCCATGTCTGCTGCCAACCACCTGAATTCAAAGCGGCCAAACCGACAAGGTGTTTTTTTATTTCATTTATTGTTTTCACAAATAACTCAAGGCAGCGAACATCTCCAACATACCTTCCTCTTCCTGTTTTCCCAACAACAACAGCAACTGTCAGGGTTCCAAACAGTATCCAAAATTAAATCAGAGTCCAAGGCAAAGTATTGCTCAAAGTTCCAATTTATTAATTGGAGCCATGTTGGCGCATCTGGGAAACCCCGAATCTGAAAGCTTCCCGGTTTCCCCCACCCAGTTGAAAGTTCATGATCTTGGCCCCACACCCACAAGTCCATCACATGGTCCAATCTCCCACTGCCATGCTGGCAGTTCCACCCATACAGTTCCGGTCAGGTGCAGAGACAAAGGATGACCTTGGCTTTCTAGAAAGAATGTTGTTATGGCTACATAATATATAACTCCGTACAATTCCCCCTCCCATTTCCAGACAATAGAAAATGCATAGTGGAATAATAGAAAGTATGGCAGGCCAAAGATCCAAAAGAAAAGATGGCTGCAGGCCTGACAACAACCCTGGGAGGTGGGTGGGATTGACAGAGAATGACTGGGTCAAAGTCACCAAGCTGGCTGAGGAGCGAAAGGGGAGTGGAGTTTGCAGGAGACAATAGGTTCGCTTAATTGGTTCATGACTCTCCGAGACTCCATGCCATTTTTTGCAGATAGTCGGCCTGGCAGCTCTCCAAGCCAGATGAGGTCTGTGACTGTAAGTCCTCCCTTGAAAGACTTTGCCAGTTGTGAATGAAAACGGCATGAATAGCCTTTAGGAAGCTTATAGCGTGCTCCTGAGGGCTGGGTGGGCATAAATGAGCAAAAAAATGGCCCGTTTTTTGCTCATTTCTGCCCTCCCCAGCCTCCAGGAGCTCTGAAAGCCTCCTAAAAGCTCTGCACGGCCATTTTGGTGAAGGGGGCGGGGTTTCGGGAGGCAAAAAATGCTGTATTCAGTGTATAAGACCCACCCAGATTTTCAGCCTCTGTTTTGAGGGGAAAAGGTGTGTCTTATACTCTGAAAAATACGGTAGATTCATAGATATAGATATATACATACGTACATACACAAACATACACACACACACTCACAATTTTAAAAGTAATGCTCTTTTTCCCATTCCACAGGTATTTCCCCGAATATTTCGCCTCTCGTCTCCCCAAGCCATTCACCCGTCCAGGGCACACCAGCCAACAGTCCCATCCGTAGAACCTCGGGAGAACAATTTCCAGAGTCGACCGTCATGGCCACTGTCCAAGCCAACAAGCCCCACAAGCTCTTAGGTTCCACTCAGAGTGCCCCTAGCCTATCGGAGCCTGTGGATGGCACCTCTGTCATTTGCAGCAGGTAAGATAATACTTTTCTATTTGTTGGAGCTTCCTATATTTTCCTTACTGGGTCGTGTATTTCTTTCCTGATCGCTGAGCTTTCTTCAGTAGAGCTCATCGATAACACTGCCTTGGACAAGTCTTCCCCACCCGGGGCCCCTTTGTAAATATGGGTGTTTATTTTATTTACTGTATCACACCTTTATTATTGCTACAATTAATTCTGCAATTAATTCAAGGTGGTGCATGCATTAAGGTGCACCTGATAGAACTAATCTGTACCTGAGACCCAAGCAAAATTGATTTTAAAGACAGGTTAAAGACAGACCCGAGTGTAATTGTATTTAAGACAGGTTCACCACACATAATAATAATAATAATAAAAAACAGTAGGAACCAGCTGATAACAGCTGGATGAGAACGGTGTCTTCTAATATTAATTTCGTGAGGGGAGATAATCAGCTCTCTTAAGGAAACAGGAAGTAAATCTTTCCCAAAAATGTTCAACTTTCATTCTTATCCATCAGCAGCTGCCAGTAGTTGTAGAGATCAGTGAAAAAGAATCAGTGGTGGGTTTCAAATTTTTTAGAACCTACTCTGTAGGTGTGGCCTATTTTGTAGGCGTGGCTTGGCAGTCATGTGACAGGGTGGGAGTGGCCACCTTTCAAAATGTGGTGAAACTCATTTAACAACGCTCTTGCTTAGCAACCAAAATTTTGGACTCAATTGTGATGATAAATTCTTTCTTTCTTTCTTTCTTTCTTTCTTTCTTTCTTTCTTTCTTTCTTTCTTTCTTTCTTTCTTTCTTTCTTTCTTTCTTTCTTTCTTTCTTTCTTTCTTTCTTTCTTCCTTCCTTCCTTCCTTCCTTCCTTCCTTCCTTCCTTCCTTTCCTTCCCGTTGGGTCACTGGCAGCGGCGGGCCAGATTTACTTCCAGGTCCGCCGGTGGAACCCCCTCTCACCGGTTCTTTAAATTTCACCAACCGGCTCTCGCGAGTAGGTGCGAGCCTGCAGAAACCCACCACTGAAAAGAATGACGGAGCAGTGATTGGGCCAGCTGTTATATTTGCAGCAGCCGTCCGTCAGCTTTCTCTCCTGGGAGTCAACAGTTCTCTGGGCGATGCCATAAGCGCCGCCATCTTGTTGTTGTTTTTTGCTTCTGCGCATGCGCAGAACCATTTTTATTGCACGGTGCATGTGAGTGTGTGAAGCGTATGCGCAGCGCGCCCTCAAACAAACAAAAACCAACCCCTGCCCCTGGTGGTTTCTGAATTCTTCTTCTGTCTCAGTGTGGCAGAGGGCCAGGGAGTGGGGGAAATAAAGTGGGGGAAATAAAGTGGGGGAAATAAAGGCGTGGCATGCAAATCACTGCAGGACGCTGCTTGTAGAATAACCCATGTTATAGTTGAGTGCAGACACTTGGAATTGTTCTTGGCCGAGGCACGGAGCTTTGAGATAGCTCACATCTTGTCTTCATTTCCCCTAAACGACTTTGTGGAAATGAAATATGTGGTGGAATGGATTCTGTCAGGTGATCCTTCCAGATAGCCATCTCATTTCCCAACGAAATTGATTTAGGTCGTGTCCTTTATTCCTTGAGTCCGGTATGTGGACGGCTGAGAGCCAGGGGAAAATAAGGTCAACCGACAAACTGATAAACCAAAGTATTTGTGTGTGTGTGGGGGGGGGGGGGGGGACGACTTCAATCAGTTGTTGGGTGCTGTCCGTTTCGGCTTAGATGCTGGGTTCAAAGTCCCTGTAAGGCAGGGGTCTCCAACCTTGGCAACTGTAAGCCTGGCGGACTTCAACTCCCAGAATTCCCCAGCCAGCTTTGCTTAAAAGTTGCCAAGGTTGGAGACCCCTGCTGTAAGGGCTCCAACGGGAGCTCTTCCAAACCGAGCTGTATGGCTTCCCGGTGAAAATAAAATTTGGGATGGAAGGAAGGATTTTACAGTATGTTTTTCACACCAAAGAATCCTAGTTACCGTATTTATTGGGAGTATAAGACGCACCTTTTTCCCTTAGAAAAAGAGGGTGAAAATCCTGGGTGCGTCTTATACACTGAATACAGCGTTTTTGGCCTCCAGAAACCCCGCCCCCTTCACCAAAATGGCCGCGCAGAGCCTTTAGGGTGGCTTTCAGAGTGCTCCTGGGGGGCTGGGGAGGTCTGCAGAGTGCACCAAAAAAGTTTTTTTATTTGCCTCTTCAAAATCTTGATGCGTCTTATACTCCGGTGCGTCTTATGCACCAAGAAATATGGTAATTGTCATGCCAAGGAATTCTAGCTCACTTCTCAAGTTCAGAGAGGAGGAGGAGTGGTGGTGGGGAGATGAAAAAGAAAAGGCATCAACCTAATTAATAAACCAAGCGGTGCAGTGGTATAATTTTCCACTAATCCTTTTGTGCGGGGAAAAAGAACTGAATGTTTTAATCCATGGACACCGTTAGCATGGCTAAAAGTGTATTATCCTGCCCTCTCTCTGGGGACAAATAAACCCCAAATCGCTCCTCTGTTTTAGTAATGTCATTCTGTCATCACTTACTGTACGTGAAATATTTCCTTTTTGAGGCACATTCGATTAGAGGAAGAATAGATTGAACCTGATATGATGGGAATATTTATTAGTTTGTCTATATCCTCTCTTTTATTATGTTTACAAATAACTCAAGGCGGCAAACATATCCAACATACCTTTCTCGTCTTATTTTCCTCACAATAACAACCCTGTGAGGTGGATCAGGCTGAGAGAGAGCTGGTTTTCATGCCTAAAACAGGATTAGAACTCCCTCCCTCCTGGTGATTGAGTCACCCAGCTGGCTTTCGTGCCTAATGCGGGACTAGAACTCACCATCTCCTGGTGATTGGCCCAAAGTCACCCAGGTGGCTTTCATGCCTAAGGCGGGACTAGAACTCACCATCTCCTGGTGATTGGCCCAAAGTCACCCAGCTGATTTCATGCCTAATGTGGGACTAGAACTCACCATCTCCTGGTGATTGGCTCAAAGTCACCCAGGTGGCTTTCATGCCTAAGGCGGGACTAGAACTCACCATCTCCTGGTGACTGGACCAAAGTCACCCAGCTGATTTCATGCCTAAGGCGGGACTAGAACTCACCATCTCCTGGTGATTGACCTAAAGTCACCCAGGTGGCTTTCATGCCTAATGTGAGACTAGAACTCACCATCTCCTGGTGATTGGCTCAAAGTCACCCAGATGGATTTCACAGCTAAGATTCAGAATCTCTGCACGGTATAATCATATTACCCAGTATGTTGTAATAAGCGCTTTCTACCCAAAAACTTGGATGGTTTTCCATGTCATTATTTGGAAAACTGTGGTATGCCTGACTGTAAGTCATCTGGGCTGTCCTCCTGGATCAAATTCTTGGCTTTCTGCACCAAATTGTATTCTACATTTTGATTTCTTGGAACTAAATTAATGCCAGCATTAGGAAGACAACGTAATCCAAGCAACAAATTATTTGCTCTCCTTTAAGAACATCCGGATTTGAATTCTATCTTCTCAACTTCTAAGGGAGCATTGAAGGGCTACCAGGATGGTTCACTTAGTGACCATTCAAAGTTGCAATGGCACTAAAAAAAAGTGAGTTATGACCGTTTTTCATACTTATGACCATTGCAGCATCCCCACGGCCACATGATCAAAATCCAGATACTTGGCAATTGACTCGTATTTATGACGGTCAAAGCATCCCAGGGTCACATGATCCCCTTTTGTGACTTTCTGACAAGCAGAGTCAATGGGGGAAGCTAGATTCACTTAACAACCGTGTTACCCATTTAACAGCTGCATTCACTTAACAAGGAAATTCATAACACGAGGCCAAATTCACTTAGCACATTTTTCACTTAGCAACATAAATGTTGGCCTCAATTGTGGTCATACGTTGAGGAATACTTGTAGTCCTCGACTTAGGATTACAACTGGGACCAGGATTTCTTTTAGTGGAAAAATCCACGCAGTCATAAAGTGAGCCATCACATGACTGGAGTCAATATTGGGACCATTTTTTTACTGCAGTCATTAAGTGAATCACTATGGTCCTTCAACAAATCACACGGTCATTAAGCAAATCCGGCTTCCCCAGTTTGCTTGTCATAAGCCATCAAGGAAGATCAGGAATTGTGATCACATGGCCACAAGATGCTGTAATCGTCATTAATGCAAGCTGGGTTGCCAAGCATCTGCATTGCATTTATATGTCTGTGAGGGTGGTGCTGTTGTTGTGGCCTGCCAATTCGGACATTGAGGAGGTTATGGAGGAAGATGGGCCAGTCCTGGAGTCTGGGGAAGGCTCTGATGAGGGCTCTGTGTCGGAGGCAGAGACGGGGTCAGAGCCGTATGTCAGTTATCAGCTGCCTTCAGAGTCAGACATCAGTGAGGCAGACGAACAGCTGGAGCCTGTTCCCAGGGTGCGCATGCGCAGAGTTGCAAGATGAAGGGAACAGCTAAAGGACAGGGGTTGACTTGGGAGTAAAGCCACAGGTGGACGATGAATGGCCCCTCCCAGAGGAAATAAAAGAGGAGCGAAGTGGAGTGGAGTTTGCAGGAGACCATTAGGTCGCTTAATTGGTTCGTGACCCTCTGAGACTCCTTGTCAAGTTTTTCAGACATCAGCCTGGCAGCTCTCCCAGCCAGATAAGGTCTGTGACTGTAAATCCTCCCTGGAAAGACTGTGCTGGATGTGAATGAGGAGAATTCACAGTCAATTAATAAAAGGGTTTTTTGTCAGGACAAGGAGTTTGTTTCATGCTCTTGGGAAGCCTGGGTCAGAACAGTGCCAAGCTCATCACTTGCAAGTCTGAGGCTGCCCTAACTTCCAACTGTCCTTAAACAGTCATAAATCGAGGACTATTTCTGTATCACTCTCTACCAAGCAAGTTGCAAGGAAGGGCGAAATTCACCCAGGCCCATTTCCCCCCATCCTTATGTAAGTCTGATGGGAAAGCAGGTCAGAGCTGTGACATCTTATAACATGCTGAGCACTTAAGATACGCTGAACTTAAATTATGAACTGCAGAAGACGGTGTCCAGGGGACAATTTCAGCGGTGAGCGAGCCAACCCAGACTGACACTTGGAATTGGTTTTACAGATGGTTTTATTAATCGGAGAATTGACATCGCGGAGTGTCTCTCTCTCTCTCTCTCTCTCTCTCTCTCTCTCTCTCTCTCTCTCTCTCTCTCTCTCTCTCTCTCTCTCTCTCTCTCACACACACACACACACACACACACACACACACAAACACACAAACACACACACAGAGTACTTTGTAATTCGCGAAGTTTTTCTAAAACCAGAGCTGATCCTGCTTGTCCCTCCCAATTCCTCCCTCCGGAGCCTTCTAAGATCAGGTTGCTGTCATCTGGGCTCAAATCTCACATTTGGCAGCCCATATTTTTCATTTTTTGAAAACGGCATTTGGCAAAATGAGAAGTTAACGATCTCCGGCCTCGGCTGAACCCCAGCCAACCCCCAAAAATCTGAAATCCCACTCCAGTGCTATGGCTACGGCCTCTTGAGGTCCTGAGAAGCCAATTTGTAAATACCGTAGCCAGCAAAATTTCTTATGCCCTAAAAGGTTGACATCCCCTTTTTTTTAAATCACGGCTTCTTCCCTTTTACCTTGCTTCCCCCCCTCAACACCCCCCCCCCCATTATTAGTCTGTTTTCTCCACTTTCGCCATGCACGGAGCATTTGATGACCATCGGAGGATGGCTTTTGTAGGAAAATAGGAACTTCGTGAGGCCTTGAGGTTATTGCATTCAATTAGAAATCCTTTCCCACTCTGATCTGCCTGATAGCGCTGCAAAAAACGGCTGAAGGCGTTATTGCTCACTTTCTAGTGATTCCCGCTGAGATAAACCATGGCCACTGTTTCTACTCCTGCAAAACCTGAAGGTTTCATGGGGCCGTTGAATTTATGAATTTGTCAGAGGGAACGATATAAATTATAGCTTGTCTAGGGCAGTGATGGTGAACCTGTGCTATCGCGTTCACTCACATGCCCACCCCCATAATTTAATGCCCCCCACACACCCTGTCATCTGCGTATGCGCACATGACACCTCCCAACTGCCCCGTGCATGCGTGCATGGCTTTCTTGGAGCCCGGGGGAGGGCAGAAATGTCCTCCCCCGCCCCCCGGAGGCATTTTTTCCGACTTCCGGTGGACCTGGTAGGTCTGTTTTTTGCCCTCCCCAGGCTCATGAGGCTTTCTAGGAGCCTCCAGAAAGCGAAAAACAGCCCAACGCGCAAAGCGGAAGTCCGTTCCCGAACTTTGGATTTGCGCTTCAGGAGATTTTTTGGAGGGTCAAAAATGGCCGAAAATCAAGGCCGAAAATAAGGTGCCCAGCATGCGCATGCACGCTGGAGCTGGCAGGGCAACGCCTCGCGTGCCCTCAGAAATGGCTCCAGAGGCAAAAGAAAGATAGACTGGTATCTTTTTACACACATTACCACGGGAGCCAGAATGGTATACGCACAGTTTTGGCAAGGGAAAGAACTACCATCAGGCCAACTAATTATCAACAAAATCTTCTGGTGTGCTGAATGCGACAGGCTAACATATATTCTTAAAGACAGACAGGAAGCAATATTTTATCAAAGTTGGGAAAAATAGTATGACTGGATGGAGGTAAAGAGACTACGGGATGAGCGACAGGGAAGGATATACAATGTAAATAGTAAATAAAATGAATGTATGGAGCAGTGGCAGTTATGGGGAATTGATAAATGTAAGATATAGACAAATAGAAATAGTTGGAATCTCTGGAAATGTAGTAAGATGGTATAGGACAGGGGTCTGCAAAGTCGGCTCTTTTAAGACTGGTGGACTTCAACTCCCAGAATTCCCCAGCCAGCTATGCTGGCTGGGGAATTCTGGGAGTTGAAGTCCACCAGTCTTAAAAGAGCCGACTTTGCAGACCCCTGGTATAGGATGTTACTTGGTAACTGTGTACATATAGGGGGTCGGTTACTCCCAGCTGTGTCTGTGTAGTTTTGTCTTGTGAATGTCTTATTTATGTTCTTTTTTCTGTTACTAATTTACAATAAAATTATATTATTTTTTTAAAAAAAGAAATGGCTCCATGTGTCACCTGTGGCATGCATGCCATGGGTTCGCCATTATGAGCTTAGAGTCTCTAATCCTGGGTTGTTGTTTTTTTGACAAGGTCAAACATCTCCCCCCAGTTGTAGATACTAACATTTGGCAGGTGCAAGGCATAAAGGAAATACGAATTGTTTAATTTAGGCTTAAAAAACAAAACAGAAAAATCTATTAGCGCTTCAATGATTTTTTAAATCATTTTGCATGCACATGGATTACAGGCAGATAGATAGGCAGGTGGTCCTCGATTTACAACAGTACTGAAAAAAATGCCTTCTGACTACTTATCACATGACCGTTGCAGTATCCCCAGTGTTCACATAATCAAAATTTGGATGTTGGGCAACTTGCTCATATGTATGACGGTCACAATGTCCCGGAGAGTCTTATGATCTCCTGTTGTGATCTTTTGACAAAGAAAACCGATAGGGAAGCCAGATTCACTTAACAACCGTGTTACAACTGCAGGGATTCACTTTAACAACGGTGGCAAGAAAGATCGTAAAATGGGGCAAAGCTCACTGAAGAACTGTCTCATAAAGCGACAGAAGCTTTGGGCTCGATTGTGGTCGTATGTCGAGGACTATTGGTAGCCAGTTAATATATGTACTAGTGCAGGAGTGTCAAACTCGATTTTGTGGCGGGCCAGGATTGCGTTTGACCTCAGGGGAGGCAGGGGCGTGGCCAGGGCAGGTATGGCCAGCTCGATGTGACTCGTGTCGGAAGGCGCCTGTGGGGCTGAGCACGCTGCCAGCGAAAACAAGCTCCGAGCTCCATTTTCTCTCTACATGGGGCTCCCCTTGAGGTGCACCCGAGGGCTACAGCTGGTCCAAAATGCGGCCGCGCGGGCAGTTTTGGGAGCCACCAGGTACTCCCATGTTACACCACTCCTGCGCGAGCTGCACTGGCTGCCTGTGGCCTTTCGGGTGCGTTTCAAGGTGTTGGTTATCATCTTTAAAGCGCTCCATGGCACAGGACCTAGTTATTTGCGGGATCGTATCCTGCCCCATACATCCCTTCGGCCGATTCGCTCCCACAGAGAGGGACTTCTCCGGGTGCCATCCACTAGGCAATGCCAGCGGGCGACGCCCAGGGGAAGGGCCTTCTCTGTGGTGGGCCCAACCCTCTGGAACGACCTACCCCCCAAAATCAGAACTACCACGGACCTCCACTCCTTCCGCCAGAAACTTAAGACACATCTGTTCCATCAAGCCGGCTTGGCCTAATTTATGCTTCTCGCCCCAGTCTGTAATATAAATTGTTTTATTTGGTTTTAATGGGTTACAGTTTTTAATGTTTATAAATTGGTACAGGGTTATTTAATTCGATTTTAATTTTGTATGTATTGTCATTTTTTTAGAAGTTTTAATGTTTCCTGTACACTGCCCCGAGTCCCTTCGGGGAGAGGGGGCAGCCTAGAAATTTTAAAAATAAATAAATAAATAAAATACATTTTCATCTGTGACGGCTTCTTGCAACCCTCCGCAGCCAAAACGTACCTTGGGAGGACTGCGTGAGGCTCCCACAAGCTCCATTTTCAGCTGCGACAACCTCCTCTAATCCTCTGATAGCCAAAATTGAGCTCAGGAGAGCTGTCTGAGGCACCACAGGCCGGTCCTTCTCTGTTTCCAGGGCAACCCCGCAGGCCAGATCTAAGCACCCCACGGGCCTAATCTGGCCCACAGGCCTTGAGTTTGACACCCCTGTGCTATTGTAATCAAATGAGTCTTATCTTACGTTCTGGTCCACAAGAAATGCTGTTGACTTGTTTTCCTGCTGGTGGGTTTCATAATGAAACTATTCTTTGTGATTCAAGGACTTCTTTTCACTTCTAGAGCAATTTTGTCTCTCACCTTTGTTTCTCACTCTTTCGTTCTCTTTTGCCTCTCCATCAACAGCTCCACGTACTTGTGTGTGGGTGTGAGAGAGTATATAAACTGCTTTTTCATTACCACCACATCCTCTACAATCCCTGGAAGCCAAGTGATTTGGGGGGGGGGGGGGAGTAAAGCGTGGCCCCTAACTGTAAAACTCTTTTCCACCTCTGTTACATATCAATTATGTGTTGCGTACCAGGATTAGGGAGAGGGAGGGGGGATTCCATTTGCTCCACGTTTTGAAGCAATGTGATTTAATTCACTCTAAAGGGGCAGATTGGAACAATTATCCTTTGGTTCATGCAGGCTCTCCGTTTTGCAATACCGTTAAGTCTAAAAGTAGCATTCAAAACTGCGCGCACTGGGAACCGTCTCGCACTGGTGTGTACATTGGACAGGGTTGTTTGCCAACGGAGATACCGTAAATGGGTACAAAATCCAGATGTTGGGGAAATTATGTGTGCGAAAAAGAAACGATGTGGTTTTGCTACATATTTCTATGGGAGAAAAAAAACAACAATGTGGGCTAATGAGGACATGAGGTCAGATTTATGGGTGTGTAGAATGACCAGCCTCTCCCCCCAGTTGTGGGAAGAAATATATATGCATGGACCCATCTCTGCTCATTGAGTGAGCATTAATCAAGCAATCTGTTTGCATGAAGAATCAGGAAACGTAATGTGCAGTTACATCAGTTCCCTTCTATCCATTTGCTGCTTGTCCACTGTTTCACCGCATTTCTGTCATACTGTACCATCTGTTTTCCAGCTGTGGCAGGCCATACAGCCAAACAGACCCTAGAGAAGGAATGTTGGATAGGAATGACGGGGCCGCACATATCTTGAACAGGACAGGTAAGTAGGCATCTACTGTACCTGAAGATGAAGCTTGGGACGGGGTGGGACTCAGAGGTGGTATTCAGCAGGTTCTGACCAGTTCTGGCGAACCGGTAGTGGAAATTTTGAGTAGTTCAGAGAACCGGCAAATACCACCTCTGACTGGCTCCGCCCCTGTCTATTTGTTGGCTCCCGGGTTCCAGTTGATCAGATGGGTCTTCTTTTGTTGCCCTGCACAGAACAGAGCTGGAAAGCAGGTTAGTGGGATGGGGAGGGAATGGGGATTTTACAGTATCCTTCCCCTGGAGTGGGGAGGAATGGAGATTTTGCAGTATCCTTCCCCTGGAGTGGGGGGAAATGGAGATTTTACAATATCCTTCCCCCAGGAGTGGGGAGGGAAGGAGGATTTTGTAGTATCCTTCCCCTGGAGTGGGGTAGGAATGGGGATTTTGCAGTATCCTTCCCTGGAGTGGGGTGGAAATGAAGATTTTACAGTATCCTTCCCTGGAGTGGGGTGGAAATGAAGATTTTACAATATCCTTCCCCCAGGAGTGGGGAGGGAAGGGGGATTTTGCAGTATCCTTCCCCTGGAGTGGGGTGGAAATGAAGATTTTACAATATCCTTCCCCCAGGAGTAGGGAGGGAAGGGGGATTTTGCAGTATCCTTCCCCAGCCAGGCCCATCAAGCCACACCATGCCCACCAAGCCATGCCTACAGAGCCAGTAGTAAAAAAAATTTTTTTGAATCCCACCACTGGTGGAATTCTGTTTTTTGTTGATGGAATTGCTGAGGGGATCTGTTTTAGTTGGTTCAAGGAAAGAGATTTTGTCCTCCTTTGGGTCCTAACCAGTAGTGGGTTCCGGATCCCGTCGCAACCGGGATGCTGCGACGAGGCCAGGCGGTGGTGTGCACGCATGCGCACACCACCGCCCAGTGACACTCAGCTGCTTGGCGGAGGTTGCACAAGCGCCATACATTGTGCATGTTTGTGCAATTAGCCCGTTTCCCTCAAAAAGGGGTAAGGAACGCGGGTAGGCCCAACGAGCCACCATTCCGGTACAGTGGCTGCTGCTCCCAGCTCCCACTGGTACACCCATACCAGGGTGTACTGTCCAGAACCCACAACTAGTCCTAACCAGGGGTGAGCCAGTAGTGGAAATTTTGAGTAGTTCAGAGAACCAGTAGCGGACATTTTGAGTAGTTCAGAGAACCAGTAGTAGAAAGTTTGAGTAGTTCAGAGAACCAGTAGTAGAAAGTTTGAGTAGTTCAGAGAACCAGTAGCGGAAATTTTGAGTAGTTCAGAGAACCAGTAGTATAAAGTTTGAGTAGTTCAGAGAACCAGTAGCGGAAATTTTGAGTAGTTCAGAGAACCAGTAGTGGAAATTTTGAGTAGTTCAGAGAACCAGTAGCGGAAATTTTGAGTAGTTCAGAGAACCAGTAGTGGAGATTTTGAGTACTTCAGAGAACCAGTAGTGGAGATTTTAAGTAGTTCAGAGAACCAGTAGCGGAGATTTTGAGTAGTTCAGAGAACCAGTAGCGGAAATTTTGAGTAGTTCAGAGAACCAGTAGCGGAAATTTTGAGTAGTTCAGAGAACCAGTAGCGGAAATTTTGAGTAGTTCAGAGAACCAGTAGCGGAAATTTTGAGTAGTTCAGAGAACCAGTAGCGGAAATTTTGAGTAGTTCAGAGAACCAGTAGCGGAAATTTTGAGTAGTTCAGAGAACCAGTAGCAGAAATTTTGAGTAGTTCAGGGAACCAGTAGCAGAAATTTTGAGTAGTTCAGAGAACCAGTAGTGGAAATTTTGAGTAGTTCAGAGAACTGGCAAATGCCACCTCTGGCTGGCCCCAGAGTGTGGTGGGAATGGAGATTTTGCAGTATCTTCCCCCTGCCACGCCCACCAAGTCACACCCAGCAAACCACGCCCGCAGAACCGGTAGTAAAAAAAATTGAATTTCACCACTGGTCTTAGCAGCAGTAACAGGCAGTTGGGTTTTCATTTTAGATGATCCTGCACAGGCCACCTCTGACTATGAGACGAATAACAGCGACAGCAGTGACATTGTGCAGAACGAAGACGAGACACCTTGTGCCAAGGAGCCAACCCAGGCGGGCCCGCACTGCAGGACGTTTGCCCCCGAGACCGTCATTTTGCATCCTTTGCTGCCCGTGGAGGTATCCCATTCACTGTCGAACGTAACAGGGCCTCGCTAATGTACCTGAGAATGCTTAGAAGGAGATGTAGACACTGGAAGAGGAGAGCTGCTTTAGTCCATTTAGTAGCCCAAAATTAAAAAGAGTCTGGTACGGAAGCTTGACTTCGGGAAGTCGAGACAAGAACAAAGTAAATATTACATCATTACAACCAAGGACAGGCTTCAAAAATTTCAGCAATGGGTTCGCTGCCCCATTGCTAGGTGGGTGGAGCCAGGGAGGACAGGGCATAGTTGGTCTCCTGCACCATGGGGGGGGGGGGGTATTTGTTGCCCTCCCTAGGCTCTGGAGGCTTTCCTCGGGGAGAGTGAAAACTGCTTCCCCTGGGCTTCGGAGGTCCTCCAGAGGCCGGAAACAGGCCCATTTCCGAACTTCTGGTAGGCGCAATTTTTGCCCTCACCAAGGTCTAGAGTCTTTCTTTGAGCCTCCGGGAGGGCAAAAACTGCTTCCCAAGGGCTCCGGAGGCCAGAAACAAGCCCATTTCTGGAACATCCGGAACCTCAGGCCCGTTTCTCCCCCTCCCTGAGCCTCCATGCGGGCCCTGCACTTACGTGGCATGATGAAGGGGCCTACCGGAGGTTCTGAAAGTCCGTGAACATAAGTGGCATTTGAGGGTTCGCTAAACTGGGCAGTATTCTAACTTAGAAGATCGCCCGAACCCGTGCAAACCCCCAGCAGCCCACCCATGATTACAACCTGCCAGGACAGTCTATTCGAGATCTCAAAGAAGCCATTTTGGAGGAAGGGAACGTGGGCAGAGAAGAGCAACAGAGATGAGAAGGGGTCTGAAGGCTAAATCATATGATGAACACTTGAGGAAGCTAGATATATCTAATCAAGGAGAAAGATGGGAGAACATGATAAGTGTCTTCCAGTACTTGAGGAGCTGTCACAAAGAAGAGGGGATTGGCTTATTCTCCAAAGCATCACATGGCAAGGCAAGACGTAATGGGTGGAAGCTTATTAAAGAGAGATCCAGCCTAAAAGTAAGGAGATATTTCCTATCAGTGGAATAGCTTGCCTCCTGGGATTGTGGGTGTTCCAATGTTGAAGTTTTCCAAAAATAGACTGGACAACCATTTGACTGGGATGGTATAAGACTGCTGCCTTGAGGAGAAG
The DNA here is from genome assembly GCA_039707465.1 of Rhabdophis nuchalis. NCBI lineage: Eukaryota > Metazoa > Chordata > Lepidosauria > Squamata > Natricidae > Rhabdophis > Rhabdophis nuchalis. The sequence goes on from CM077648.1 coordinate 112,539,907, forward strand.
GTTGGACTAAAAGACAACAGAGGTCCCTGTTATGGCCCACCAGCAAAACTGGCAGCAGAGTCGGACAGTGAGGAGGTTGGGTAGGAGCATGCACTAGTCCTGGAGGCTGGGGAAGGCTCGGACGAGGGCTCTGCGTCGGAGGCAGAGGCAGGGTCAAGGCCATCTGGCAGTGACCAGGTGCCTACAGAGCTAGGCAACAGTGAGTCAGAGGAACAGCTGGAGCCTGTTCCCAGTGTGTGCATGCGCAGATGAAAAGAACAACTCAGAAATCAGGGTTGACTTGGGAGTAAAGCCACAGGTGGATGGTGAGTGGCCCCTCCCATAGGAAATAAAAGAGGAGCGAAAGGGGAGTGGGCTTTTTCAGGAAACAATTCGTTCGTTCGGTCGTTAGATTCATCTCAGGAGTGTGAAGATCTGTCCGTGAATCTCAGAGACTCTGTGCCCAGTCTTTCCTTGTACAGCATCTCATTTGGAAATTATTTACATGGCAGCTTTCCCAGATAGATAAGGTCTGTGGTGATTAATATTCATTTGAAAGACTGTTTGCCAGGCCTTGCTGAATGTGAATGAGAGGAATTTACATTCGTTTGATAAAAGAGGTTTTGTCGGGACCAGGACCCTGCCTCGTGCTTTTTGGGGAAGCCTAGGTCAGAACAGTCCCTTCCAGCCCTAAAATTTTAACTTTAACAGCGCAGTTGAGTGAGAGACTGCTGAAAAGGGTTCAGACTTTCCAGAAGCTTCAACAAACACAATAGGTTTTTAACATACTGCAATTGATTTGATACTTATAATTTGTCTCACGTATAACCTGCATCTCAGTGGTGGGTTTCAAAATTTTTAGAACCTCTTCTGTAGGTGTGGCCTGCATTGTGGAAATGGCTTGCCGGCCATGTGACCAGGTGGGAGTGGCTTGGCAGTCATGTGACTGGGTGGGAGTGGCCAATTTGTAAAATGTGGTGAAACTCACTTAACAACACTCTTGCTTAGCAACCAAAATGTTGGCTCAGAAACTCTGGCATTTGAAGCACGCAAGTCTTAAAGCTGTCAAGTTACAAGAGCCTTGAACCCTTAACCCTTTAGGAAAAAAAAAACCCCAGGGGTGTTCAAACTTGACAGCTTTAAGACTTGTGGACTTCAACTCCCAGAATTCCTCCTCCCGCTCTTCCTCTTGATGATGTACGGACGGGCGGTGGGGAGGGAGCTGGAACCGGTTTTAAACGGCCCTGTAGATTTGTGGAACCTCTTCTATAGAAGAGGTTAGGACTGGCAGGAACCCACCCCTGCTGCATCTGCACAACCCACCAGTTCTCCCCTCCATTCCCCAACCCCTATCCTCAGTCCAGTTTAAATCCAAAATCGGTTCAGCAGTTCCATGCATCTGAGCTTATGAAAGCTTGATGCCATCTAGGAAAAATCTGTTAACCAGCACAGGCTGTCGAGTCTTGAAATCAGCATTTGAAAAAATTAAGACCATTGTTTCTGTTTTGTTTTGTTTGTAAAGCTGGGGTTTCAACACATGTTCTGTGTTTATGCTATTTGTATGGCGCATGCTTACCGTCAAATTCAGCATTCCATTCGTGGACATCTGGTGGAAAGGAAGAAAGGAAAATATGTCGCTAAACGCTCCAAACCAACTTACTTGTGTGGTGGAGAATAAACCATTTCTAAATAATCAAGTGTTCAGGTTTTTTTCTCCTTGCCATTGTAGGTGATGATAGGGAGCTATGCAGTCTTTATCAAAAGATATAAGCAAGCTTCATATGATGGCTGGGCTCCTTGAAGTTCTTTGCTGATTTAGCAAGACGTTGTCAGGCAGGAAGGATCAGGACTACACGTTAAATGTAAAGGTTCCCCTCGCACATATGTGCTAGTCGTTCCCAACTCTAAGGGGCGGTGCTCATCTCCGTTTCAAAGCCGAAGAGCCGGCGCTGTCCAAAGACATCTCTGTGCTCATGTGGCCGGCATGACTAAACACCAATGGAGCACAGAACACTGTTCCCTTCCCACCAAAGTGGTCCCTATTTTTCTACTTGCATTTTTATGTGCTTTCAAACTGCTAGGTTGGCAGATGTTGGGACAGGTAATAGGAGCTCACTCCGTTACACGGCAATAGGGATTTGAACCACCGAACTGCCGACCTTTCTGATCGACAAGCTCAGCGTCTTAGTCACTGAGCCACCAGTTAAGCTGATGTATTGCTCATGCCTCTACACAGTAATCTAGTGAAGTAACGATCAGTAATTAATTATGTAGATAAGAGACAACAGAATTCATGAATGGTTGGACTTAGTCCATTTAGGGGACTGTAATGACTCTAGGCTGATGTCTTGCTTAACACCGCCCTCACCCTTCTTACTCTTCTTACACTTGTAAGACCAGTTAGTTTCTTTCATCTTGGGGAACCAAAGAGTTTCCAATTATGTTTTGGGTTGAGGATGAATACTGAAGATGCTCAGTAGCTCCAGAGCATTGACTGATGAGTATGAGGACCTAGAGTGGAAAAGAGAAAAGCCAGAATCTGAAATCTTGGACATCAGCACTCCACTTTGACATTCATTTCCCTTGTTATGGGAACAAGGTCATCATCCTTTGTAAACACCATTCCATGGTCCATTTTACTTTGATAACTATGGTACACTCAAGCTTGGCTCTTGTTGGCTTCATCCATACTTCTGTGTAGCTTTCTGAGCAATGGCAGTAAGAAGAGTAATGTATGTGTATCCATTTTCAGATGGATTTTTTATCTATCTCATCTCATCTCATCTAAATGGCCACCCACTTTGTCTCGAAGGGTGCCAACTACAGTCCCTTTACAATCTGTGGACCATGCTGGCTCAGGAATTCTGGGAATTGAAGTCTACAGGTCGTAAAGGGGCCATAGCTGAACACCACCAGGCCAGATGCAGGCCCTTTTGTAGGCAGCCTTCTTAGTTTTTTGAGCTAAGTCAAAGTATAGGATATGTTGTGGCCCTCCAGCGGAACTGGCAGCAGATTCAGACAGTGAGGAGGTTGGGGAGGAACATGGGTCAGTCCTGGAGTCTAGGGAAGGCTGTGATGAGGGCTGTATGTCAGAGGCAGAGATGGGGTCAGAGCCATCTGACAGTTGTCAGCTGCCTTCAGAGTCAGACATCAGTGAGGCAGACGAACAGCTGGAGCCTGTTCCCAGTGTGCGCATGAGCAGAGTTGCTAGACGATGGGAACAGCTAAAAGGTCGACTTGGGAGTAAGACCACAGGTAGACGATGAATGGCCCCTCCCAGAGGAAATAAAAGAGGAGCGAAAGGGGAGTGGAGTTTACAGGAGACAATTAGTTCGCTGAATTGATTCATGACTCTCCGAGACGCCTTGTCAAATTCTGCAGATATCAGCCTGGCAGCTCTCCAAGCCAGATAAGGTCTGTGCCTGTAAATCCTCCCTTGAAAGACCTTGCTGGATATGAATGAGGAGAATTCACAGTCAATTAATAAAAGGGTTTTTTGTCGGGACAAGGAGTTTGCTTCATGCTCTTGGGCAGCCTTGGTCAAAACAGAATAAAAATAAGGGATAAATGGATTTTCTATTCCCATTAGTTATTTAGATTGGTACCATTGCAGAGATAGATAGATAGATAGATAGATAGATAGATAGATAGATAGATAGATAGATAGATAGATAGATAGATAGATAGATAGATAGATAGATAGATAGATAGATAGATAGATGATAGATAGATAGATAGATAGATAGATAGATAGATAGATAGATAGATAGATAGATAGATAGATAGATAGATAGATAGATAGATAGATAGATAGATAGATAGACATTGGGATTGGGCACCTATGGGGATTAATGTTTAACTCGTTTCAATTGCTTTATTTATTCTTACTGTGTTTTATTGTTTTTGCACTGTAAACTGCCAGCATATTATGGGATGCTGTGGTCTGGAAGAGTTAGAAATAAAAGACAAAAAGAAACATTCTAAGCAACAACCCAACTGTCAAAACAGAGAAAAATAGTTTGAAAGATGGGAGTAATTTGAAACATTTGTGAACAATTGCTCAAGAATCTCCAGGTGGCCTAAATTAAGCTTATAAATATCCTCATTTAGCCCATCACTAATGAGTTCCCAGGAAGGGTGCAAGAATCCCAAGTGATGATTTCGAAAGTATACATTGATTATTTATCGTGTGAATTGCAGGATTCCAGAGCTAAACAATGTAGGAACTTGGTGTTCGCTAGGCATGGTTTTCTCCTTGCAAATGTTGGATCAGCAAACTGCCTTTGCTATGAACCCTGTCTATGAATTACTTCAACTAAATTTCAAGTAAACAAAAGTCAGAGGGACGTGATGGCTCAGTGGCCAAGACGCTGAGCTTGTCCATCAGAAAGGTCAGCAGTTCAGTGGTTCAAATCCCTAATGGAGCGAGCTCCCGTTACTTGTCCCAACCTAGCAGTTCGAAAGCATGTAAAAATGCAAGTAGAAAAATAGGGACCACCTTTGGTGGGAAAGTAACAGCATTCCGTGCACATTCAGCGTTTAGTCATGCCAGCCACATGACCACGGAGACGTCTTCGGACAGGGCTGGCTCTTTGGCTTTGAAACAGCGATGAGCAATGCCCCCTAGCGTCAGGAACGACTAGCACACATGTGCGAGGGGAACCTTAATCTTTACCTTAAACAAAAGCCAAAGAGGGAAGCAAATAACCCGAGGCACATCTTTCTTATCCCACACGCAACAGTCAACACGTGTATATAGGAGGGTGGGGGAACCCAACACAACAATCTAAGATGAAACAACCAACTGAGCCAGTAGACGCATCAGAAACAGGCATACATGCACCATAACTATTCCGATCGAGATTGGTAGGTCAAACTGCCCCATACAAAAATCCAAATGGCCCCAATGCCGTGTGCCACCTACTTTGATAATGAAATATTTGCAAGACTAAACTTCGTGAACTCCAAAATCCCAACATTCCCCATATATTTTCCACTCAAGATAAATAAGAAAGTGTGAAAAACAGAAACAATTGAAGGGAAGAGGGAAGAATAAAAATTCCTTTTAATTCAAAGGCAAGAACAAACGTAATAAACATCTGTACTCAATATTTCTGTCCAGGATGACACTTGTTTAGACACAGATAATCTATTAGGACAAAAATATTTTTTAATGTAACTAATTAATAGGGACCAGATTGGAAGAAAATGCCCTCTGTTATAAGTTTTTCAAAGCTCATTTATGTGTCAGTTTTTCAGCCACAGCTATGACGGATGGCAAAGTGACATTTTCAAAGGCCATCAGTCTGGTGGGAAATGAATTTTAATTTTCCAAGGTTTTGCAATAACAAACGTAACAGCCAGCGACCGAATTTGAAACAATTTTGTACATGGCAGCAACTGATAGGAAACCCAGACAATCAGCCAATATACAGGATTCAGTATAGAAAACGTGAATTTTCATTGCTGTTGTTTTTTTCAACCACAAGAACTGGCTAACTACCGTATTTTTCAGAGTATAAGACGTACCGGAGTATAAGACGCACCAAGATTTTGAAGAGGCAATTTTTTTTAAAGTGTTTGCGCTCTGCAGACTTCCCAAAAATGACCCATTTTTTTGGTTAAAAAAAAATGGCACGCATAGTCTTTAGGAGGTTTATAGAGTGCTCCAGGGGATGGGGGAATGATTAAAAAATGGTTCATTTTTGTGAAAACAGGCACGTTTATGTCCAAAAAAGGGCATGCATAGCCTTTAGGAGGCTTGTAGAGTGATCCTGGGGGCTGGGGGTGGCACAAAATGAGCAAAAATGGTCCGTTTTTGGCTCATTATTGCCCTCCCAGGCCCCCAGGAGCATACTACAAGCCCCCTAAAGGCTATGCCTGGCCATTTTTGCAAAGGGTGCGGGAGGCCAAAAATCCTGTATTGAGGGTATATGCCACCCAGATTTTCACCCTCTTTTTTGAGGGAAAACGGTGCGTCTTATACTCCAAAAAATATGGTACGCGTTCACTACCAATGATGGCAAAATGGGTCAATCATAATTCTACCAATTCTGTAAAGGTGACAGTTGACATTGTGATGTCAATGGTGCATAGCTCTAGCAATGAATTTTTCTTGGTGGCCAATTCTTGATGATCCCTTGAAATAGAAGAACTTCAGAAGCTTCTTAGATGAGAAGCGAAACATCTTCAAGGAAAAACAAAGGAAGTCCATTTGCCTCTTGTAAAAGCACATTGGGAACAACCACAACCTGGATGACTGAGCATCTCCATAGACATATCCTTGAAATAGATCTAAAGTGAAGTCTTTGTTATATAGAGCAGGGGTCTCGAACCTTTGCAACTTTAAGTCTGAAGGACTTCAGCTCCCAGAATTCTCCAGCCAGCAAAGCTGGCTGGAGAATTCTGGGAGCTGAAGTCCTTCAAAGTTGCAAAGGTTCGAGACCCCTGATATAGAGGCTCAATGAAATCCATTATTTGAACCTTCAATCATCTGCTGGAGCTTATACCTAGTTACGTTATGCGTTACCTATATGTTTGAATACTTGTACATCATGGTCAGCAAAACATTTTGAACGTATACATGCCAAAAACTCAATTTTGAGTTCAAAACAGCTATTCTAGGGTGTTAGCTATTCTTGCCAGCTTAGGACAATCATAGATTTTTGATATTGTTTAAAATAAACAGACTCCCCAAACAAGGAGAAGAGCATAGTGTCTGACAGATTTCATAGGAAGGGTGCCCTTTGGAAACTTTGAACTACAATTCCCCTAATCACTATTTGCCATTGGGTATGAGTTTAAATCCAAAACATCTGGAAGATACTGAATATGTGTGTGTGTCTCTCATATAGGAATTAACTCTGGGAATCATTACAACTTTCAAGATCAAATCTCTCTAATTGTAACAAGATGCTTTAACTGTATTTTTCTTCTTATGTAGTTCTTAACTGTACTTGCATCCTCTGCTTGAGCAATTTCCTGGGACTCATTTTCTCTCTTAGAAATGGCAGTATATTAGGTCAGAAAATGAACTAACTTGACACATTGAGTTCAGACAACTCACTTAAAAATAAAAATGGAAACGAAACCCTAATTAAAATTTACATTTTGCTACCGGAGATGATTAAGGGCGTTTCTGTATTAAATTTGAGAAAGCATCAAATTCATTTTCGTTCTCTCTTATTAGAATTCGTTCATTATTGGAATAACGAATAACAATTGCAAGAATTGGGTATTTACTGGAAAGAGGCACTATGGGTAACATGATAACAGTCTTTCAATATCTAAGGTTTTGCTATAAAGAAGTGGGGGTGTGTGAAAACCTATTCTTCAAAGCACATGAAAGCAAGACAAGAAGCAATGGATGGAAATTTTTCAAGAGGCAACTCAACTTTCCAGTTGCCTCTCGAAAAAGCATCTTTGGGACAATCATGATCTAGATCAGGGGTCTCCAACCTTTTCAACTTTAAGTCTGAAGGACTTCAGCTCCCAGACTTCTCCAGCCAGCAAAGCTGGCTGGAGAAGTCTGAGAGCTGAAGTCCTTCAGACTTAAAGTTGCAAAGGTTGGAGACCCCTGACCTAGATGACTGGGAATTTCCATTGACAATGGATGGAAGCTAATCAAGGAGAGAAGCAATCTAGAACTAAGGAAAAATTTCTTGACATGAGAACAATTAATCAATGGAACGACTTGCTTCCAGAAGTTGTGGGTGCTCCAACACTGTAGGTTTGTAAGAAGAGATTGGACAACTGTTTGTCTGAAACGGTATAGGACTTCCTGCCGAAGCAAAGGATTGGACTAGAAGACCTCCAAGGTCCCTTCCAACTCTGTTATTCTGTTACCCAGAGGTAATATCAAGAAGCTTGATATTATCTCTGTCAAATCAGCTGTGGCTTTCAGATCTTGCTTTGTAAGCTGAGATTATACCATAGTTTCCCAGTTCATGTGTAAGAAAAACCAGTTTAGAACTAGGAATCTTTTGAGTTTAGCCTGCTCAGGAAATGACACCCTGAAAACTTTTGAGAGTTGGATCAACATTCTTTTGGTTCCCTTTTTGGGGTGGGGGTTGTTATTGTTGTTTTTTGGTAAAGGTTGCTTTTCCCATTAGTTGGAATTCATTTCATTATAACTTCTCCCATCTGGTTTTCTAATACAATATGTTAACAGCTTGGGACACTGATTAGGAAGTGTTAATCTAATTGATCGGAAGAGGTTGTCAATTTTCCTAAATGTTGCCTGTAACTCCTTGGATAGCTCTAACACAAGATGGAACCTTTGGAATAAGAACACTGAAAAGCCCAAGAATCCTACATTTTGAAAGGGTTGTGTGTGTCTGTGTGTGTCTGTGTTTTTTAACATTTGGGATGTGTTTGTTGGTTATCTGTTGCAGGAAAAACCTATCCTTGCCCCGGAGCCGCTAGTAATGGACAATTTGGATCCTCTAATGGAGCAATTAAACAATTGGAATTTCCCAATCTTTGATTTGGTAGACAAAATCGGCACGAGATGCGGTCGGATTTTAAGTCAGGTAAGAAATTGGATGTTACCTCAGAGTTCTGCTTTTTATCACGCATCCTTCTGTAGTTCACCGATTCTAATCCAGAATGCAGAGACGTATTTCTCTCTGTTCAAGCGCTACGTAGGAATCAAATACTATGGCTTCCTGATTCGTATGAACCCAGCCAGTGTGGTTCCTCTGTTAAGCCATGATTAAAACCCTAGCTGAGTCATAGGTTAGAAATTCAGGTGCAGAGTTTCTATTGCTATAGGCCAGCAACAAAAAATAGAGCTAGCCGACTCATGGTTAGGAAATAAGCATTAGCCAAACATCCAAAATTAGATCTGGGCCTTGTAGAAGGGATTTGAGAAACAAAATATATTTTGTAAAAAAAAAGCTTTAGAGGTTATTAACACTGGAGAAGAAGAGACTTGATAGTTTATGGTAGCGGAAACGAGGAATGTGATAGCACCTTTTCTAACTGACACGTTTTATTCAAAGGTGCTAAAAATTTTCCAACTAAAATGCATTAGTCAGAAAAGGCACCACTAGACTCCTTCTAAAACGGCAGTTTCGAATTGGTTTTGAAAAGAAAATAGCCACACACTACCATGGTAAACCTTTGGCTCTAGCACAGGCAAATGTGCAAAAAGAATTTTCTTTTTTTTCATGCAAAAGTGGGGAGTGGGAAGAGTTAAACCCTAGCTTCGTTTTGCTTGATGGCAAGCTGTGTGCTTAGATAATGCCTTAATTTTCACTTACTGTTAGCCTAATAATGCCCCTGGAGGGACTTAAAACAAGTTTTGCCAAGAAAAAAGAAAGGATAGAATGGAAGGCTGCCACTAGAAAGATTAAAGCCAGACTTCCAACTTAAATTTCACAGCACCTTTTCACACAACAAGAGAAAATAGCAGGCCGGCGGGTTTCCAGATTCTAGGAAAACCTGCTGGAATGAAATCCAGGGAGGTGGGGGCTGCAGATAAGAACTTGGTAATGACAGGAGGGTGATTTGTTCAGCATACCGTATTTTTCAGAGTATAAGACGCACCTTTTCCCCTCAAAAACGTGGCTGAAAATTTGGGTGCGTCTTATACACTGAATACAGCATTTTTTTGCCTCCTGAAACGCCGCCCCCTTCGCCAAAATGGCAAGGGATTATGCGGTCATTAAATGATGAGAATGAGGCTAGTCTGGCGATCTAGATTCACCTATCAAAGATCGCCAACCCCTAGTTCTAAGAAGTCCTTCATTTTGTTTTCCAGGTATCCTATAGGCTCTTTGAGGACATGGGTCTCTTTGAAACGTTCAAAATCCCTATACCAGAGTTTATGAACTATTTCCATGCCTTAGAATGTGGATATAGAGAGATACCTTGTAAGTACGATAGCTTCCCTTGTGGGTTCTTTTGTTTGCCATTTCTCTTTATTTTTTTTAATCGTAGCGCACACTTGTTTTCCTTCACTGCCCATAGCAGATTATGTCCAAGCAGGTTTAAAAAGAAGTAAAACCCTTGGCTATTACCTGTGTTTCCCCGAAAATAAGACAGGGTCTTATTTTCTTTAGACCCCCCCCCCCCCCAAAATAAGTGCTTGGCCTTATTTATGGGGAGGTCTTATTATTTTTGAGGTGCAGGGGCCGGCGAGCGTGGTCTCTTCAGGGCTGCTGCTATGTTGTGCATTGCTGGGCCTGCGACTCCTTTTGCGGCGGCCATTAGCATGACAGAAGGGGCGCGGTGGCTAGGGTTGCAGGAGCGGCTGTTAGGTGAGGGTGTGTAGGGTGCATGGCGCATGCTACCCCCTCCCCCTTCTGGCCTTGCCACCTCACCTAGTATTGTTTGCACGGCAAGCAACCAGAGGAAATGGCGGGGACCAGCTGCACATGCGTTTAAATATTTTTTGGGGAGGGGTTATTTTTGGGGGAGGGGTTATTTTAGCGTATGCGCTCAAAAGCTCAATTGGGCTTATTATCCGGGGAAGTCTTATTTTCGGGGAAACAGGGTATTAAAACAAAATCTGTACAATGCATAGTGCAATCACATCTTTAAATAATCCAGTTAGAAAGAGGGACATTTTTGTAACTCATCAGTGAAAACGTACCTTTCTGGATAAAAAAAGTTTTCATTTACAGTATCTTCTAAAATTCTGGTAGTAGATGGTAGCTGTGATTTTTTTTTTAAAAGCAGCTTTTATTGTGTATTACAAACACACACACACACACACACTCTGAACTGTGGCTTTGGTTTATTAGTATTTTAATAGTACTAATATTAGTACTATTAGTACTAATATTAATAGTATTAGTATTATAAAAATACTAATAAGTAAAGCCACAATTCAAGAATGGGACTTTTTTTCTGATTGTCCCAATCAATAAATGTTTGCCAAACTCTACTGAATGGAACAGAGTTTTGGTGTCAATCAATATGATGGAGCATCCCAATGTTAGAATGTCACAGAGGAATTTTAACATTGCTATGAATATCCTTTGACTGGTTCTCAAAGGTGGGAACCAGGAATAAATCCATATTCTCATCCGTGGCCAGTAGATGGTGCTGTTACCCCCCAATCCATCCTCAAATACAACAAACCTCTCTCTCTGAACAGATCATAACAGAATTCATGCTACTGATGTCCTCCATGCTGTCTGGTACCTTTCATCCCAGTCCATCCCTGGACTCCCAACTATGATCAATGACCATGGATCAGCAAGTGATTCAGGTAATGTTATGAGAAGGTCTGGCTGCCATGAACTGAATTTCTTGCTGCCGTGTTAACAGATCAGGGGTGTCAAACTCAAGGCCCGCGGGCAGAATCCAGCCCGCAGGGTGCTTAGATCTGGCCCACGGTGCCAGCCTGGAAACATCAAAGGACCGACCCGCGGTGCCTCTGCATGCCCCTCCCAAGCTCTGTTTTCACTTGCAGAGGGCTGCAGGAGGCCATCGCAGGCGAAAATGGAGCTCGGGAGTCCGTTTTTGCTAGCAAAGCGCTCGGGCCGCCACAGGCGTCCCCGACATAAGTGATGTCAAGATGGCCACCCCCCACTTGCCTCCCTGAGGTCAAACACAACCCTGATGCGGCCCTCAATCAAATCGAGTTTGACACTCCTGTTACAGATAGTCCTCAACATGCAACCATAATGGAGCCTACTCATTATGGTCATATAAGAACATAAGAACAGCCTTGCTGGAACAGGCCACAGCCCATCCAGTCCAGCATTCTGTCTCACACATGGGCTCCCCATTTGCTTCAGGGTCTTCCCAAGCAGATGTCTTCACCTGCTTATGATTCCCTGCAAATGGCATTGGGAGATATCCTGCCTATCTCTCCAACCCGGTGGGTGTCCTTAGGCATCCATAATGATAGCCATAGATACCCTTGTTCTCCATGAACTCCTCTAATCCTTTCTTAAAGGTGTCGAGCCTGATAGCTGTCACCACTTCTTCTGGCAGGGAGTTCCATAGACCAGTGATCCTCTGGGTGAAAAAATACTTCCTCTTATTTGTTTGAGGTCTAGCTTCCAAAAGTTTCATGGAGTGCCCCACTAGTTCTAGTGTTGTGCGATAGGGAAAACAGTTTTTCCTTTTCTGCTTTGTCCACACCGTGCATGATTTTATAGACTTCAATCAGGTCACCTCTTAGGTGCCGTCGTTCATATGTCAAAATGGTTGTGAAAAATTTATGATTGATGATTTATTTATTTATTTATTGGTAGCAGTTATAAATGTGAATGCCCCGTCGTCGTAAGTGCGAACCCATTATTCACTTTGCTGACAACCAGAAGGACGGGAAACCATAAAATGCAATCATGTGACTCTGGGACACTGCAAATGTCCCATAAAAGTGTGATCACATGATTGTGGTCCGGGTGAATGTCAGAACTGTGACCCTTCTGTAGTAGCTGCATCTTCAGAGCGAATTTGACAGAGCCGAACACAGCTTTTTTTTTTGAATAATTTTTTAAAATTTATTTTTAATTTTAAACACAACATAAAAATCCTCCTCTTTTGATTACAAAATATTTTAGTGCAGCTCTTCCACAATCATCTAAGATTCCTATTATTTCATGTGTTTTAGTTCAAATATGTTTATACATATTACCTCCATTCTTATTTGACTATAATTCTTTACACGTCCTTCATAGTAAAACCAAAACCGAAAACTTAGAAACACACCACATACTGGCGTCTCATTTACCAATTCTAATATCCTCCAATAACACTGTTCCTTATAGCCTGTTCTAACCAAGCATCAGTAATATTTAGCAACAAAGGATTTCTAATCTTCTTTTTCAAATCGCAATTTAAGATTTGCATCCAGTTTCCCCGTGTTATTACCCATACCTGTACATACATTGTTATCATTATTTCTCCTTTATTTAACTATGTCTATTATCATGATTTTTGAAACAGCGCTCCCAATAGTAAACAGCCAAAGGTTTTTAGGGAAAATACAGGGATTTTAAGGACACCTATTTTACTCCTAATCCCCAGTTGTGGGTCCTGTGTCACAATTTGCTGTACAAAGCCCATGCTGTTGACCTCAAGCCAGCTGGAGCAAAGCTGGCTGGAGAATTCTGGGAGCTGAAGTCCTTCAGACTTAAAGTTGCAAAGGTTGGAGACCCCTGCTGTAGGAGATCTTGGACACATAATAATAATAATAATAATATTTAATATTTCTAAACCGCACCCTCTCCCCACAGGGACTCGGGGCGGTGCACAGGCAAAGTAAAAACAATAAATACATACAAACATTTCATTAAAAATAAATTAAATCTAAACCTGTGCTAAAATTCCCCATTAAAACTAAGCTATATTATAAAACTTCCCAATAAAACCCCAAAGACAGAGAGACTATCCTAGGCCGGCCAGACAGAAGAAATGAGTTTTTAATTTAAGACGGAAGGAGCGGAGGTCCGTGGTCGTCCTGATGTCGGGGGGAAGGTCGTTCCAGAGGGCCGGGCCCGCCACAGAGAGAGCCCTTCCCCTGGGCGTCGCCCGCTGACAAAGTCTAGTGGACGGCACCCGGAGAAGTCCCTCTCTGTGGGAGCGAATCGGCCGTGAGGATGAAGGAACATATGGTTCCTTCAAATTTTGCAGAGGATGATTCCCAGCAGTCTGTCCATGGATCACGTTGATGGAGGCTATCAGAAATTGTGTTTGATTACTCTAGGCCAGTGATGGTTAACCTTTTTGGTGCCAACTGCCCAAAGCGCGTAAGCGTGTGTTGGGGATATCCCCTTTAGGAGACAGAAAGTTGTGCAGCGGAATTTGCAGCAAGAGAAAACGTTGCTAGTAGACACACGGATAGAGTCTCAGACACTGATAGTAAAAACAAGTGGCTTTACTTGTGATGTAAAACTAAACTACTGCTTCACAAGCAGTGATAGTAGGTATTGAATCAAATACAGTCCTTAACTCAAAAACAATTGCTTACAATTGCAATCCACGATTCTTTCTTGTTCAGTCAATCAGTCAGTCAGTCAGTCACAGCGAGCAGAGAGAGAGAGAGAGAGAGAGAGAGCTCTCCTGGCTTCCTCTTATTGCTGAGTTAATTACAGCTGCTAATTACATTCAAACATTTAGAGTAACAAAGACCATTTGTAATATATAGATTGCCTACCCAACACTAGGATTATACTCCTAACAGCATGCACGCAAATGCACACGCTTGTGCCCCGATCCCCAAAATGCAATGGTGTGAGTACCCCCACACATGCGCCCCTTCTCCACGCAATGGGGAAGACACAAGCGGCAAAAATGCAGGAGAAAGTTGGGGTGCGCTGGGGGGAGAAACTGCGGAGATTGGGGAAGGCACGGGCGGCAGGAATGTAGGAGAAAGCAAGGGGGCGCTGTGGGGACGAAGGTAGGGCGCGCTGAGAGGGAAACTGCAGAGATCCGGGAAGGCCCCGCACATCCGTAGACTAGCTGGCCGGCAGGAGGCGTGCGTGCATGCATGATGGGGCTGAGCTGGGGCAACGGCTAGCATGCCCACAGAGAGGGCTCTGCATGCCACCTGTGGCACGCACGGCCTAGGTTCGCCATCCCGGCTCTAGGCGCTCCACGAATTCAGATCAATTCATATAAATCATTGCTGTCCGGCTTCCATGATGCTTGTGGCTGAGAATCATATATACAGTAATCCCTCGTTTTTCGCGGTTAATGGGGACCGGAACCTTCCGCGGAAACTGAAAAACCGCGAAGTAGGATTCTGTATATCTATACCGGAAACTTGAGTTGGTGGACATCGTTTAAAGCAAGCACTAGGGGGCGCTTGCCTCCTACCAATGCATTTTTTTCCTATTCTGTATTTTTGAAAAACCCGCGACGCACTGAAGCCGCGGAACATGAAGCCGCGAAAAACGAGGGATTACTGTATTGAGTAGGTCAAATTGCAGGTGCATTCAGCTGTTTGCACAGGTGTGTCTCTTAGTTGATGGTGATAGGAGGAGTCATTTGGTGGTAATTCCAGGGATGGCTTACTAGACCCTTGTAAAATGGTTATGTTTGGTTAGTGGGCCCCACACGGAACGGAGAAATATTGCCTCTGTTAGTAGCAGCTTGTGAATAACCTGATTTTCTGCCCAGATTCAGATAGTGGGATCACTCACGGCCACCTGGGGTACGTATTGTCAAAAACGTACACGCCAACAGATGACAACTATGGGTGCCTGGCAGGCAACATCCCATCCCTTGAATTGATGGCCTTGTATGTAGCTGCTGCCATGCATGACTATGATCATCCTGGGAGAACGAATGCCTTCTTGGTGGCAACCAGTGCTCCTCAGGTAAGTGGGCTGGGATTAGGGGAACACCTTGCTTATACAGCTAAGACCACAGACCTTATCTAGCTTGGAAAGCTGCCATGTAAATATTTTCCAAACACAATACTTGGCACAGAGTCTCTTGAGATTCACGGACAGATCTTCACACTCCTAAAATGAACGAACGAACAGTTTCCTGCAAAAGCCCGCTCCTCTTTCGCTCCTCTTTTATTTCCTATGGGAGGGGCCATTCTCCATCCACCTGTGTCTTTGCTCCCAAGTCGGCCCTTATTCCTTAGCTGTTCTTTTCATCTGGCAGCAATGCGCACACTGGGAACATGTTGGCTCAGCTGTTCCTCTGCCTCACTAGCTCCAAAGGCAGATGAGAACCGTCAGATGGCCTTTGCCCCATCTCTGCCTCTGACACAGAGCCCCCATCCAAGCCTTCCCCAGCCTCCAGGACTGGCCCATGTTCCTCCCCAACCTCCTCACTGTCCGACTCTACTGCCCGCTCCGCTGGCCACTGGCGGGCCACAAAAGACTTGCCATCTCTAGGGACATGATTGTTCAGTAAAAGACAGGATGGGTCACATGCAAAACCTTGGCCTCATCACTAACTAAGTACACAATCACCATCGTTCACCCTTGAGAATTTCGCCAACATTCTGTTCTGTGTGGTTTCTTTTAAAAAACAAGTTCTTAAATTTTGAGCTCAAAATTTAAGAGAGAATTTTTATAAAATGTTTTATAGATGGCACTTAGACCCAAAAAAGTTATCTTGCATGTACCCAAGTGTACAACCTAAATGCTGGAGATGTGAATGTGAAGATGCCACATATTTCCACATATGGTGGACGTGTAAAAAAATTAAGGCTTTTTGGATTAAGATATGGTGGATTATTCAAAATATCTTAAGGAAAAAGATTAAATTTACACCACAGTTTTTCCTGTTGGGAATTGTTACGGATTGTACAGCAATAGAAACTAAGGATTTTGAACTTGATAACAGCTGCCAGGTTGCTGGTGGCACAGTATTGGAAGAAGCAAGATCCACCTACCACAGAGGAATGGACTTTAAAAGTTGTGCACCTGGCTGAGATGGCAAAAATGTCATCGTATCTTAAAGATCATTCAAGTGAAAGATATATATTAGAATGGAGAGAAAAAAATATCCAAATAAGAAGGTTTATATAGCATATGAATGAAATATTTTTAAGTAGTTTATGTTTATGAAGTTTTGAGTTATAGTTAAAGAATTAGGGATAATATGTATGTATCTTAGTTTCATGTTCGTGAAAGTTATACCCTGCGCTTGTTCTGGGAAGTCTGGGGAGGGGGGAGGGGGGAAGAGGTTGGGGGGAGGGGGGGAGAGAGGGGGGGAGAAAATGTTTGTAATCTTTATAAAATCTTCTAATAAAAAAAAACAAGTTCTAAAGTAAATTTCCTTTCATGCAAATGTGGTTAATTTGGGGAATGCAAGTCATTGATTTAGTTTCAAGAGCAGACCTGCCCTCTCTCAGATCTTTTGGAAATAAACATTCTCTCCCATCTCTCTCTGCGTCTTATTATGTAGGCCGTTCTATATAATGACCGTTCTGTTCTGGAGAACCACCATGCGGCGGCTGCGTGGAATCTCTTCATGTCGAGGCCAGAATATAATTTTTTAATCCATCTCGATCATGTGGAGTTCAAGCATTTCCGGTTCCTTGTCATCGAGGCCATTTTGGCCACTGATCTGAAGAAGCACTTTGATTTTGTGGCTAAATTCAATGCCAAGGTAAACACAATCCCTGTGTCTTATCACGGTTCAAATCTTTATATAAGAGCCTAGAAAAATCAGCCAAGGGATAAACAGGGAATCAATGGTAGGGCTTAATCATGCGATGAAGCTCCTGAAGCCTCCGGAGGGCCTCGGAGTGGGGGGTGGGGAGGCTGTTTTCTCCCTCCCCAGGCTCCTATAAAGCCTCTGGAGCCTGGGGAGGGTAAAAAAAGCATGCCAAAAATGGGGGGGGGGGGAGTGTTGGTTGTGCGTGCATGCATGCTGTGGTCATGTGCATAACATTACAATACAATAGCGGAGTTGGAAGGGACCTTGGAGGTCTTCTAGTCCAACCCCCTGCCTAGGCAGGAAACCCTATACTGTTTCAGAGAAATGGCTATCCAACATCTTCTTAAAGACTTGCAGTGTTGGGGCATTCACAACTTCTGGAGGCAACTTCTGTTCCACTGATTGATTCTTCTAACTGTCAGGAAATTTCTCCTCAGTTCTAAGTTGCTTCGCTCCTTGATTAGTTTCCACCCATTGCTTCTTGTCCAACCCTCAGGTGCTTTGGAGAATAGTTTGACTCCCTCTTCTTTGTGACAGCCCCTGAGATATTAGAACACTGCTATCATGTCTCCCCTAGTCCTTCTTTTCATTAAACTAGACATCCCCAGTTCATATGTTTTAGCCTCCAGTCCCCTAATCCTCTTTGTTGCGCTTCTCTGTACTCTTTCTAGAGTCTCCACATCTTTTCTACATCGTGGTGACCAAAACTGTATGCAGTATTCCAAGTGTGGCCTTACCAAGGCCTTATAAAGTGGTATTAACACTTCACGTGATCTTGATTCTATCCCTCTGTTTATGCAGCCTAGAACTGTGTTGGCTTTTTTGGCAGCTGCTGCACACGGCTGGCTCCTATTTCAATGGTTGTCCACTAGGACTCCAAGATCCCTTTCACAGTTGCTACTATTCTGCAAGGTACCACCTATACTGTACCTGTGCATTTCGTTTTTCTTGCCTAAATGTAGAACCTTCCTTTTTTCACCATTGAAAAGTTCAATTATGGATGTGGCATGCCCACATGTGGCCACCCCCCCCCTGCTTTTGGCATGCGAGCCACAAAAGGTTCGCCATCACTGCCCTAAGGCTAGAAGCTAAATAGAGAAGTTTTTAAAAAAAAGATGGTAGTAATAAACCAGTATAGTGGTAAACCAAGGAAATACATAGCATAGTGCAAGGGTGGGCAAACTTTGCAACTTTAAGTCTGAAGGACTTCAGCTCCCAGACTTCTCCAGCCAGGTTTGCTGGCTGGAGAATTCTGGGAGGTGAAGTCCTTCAGACTTAAAGTTGCAAAGTTTGCCCACCCCTGGCATAGTGGTAAACCCAAATAATAATCCCTACATAGGAAAGGTTTCTTGTGCAGTATACATCATGTTCACCTTTGGAATTGCATTGTGTTACCATCTCAAGATCCTTCTTCTAATGACACGTTACCTGCCAGGTGAATGACGATGCGGGCATCGACTGGACAAACGAGAACGACCGATTGTTGGTTTGTCAGATGTGCATCAAACTGGCCGATATCAATGGTCCAGCCAAATACAAAGATTTACATCTAAAGTGGACAGATGGCATCGTGAATGAATTTTATGAACAGGTGAGAAGATCACAACTTTTAACTGCCTTATGAATAATGCCCATCATTTTTAGTCTTTTAGCTTATTTCCCAAGCTTTGAGAATGGCAAGGACTTTGATCTGGACAACCCACAATAACAAAGACAAATTATTTTCATAAACCATGGTAAACCAGTTCCTCTTAATCCATTCTTCTAAATCAGGGGTAGTCAACCTTTTTATACCTACCGCCCACTTTTGTATCTCTGTTAGTAGTAAAATTTTCTAACTGCCCACCGGTTCCATAGTAACGGTGATTTATAAAGTAGGGAAGTCAATTAAATTTAAAAAAGGAAAGTGCTTCAGTATTGGACAAAACCCCTACCGCCCACCATGAAAGCTGGAATGCCCACTAGTGGGCGGTAGGGACCAGGTTGACTACCACTGGTCTAAATAATCAACTCTTTTGCTTCCATGTTTCAAAATTTTTAAAAAACAAAAAAAGAAAAAAGAAAACCCACCTTCCTTAAAAGCTGTTGGTCATTATTATTTTTTAAAAAACTATTTTCCAAAAACATGCTAAAAGGAATAGAGTTGGTTGTCAGCATTTTAAAATCCTTGTTTTAATCACCAGCGCAGTTGGGCAAGCATGACTTCGATTTCTTTAGAAAACACTCATTTATTAAGTTTCTTGACCATACCTTGTTGCTGTGGTTAATGTCTTTTTTTAGGCTGGTTTCCTTCTTTGTAATCAAAAGTAGCTCCCTGAATGTGTCAATTGTTCACACATCCCTCCTAAATTCAATGGGTTGAATCAAACCATTTTCAGTGTTCATAGAATCTTTTGAACTATAAACTGAACCAATGAGATGAACCAAACAAAACAATGGTGTTCAGATTATCACATGTCGCCCGATTCCCAAGAGAATCTGCTTCCTGGAGCCATGTAACATATTGAACTATAATGTTCTGACCCAAAAGCACAAAGCTGACTTCTCGCCCTGATAAAACCCCTTTTATTTAGTTTTAAAGTGAATTCCTCTCCAGCAAAGTTGCCGGCCAACAGTCTTTCAAGAGATTTCACAACTACAGACCTTTATCAGGCTTGGAGAGTTGCCAGGCTGGTATCTTCGAAATGCCATGCTGTAGCAGCAATTACTTGTCGAGAAGTCAGGAACAGATAGATCTTCAGCCTAATGGATTGAACTAATTGTCTCCTGCAAACTCCACTCCCCTTTCGCTCCTCTTTATTCCCTTTGGGAGGGGCCATTCACCATCCACCTGTAGCTTTACTCCTGAGCCGACCCCTGTTCCTTAGCTGTTCCCTTCTCCTGGCAGCTCTGTGCATGCACACACTGGGAAGAGGCTCCAGCTGTTCTTCTGCCCCACTGATGTCTAACTCAGAAGACGGCTGATAACTGTCAGGCAGCCCTGGCCCCATCTCTGCCTCCGATGCAGAGCCCTCATCAGAGCCTTCCCCAGACTCCAGGACTAGCCCATTTCCTCCTAAACATCCTCATTGTCTGAATCTGCTGCCAGCTCCACTGACTGCTGGCAGGCTACAACACATAAGCTGTCTTAACAAGTTTGCATAACACACTAAAACACAGGCATAACTAAGGTTAAAACTAATGGAGTTATGTATGTATGTATGTATGTATGTCATTTGAATGCAGGTATGTATGTCATTTGAATGCAGGTGCCTGGTCTTGCAGCAGTTTTACTTTCCACGTGCATATAACAATAACCTTCCTCAATCTGGCTCCTGCCAGGTCTTCTGGGATTCCAACTCCAAGAATTCCCAGCCAGCATTCCTGAATTTTGGAAATCGGGGAATATCAGGCACAGCACGTCTCAGGGTTGAGAAGGGTGGCTTAGGCCCATTTGGGAACTGGAAATCATCCAAATTTGTCTTTGATTAATAAAAGTCCCTCCTGTCTCCCAAGGGTGACGAAGAAGCCAGCCTAGGTCTCCCCATCAGCCCTTTCATGGACCGCTCTGCTCCGCAGTTAGCAAAACTCCAGGAATCCTTCATCACCCACATTGTGGGGCCCCTGTGTAACTCCTATGACTCAGCAGGACTGATGCCAGGCAAATGGATCGAAGATAACGATGAGTCAGGGGATACCGATGAGCACGAAGAGGATTCCCCAGACATGGACTCCTGTGACAGCCACGAAGCAAGTACGTTTGCCCTAGGTTTTTATTTTATTTTAATTTTATTTTATTTGCCTCTGACCCGCTGGTTTCCCAATAAAAATGCTGCATGCCCACCCCAAACTCATTTCGCAAAAAGTTATTCTGAGTCAAATTTATGGTTTGTGGCAAGGTAACGACAAGATAATCGATGTAAAGCAACTAGGTGACATCATCAGTGCTAGTCTACTGGCACTGATGATGGGATCTAGTTGGGTAATAAAATGTCTGCAAGAAAGCAGCCAAACTCAGAGAGCACCAAGGACTCCTTGTTTGGGTTGGTTGGAACTATGTTATGTGGGGTGTTGGGGTGTTGTTACAATGATCAGCCTTGTCTGATCTAAGACACAAGATTAAATTGTAAACCACAAATGGGCAAAATAGCTTCCCCAGGTGAAGAGATATATACCTATCATCTTTAACCAATAGAAGATGATGATGATGATGATAACAACAACAATGCCACAAAGAGAAGAGGGTCACAATGATAATGCCACCAGAGAAGGAGGTCATCCTATTTCCCAAAGCACCAGAAGGCAGGACAAGAAACAAGGGATGGAAACTAATCAAGGAGAGAAGCAACCTGGAATGAAAGAGAGACTTTCTAATAGTCGGAAGTGTTAATACCACTTTATAATGCCTTGGTAAGGCCACACTTGGAATCCTGCATTCAGTTTTGGTCACCACGATGTAGAAAAAATGTGGAGACTCTAGAAAGAATGCAGAGAAGAGCAACAAAGAGGATTAGGGGACTGGATGCTAAAACAAATGAGGAACGGTTGCAGGAACTGGGTATGTCTAGTTTAATGAAAAGAAGGACTAGGGGAGACATGATAGCAGCCTTCCAATATCTCAGGGGCTGCCACAAAGAAGAGGGAGTCAAACTATTCTCCAAAGCACCTGAGGGCAGAACAAGAAGCAATGGGTGGAAACTAATCAAGGAGAGAAGCAACTTAGAACTGAGGAGAAATTTCCTGATAGTCAGAACAATTCATCAATGGAACAGCTTGCCTCCAGAAGTTGTGAATGCCCCACCACTCGAAGTCTTTAAGAAGATGTTGGATAGCCATTTGTCCGAAATGGTATAGGGTTTCCTGCCTAGGCACGGGGTTGGACTAGAAGACCTCCAAGGTCCCTTCCAACTCTGCTATTATATTGTACTCTGGATAGTGCACGAGCATGAACCAAACTAACAGTCTTCGGCAGCCAAACAAACCCTAACCCTTGGTTCACACGCTATAGTCTCCTGGCTAACATACCATTGCAATTTATGAAATAAATGACTGGTTTTCTTTTGAAACTTGGCTCGAGGCTCATGAATTAATTAGGGCATCTTTCAGAAACCTGACACAATGGGTGAAATTCCAACAATAAAAGCCAGCAAAACTCTAAAGACCAAAAATTTCTAATATAGTAATGATTAGAATTTAAAAAATGGGAAGAAAGGAAGCAGGACATGCCAGTGGGGGGGTGGGATCTTCTCTTAATCTGTCAACCCACCTCCACCACGGAGCCAGGGCTTCAGGCCCTTATGGAAGGTCAGAAGGATGGGAACAGATTTTATCTCAGGTGACGCACTTATGTTAGAATTGCTATCCAGTCCCCTTTCAACACATGTATTAACTCAGTCTTGTTCTGTAACCTTGATTGAATGACACACAAGCCAAAGCAGCATTCATTCATTCATTCATTCATTCATTTATTCAAAGTTATACTAAACAGTCTGAATTGGTTGGGGCGAAAATAGCTACATGGTTCAAATTCAGTCTTCCCAACAGCAAGCTTCAAGGTAAGAAATAGCGAGTTGTGTGTAACATACTTCCTTCTTGGTATCTGCGGCCAGGCACTTCAATCTGTCTACGTTAAAGACAACATCCGCAAACCTATTCAGAGTTATAGATTCAGGTGACCTTGGATGGGTAAAGTATTACTCACCGAAGGACAACTCTAGCAATTCACAGTAGAAAACGTTTCTGCAATCATCCCAAAAAAATAATAAGAAAATGGGATCTTCTCCCAGGGACACAGCGCATATGTCCATTTCCCAAGGTCTTTACATTTGCAGAATCTCTCACCACGCGATCTGAACAAAACGCCACAAATGGCATTACAATGACTCGCAATGGATATATGTGAAATGATTTCCAGCAAAATGTTTTGTTGTTGTTTTAACCATTCAGTCATGGGTGATGTTCTAGGCAAATGCTCTCTATGCTACCATGTCAAGCACAGCTTTCAATTAATGGATGCTCAACTTTATATCGTTACTAGCTGCTAACCCAGCGTTGCCCGGGTATGTATTTATCCCAATTCTGAGTAAAAGTAGTAGTGCCTAAAGATCAAATTCTTAAAATTGGGACCATTTGCCTTGAAAATTACCTTTTTTAAATGTATGCTTCCTATAAATAAATTGTGCTTTCATTGAAATGAAAAATAGCTTATCAGAAAAATATTGGTATCTCCCAACTGATTGTTTATTCCAATTCAGCTGAAACATGGTTCCTAATTTCCATCCTATGTTAGACTGTCAGCCTAAACATGTCATAGCCTTGTTTTAACTAGGTTTTTAGTATTGGGTTTTAAATTATGGGCC
Organism: Rhabdophis nuchalis; assembly: GCA_039707465.1. Lineage (NCBI taxonomy): Eukaryota > Metazoa > Chordata > Lepidosauria > Squamata > Natricidae > Rhabdophis > Rhabdophis nuchalis. Next base: position 112,563,312 of record CM077648.1, read on the forward strand.
GAATTAGTTAATATATTTTAATATGTATTTTAACTTCTGTATTTTCTGTTTTTACTGTGGCTGTTCACCGCCCTGAGTCCCGAGAGGGAGAAGGGCGGTATATAAATTAAATCAAATAAATAAATAAATTAGAGGGAGCCTCCTTGTGGAATACTGTGAAGCCATTACCATGGCAACTCCACTGTGCTGTACAGTAGAAGCCATTTTAAGGCACAACAGGCTGTACCTTAACAGAACTTGAATCCAAAATACACACTATCACTATCAAAAGTACTGTGATTCGACACTATAGATATAATTCAGTCCTTTTCATTTCAGCGGCCCAGACGTTCCAGAGTGATGCTGGAACAAACAAACACGCACACACACACACACATATCCCGAGGGGGGGGGGGTAGGGGTTTCTTACCCCCACAGTTTTTTTTTTCTCTGTGTACCAAGTTTGGTTGAAATTGCTAGAGGCGTTCCACAGTTATGCTGGAACATACACACACCAGTAGTGGGTTCCGGGGAGTACGGCCCGGTACTGCCATGCCGGTAGTAGCCGGGAGCAGCGGCGACTGTACCAATACAGTGGCTTGTTTGGCCCACCGCCACCTACCCCGCCCACGTTCCTTTCCTGTTTTTGAAGCAACTGGACCAATTGCATACGCGTGCAGTGTGCGGCGCCTGCGTGACCTCTGCCAAAGAGCTGGGTGTCACAGGGCGGTGGCGTGCGCATGTGTGTGCAGTGCGCGTGCCCGGCTATGATGCCTGCCCCCGTGCGCAGCGTACCAGTTGCGATGGGATCCAGAACCCAACACACACACACGCAGCCATTTATGTATATATAATCAAGCCAATGTGTTCTTGGTTTGCCCCTTCTCCCTTATCCATTAGCCATTCCTAACATCATAGCCAACAAAATGTAGGATGTGATTAACACCCAACATGGGAGGGGGCAGTATCTCCCAGAAAACCAGAGTGGGAATGTTTTATTGTGGAGGGCGAGTTCAGAATTGAAGTTCCGTCTGATTAAACCTGGAAACTTCCTACAGGGATTTGAAAGTTTTCTAAGGAAGGATTGAACTGGATTTGGGCTGTCCCATCGTGAAAAGCTCTTTGTTCGAAGCTGAAAAACCCGAAGGACTCAAAAGTTTGGCTTCCAAAGTGTTAATCTAGGCACACATTTCTTCGACACAAAGCATTCCTGGAGTAATACTTCCTCCCGAATGTTTTGTTTCCTTTTATTAAAACTTCTGGAAGAAGAAGAAAAGGTCATCCTACAAAGTGAGCAAAGACAGGAATGCGGATCTGGGGAGCAGTAGAATCCCCAGAGTTTCCCCAGAATCGTAGATGAGAAGCGTGAAAAAAAAAATGCTTTGCCCAAGCAGAAGCAGTTTCAATGCAGTTAGATCCAAAGGTGTCCTCCTCATCTAGAAAAGGCCTGGCATATCCAGAGCACCAGAACGTAAACCTTTTGAAGCGGTGGCTTAGTCCGCTGAATCTTTTGGTACTTAATTAGTTTAATTGGTTAAATTAATTACTGTATTTTTTGAAGTTTAAGACACACCTTTTTCCCTCCTAAAAGAGCGTGGAAATGTAGGTGCGTCTTATACACCGAATACAGACATTTTTTTAGTTTATTCGATTTATATACCGCCCTATTTCACCTAAAAGGGACTCAGGGCGGTGGCCTCCCAAAGCCCCACCCCTGCATCGCCTCAGTTTTTCGCAAAAACTGAGGCGTTTTTGCCGTTCCCCCAGCCCCCAGGAGCACTCCGCAGGCTTCAGCAGGGCTGGGGGAAGGCAAAAATGCTCCTGTTTCTGTGGAAAATGGGACATTTTTTAACACAAATTGAGGCATTTTTGCCTTCCCCAAGCCCACAGGAGCACTCTGCAGGCTTCAGCAGGGCAGGGGAAGGCAAAATTGCCCCTGTTTTTGCAAAAAAATGGCTGGAAAACAGGCCGTTTTTGACAAAAACTGTTGTATTTTTGCCTTCCCCCAGCCCTGCTGAAGCCTACAGAGTGCTCCTGGGGGCCGGGGAGTTTTCCTTACCTACCTCTTTGAAATCTTGGTGTATCTTATACACCGGTGTGTCTTATAGTCTGAAAAATATGGTACTTTAACCAATTAATTTAATTGGTTTCCTTTGCAAGGGTTGGACTAGATCAGGGTTGTCAAACTCAAGGTCAGCAGGCAGGATCTGGCCCCTGGGGTGGCTAGATCTGTCCCACAGGGCTGAACTGGAAATAGCAAAGAACCGGCCCGCGGTACCTCTGCCACTGAAAATAGAGCTCGGGAGGGTCCTTCCAAGCTTCATTTTCATTGGCAGAGGGTTGCAGGAGGCCGAAAATGGAGCTCAGGAGCCCGTTTTTCCTGGCAGAGTGTTCGGGCCACCACAAGCGCCATCGATATGAGTGGTGTTGAGCTGGCCATGCCCTCCTGCCCCCACCCTCAGGTCAAATACAACCCTAATGCAGCCCTGGACTAGGTTATCCTTTCATTTCTTTTCCAACTCCTTAATTCCATGTTATTGTATTTGTCTGATAAGTATTGGTCAGTTGGCAAGGTTGGCAAGTGAATAATAGGCTGGGCAGTGAGGGCAAAGCAAGGTCAAGCATGGGACAATAACAACATGTTATGACCTCATCACAAAAAAAGTTAGATACAGGAAGAGGGAAAGATGTCTATTCATTGAAACTGATTGTTCCATGCCAGGCATACAAATTGCTGCTGGACTTTTTTTCTACAATTCATATTGTGGTGGAAAGTAGACTGGAGTCCCAGGAGAGAGCAGGGGTGAAATCCACTTACTTTTGCTACCGGTTCGGTATGCAACGTGCCACCTCCACGCATGCACAGGATCTCTTGTGCATGCACAGAGCATCAAAAACAGACATGATGATGTCTGGGCGGGTGGGTGGAGACTGCTACCGCGTGCCTTCAAAGGTATGCGAACAGTGGTGGGGGGAGTCCTCTGTGCCATGCGATTTAGATTAGCTAGAAAGCAGGAAATCCTGCTAATATAAATCGTGCGTCACAGGTGATCATCAGATGAACCAGTAGTATTTTTATTGCCAGTTCGGGGAAACTGGTCCAAACCGGTACCATTTCACCCCTGGGAAAAGGGAGCAAAGAGGCAGCAGAGCTTGGATAGTCTGGTAGGTAGGAAGAGGGTTAAGACAGTCCCTCCCTAGCAGTTCAGTGTATATCTGTAATTACTGTATTTTTCGGAGTATAAGAAGCACAAGAGTATAAGACGCACCAAGGTTTTAAAGAGGCATTTTTTTTTAAAGGCCTGTTTTTTGTGAAAATGGGCCCATTTCTTTTTCAAAAAAAGGGCATGAATAGCCCTTAGGAGGATTGTTGAGTGTTCCTGCAGGGAGGGGGCCGAAAACGAACAAAAAACAGGCTATTTTTTGCAAAAACGGCCCTGTTTTTTGTCAAAAAAAAAGGGCAGTAGGAAGCTTATAGAGTGTTCCTGGGGGCTGGGGGGGAGGGCAACCCTGAGCAAAAACCAGCCCATTTTTGCCCATTTCTGCCCTCCCTAGCCCTCAGGAGCTCCCAGGAAGGCTCCTACAAGCTAAGCACGGCCATTTTGTTGAAGAGGGTGGGGTTTCAGGAGGCAAAAAATACTGTATTCAGTGTATAAGACGCACCCAGATTTTCAACCTCTTTTTTGAGGGGAAAAAGGTGCATCATATACTCTGAAAAATATGGTATGAAGATAGCTGCTGTAGTCTGGCAAGATTCTGTCTGTAGGTGAGAAACAATAAAGAACCTACTCAGAAGTAACTCCACGTGTCATTGCTGGTTTCTTGGGGACCTGACAATTTTGCTGAATTGTACTCAAAATTGGCAACAACCTTTCAGCTTAGCCCTCAATCAGACTGTTCCCAACCGAGAAAACTATTCTAAGTCCCTACACATGGTCCTTATTTGCTTTATTCCAGTTGGGCCCTGCCTATTCTTCTTACATTTATGTAGCTGTAAGCCCGGGGGGGGGGGGGGGGAGGTGTTTGCAGGCTTTTCTCCCAATGTGAATGAGGCTTGATGTTTGCTTATCGCCTTTGGCAGGAAAGAAAAGGAGGAAAGTCTACTGCCAGATAACTCAGCACTTGCTGCAGAACCACCAGATGTGGAAGAAGGTCATGGAAGAGGAAGAGAGGAGAGCTGGGAAGGACAAGCCAAGTGGGGAGCCCTCAATGGCACTGCACTCGTCCTCCGAACAAATAGAGGCTATCAAAGAGGAGGAAGAGGAGAAAGGGAAAGCCAAAGAGGAAGACGATAACACAGCTTCGGAAGCAAACCAATGACAGTGGCAGCCATTTTGTACAGTATTTGGTGCAAGGACACCTTGCATAACAGTTGTCTTTACAAGCCAGCACAACGTTTAGACACAACACTGTAGAAATACGGGGTAATTCACCTGCAGCTGTTTAAGTTTTCTTTCTTTCCTTCCTTCCTTCCTTCCTTTCTTCCTTCCTTCCTTCCTTCCTTCCTTCCTTCCTTCCTTCCTTCCTTCCTTCCTATGAGGTACATTGCTTTCACAGTTCAACGGCCATTTTTACAAACTTTCAAATACATTGAAGAATTATAAATATATATAATTATAATTATTATAATTATATATATAATTATAAAATTATATAAATACAGCATATATGTATATATATATATATATATATGTTAGTTTTATGAGCTGATCAATAAATAAATTAGAGAGATCATCTGTCTAGATCAGTGTTTTTCAACCTTTTTTGTGCAAAGGCACACTTTTTTCATGAAAAAAATCACGAGGCACACCACCACCATTAGAAAATGTTAAAAAAATTAACTCTGTGCCTATATTGACTATATATAAAGTAATTCTCTTGAATAGGAATCAAATAAACACAAAGAAATTATTTTATAATTACTTTATTATGAAATAATAAAGAATCTAATGATTGATCTATTTGTGAGCCGAAGCCGCATGTTACGGATGAAATTGGAATTTTCCCCACGGCACACCAGACAATATCTCACGGCACACTAGTGTGCCACAGCACAGTGGTTGAAAAACGCTGGTCTAGATGGTCTCTGGTGATGAGCCGAAAGGCAGGAAAGGAAACAGTATGTCTCCTCCCTTAATTGGGGCCTCTTAACAGGATGTTGTGAAAAAAATTATCTATACTAAATACCCCTGTCTCAGCTGATGCAATAAGGGAGAGCCGACTTGGCTGAATTGCTAGGCTCCTGCCTTATATGCAATACAGCCCCGGTTCGAGTCCCAGTAGAGGGTATGGCCAGCTGATGAGAGCTAATAAGCTCAAAATAGATCTATCCTGGTCTCTCTCTAATTTAATTTATTGATCAGTTCATAAAACTAACACACATATCTAAAAAAATTTACACAACGGAACTCTTGGCTTTCTGTCTAGATGGTCTCTGGTGATGAGCTGAAAGGCAGGAAAGGAAACAGTATGTCTCCTCCCTTAATTGGGGCCTCTTAACAGGATGTTGTATTGCGCTGTATTTATATAATTTTATAACATAAATATATTTTATATATATATATATATATTATTTATATATATATAAATAAATGCTAGCCTGGGTTTATAAGCTACATATTTGTTTGTTTGTCCTTTTTAAAAAAAGAAGATTACACGAGGCTGCCTGTGATGATATTAATCAAAACAAAACAAAAAAAAGGAAAGGGAAGGATTTCAAAATGAGACAATCCTCCATGAAACGGAGAAGGCTATACTGCCCTTGTTTGTTTGTTTGTTTGTTTGCTTGTCAAAGTGGAATAGCTGATTGTGTGAGTTAATGGTTGATCCCGACTGCCAGCATAGATGCGCCTGCAGGACGTCACGTGCGCACATGCGAAACAGGAGCACTGCAATTCATGGAGCAAAGGGAAGGGCCTTCTGCTTTGGAGACAGGCTGTGACACACTGGGCATGTCACCGGGGAAGATTTATGCACCTCCATGGCAGAGAACTTGCCACTCTCTTTCTCAACCTGTCTCAGACCTCTGGCTCGCTCTTCCACACAACTCAGTAAAATCCAGACGGAGGTGAGCCCACAACCGCTCTGGAAAACAGGATTTCCCATTTCTGGAGTGGGCCGCCTGTTTGGTGGGGCTTGATTGTTTCTCCGAAAAGGACTTGTGCAAACTGCAATTCCTACCTGCATGTTGCACAACTGTCTTTGTCACCTCCCCCTCCGGCCCACTTTGGGCGAGCAAGTTTCAAGCAAGCCTCGACATGTCAATCTGCCGAAGAGAATTTGGTGGCGGTGGCAATTTTCTATGGGGTCTGAAGGGATTTCCAATGGGTTGACTTGAGATAGACTTTGGAGAGACATCTTAGGACCCCTCTCGTCCTTACCACCTTTTGTTGCATCCTCATCTTTTCGTGCGTCTTGTGGGCATCTGAAAGGTGACTTTAAAGACAGACCGTTTCTTCTGCTTTTTATTGGAATGGGTTGTGTATGGGCTGCGAACCCGATGCCGGCTGACCTTCGATCAGAGGGAACTCAACTCTTTAACTTCAAGGGATCCATTCTTCATCGATTTGTTTGTCATAAGTGGATTGCATGTGATTAACGGAGAGCCTGGAGCACATAGACAATTTATGTGAAACACTGCCTAGGGCTCTCCCACAGTCCTACACAAAGTCAAATGCCCCCTCTAGAAGGGAGATCTTCGGCTTCCAGAATTTTTCAGACAGCTTGGTCATTGCTAAGGATTCTGGAAGACACATTTCTGGAGGGTCACAACAACATTAAGGAAGGCTGCCATGATCCTGCATTTTCCTCCATGACGCAGAAGCCGTTTTGTAGATGCGGTGACCCATCTAATACTTTAGCCAAGGAAATGTCACTTATCGTTTATCTGTCCCCCTTCCACAACCACGAGAAATTTCCAAAGAACACCATGGTCCTTTAGGACAGCAGGTTGGAAGCGAGGGTCATCTAAAGCAGGGGTTGCCAACCTTGGCAACTTATAAGACTTCTGAACTTCAACTCCCAGAATTCCCCTTGCTGGCTGGGGAATTCTGGGAGTTGAAGTCCAGAGGTCTTAAAGTGGCCAATGTTGGGAACTCCGGGCATAGTCCGATAGAATTGGTTTTTGGCTCAAGGAGGAATGGAAAGCAACTACATAAAACAAGAAAAAAAGGAATCTTAGCGTTATCCTTCTCCCACTAAGGCAGGAATCCATTATGCTGTTGTTTTTCAGGAAAGGTGGTTTTGTCCTGCATTTCATATTCGTTGACCGCACCATAAGTAGACTAAATTCTGCTTTGATGGTCTCGTGTAACTACCGTATTTTTCGGAGTATAAAACGTACCTTTTCCCCCTCAAAAAAGAGACTGAAAATCTGGGTGTGTCTTATACATTGAATACAGCATTTTTTTGCCTCCTGAAACCACGCCCGCTTCATCAAAATGGTCGTGCATAGCTTGTAGGAGGCTTTCAGAAAACTCCTAGGGGCTGGGGAGGGCAGAAATGAGCAGAAAATGGGCCATTTTTTGCTCATCCCCACCCCCCAGGAGCACTCTACAAGTCTCCTAAAGGCTATTCATGCCCTTTTTGGGGTGGGGGAGAAACTGGGCCCGTTTCCGCGAAAAACAGGCCATTTTGGGAAAGTTTTCAGAGTGCAAAAACTTTTTAATTTGCCTCTTCAAAACCTTGGTGCGTCTTATGCTCCAGTGCATCTTATACTCCAAAAAATACGGTATATTAAGGGAAACCCAATGATCTGACAAGTACCATTTCAGAAGATCTTTCAAATGTCCCCTTAAGGCAGTGATGGTTAACCTTTTCGGCACCGAGTGTCGAAACTGGAGTGCCAGAACCCAGAAATTAGTAGAGGGCCGGTGCACATGCATGTGGTGGCCAGTTACTCTTTCGGGTTCCGGCACACACTGCTCTGGATGCATGCAGAGACCGGAACCTAGAAGAGAGCAGCTGGCTGGCACAATGGAGCCTGGAAGAGTAGTTGGCCGGTGCGCTTACACGTAATGGAATGCAGAAGTGCAGCTGGCGATGGCGCGCATGCCCACAGAGAGGGCTCTGCGTGCCACCTCTGGCACATGTGCCACAGGTTCGCCATCACTGCCTTAGGAAGTCTATATGAATGCCAGAATGTAAAGAAAATAGCATAATTTAGGGAAACAAACACAATATGACTTGCCTATTTCTCCCATACTATTTATGTCCTCCATCTGGGTAGTGTTCAGTTTTATTCTTTTAAAGTGAATAAAAATCCCATTCCTCCCTTTGAAATGCAGTTCGGATGGATGACACCGAACGGCAGAAGAAACTTGATTATATGTCTTGGCAGCTATAAAAGCAAGATCCCAACACGGGGGGGGAAATTCACCAGCAAGCTTAGGACTTCATTAGAGGATAAGTGTCCCATTTTTAATGGTTACTAATTTTTATTAGCCTACATGTAAATACAGATACTTTCAGTGTCCTGTTGATAGCCAAGGGAAGTTGGGTTGTATTTTGTAAAGATAATTACAAAGGGAAAAAACGATTCCCCTCCCCCATAAAATATAACTCTTTGAATTTGACAAATGAAGTCCTGCATGATTGGGAATGGAGAATTGGAGAAATTCTTTTCAGATCGGTGGGATTATTAGCACCAGCCAACATTTTTGAGTGTAAGACATTTACAATTTAGCAGCAGAGCTTAACTTTTTACGTAGTAATACACATGGAAGGAGATCCGTCTCCTCTCAACACTTATTTCTGAAACTATTGTCCTCTTTCCATTTAATTGGTTATTGAGCCAACCCATTTCTCTATCTTACTAATACTTCAGGATGAATTTATTTTGCCTCATTATTTTTCTCTCTTCTCTGGAATCTCCTAGATCAGGGGTGTCAAACTCGTGTTGTCATGGCATCATCACCTGACATATTGTCACTTTCCCGCCCTTCGCTAAACCGGGCGTGGCCAGTGTGTGACACATCCGGCCCGTGGCCTGTGAGTTTGACAGCCCTATCCTAGATTCAGAGTCTACACCAGAGGCGTCCAACTTTGGCAACTTTGACACCCGTGGACTTCAACTCCCAGAATTCCCCAGCCAGTTATGTTGAAGTCCACAAGTTTCGAAGTTGCACACGTTTGGACACCCCTTACACAGATTGTTCAGATTGTTGCTGAATGTATTGGAAATGTAGAAACTCGGTTCACATTTTGCCCTAATGTGATGGACGATTGTTAAATAAGCCATGATTTGCCATGTTTACAATTTGCCTTGAGCCACAATGGTTGGGTTTTGACAATCCACACTGAACCAGGGTTCACAGAGATGAGGCTAAGGCTAGATGTAGAGGGAAACGTAGAGGTTTTTAAGATGTGAAACTGATGCCTTAAGCTTCTGAATAATCTTTCACTGCCACTCAATTTAAAAAAAAAGAAAAGAAGATCAGGTGTTTTGGAACCATCCAGTATGGGAAGCCATGTTTGAAGCCAGCATCATCCTTGCCTCCCTTCACTTAGATTAAGCCAGTTCCAAGCGAGGGAGGAAATGCACATTAGAATTGATTAGTAAGTAGTTCATCCTCTCCCACTTTTCTCATAACTCAGCAAAGTCTTTCAAATTTTGCAAATAGTTCGAACACTCTCTTCCTGAGAAGGTTATATGGTGTGTAGCAAGTCTTCACGTATAATGTTTTAAGCAAACATCTCAGATTTGTCCCCTCGTGGTTCCCCCAGCTGCCTAGGGCTGTCCACAGACTACGGCCAGAAAGTCAAGATTGGCAGCTATGACAATGCAATCAATGCTTTGCCTGGTTTGTGTGTGTGTTGTACAAACAATGCAAAAGAGAGAGAAAAGGGGGTAGTGATAGAAACTTTGATTACGCCATCACGGCCACCACCTTAATATTATTTCATTTTTGTACAATATCTTGCAGACACCACTGTTCAAGTGCACATTGCGGAGATGATTCTCACATTCTAGTGACTTACGATGTTAAGCTCTCCTCCTCGGAGGACAAACCAGAGTCTAATGGCTTTCACTTGCCTATAAATGTGTTCCACGTTTGAAACAAAAGTATTTTCTGGTTGTTGGGGTGTTTGTGTTTTCATGTCAGTCTTTTCCCTGTTCAATTGTACCAACCCACAACTGAAGAGGATTGTTTATCTGCTGTTCTTCTCCAATTCTGATCTTTCTAGGGATTGCTGGCAGGCACGAAACTGATCTAGGTACATACGTGAGAGCAGCGGTCACCAATCTTTCCAGATTGGCAGCCCGGTTCAAGGGCCATGTGAGTGGCAGATGCACGCACAGCTCCACATCTTCACGCACAAGCGGAAGATGCTTGCAGTCTGATCCTTGCAATGTGCCATGCACAAATGATACCTAGCATCCATGAAATTAGGACACCCACACCCACCTATCCTATTTGCCCCAAAATTAAGAATAGGAACTAAAACCAATTCACTCTTGTTTCTCTTGAGACCAAATAGTGTTGATTCCTGACTTGAGAGGTGCACCTCCAGCACATGGTTGTATTTGAGTCCTCTGTCCAATCTGAGCATTCAACAAATCTTAGTGGCTGTTGTTGCTTAAAGGACCTGTTCTTCCAGTTCACCTAGACCAGTTGTGAGTCTTTCAGTCATTGTTGGTTTGTCTGGCCCATCAAGGTCTTTTAGTAGAGTTGTGGGTTTCATAGTAGATTTGAAGGTTTCCTCAAAAGCAATATTATGAAGTACTCTTTTCTTCATAAGGAAAACAAAGGGGACGACGACAGGTGAAGGCCAACAAGCCAGACCCAAATGTTTCCAAGGCCCATTCATTTTTCAAGTCAACTAGTGTTGACATGTCTATCCTACCACCATGGCCTACCCTCATAGCCATCATCCTAGTAAGGAATCGATGACCTTCTGAACTAGAACATCCATCCCGGGTAGAGATAGAAATAAGAGTTCTTGAAAGTTGTTGGGCAAGCCAACGTTGACTCCCAACATTCTTGGAAGAGCCAAAGCAAAGGAAAGCAGGAAGATGATGGAGAAATAGCAATTTAAAAGGGCCCACTACTTGAGTAGCTCTTCAGTCTCTTTGGGTTTTTCAATTTCAAGTTGGGAAGAAATGGTGGCATTGAAGAAGTTGCTGAAAGAAGTAGTATCTGTTGTGGTCATAACAACACACTCCTTGCTCCTTCAATGTCCCACTAAATTCAAATGACCTTTAAAAAAGGGGGTTCAGTTGTGACATTTTAATCCCTCCCCCAAGTATGTGGAATTGCCAACCATTGTTGTACTGTAGAGCTGTACCTCCTGCATTCAGTATTTGTAGATCTCCTTTTAAAAAAAAAAAAACCACGGTCTTCTTTTCACTAAATACTACCTGCATTAATTTATATTTATATATTGCCAATATTGTTGTAACCAAACTTCTTTTAAGACAAAAACTTCAAAAACAAGGCCTTGTATTTTATTTTATTTTTTTTAGGTAATGATCTTTCACAAACTGACTGAACTTTGTTGGCTTTTCTTTTCACGGATATCTTGCACTTAAGACCTGTAGCAATACTTAATATATTCCCTTCACGAGTATTTGTTAAGTGATTTTTAGTTAATGGCTGATAAATGTTTTGTACAAAATAGATTCTGTACAGGCGGAGAAAACAGGAGAAATCTTTTAGATAAATATTATTTATTTTTACTGTTTTGTAAGTTAGACACTATTAATCAAGCTCCTTTTTGCCAGAATTACTGGAAGTGCCTCTTGGTATAATGTATTATAGTAAATATATATTCAGAATTATTAGAGATAATGTGTCACAAAATGAACAACATGGATGTTGCAATGTGAAGGAAAAAAACATAAATATAATTCTGTGGTATCATACTGGTGACTGTTCTCTTTTTTTTCCTTAATGAGGTTTGTGAACTCCACGTGGCATCAGGAAGGGCATCGGGTTAGTAAATGCTCAGCTCCATCCAGTCACTCCAATTCTACTTAAAACGAATGGATTAGAGTGTTGTAAAAGAGAGAGTGGAGTTTGTGATTAGTCTTGCAGTTGCCTCCGTGATCCAGACTGAATAGTATTAGCCAGACCGTAGTTCAAGTCCTCTCATCCAGTCCTTGGTACCAAATTTAAGGAGGATTCAAAAGAGTTCAGTGTTTATTTGCAGTGGACTGGACATTTTAATTCAGTGAGGGCAGATTAAGGAAGAATTGTCAAACATAGGAAATCTGGAGCCAAGGCAGTTCAAATGAATACAAGTTTATTGCATTCTAGCACTCTACAAAAATCTGCTCTACTAATGGTCAAAACAAATTGGTGGTAGATAAAGGTCAATGGAATTTAAGGTTGGCTGCACTTTCATCTCTTGTGGGCGCAAAGAGACTTGGGACTGATGGCCCATTTGATGCCTCCATGGGCTCAACCTGGTCATCTCCTGCAGAACTAGGTACACTTAGCTTTAGATGGAGAACTTTTTGGACTTGATGTGTCAAAACTTCAGAAAATTCCCACCTTGACAGAGAAGGTAGCAGGCCTCTCCAGAAATCCTTTCTTTTGGACTCTCTTCTCTGGGTCCTACTATCATAGGGCTTCTGGCGCCTCCAAAAAGTGCATAAGCATGCTTGCCCAATTTTTGGAGGGCTCAAAGGCTATGCTAGAGCAAGGCCCTCTCCTGTGGCTTGCAGGCATCCAGGTACATCACCAAAATGGTCTTTGTGTCACCCATGACACATTTGGCATAGGTCCTCCATCACTACTTTAGCCTGGATGAGGGTTTCAAGTATCATTTTCCAACATCCTAGAATGAAGAATAGTAATGATCTAATGATCTTAATTAACAGGTATGTAATGTCTGATTTTATAGAGAAAAAAAATAACAATGAGAAGATTTCAGCAGTTGAACCAAATCCTTAGGATGTTGGGAACCTCCCTTTATCACGGCCTTTGGCCCGAAAACACAACATACATCAAGCATGCAGATCAAGCATATATATATTTTTTCAAATTCAATTCAAATTTAATTTGTAGAACCGCTCCCTCTCCCCACAGGGACTCGGGGCGGTGCACAGGGAAAGTAAAAACAATAGATATACAAATATAAATACATAATATAAAAACAGATTAAATCTATTCCTGTGCTAAAACCCGTTAAACTAAAATACCCAGCAGCTATAAATAAGTTTAAAACCCCATAGAAAGAGAGACTAGCCTAGGCCGGCCAAGCGGAAAAAGTGTGTTTTTAATTTCAGACGGAAGGAGCGGAGGTCCGTAGTCGTTCTAATATCGGGGGGAAGGTCGTTCCAGAGGGCTGGGCCCGCCACAGAGAGAGCCCTTCCCCTGGGCGTCGCCCGCTGACACAGTCTAGTGGACGGCACCCGGAGAAGTCCCTCTCTGTGGGAGCGAATCGGCCGTGAGGATGTATGAAGCAGGATCCGATCCCGCAGGTAGCTAGGTCCCGAGCCATGGAGCGCTTTAAAGATGATGACTAACACCTGTATAGAAATACATACACTAAAAATCTGCAGGTATGAATAGAAAATCAAGGATAAAATAAAATAGTGTCATACAAATAACATGGTGATAAATGGAAAAAGATCTCAAGACAGTTAAATTAATTGTGTGTTCCAAGAACCTGGAACTGCACCTCAAAATATTTGTAAGTGTGTATCTGGTCTACTGGGAGGGTCCCATTAATTTGCCATTTATGAATCCTACTGTGTTGCCATGCTAAACAATAGTCACTATTTTGATAATTTATTACAGGGGGGGGAGGAGCGTTAGGCAAAAGAAAGCCACTGTCTTCATTCCCAAACAAAACAAGATTATAACGTCATCTACATATATTTTCCATTTAATATGTCCCTTCCCACTTTCGTTTTTTTAAACATCCTAAGTTTTATTCCTTAAATGCTTTAAAATAAATAACACAAAAGATAAAAATGAAACACAATGTAGCTGTGATGGTGAACCTATGGCATGCATGCCCAATGTGGCACACGAAGCTATGTCGTAGCATGCACGGCCTTGCCTGTTTGCCTTCCAGGTTTCTGTCACACATGCGTGCACGACAGTCAGCTGTCCTTCACATATGTGGCAAGACCAAAAACTGGTGTGTGCACGAACACCGGGCAGCTGATTGTCGGGTACACATGTAATAATAATATTTAATAATAATAATAATATTTAATATTTATAAAACCGCACCCTCTCCCCACAGGGACTCGGGGCAGTGCACAGGTAGAATAAAAACAATAAATAAATACAAACAATTCTAAAAGCAAATTAAACATAACCTGCGCTAAAATTCCCATTAAAACTAAACAGTCCTAATTTCCCAATAAAAACCCCAAAGACAGAGAGACTTATCCTAGGCCGGCCAGACAGAAAAAGTGAGTTTTTAATTTAAGACGGAAGGAGCGGAGGTCCGTGGTCGTCCTGATATCGGGGGGAAGGTCGTTCCAGAGGGCCGGGCCCGCCACAGAGATAGCCCTTCCCCTGGGTGTCGCCCGCTGACAATGTCTAGCGGACGGCACCCGGAGAAGTCCCTCTCTGGGAGCGAATCGGCCGTGAGGATGTATGAGGCAGGATCCGATCCTGCAGATATGCACGTGAACCTGGAAGTTCGGCTTTTTCAGAGCATGATCCTTTCGTGCAGGCAGCAGTGCTGAAAACCAGTGTGCACATGTGTGCCGGCCAGCTGATTGTCAGGCGAGCATGCACACTAGAACCCAGAAGTTTGACTTTTTTGGAGCATGGCCTTGATGAGCATGCGTGCAGACGTGCAATGTTTCCACGTGCCGAAAAGGTTCGCCATCACTGCAATATAGAATGAGGGAGTCTGCATTGTCTGAGAGACGCTTCTATCATTCATTTGGGACAGCATGAATGTACGTAACAGATGAACTTTTCCTGTGAAGTGGTACCTATTTATCTACTCGCATTTACATGCTTTCGAACTGCTAGGTTGGCAAGGAATGGGTGCTCACCCTGCCAATCAGTGCTCAGAGGTCTCAAACCCAAGCTGTTCAAAGTAATTTAATTGCTGAGCCATTGTGCCACCCTTAAATGACATTAAAGATGGTGTTAAAAGATTAACAGAGTTGGAAGGGACCCTGCAGGTCACCTAGTCTAACCCTCTGCCCAAGCAAGAAACCCTACATCTGCCTCTACCTAGGATCGAACTCACAACCTCCTGATTGTGAGGTGAGAGCTCCACCTCTAGGCCACAGCAGCAGGTGCTGTATTACATGGATGGAACTTGATCGTGCCCTTCCTAGCAGATCTAACAGGATAGGCAGTGATAATCAAGGGGAGAGAAGTCCTTCAAAGATCCTGACCCCATGACACAAGCTGTAAGCAGAAGTTTGCATGGCATCCCGACACCAGCTGGGGGTCAGCACAGCTCATAGAATGAAAGGGTAACCACTGCTAATTGTGCCCACCCCACAATGGTGGGTTCTGGATCCCGTTGCAACTGGTACGCTGCAATGGGGGCCGGGCATCCACCATGTGCACGCATGCATGCGTACTTACTGCCCGCGATGCTCCAGCTGCTTGGCGGATTCTCGTGCAGGCACCATATGCTCCATGCACATGCGCGAAAGCCCCAATTGGCTGAAATACAGGTAAGGAGGGCAAGCACGTGGGTAGGCCCTCCGGAGCACCATACCGAAACAGTACCTGATGCTCCCAGCAGGCACCGGTATGCCCGTATCGGGGCATACCGGTCGTATCCCACCATTGGCACCCCATCTCATTGTGGAGCGATTGCAGCTTCCTAATTAGAACATTCAAATAAATGAATCAACCAAGAAGATACATCTTTTTTATTGTCTGGAAGAGAAGGAGTCAAACATACCTCCTTCAGGAATGCATTTTACAGCCTTGGAACCACCCAGGGGAAGATCCTGTCCATGGAGAAGGTAAGGAAGCCTCAGGTATTGGGAGCACTTTTCAAAGTACTCTCCTGCCGATCTAAGTAGGCACAGTGGGAGGGGACACCTTGCACAGAGTAACCTATGTGCCAGGACCCACATCCTGAGTTGTATCAAGTAGCCAATGGACTCCCGTGCAGATCATTCAATAGGAAGGATGGGATGGGATAGGATAGGATACAGCGATGTGTTTCTCTTATTTTTACCACTGGTTCACCACACAGGCATGCTCGCTTTGCACATGTGTGAGCTTTCCGTGCATGCGCCCGACCTTCCATGCATGCACTTTGCTCGCACACACATCTTCTGCGCATGTGCCCAGCTTCAAAAATGTGGTTAAAGAGGGCAGCATAGTGCCGGGGCAGGCCCAACCACAACCTCCACTACCGGTTCATTCAAACCCATCCAAACCGGCTGAATACCACCTCTGATAGGACAGGACAGCCCAGGACAGGATAGGATAGGAAGGGGAAGGGGGGGAGTAAGAAAAAGGGGAGGTAAGAGAATAAAAGGGAGGGCATAGCACCAGGGCAGGCCCACCCACAATCTCCACTACTGGTTTGTTCAAATCCATCCGAACCGGCCGAACACCACCTCTGATAGGAGAGGACAGCACAGCACAGCACAGGATAGGATAGGAAGGGGAAGGGGAAGGGGGGAGTAAGAAAAAGGGGAGGTAAGAGAATCAAAGGGAAGGCATAGCACCAGGGCAGGCCCATCCACGATCTCCACTACTGGTTTGTTCAAACCCATCTGAACCGGTTGAATACCACCTCTGATAGGACAGCACAGGATAGGATAGGAAGGGGAAGGGGGGAAGTAAGAAAAAGGGGAGGTAAGAGAATCAAAGGGAAAGCATAGCACCAGGGTAGGCCCATCCACAATCTCCACTACTGGTTCGTTCAAACCCATCCGAACCGGTTGAATACCACCTCTGATAGGACAGCACAGGATGGGATAGGAAGGGGAAGGGGGGGGGGAGTAAGAAAAAGGGGAGGTAAGAGAATCAAAGGGAAGGCATAGCACCAGGGTAGGCCCATCCACGATCTCCACTACCGGTTCATTCAAACCCATCCGAACTGGTTGAATACCACCTCTGATAGGACAGCACAGGATAGGATAGGAAGGGGAAGGGGGAAGTAAGAAAAAGGGGAGGTAAGAGAATCAAAGTGAGGGGAGGGGGAAAGGAGGAGAGGGAGAGGGGGAAGGGGAAGGACAGGACAGGACAGGACAGGAAAGGAAAGGAAAGGAAAGGAAGGCTTCCAAACTAGTATGAGGCATTTCACATTTTTATTCCAACTTTCCCCCTTTCTTAAAAACAACTGAAGCTTAACCTTGTTCTTTATGCTATATCTAGGCAGACGGTGTACAGCCACCTGGGAGGAAGGGGAAAAGAGAGAATCCTTGTTCTATAGAAAGCCTCCCGTGCAGCCAAAGAGAGTTTCTCCATCCTGCCCACTTTCTTTCTCTTGTTTGCTCTGTTCTTACCCTTTAAGTCTTCGATTTCATGGGAACCGGCAATTAAGAAAATCAGGTCTTTAGAAAGAGAGAAAAAAGGAGGGAGGGAGGGAGGGGAGGGGGAGAGAGGGAGAGAGAAAGCTTTGTCACATGCATTCTGTCAAAGTTGCTGCCTGTTTAAAGAGAAGGATCTCGAGCACAATTTAACCATTTCCATTGCTTGGATTTTGGGGTCTCCTGGAATTTGTAAAGGAGGATTGAGAAAAACCAATGGAAAGATGTAGAGGTGATCAGGACCCAAACAATAACAGCAAAAGATACGAATCGTACGGGAAAGTAAATACCTCTTTGTCCTTCCCCTCTTTTCTCTGCTTGCTTTGTTTTCCTTCTTCCAGATATTAGATCCAATAGGGCGCCCCCTATTGGATCGGGACGCCCTTCGCACAGTCACTCATGCCCTCGTGACATCCCGACTGGACTATTGTAACTCCCTCTACATGGGGCTCCCCTTGAAGTGCACCCGGAGGCTTCAGTTAGTTCAGAATGCAGCCGCGCGAGCAATCATGGGAACCACTAGGTTTACCCACATTACACCGCTCTTGCGCGAGCTGCACTGGCTGCCTGTCGTCTTCCGGGTGCGCTTCAAGGTGTTAGTTATCATCTTTAAAGCGCTCCATGGCTCGGGACCTAGCTACCTGCGGGATCGGATCCTGCCTCATACATCCTCACGGCCGATTCGCTCCCACAGAGAGGGACTTCTCCGGGTGCCGTCCACTAGACTTTGTCAGCAGGCGACGCCCAGGGGAAGGGCTCTCTCTGTGGCGGGCCCGGCCCTCTGGAACGACCTTCCCCCTGACATTAGAACAACCACGGACCTCCGCTCCTTCCGCTTGAAATTGAAGACTCATCTTTTCCGCCTGGCCAGCCTAGGGTAGTCTCTCTCTCTATGGGTTTTTAAATATGTGGGGATTTTTAGTTAATGGGATTTTAGCACAGGTATTAATTTAATCTGTTTTTAAATTTTGTTATGTATGTTGTATATTTGTTGTTTTTATTTCCCCTGTGCACCGCCCCGAGTCCCTGTGGGGAGAGGGAGCGGTCAATAAATTTGGCTTTATTATTATTATTATTATTTATTAGATCTACCTCTGGCTGTGGTTTCCCTCGGCCACATCCCACCCATCAGCTAGGAGGAAATAGTGGTTTCTCAATTCTCCTTCCTGAAAGTAGCTTCTAAGAAAGATGAAGGCTGGCAAGGTAAGGAAAACTTGTGGTTTTAGTATTGTGTCCATTACTTTAATCAAAACTGAACTTCAGAGGTGACTTCCGATGGCAAGGGGACCTTTTTATGTTTTTTAAAAAACCCCATTGTTTTTAAAAGTAACATTTGCATCTTTGGAATTGCTGCTATTTTTGAGGTTCAGTCGTAGTGGGTTTGTTCTAACCTCTTCAAAATAGTGAGATCCTCTGCCTTTAACCTCCAAGGAATTGGGTTGTCTTAATCGGCAAAGATAGAGCAAAGATAATCCATATTGGCTTTCAACGTATCGGGCAGAGGCACAATCCAGGAAAATGTAATCTAATTGCGTGTAAAGCAAGAATGTGATTTCGTCACAACTTATTGGCAGTCGAGATTCTAAGCCAACGTTCAAAGCTTGGAGCAACGTTACTGTGTGTTTTTAAACAACTTGTCTGCATTGCTCCATGAATTTTGCAACTATATGTGCAAAACTATAGCTCAGCTGAATTCACTGTGGTTTGGTAGTCTTGAGGATAGCAATACCAATAGCCTTTAGACATACCGTATTTTTTAGAGTATAAGTCGCACCTTTTTCCCTCAAAAAAGAGGCTGAAAATCTGGGTGCGTCTTATACACACTGAATACAGCATTTTTTGCTTCCTGAAATCCCACCCCCTTCACCAAAATGGCCGTGCAGAGCCTTTAGGAGGCTTTCAGAGAGCTTCTGGGAGCTGGGGAGGGCAAAAATGAGCGAAAAACTGGCAATTTGTTCCTTGATTTTGCCCCCCCCCTCCCACTCCAGCCCCTAGGAGCACTCAACAAGCCTCCTAAAGGCTATGCATGCCCTTTTTTAAAAGAAAAAAACATTTTTGGGAGGTCTGCAGAGTGTAAAAACTTTTTTTTTACTTTTCCTCTTAAAAACCTGGTGCATCTAATACTCCAGTGCATCTTATACTCTGAAAAATGCAGTACACACTGCTTGACAATGCTTTACAGCCCTCTCTAAGCAGCTTACAGAGTCAGCATATTGCCCCCAACAATCTGGGTCCTCATTTTACTGAGCTCAGAAGGATGCATAGTTTATATCAGTGATGGCGAACCTTTTCGGCACCAAGTGCGAAAATGGGAGCGTGTGTGCGCCTGCGTGCTTCATGCGTGCATGCTCGTCAGGGCCGCAACCTAGAGGAGGAGCTGCCCAGGGGGCATGCATGCACCAGAAAAGGAAGTTCTGGTTTCCAGCATGCGCATGCGCACCATCAAGCTAGCCTTCCTATTACTGGCATGTTTGACAATCAGCTGGGCGACGCGCATGCTCATGGCGGAAAATGGAAGACCAGCTCTTCCTGTTTCCGGCACTGTCACATGATTGTCGCGCGCGCTTGCGTACCAGAAACCCGGAAGAGGAACGGGCAGCGCTGCATGTGCCAAATGACATGGCTTTGCATGCCACTTCAGGCATGCTTGCCATAGATTCGCCATCACGGGTTTATATTCTTCTATATTCTTCTTGATATCAGCTTCATATGAAGGTTTATTCTGTGGTGTTCTAGTACTCAGGTGTCATGAAAATGATACTAGCAAGATTTCTATACCCTCCCTCCTCCATGTCACCTTCTAGATGTGTTTTATCCCGCCTTTCTTGCCATATCAAAAGCACTTTGATTTATATACCGCTTCACAGTGCTTTACAGCCCTCTCTAAGCGGTCTCTTTTCAGGAGCTCCTCAACTCCAGCCAATCACGATGTCTCACCCTTTTCCTTTCCTTCCTGTTGTTTCACTCTCCTTTCCGATCTTGATTTTGTGATTCAGTCCTCATTTATTCCCACTCTCCTTTCCAAGTGTATTTCTCCTCTTCCCATATTGGGAAGGGCCTCCTCTGTGATGGGCCCGACCCTTTTGGAACGACCTTTCCCCGGATATCAGAACTACCACGGACCTCCGCTCCTTCCGCCAGAAACTTCAAACCCACCTGTTCCATCTAGCCGGCTTGGCCTAACTTCATGCTTCTCGCCCCAGTCTGTAATTTTAAATTATTTTATTCGGTTTTATGGGTCTAGTTTTAACTTTTATAAATTTGTACAGAAGATTATTTAATTTGATTTTAACTTTGTATGTATTGTTATGGTTTTAGCAGTTTTAATTTTTATCTGTACACCGCCCCGAGTCCCCCCCGGGAGAGGGGGCGGTCTAGAAATCTAATAAAATAAATAAATAAATAAATATTGCACATATACCGCTTGGGGCGGGGGGTGGGGGAATGCCATCGTATACAACACTATTACTGTATTTTTCGAAGTATAAGACACACCTTTCCCCCAAAACTATACACTGAATCACTTTTGCCCCCCACCCCCACCCAGGAGCACTCTACAAGCCTCCTAAAGGCTATGCATGCCCTGTTATTTTGCAAAAAACGGGCCTGGTTTCGTAAAAAACGATCCACTTTTTGCTCGTTTTGGGGGGGGGGCCTCCCCATCCCTTAGCAGCACTTTGCAGGCCTCTCAAACTCTCTGCATGCCCCTGTTTTTCACCAAAAAAAATGATGCTTGCAGAGGGTTTGGGAGGCCTGCAGACTGAAGAAAAAAATAAACAATTTTTTTTACCTCTTCGAAATCTTAGTGCGTCTTATACTCTGGAAAATACGGTACATTAAAACTTTTTTAAATTAAGAAGCATCCATTAATCAAAATACAGCACTGAACTGTGAAATCAAATTTGGCTGCCTTCAAAGCACTCTGGAAAGCGAATAGCAGATTAATCCCAGGAAGGGAATTCTGCTAATTTGGGAGGTTTCACTAGAAATTTCATTCCCTCTTGCCCGTGAATTGTCCTTTTGCAATGGAACAAAGTACAACGGACAAAGAAAATCGTCGTAACTTGAGGACAGTTCCTCAAATGACATTGGTGCATCGTATTGCAGACTGATTGAGAGGCAATGTCCAAGATGGAGTCTCCATCGAAAGAGAACGCCCGGTTCTTCTCAAAACCCAACATATTGTCCATCGACCGACCTTCCCCATGAGCAGAACCTCCCACATCGAGGGGAAAAAGAACTTTATGTGGAGGAATTAAGGTACAGTTCAAGCGCGGAATTGTGAAAATAGATATTTGAAGTGACTGAGAACTTCCTGGGTGTATTTTTTTTCCTTATGTTTTTCAACCTGTTCTCCTCCCCCCACCCCATCCCCCCACCTCCAAAAAAACCTCCTGTCGCTTTAGAATCGAGCTTTAATTAATTTGGTGGGATTAACACCCCAGCTCTGCGTTGGAAAGGTTGCAAACATTTATGGCATTCTTTTGTTCTGGGTCTGAAGAACAAACAACATTTTACGTGGGAAAACACTTTGGCTTCAGCTAGTTCTCTCATTTTCAAACAAATATTTTGGATTCTAGATAAGGCTTTGCCAAAACCAGTGTTCCAATTGCTTAAAACACCGTGTCTCAACCTTGGCCACAAAGATACGTGGACTTAAACTCAGAGCTGGCTGGGGGATTCTGAGAGTTGAAGTCCACTTGTCTTAAAGTTGCCAAGGTTGAGAAACCCTGGCTTAAAATATTTCTTCTACTTAGAAAGCTAATTCGACAGGGAAATCTATTTCGTTTGTACGTTTCTCTAATACTGTACATGTACAATACAATACAATACAATACAACAATACAATACAATACAATACAATACAATACAATACAATACAATACATACAATACAATACATAAAATACAATACAATACAATATAATACATGCAATGCAATGCAATACATACAATACAATACATACAATACAATACAATACAATACAATACAATACAATACAATACAATACAATACAATACATACAATACAATACAATACAATACAATACAATACAATACAATACAATACAATTGCAGAGTTGGAAGGGACCTTGGAGGTCATCTAGTCCAACTCCCTGCCTAGGCAGGAAGCCCTATACCGTTTCAGACAAATGGCTATCCAACATCTTCTTAAAGACTTCCAGTGTTGGGGCATTCACAATTTCTGGAGGCAACTTCTGTTCCACTGATTAATTGTTCCAACTGTCAGGAAATTTCGCCTCCGTTCTAAGTTGCTTCTCTCTTTGATTCGTTTCCACCCATTGCTTCTTGTTCTACCCTCAGGTGCTTTGGAGAATAGTTCCCTCTTCTTTGTGGCAACCCCTGAGATACTGAAACATGCTATCATGTCTCCCCTAGTCCTTCTGGCAACACCAGTTGCCTCTTGAAAAAGTACTTTTGGGACGACCATGACCTGGATGGCTGAGAATCTCCATAGACCCTGAGGCAGACTGTATGCTTGAGCATAAAAATTCTGAGAGTTGAAGTCCACCTATGTTCTATTTGTCCAGGCTGAGAAACACTGATCTAAGGGATCAAGAACTTTTCATTGCTGGAGCAGCCAATGGGATATTTGCAGGGGTGAAATGCTACTGGTTCGGGCCAGTTCGCCCAAACCGGTAGTAAAAAATGCTACTGGTTTGCAGAACCAGTAGTAAAAAATACTAAAAAGAAGTTTTAAAAAACATGTTGCAATAATCGCATGTCACACAGCTGATCTTCGAAACTTAAAAAAAAAACTTTTAAAGCCGTAAACACGGGGGGGTGGGGGTTCCGTTTTTGCTCCTGACAGGCTTCCCTTTCATAGGTGGGATCCTTGTAAGGAAAGTATCGGTTTTTACACAGCTACAGGTATGAGGTGTTTTCTTCCTCCTCCAATTCAACCATCAGCATCTCCCCATGTCTGCAGGATCGAAACCAAATACGAGTCTCGGCCTTGGAAAGAACTCAGACAAAAATTCAGACAGGTAAGGAGGGCGTGTTTAAGAACCAAATCAACAACATATTTCCTATGGGCTTAAAAAAATCTAATATTTAAACTTGGTTAGACTTGCGGGAGTCACAAAAAACTATAACAATTAACCAACAGGAAATTGGAGAGTTGAAGAAGGGGGCAGCCGAGATGAGGGACGAGTTAAAAGAATTGCAGAAAGAAACGTCAGAATTTTCTGGGCACATGTCTAAATTTGAATTTGAAAGAATGTCTTTCTTCCTTAGGTTTCAGAATGTTCCTGAAAGGGAAGGTGAAGATTTAAGAGATTTAATGAGTGGAATTTTAGCAGATTATATCAAAAAAACTAAAGAATACCTTTGGAGGGAAATAGATTTAATTTATAGAATTAATTCAGCATATGCTAGAATAAATGAAGTTCCCAGAGAGATTCATATTAAATTTTTAAGAAGGTACACATGGGAGGAGATACTAAGGGCACAATGGGAGGGTCCATTGAAATATGAACAAAAAGATATTGCCATATTAAAGCAGATCCCAAAAAAGATTAGAGAAGCAAGAAGGAAATTTTCCTTCTTGTCTAAAAAATTATATAAAAACGGGATCTGGTTTAAATGGTTAATGCCTGAAGGAATGTTGGTATTCTGGGAGGGAGGCAGAATTAGAATTAAAACAATTGCCGAGGCCGAGGCCTTTCCTAAAAAACATTCCTCAATCCTGGGCGATGAAGAAGAAGGGACAGGAGGAGCCACGGCCCCGCCCTCTGAGGGGAGGGAGAAAGAAGGTGCGATAGCAAAAAGGCTCAGATCTCAAAAATAATTAATTTTGAACTATTGTAATTCTTGAAACGGATGAAAATGTAAAACTAAAGATTGAATGTATGAATCTTAAAAATGTGCCAAATGTATATATATATCTCCTAACACTACTTGTTTAACATGATATTGTATGAGGACCCGATTGCAGTCACCATCTCTGGTATGGAAGCTCTAAAATGTATAATATAAACCCTAGTTACCCTTCCCTAATATTATAAAATTGTAAAATCAATAAAACTTTTATTCAAAAAAAATAAATAAACTTGGTTAGACTTGGATGTTTTGATTCTCTGAAAACATTCCACTTCAAATGTGGGAGAAGATTTAGTGTCTCTGAAACTATCTCTAATTTAAAGCCATCATTCAGATAGTGTTTCTGAGTCCCAATCTAACCTCCAGTCCTGGAATTTCTTAGTGGTCTCCCATCCTGGTAGGCACTCAGGCACCTAATTGGACTTAGCTATAAGCAACAGGGTTGTTCGTCTTGTTTCTGGGAATGTTATAATAGAGTGTCTCTGAGCTTCTTGCTCTGTGTGTCCAGGGTGCGAGAAAGAAGCTGGCATTTCCATGTGGATCTACGTTTTGCTTGGAAATCTACTACGGGGAATCAGAGAAACACTGATCCAGCCTTTGGGAATCGCATATATTGATGACTACGCCCCAGAAGAGAGTGTGCCCTTCTACATTGGTACTGTTGAAGACAAAAAAAAAAAGATACCGTACTTTTCTGAGTATAAGACGCACCGGAGTATAAGATGCACCAAAATTTTGAAGAGGCAAATTTTAAAAAAAAGTTTTTGCACTCTGCAAATCTCCCAAAAGTTCCCCCCCCTTTTTTTTAAAGGGCATGAATAGCCTTTAGGAGGCTTGTAGAGTGCTCCGGGGGGCAAAAATGAGGAAAAAATGCCCCGTTTTTCACTCATTTCTGCCCTTCCCAGCCCCCGGGAGCACTCTGGAAGCCTCCTAAAGGCTCTGCATGGCCATTTTAGTGAAGGGGGCGGGGTTTCAGGAGGCAAAAATGCTGTATTCAGTGCATAAGATGCACCCAGATTTTCACCTTCTTTTTCGAGGGAAAAGGGTGCATCTTATACTATACTCCGAAAAATACAGTAATTCTCTCCATCTTCTTTTCCTTGTCTAACTAAAGCAATTGTTTATGCAAGAATAGTTTTGATAGATCAGATCGAGAGTCCTATTCATAGTTTCAATCAGTGTGTGTGTGTGTGTGTGTGTGTGTGTGTGTGTGTGTGTGTACATACATACCAGTGGTGGGTTTCAAATTTTTTTAGAACCTATTCTATAGGTTTGGCCTATTTTGTGGGCATGGCTTGGCAGTCATGTGACAGGGTGGGAGTGGCCACCTTTCAAAATGTGGTGAAACTCATTTAACAACGCTCTTGCTTAGCAACCAAAATTTTGGACTCAATTGTGATGATAAATTCTTTCTTTCTTTCTTTCTTTCTTTCTTTCTTTCTTTCTTTCTTTCTTTCTTTCTTTCTTTCTTTCTTTCTTTCTTTCTTTCTTCCTTCCTTCCTTCCTTCCTTCCTTCCTTCCTTCCTTTCCTTTCCGTTGGGTCACTGGCAGCAGCGGGCCAGATTTACTTCCAGGTACGCCAGTGGAACCCCCTCTCACCGGTTCTCTAAATTTCACCAACCGGCTCTCGCGAGTAGGTGCGAGCCTGCAGAAACCCACCACTGACACATACATACTGTATATTAGGAAAAACAGATTCCTTTCAGATTTAGTTATTCAGATTGGTTTTGTTGATTTTATACAGTTAATGCTTATAAATGCCAGCGGGCGACGCTCAGGGGAAGGGCCTTCTCTGTGGCGGGCCCAATCCTCTGGAACGACCTACCCCCCGAACTTAGAACGACCACGGACCTCCGTTCTTTCCGCCAGAAACTCAAGACTTATTTTTTCCAACAGGCCGGCCTGGCCTAACTCCACCTAGCCTTTAGCCTGAAATTAAATTGTTTTAATTGGTTTTTAAGGGAAATAGTTTTAATTTATTGTAAATTTTAGCACAGGGTTAATAATTTAATTTGATTTTAAATTTTGTACATTGTCATGTTTATATATGTTTTTTTAATTTCCTGTGCACCGCCCCGAGTCCCTTTTGGGAAAGGGAGCGGTATATAAGTTTAATAAATGAAATGAAATGAAATGAAATCTGTTATATATTACTGACTGTATTCATAGTTGTGTTAGGAACCTTGATGGCACAGTGGATAGATTGCAGTATTGCAAGCTAACTCTGCCCACAGCCAGGAGTTCAATCCTGATGGGGCTCAAGATTGACTCCATCCTTCGGTAAAACGAGGATCCAGGTTGTTGGGGGCAATATGCTGATATTTGTAAACCACTTAGAGAGGGCTTTAAAGGACGACCAAGTGGTATATAAGTCTAAGTGCTATTTCTATTTTTGCTGCATTTTGCTATTTTATTTTACTTTATTTCATGAACTTGAAGTTTTTCTCTTTCTTCAAAAGGTCAAGCTGAATTCCTTTTGGTCTGATCTGCCTTTCCACTTTCTTGACAGGATGTGTTCAGACAGTCGCAATTATCGGTCCCATTTTGGGGTTTCTTTTGGGATCCCTATGTGCCAAGCTGTATGTGGACATTGGCTTCGTAGACATGGGTGAGCATGAATGGCAGTCTTTGTACAAGTCAACATGCCCAAGTTACTTTGGACCAAGACACCAAAATCAAACCACAGACTATGAAAACAAAGAGCGGAAAAAGGTTTCTTATGAAGTTGTAGTGGGAAAAGCATAACACTACAGTGAGTTTGTCCCCCGCCCTCAAAAAAGGCAATGATAAGATTGTAGGTATGATCTTGGTATCAAAATAGGTGAGACCAGCAGGAAAAAGTAAGGGGGAAAAGATCCCCTGAATCCAGAGGTAGGTCCCTACTGGTTCAGACTGGTTCAGCTGAATAGGTAGTAACTCGCCTGCCACATCCCGAACCAGTTCTCTCCACGGCACCATTGGCACCGCCATTTCATTTTTTGCTTTTGCGCATGCACGGAAGCATTTTTTAAAGTACTGTGTGTGCGCGCGCGTGACGCATCCCTGAGCAAACCAGCAGTAGCAGCAGCCAGAACCTATCCCTGCCCGAATCATAGAATAACGGAATTGGAAAGGACCTTGAAGGTCTTCTAATCCAATCCGATGCTCAAGCAGGAGACCCTATACCAGGGGTCTGCAAAGTTGGCTCTTTTAAGACTGGTGGACTTCAACTCCCAGAATCTGGCTGGGGAATTCTGGAAGTTGAAGTCCGCCAGTCTTAAAAGAGCCAACCTTGCAGACCCCTGCCCTATACCATTCCAGACAAGGGACTGTCCAGCATCTTCTTAAAAACCTCCAGTGATGGAGCACCCACTTTGCAGGCAAGCCATTCCACTGATTAATGTTTGTAACCAGTGGTGGGATTCAGCCGGTTCGCAGCTATCTGGGAGAACCGGTTGTTAACTTTCTAAGCAGTTCAGAGAACCAGTTGTTGGAAGAAATCTTTTGTTTTTTCCCACTTAACAGGGCTAATCCTGTAAGGAAGGCAGGAAGGAAACATTCTGGTGTTTCTAGCCTCATCTTTGTTGCCCTGCTTACAGAAAATGCCTCTCGGGTTAATCCTTATGACATTGTAACAGCTAAGGCGAAGCGCCCATCGATGGGAGTGATGTTGAGTTAGCCACGCCCACCCAGTCACATGACCACCGAGCCACGCCTGCCCAGCTGGTCATTACGGCAGAGAACCAGGTGTTAAATTATTTAAATCCCACCACTGGTTGTAACTGATAGGAATTCTTGCCTCCATATTGAAGGAGAAAACACTCCCTTAAATGGAAACTGTAATTTGCCAGAAAATTATCGTACCGAACCACATTTCCAGAATTAAGGGATGTGATCAGATAGGTTTTGAGCAGATACAAAAACATCAATTTAAGATCTATGGACTGCCCAGTCCACCTTAATCCATCTCCGCACTGGCTGCCTGTGGCTTTTCAAGTGCGCTTCAAGGTGTTGACGACCATCTTTAAATCGCTCCATGGCTCGGGGCCTAGCTATATACGAGACTGCCTCCTGCCCCATACATCCCTTCGTCCGATCCGCTCCCACAGAGAGGGTCTTCTCCGGGTGCCGTCTGCTGGGCAATGCCGGTTGGCGACACCCAGGGGAAGGGCCTTCTCTGTGGCGGGCCCGGCCCTCTGGAACGACCTACCCCCCGACCTTCGTACTATCTCGGACCTCCGCCTCTTCCACCAACGCCTTAAGACGTATTTATTCCAACAAGCTGGCCTAGGATAGCCCCCGTTTCTGACTTTTTATACATAAATTATAATTTGGTAGGGTTTTTAAATGGGTTTTAGCACGGGTTCTAAATTATTTAATATGTTTTAATGATATATATTGTTTTGTACTGTGATTTTAGTAATGCCTGTGTGCCGCCCTGGGTCCTAACAAGGAGAAGGGCGGGGTATAAATTTGAAATAAATAAATAAAATAAATAAATAAATCTCTACTCAATATTAAAAATCATGTTGATATTTAATAATTCATACTGGGTTGTTGTTTTTTTTAAAAAAACCTTCATTTCTCTTCTTAGGCACCATAGCCATCACTCCCAAAGACCCACACTGGGTAGGAGCTTGGTGGCTCGGCTACTTAATTGCTGGGTTGGTCAGCATACTTGCCGCAATCCCCTTCTGGTTCTTACCCAAGCATCTTCCAAGGCCTGAGACCCGAAAAGATTCCACTGAGCAATCCAGCTTCATTGCAGAAGATATCAAGGACTGTTGTGCCACCTACCAAACCCAAGTCAGTTTTCTCAAGATGGCAAAAGGTGAGGGAATCTGGCTAATTCACTGATCTATTATTGGACACTTTATTTTATTTATTTAGTCTGTCAAACATGCACAAGATAACAGGTATAAGTATAAACATGGACATGAACGAAGGAAATGAGTACAAATAAATGGGGACAGTTGGACAGGGATAATAGACACTGTTAGGGAAATCCCCGTTAGGAGACTGAAACGTAGCGTGAGAAATGTTGCTAACCACCCACACTAGCACTTACAGACACTGAATTGTAAAACAAAGAGTCTTTTTACTTTCGTAGCAAAATAAAGTGATAGTAACTTCTTCATAAACAAGTGAGAAGTAGTCCTGAATCATATATACAGTCTAGTATTCAAAGTTGGCTAACAATTGCACAACTCACAATTATCCACGCTGATCAACACCCGACATACACAACAGTCATCATCTGAGGATCAGCAACTAACAGTGATTCTGGCTCCCTCTTATGGCCGATTGGGGAAACAGCAGCAATCATGGTTTATGTATTGCCAACCCAACATTAGGATGACATTCCTAACAGGCACGCTGGTGTGCTTATCCACCCCCTCTTATAGACCTTTGAGTACTGGGGTGAGGTCCACAGTAGACAGTTCAAGGTTGAAGCTTTGGGGGTTTGGAGATGTAACAACGGAGTCAGGTAGAGCACTCCAGGCGTTGACCACTCTGTTGCTGAAGTTGTATTTTCTGCAATCGAGTTTGGAGTGGTTAACCTTGAGTTTGTACCTATCGTTTGCTCGTGTCTTATTGAGGTTGAAGCTGAAGTGGTCATTGACAGGTAGGATGCTGTAGCAGACAATTTTGTGTACTATGCTTAGGTCAGACTGTAGGCGACGTAGTTCCAGATTGTCCAAGCCCAAAATTTCAAGCCTGGTGGCATAAGGGATTCTATTGTGAGCAGAGGAGTGAAGGACTCTTCTCGTGAAGTACCTCTTGACCAGCTCAATTGTGTTAATGTCCGATCAACAGTGTGGATTCCAGGCAGACGAGTTGTATTCGAGAATTGGTCTGGCAAAGGTTTTGTATGCCCTAGTTAGTGGAAGTCATTTTCTACATCACTAGTTTGGAGAACTAGTTTGGAGAGCCAGCTTGGTGGTCTGTGGTTAAGGCACTAGAGTAGAAAGCAGGAGCCTGTGAATTCTAGTCCCATCTTAGATATGAAATCCCATTGGGTGACTTTGAGCCAATCACCAGGAGATTGTGAGTTCTAGTCCCCCCCTCCTCCCCCCCCCCACTAGCCATGAAAGACAACTGAGTGACTTTGGCCACTCACTCTCTCTTTCAATCCAACCCATCTCACAGGGTTGTTGTTGTGGAGAAAATAGGAGGAGGAAGGTGTGTTGGATTTGTTCACCACCTTGAGTTACTTGTAAAAGTAATAAAGGTGGGATACAAATAAAGAATTGCTCTGAACAAGAGAGTTGGTGTAGACAACCCAATGTCCTACAGAAGCTTTGCAAGTTTGTTCCCATAACTACTTGCTGTTGACCAGTCAGTCTAAAGCCAATAGATTATGAAGTCCGAAATATCTGGAGGGCAACAGATGCATTATCTCCAACTAAGACAATGAGTATAACTCGATTGACCCATTGGTTGTGACCATTGCAAGGGCTATGGGAACTTTGATGGAGATATAAACGTTTTGCAGCAAAAGTCAAAGGCCTCCTAAATAACAAAACAAGAAAGCAATATACCGTATTTTTCAGACTATAAGACACACCAAGGTTTTGAGGAGGTAATTTTTTTTAAAAAAAGTTTTTGCCCTCCCCGACCCCCAAGAGCACTCTGTAGTCCTCCCAAACCTTCTGTGCACCCCATTTTTTGTGAAAAATGAGGCATGTAGATAGTTTGGGAGGCCTGCAAAGTGCTCCTGGGGGCCGGGGAGGGCAAAATCATGCCACATGCGGGTGGGGGGGGGGAGTTGGGAAGTGAAAAACGGCCTCCATTTGGGAGGCCTGTAGAGTGTTCCTGGGGGCTTGGGAGGGCAAAAGCACCCCTGTTTTTGTGGGAAATGGGCCCTTTTTCACTTGCTTTTGCCCTCCTGAACCCCCAGGAGCACTCCACAAGCCTCCCAAACCCTCTGCGTGCCTATTTTTGCAAAAAATGGGATGCACAGAGTGGGGTTTCAGGAGGCCAAAAATGCTGTATTCAGTGTCTAAGACGCACCCAGATTTCACCCTTTTTTGGGGGGGAAGGTGCGTCTTATACTCTGAAAAATACAGTACAGTGATCCCTCGTTTTTCGCGGCTTCATGTTTCGCGGCTTCAGTGCTTCGCGGGTTTTTCAAAAATACAGGGGGGGAAATGCATCGGTAGGAGGCAAGCGCCCCCTAGTGCTTGCTTTAAACGATGTCCACCAACTCAAGTTTCCGGTGCAAATCCTACTTCGCGGTTTTTCAGTTTTCGCGGAAGGTTCCGGTCCCCATTAACCGCGAAAAACGAGGGATCACTGTATTATGAATATTTGTTGGGTGGAAAGGATGTGAGTATGGTTAAGTCTGCTTCCAATTTTCCATGAACAGTTGCTACCGATTTTGAAACAAATTGTCATCCATGTTCATTTCTCACTTCTGTCCAACCAACATGTATTCATTTTTCCCTCCCAGAATTCCTGCCTTCCTTGAAAAGCCTCCTTGGAAATCCAGTTTACTTCTTATATCTCTGCTCCAGCATCATCCAGTTCAATTCTCTCATTGGCATGGTGACCTATAAGCCAAAATATATTGAACAACAGTTTGGACAATCATCTTCCAAGACCAATTTTATCATAGGTATGGTTGAGTAGGTGCTGGTGGCTGGGAATGAAGCAGATGCTACTTTGTTTGGGGTTTAATACATGTAGTAAAAAAGGGGGGTGCGACGGCTCAGTAGCTAAGACTCTGAACTTGTCGACCAGAAAGTTCGGCAGTTTGGCGGTTCGAATCCCTAACACCACGTAATGGAGCGAGTTCCCGTTACTTGTCCCAGCTTCTGCCAACCTAGCAGTTCGAAAGCATGTAAAAATGCAAGTAGAAAAATAGGGACCACCTTTGGTGGGAAGATAACAGCGCTCCGTGTGCCTTCGGTGTCTACTCATGCCGGCCACATGACCATGGAGACGTCTTCAGACAGTGCTGGCTCTTCGGCTTTGAAACGGAGATGAGCACTGCCCCCTAGAGTCGGGAACTACTAGCACCTATGTGCAAGGGGAACCTTTACCTTTACTTTACATGTAGAAAAAAGCCCATAATCCAAGGCTTGATGACAACGTTGATCGATACCGGAGGGGAAATCATTATTTGGAGAAGTAATCATGTATATGTATATATATATATAAGAATGAGATTGTCTTTGCAGCGTTTCAGCAAGATCTCACTTGCCAACTTCAGGCTTTGGTCTGTGGCTGCGTAGATGCTGCCTTTCCTTAAATCCTGGGGGGGGGGCGTGAGTGCTGACTCTGTTACTGTGAGTAGGCTGATTGGCTGTGCAGCTGCATCATGATTGGTAGATTGATGCTGATTGGTCCTATTTGTGTGTTTCTCCTTATTTTGAATTTCAATAACTTGGGTGGTGGGTGGGGCTCATCTGTTGGACAGTGCTGGTTTCCAGATGTCTGGTAGGCGGGAGGTATCATCACGTTTGTTCATATTGTGAGGTTGTTTCTCTATTTTGATGGCTTCTCTGATTATTCTCCTGTTGAGTTGTTCAGCCTTGGAGATCAATTTGGTTCCTTCAAAGTCAATATCATGTCCTGTAGCTTTGAAGTGTTGGTATGAGGGATGAGGTTTTAAGGTTTTTTTTTACTGCATTTTTATGTTCTGTGATGTGTGCATTTATTCTTCTATTGGTTTGTCCTATGTAAGTTGCAGGGCAGATTTTGCGTGGAATTTTGTAGACTCCTTGGTTTTCTACAAGATCCAGCTACCCGTGAAAATCTATGAACATTAATTAAAGATATAGATATAGATATATATCTTTAATTAATGTAATTTTAAGTCACTTATACCTCAAATCAAATTTAGTCTTTACCTTGGCTGCATGTATGTGTTCCTTGGCTTGTTATGCCTCTCAAAGGGTAAAAACAGCCCTTTTGACTGAAAAAAAAAATGATTGCACAGCTGTGATACACATACATAAAGTTAACACACTGTAGCTCTATCTTCCTTTTCGGTCTGTTTTTTTCTGGCACATCTAATAGACCGTGCTTATTTTTGTAGCTGGCTAACTTGAGAACACATCACTGCTACTTGCAGCTAGGAGTAGGCCCAGGAAAATTCAGGGAAAGTTAGCATTAATCAGAAAGAACTTGGAGATCTTGCCCATCTCTAATTCCTAGTGGTTCGTGAAAGCAGCCTTTCCTGAAGGCAGCCCTTAAAATCAGCTACGTCAAGTTTTCCACCCTTTACAATAACGGTCACCAACTGTTTGTCTGTGGATCACTGGTGGGCCGTGCGAAAATTTTGGTGGTTCAGAAAAATTATTTGCATTTTTTTATATTGCACTAAATCAGGGGTCCTCAAACTACGGCCCCTGGGATGGATACGTGCAATGAACGTTTGTGTTGCTGCAGAGAGTCTCCCCCTTCGGTGTCTTTCTATGTGGGGCTTTGGGCAACTTAGGGTCTGCTTCAGCCTCCTGGTGAGGGGCTTTGGGCGAAGGCTGGAGGGAAGCACCACTGGTGGCAAAGAGCCAGAGGGCCTCGTTCCAGTGGGACTGCATCATGGCCTGGAACTGGCTGACCATCTCAGCCCACTGACCCTCCAGGCGCTCTCACAGGTCTTCCCTCTGCTTGGAAAGCCCATGCTCGTAGTCCTCAGTGAGGTGCTTCTGCTGAGCCTCCTTCTCGGTCAGATCCCATTTGAACTGAGCCAGCTGTTTTGCCAACTCTTTCTCATGGTGGCTGCTTAACTCTAACAACTGCTTCCTGTTGGGGCCCTATGGAACCTGGGTGGGCAGGCTCGGAGGGCCAAGTAGAGGCTGACAAGGCGCCCCTCCATGTGAGTGGCCACACCCACTCAGTCACATGATCACCTGGCCACGCCCACCCAGCCGGTCATTAGGCAGATCATATTAGTGGTCCGTGGGATTTAAAATTATGAATTTAGTGGTCCCTGAGGTCCAAAAGGTTGGGGAACCCCTGCTTTACAATATCCAGCATAGAATTCTGCTGCCTAACTGAGGAATTCTGGAAGGCAAGGTCCATACCTCTGGAAACTGTCAGATTTGGATAATATTGTTTTTTTCCCCATATTAGGGCCAAATATCTGCTCAAAGAGATTTTACGATTTTTAATTTTACAATGAGGATTAACAGGAGTTAATCTGATTTGCTTGCAATCTGAGTTATTTTGTGTGTGTGTGTAAATGACCCAATTATTGTGTGAATTCCTTGAAGTTAGGAAAAGCTATTTCCTGGGCTGCCACCTTTTAAATGGTAGCATAATTTGAAAATGCTGTTTCACGAGAAGTAGAGGGGTTTAGAAATGATTCTTCTTACCCATAACACAGTACTTTCCATTGTATTTTAAGCTTTCCTCGGGGCTAAGCCTTCAGCTGTGTGTGAAACGCTTCGGGATTGTGAAAAGAGAAAGAATAGAGCTTAGGAAGTTTATAAAGAATATGCAAAATATTTTTAGTTGCTAACCTACCACATTATAATAGTAAGGTAAAGGTTCCCCTCGCACATGTGTGCTAGTCATTCCCGACTCTAGGGGGCGGTGCTCATCTCCATTTCAAAGCCAAAGAGCCAGCACTGTTCGAAGAAGTCTCCGTGGTCATGTGGCCGGCATGACTAAACGCCAAAGGAGCACGGAACGCTGTTATCTTCCCATCAAAGGGGGTTCTTGTTTTTCTACTTGCATTTTTACACGCTTTCAAACTGCTAGGTTGGCAGAAGCTGAGACAAATAAAACAGGTCCAGATAATATGCTATGTTAAAATAACCGTGTAATATGGGGAAGGTTGATTTGCACCCCCCCCCCCGAAAAGTTCCCAGGACTACACTGTCAAAATCTAGTGGCAAACAGCCAGATTTTGGTGGTGTGATTATTTGCTTTTTGCTCACAAGGATCTAAAATTGGTGTTTTCATACTTAATGTATTTATTTTAGAGAAGGAAAAAAGAACCCTGACCCTTTGAATGTACATTTTTCCCTAAAGAAGCTGAAAGATGAAGCTCTCCATCATAAGGGTGTCCAGCTCAAGATCTATGGGCCAGATCCGGCCCATGGGGCTGCCCTGGACCAGATTGCGATGTCTCTGCCAGGAAAAATGGAACGTGGGAAGGCTGTGCGTGGATCCCCCCCCCCCACCCGAGCGCCGTTTTTCGCTAGCAAAACAAAATAAAAACAAAACAAAAGTAGAAATGTTTCTCCTTTTGCGTTTGAGAATGTAAGAAAGAAGGAAGGAGAAAGGGAAAGAGGAAAGGCAAAGAAAAAGAAGGGAAAATGAAAAGAGAGAAAGGAAGGAAAAATAAGGAAAGAGGGGAAGGAAAAAGAAAGTAGAAGGAAGAGGGAAGGAAAAAGGAAGGAAGGAAGCAGAATGAAGAGGGAAGGGAAAAAAAGAAAAGGAAGGAAGGGAGAGAAAGGGAGGATTTACAGATTAAAGATTAAGAGAGTTGGAAGGGACCTTGCAGGTCATCTAGTCCAACCCCCTGCCCAAGCAGGAGACCCTACATCTGCCTCTACCTAGGATTGAACTCACAACCTCCTTTTTTATATGAAAAAAGTTTTATTGGGTTTTATAAATTTTACATACATAAGGTAAGGGTAAGGTGTGAAAAGACATTTTGAGAACTTTCTCGTCGAAGTCATTGACTCCATCTGAGTCTTCATGCACAAAATAGATATTTCAGTTATACATTCATACTACAAAGTGGACAGAGATGCAAATAAAGTTATAATAAAAGAACAGTGCTAGCAAACATGCTTAAACATCCAAACAACATTGTATTATACTAAAATAAAGTCATTTTTGAGATCTAAGTCTCTTGGCAATTGTATCTTCTTCCCCCTGGCCCCCAGTGGGCGGAGCCGCGGCCGCCTCTGCTCCCTCATTGTCATCTTCAAGGGTTGAGGAATGTTTTTCAAGAAAGGCTTGCGCCTCTGCAATTGTTTTAATTCTTACTCTTCCCCCTTCCCAAAACACCAACATTCCCTCCGGCATCACCCACTTAAACCAGACCCCCCTTTTAAATAATCTTTTGGACAAGAAGGAATACTTCCTTCTTATCTCTCTAATCTTCTTCGGGACCTGTTTCAAGATGGTGATCTCTTTCTGTTGATAAATTAGGGGGTTGTCTCTCTGCGCCCTCAATATCCGTTCCCTTGTCGACCTTCTAACAAATTTAATATGTATCTCTCTAGGCACTTCATTTATCCTGGCATATGCTGAATTTATTCTATAAATCAAATCAATGTCACCCCTTAATTCTTCCTTAGGACTTAGGTAATCTGCTAAAATTGTGCTCATTAAATCTTGTAAATTTTCTCCACTGTCCTCAGGAACATTCTGAAATCTTAAAAAATATGACATTCTTTCGACATCCATCCTAGACATATGACCAGTTAAATCACCAATTTCATTATTAATACTTTAAGCTCCCCCTTTGCCCCACCCAGCCCCACCTCCAGCTCATCAGTCTTTTGTGAATTTTCCATTAATTTCTTCTGTACCTCCAAAAGTTCTAATTTAGAACTGACTTGATCTTTCCTCATTTCCTTAATTTCTCCCACCAAGGTTGCAAGAGTTTCTTCGACAGCTGTTAATCTTGCATCTGTGTCAGGTTTTTCGGATAACATCGAAGTGATTTTAGGTTGGTGTTGCTTTTTTGAAGCCATGGTGAAAAGTTTATTCCTGTGTCAGTAAAATGGTGCCTGCTGGAGAGGTATTAGCGGAGCAAGAAGGAGCAGTCCAATAAACAAAGTTGTAGATGTTACCAAATCAAAGTCCTGAGAGAATCCACAATAAAACAATCATGTAAGATAAAGAAGGCACTTCAAGGGAAGGATCAATTAATCAAACAAAACATTAGGTAGAAGAAAGGAGAGGCAATCCCGTTCTCAGGAGAATGTCAGCAATCATCCATAATTAGTGTCTCAGAAGAACAAAGGAACGCCATCTTCTCCGCCCGCCTGGGAGCCGCCGGGAATCCACAAAGTGTGAAATTGCAACTTAGTTGCCAGACTTCGATTCAAAGTTTCTGCAATCATTCCAGAAGGACTTTGATCATCGTTAGACGAGTTTGGGTGCAGGTTTCTGTGCGTCCTCCAGCCGGAGAAGCAGATTGAAAACGCCGCTTATTTGCTCCGAGGTTTTTTTTCGCAAACTCCCCCCTCCATCACCTTGTTAAGTAAAGATTGCAAGCAAAGGAAAAAAGTCACTCACTTTCCACTTTGAAGTCAAGAGTCTCAGACAGGCCTCCGACTCCGACAGATCAGCTCTCTCCAAAGCGCTAAATGTTCCGATCCTCCGGAGGCGAAGGGAACCAAGCCCCCCGCAGCATGTTCTCTCACTCCTGGGTTGAAGACAAGGACCCCCCCTTGACCGCCGTCAGGACAGGGGAATCCCAGCAAGCCAACCTTACGGCAGGATTCCTTTAGAAGGAATTCCCTTCCCCTTGGGGGGCAGTAAAAGCAACAAAACGGCAGAAGAGTCAAAGACTCAACCGTCTCCTCCGAGAGACCGGAAGCTCCTCAACTCACAACCTCCTGATTGGGAGGCAATAGCTCCAACTCTAGGCCACAGCCGCTGAGGGTGGGTGGGTGGGAGGGACGAAGGGAAGGAGGGAGGGAGGAAGGAAGTTATAATGAAAGTGAGGGAGGATCTGAGGGAAATTTTGCCCTAGCAAATGCTTCCGACCCGAGTGACATTGAATTGGCCCCCCCTACCCCAGCCGCACCCACCCTGGCCACACCCACCATCCTGAGGTCAAAGTTGATTATCTAGACCCGCGCCAGTCCGGCTTCCGACCCGGGCACAGCACCGAGACAGCATTGGTCGCGTTGGTTGATGATCTCTGGAGGGCGCGGGATAGAGGATATACCTCTATCCTAGTCCTATTAGACTTCTCAGCGGCTTTTGATACCATCGACCATGGTATCCTATTGCGCCGACTGGGGGGGTTGGGGCTGGGAGGCACCGTTTTGCAGTGGTTCTCGTCCTACCTCTCTGGTCGGTCGCAATATGTGTTGGCAGGGGGGCAGAGGTCGGCCGCGAGGCCCCTCATATGTGGGGTTCCTCAGGGGTCGGTCCTCTTGCCCCTACTGTTCAACACATATATGAAGCTGGGTGAGATCATCCGTGGTTTTGGGGTGGGATATCATCTGTACGCTGATGATACTCAGTTGTACATATCCACCCCAGACCACCCCAACGATGCCGTCGAGGTTATGTCCCGGTGCTTGGAGGCCGTACGGATCTGGATGGGTGGTAACAAACTCAAGCTCAACCCTGCCAAGACTGAGTGGCTGTGGTTTCCGGCACCCCGGTTCAGCCAGATTATTCTAACTCTGGCCATTGGGGGCGAAACACCGGCCCCCGTGGAGAGGGCGCGCAATTTGGATGTCCTCCTGGATTCCCGGCTGTCTATGGAAGATCATGTGGCAGCTGTGGCCAGGGGGGCGTTCCATCAGGTACGCCTGATGCGCCAATTGCGCCCCTTACTGGACCGGGGTGCCTTACGCACAGTCACTCAAGCACTCGTCACCTCTCGACTCGACTACTGTAATGCTCTCTACATGGGGCTCCCCTTGAGGTGCACCCGAAAGCTGCAGCTAGTCCAGAACGCAGCCGCACGGGTGATTACAGGAGCGCCTAGACACTCCCACATAACACCTATCCTGCGCAAGCTGCACTGGCTTCCTGTGGTCTTTCGGGTACGCTTCAAGGTTCTGACGACCATCTTTAAAGCGCTCCATGGCTCGGGGCCTAGTTATATGCGAGACCGCCTCCTGCCCCATACATCCCTCAGACCGATACGCTCCCACAGAGAGGGCCTCCTCAGGGTGCCGTCGGCTGGACAATGCCGACTGGCAACACCCAGGGGAAGAGCCTTCTCTGTGGCGGGGCCAGCCCTCTGGAACGACTTACCCCCTGAACTCCGCACCATCTCCGACCTCCGCCTCTTCCGCAAGTGTCTGAAGACACATCTATTCCATCTAGCCGGCCTAGCGTAACCTCCATTACTGACTATTAGACAGTTTTAAATTTGGGATTTTTTATTCGGTTTTTAGCACAGGGTTTTATTAGAATAAGTTTTTTAAATTTTATATGTTTTATATGTATTTTAACATTCCTGTGTGCCGCCCTGGGTCCGTTTGGAGAAGGGCGGGGTATAAATTTAATAAAATAAAAAATAAATAAAATAAACCCAACCCTGATACAGCTCTCAATGAAATTCAGTTTGACACCCCTGATCTATGGCATCAGAATCATGCCCATTGCAGCCCTTATCTGTCCCTTGTCTGTCCTAACTCAGCGGATACCAGGATTAATTTGCCACATACTTCCACCCGGCCTGTCCACTCCCACAGGGAGAGCCTCCTCAGGGTGCTGTCGGCCAGTCAATGCCGGCTGGCGACTCCCAGGGGAAGAGCCTTCTCTGTGGCAGGCCCCGCCCTCTGGAACGACCTCCCCCCCGACCTCCGCACAATCACGGACCTTCGCCTCCTCCGTCGAGCACTTAAAACACACTTCTTCCATGCGGCCGGCCTGACATAGCTATGTATATCATTGAATTTTTAGCTGGGTTTTTAAATTAAGTTTTAGCACGGGCCAAATTCATTTAATTTAATTTTAAACTTATTGATGTTTGTATATTTTTATTTTTATTTTTTATTCCTGTGCACCGCCCTGAGTCCCATTTGGGAGAGAGGGCGGTATAAAAGTACGAACAAATAAATAAAATAAATAAATAATTTAGCGAACGTCATACCTAAAGTGTTCTGAAGAATGGGACAAAAGAAGGTAACAAACACTTCTTGATCAAATGGTGGTACCTTGCTCAATAGTAGCAACTGTGAGAGGGATCTTGGAGTCCTAGTGGACAACCATTGAAATAGGAGCCAGCAGTGTGCAGCAGCTGCCAAAAAAGCCAACACAGTTCTAGGCTGCATAAACAGAGGGATAAAATCTAGATCACGTGAAGTGTTAATGCCACTGTATAGTGCCTTGGTAAGGCCACACTTGGAATACTGCATACAGTTTTGGTCGCCACGATGTAGAATAGACGTGGAGACTCTGGAAAGAGTGCAGAGAAGAGCAACCAAGATGATTAGGGGACTGGAGGCTAAAACATATGAAGAACGGTTGCAGGAACTGGGTATGTCTAGTTTGATGAAGAGAAGGACCAGGGGAGACATGATAGCAGTCTCCCAATATCTCAGGGGTTGCCCCAAAGAAGAGGGAGTCAAACTATTCTCCAAGACACCTGGGGGCAGGACAAGAAGGAGAGAAGCAACTTAGAACTAAGGAGAAATTTCCTGACAGTTAGAACAATTAACCTCTGGAACAGCTTGCCTCCAGAAGTTGTGAATGCCCCAATCCTGGAAGTCTTTAAAAAGATGTTAGATAGCCATTTATCTGAAATGGTATAAGGTTCCTGCCCATGCAGGGGGTTGGACTAGAAGACCTACAAGGTCCCTTCCAACTCTGCTATTGTATTATTGTATTGTAAATCCCAGTAGTTCCTAAACACAAAGTTTGTAACTGTGTCCATTTTCTTCTTGGGGTGTGTGTGTGTACCGTAGGTCTCATCAACATTCCTGCTGTAGCTCTTGGAATGTTCTCCGGAGGCTTCTTCATGAAGAAGTTCAGGCTGAACATGTTGGGAGCAGCCAAGCTTTCCTTGACCTCGTCCTTCCTTGGCTACCTATTGCTCCTCACCCTTTTCACAACTGGTTGCAAAAACGCAGAGGTGGCTGGCTTGAGCATCTCCTATGAGGGGTAAGTTCCACTGGAGAGTGCTTGTAGTTCACGCGATAGTCATTGTTAAATTATGTCATTGTCTTCCATGGGGCCTCCTGAAGTTGAGATGAGATTCCTGAACTCCTTTATGTGTGAATTGGGTGATCAACTTCTATAATAATTGGGTAAACCAATTATTTGGTTTATCTGGTGCTGTGAGATGTAAACCAGCCATACCTTAAAGACTGTAGTTTGCTCAGAGGCATTTTCTTTTTTGAAAGTTTTTTTTTTATTTGTACACATACAAAGACAAACAAAACATAAAACATCCTCATCAACTGCGTATAGCGTGTTGTTTGGTTACAAGATTGTTGTGCTTCCATCTTTCAATTGCCTATACCAGGGGTGGGCAAACTTTGCAACTTTAAGTCTGAAGGACTTCAGCTCCCAGAATTCTCCAGCCAGCAAAGCTGGCTGGAGAAGTCTAGGAGCTGAAGTCCTTCAGACTTAAAGTTGCAAAGTTTGCCCACCCCTGGCCTATTCAGTCACCAAATATAGATAAATACATCACTATCCTTATGCATCATATATTCAGTTACAATTAATATCCCTTCATTTTCAACAGAGATTATATTCCCTTACAGCCTTAATTATCCATGTAGTAACAATATAACTTTACGTAACCCCCTATCTCATTCTATTAATTTTACAATACAAATACGCAAGAGGTTTCCAACAGTTTATAATTATACATCATTACTTTCTAGTATACATACTATTATAAACCATCCATCAGATACAGGTATTTTGTGATATCTGCTCGTAATAAAATTCCTTCTACCACCAGGCTTAAAATTTTAGACCTGGATAACCTTGAACTACGCTGTCTACGTTCTAACCTAAGATTAGTACACAAGATTATCTGCTATAACGTCGTACCTGTTAGCGACTACTTTAACTTCAACTGCAATAACACAAGGACTATCCATAGATACAAACTAAGTGTAATCCGTTCGAATCTTGATTGCAGGAAAAACGATTTCAGCAATTGAGTACTATATGTGTGGAACCTCCTACTTAATCCTGCTGTAAGTTCCTCTAACCCCCATACCTTTTACCTTAATCTGTCTACCGTGGACCTTACGCATTTCTTAAGAGATCCCTAAAGGGGGCGTGCATAAGCGCACCAGTGTGCCTACCGTCCCTGTTCTACTGTCCCCTTGATATGGACTCTTTTTATATGTTTATGGCTACGTTTTGCTTATTTTATCCACTTATTTGTGCCATTTTTTTCATGTGTTTTTCATACTTGTTTCCTTGTCCTTATTGAC
The DNA here is from genome assembly GCA_039707465.1 of Rhabdophis nuchalis. Lineage (NCBI taxonomy): Eukaryota > Metazoa > Chordata > Lepidosauria > Squamata > Natricidae > Rhabdophis > Rhabdophis nuchalis. The sequence continues at coordinate 112,605,599 of CM077648.1, forward strand.
AAATAAAATGAATGAATAAATAAAATATTGAAAGTGGACAACTGCTCTGCTTCAAATAACTTTAGCAGAAGACAAGGCTGCAGGGAAGGAAGGAAGGATCAGGGAGGGAGTGGGGAGGGAGGAAAGCAAGAGAGAAAGAAAGAAAGAGAAAGTAAGAGAGAGGGAGAGAGAGAGAGAAAGAAAGAAAGAGAGAGAGAGAAAGAGAGAGAGAGAGAAAGAGAGAGAGAGAGAAAGAAAGAGAGAGAGAAAGAAAGAGAGAGAGAGAAAGAAAGAGAGAGAGAGAGAGAAAGAGAGAGAGAAAGAGAGAGAAAGAAAGGAAGAGAGAGAGAAAGAGAGAGAAAGAGAAAGAGAGAAAGAAAGAGAGAGAGTGAGAAAGAGAGAGAGAAAGAGAGAGAGAGAAAGAAAGAAAGAAAGAAAGAAAGAAAGAAAGAAAGAAAGAAAGAAAGAAAGAAAGAAAGAAAGAAAGAAACCTGATGCACTGGGCTGCTGTCCAATAATGTTATGCTCCAACTGTGGTCTGGGGTTGGGCCAATGTTGAGAAACAACCTACAATGATCTTGCAGTATTCTCTCTTTTCTCCACTAGCAATAAGCCAATTTCCTCCTATGAACACACTCTGTTTTCAGAGTGCAATGCAGGATGTGCATGTTCCAAAGATGAGTGGGATCCTATATGTGGAGAAAATGGGATCACGTATATCTCAGCTTGTCTCGCTGGTTGTAAAGCATCCAATGGAAGTGGGAAAAACACGGTAAACACCTTCTTGTTTCACTTGGTTCAAAGACTAGACAAAATGAGATCAGGACTCCTTGACTTCCGGTTCGCTCCTACGGCCGTTTTTAGTCCTCCGGAGCCTTCAGAGAAGCTCCTGAAGCCTCCAGAGAGTCGGGGGGTGGGTGGGTGGGCTGTCTTTACCCTCCCTGGGCTCCTATAAAGCCTGGGGAGCCTGAGGAGGGCGAAAAAAAGCATGTAAAAAATGGGAGGGGGGAGTGTTTTCACCCTCCCCAGGCTCCTATAAAGCCTGGGGAGGGCGAAAAATGGCTTTAAAAATAGCTGAATCAGCTGGCCAAGCGCGCGCATGCATGCTGGCCAGCTGACAGGGAAACGCCTCACGTGCCCTGCCAAATTTATTTATTTATTTATTTATTTATTTATTTATTTATTTATTTATTTATTTATTTATTTATTTATTTATTTATTTATTTATTTATTTATTTATTTATTTATTTATTTAATAATAATTTTATTTATAGACCGCCTCCTCTCCCCAAAGGGACTCGGAGCGGTGCACAGGGAATTTAAAAATGCAAATATAAAATACATAAATAGGTAAAATAAGAATTAAACAAAATTATCCCTGCGCTAAAACCCACTATACTAAAATTAAACTACAATCCCCTAAAAGCCCAGTTAAAAGACGGAAGACTAACCTAGGCCAGCCAAGCAGAAGAAGTGTGTTTTCAATTTTTGACGGAAGGAGCGGAGGTCCGTAGTTGTTCTAATTTCTAATTTATTTATTATTTGGATTCATAAACCGCTCCCTTTCCCCAAAGGGACTCGGGGCGGTGCACAGGAAGTTAAAAAACATATAAACATAACAATTATAAATAATTAAAAACCGAATTAAATAATTATCCCCTGTGCTAAAATTTTCAAATCATTAAAACTGTTACCCCGTTTAAAACCCAATTAAAACAATTTGAATTTCAGACTATAGGCTAAGTGAAATAACTTAGGCCAGACCGGCCTGATGGAAAAGATAGGTCTTTAATTCCTGGCGGAAGGAGCGGAGGTCCGTAGTTGTTCTAAGATCGGGGGGGAAGGTCGTTCCAGAGGGTTGGGCCCACCACAGAGAAGGCCCTTCCCCTGGGCGTCGCCCGCTGGCATTGCCTAGTGGATGGCACCCGGAGAAGTCCCTCTCTGTGGGAACATGGCTCCGCCTGCCAACTGTGGCCCACATGCCATAGGTTTGCCATCACTGCCCTGGACTAGACATCTTCAGCTTCTCCCATTTTGATCGTAAACCTTTTAGCTTGCTCCAGATTTTAGCACTGGGCAGGAGCCTAAACTGTACTTATTTCTGCTTCGTTTCAGGTATTTTATGACTGTAGCTGTGTGGACTTTCCACAGGCTTCATCATCAAGGCATCCCTCAGCAACTTTGGGTCCTTGTCCACAAGGAAAAGAATGCTCCAAAATGTTTCTCTATTTTTTGGTGATATCCGTCATCGCTTCCTTTACCTTGTCAGTTGGAGGCACTCCGGGATATATTTTGCTTCTCAGGTAATGAATGTTTTTTAACTGCTGGAGATTTTTCTGTCAGCACATGAGTCCTATGTCACGTTTTCCCGTAATGTCACCTCATAGCAATGTGATTTTTGTATTTTTCCAGTCCCCTATTTCATTGGGTTTTGTTTTTTCCACCAATAAAAAAGGCAGCAAAACACAAAACGATTTAATGATACAGTGATCCCTCGTTTTTCGCGGCTTCATGTTTCGCGGCTTCAGTGCTTCGCGGGTTTTTCAAAAATACAGAATAGAAAAAAAATGCATCGGTAGGAGGCAAGCGCCCCCTAGTGCTTGCTTTAAACGATGTCCACCAACTCAAGTTTCCGGTGCGAATCCTACTTCGCGGTTTTTCAGTTTTCGCGGAAGGTTCCGGTCCCCATTAACCACAAAAAACGAGGGATCATTGTATAGGCAAGGGTGGGATTCAGCCATTTTGGACTGGTTTGGGCAAACTGGATGTTAATTTTAATCTGGTTCTCTGAACTAGTAGTTCTGATGACCGGCTGACTCTGCCCCACCTCTCCCTTCCTTCCCAGGAGTCTCTACATGGTCCGTTCATCATGGTACCTGATTGAAGTCTATCAAATCATGCACGGTGTGGACAAAGTAGAAGAGAAAAAACTGTTTTCCCTATCGCACAACACTAGAACTAGGGGGCACTCCATGAAGCTTTTGGAAGCTAGACTTCAAACAAATAAGAGGAAGTACTTTTTCACCCAGAGGTTCACTGGTCTATGGAACTCCCTGCCAGAAGAAGTGGTGACAGCTGTCAGCCTCGACACCTTTAAGAAAGGATTAGAGGAGTTCATGGAGAACAAGGGTATCCATGGCTATCATTATGGATGCCTAAGGACACCCTCCGGGTTGGAGAGATAGGCAGGATGTCTCTCAATGCCATTTGCAGGGAATCATAAGCAGGTGAAGACATCTGCTTGGGAAGACCCTGAAGCAAATGGGGAGCCTCTGTGTGAGACAGAATGCTGGACCAGATGGGCTGTGGCCTGTTCCAGCAAGGCTGTTCTTATGTTCTTATGTTCTTATGCTAGGGAAGTGCAGGGCCCACACCGAGTCTCTGGGAGGGCAAAAAAAACCGGGCCTCCTAGAAGTTCCAGAAGTCTGGAAACAGGCCTGTTTCCAGCCTCCGGAGGCCCTCTGGAGCATGGGAAAGGTTGTTTTCGCCCTCCTGGAGGCTCCATAAATGAAAAATGGCCCATTTTTTCATTCATTTTTGCCCTCCCCAGCCCCCAGGAGCACTCTGGAAGCTTCCTAGAGGCTATGCAAGGCCATTTTGGTGAAGGGGGCAGGGTTTTGAGAGGCAAAAAAATGCTGTATTCAGTGTATAAGACACACCCAGATTTTCACCCACTTTTTTGGGTGCGTCCTATACTCCGAAAAATACGGTACTTAAAAGACAAATTGGTATTGCTTTTGGAGTCCTGAAAGGGGAACCTTTGAGGAAAACTAAAATGTGCTTTAAGGAAGGAAGAGCATGTGTTTTTAATCAAATAGCCCAGTTGTGCAAATAGAAATAGAAACCAATACCTTTTCCCCTAATCAAGCAACTATATAAAACAGATTTTGGCTTCCACAAGGTGTCTTAGGCATATGTTCAACACTTACTAATATAGTAAGCACATGGAAGATTTGTTGGCTAGTCTGATAGATGATGAACTTTTGTCTGGAAAGCTAAGCACGTTTTCATTTTGTGAAGTCGGAATGGTAGTTAACTTTTCATGGTGTATGCCTCTATCTTTTAAATTAAACTGGTTTATTCTGGTCCATCTGTGTTTAGTTCCAAGTAGAGAGAAAGACACTGGAGACATGGAGGCTATTTGGAAAGATGGTTTAATGGTGGACAGTATCACGTGGCTTGAGATCCTGGGCAAAAAAGAGAAGATATGCTGAGAATGTCCTGGTTTTATGCCCTCTCTGGGCTTTTGAATTTGAGCTTGTATTCTGATTGGTTGTCAGACTCCCATACAGGGGTAACTTGTCTGTGTCCAGGGCTTGGTTGAGTCTTGCTGGGTGATGATGTATTGAAGGGCCTTTGGACAATTTCTCCTATGGCTCTGCCTGAAGGAAGTAGATCTTTGTTATATAGAATAGCCTGGCTCAGGCCTTAATGGCCCATTAACAAAGGTAACAAATGGCTCATTCACATTCAGCAAAGGCCTGGTAAATAGTCTTTCAAAGGTGAATTTATGACCACAGACCTTATCTATTTTGGAAAGCTGCCATGTAAATATTTTCCAAATGAGGTGCTTTGCAAGGAAAGACTTGGCACAGAGTCTCTGAGATTCACGGACAGATCTTCCCACTCCTGAAATGAATGAATGAACAGACAAATTGTTTCCTGCAAAAGCCCACTCCCCTTTTGCTCCTCTTTTATTTCCTATGGGAGGGGCCATTCACCATCCACCTGTGGCTTTATTCCCAAGTCGACCTTGATTTCTTAGCTATTCTTTTCTTGTGGCAGCTCTGCGCATGAGCACACTGGGAACAGGCTCCAGCTGTTCCTCTGCCTCACTGACGTCTAGCTCCGAAGGCAGCTGAGAACTGCCAGGCGACCTCGGCCCCATCTCTGCCTCTGATGCAGAGCCCTCGTCCGAGTCTTCCCCAGTCTCCAGGACTGGCCCATGTTCCTCCCCAACCTTCCTACTGTCCAACTCGGCTGCCAGCTCCACTGTCCCATGGTAGGCCACAACAAAACAGTTCAATGTCTATATTTTTCACATGGCTGTGAAAGACTGTAGTAAGTGTTACCAGTTTTTGAAAAATAAATAAATCCAAAGGACGGATTTCTGAAATAAAGGCTTGTTCTTTATAATGAAGGAGATTTGGTTACTGTATTTGTGAGATAAAATGCAAAAAGATGCTATAAAAATGATGACATTTAAGTCAACTTATTTGAATGAGATATACAATACAATACAATACAATAGCAGAGTTGGATGGGACCGTGGAGGTCTTCTAGTCCAACCCCTGCCTAGGCAGGAAACCCTATACCATTTCAGACAAATGGCTATCCAACATCTTCTTTAAAACTTCCAGGGTTGGTGCATTCACAACTTCTGGTGGCAAGCTGTTCCACTGATTAATTGTTCTAACTATCAGGAAATTTCTCCTCAGTTCTAAGTTGCTTCTCTCCTTGATTAGTTTCTACCCATTGCTTCTTGTTCTGCCTTCAGGTGCTTTGGAGAATAGTTTGACTCCCTCTTCTTTGTGGTAACCCCTGAGATATTGGAACACTGCTATGCAATGTCTTCCCTAGTCCTTCTTTTCATTAAATGAGACATACACCCAGTTCCTGCAGCCGTTCTTCATGTTTTAGTCTCTAGTCCCTTAATCATCTTTGTTGCTCTTCTCTGCACTCTTTCTAGAGTCTCCACATCTTTTCTACACCGTGGCAACCAAAACTGAATGCAGTATTCCAAGTGTGGCCTTACCAAGGCATTATAAAGTGATATTAACCCTTCACGTGTTCTTGATTCTATCCCTCTGTTTATGCAGCCTAGAACTGTGTTGGCTTTTTTGGCAGCTGCTGCACACGGCTGGCTCCTATTTCAATGGTTGTCCACTAGGACTCCAAGATCCCTCTCACACTTGCTACTATTGAGCAAGGTACCACCTATACTGTACCTGTGCATTTTGTTTTTCTTGCCTAAATGTAGAACCTTACTCTTTTCACCTTTGAATTTCATTTTGTTAGATAGTGCCCAATGTTCAAGTCTATCAAGATCCTTCTGTATCTTAAGCCTATCTTCTGGAGTGTTGGCTATTCCTGCCAGCTTGGTGTCGTCTGCAAATTTGATGAGTTCCCCATTTATCCCCTCATCCAAATCATTGATGAAGATGTTGAAGAGTACTGGGCCTAAAACAGAGCCTTGTGGTTTTATGTTTTCTCTTTATTAGAGATTTTATGTTTTCTATTTATTTACATGCCTCTGAATAGTTTTGTTCTCTTCTTTCAAGCAGAACAACGACCAAAACTATGATTCTTGATTTTATTAATAATAATATTAAATATGTGCTATAAGGGGGACGCGGTGGCTCAGTGGCTAAGACGCTGGGCTTGTTGATCAGGACGGTTGGCTGTTCAGCAGTTCGAATCCCTAGTACTATGTAACAGGGTGAGCTCCCGTTACTTGTCCCAGCTTCTGCCAACTTAGCAGTTCAAAAGCATGTAAAAATGCATGTAGAAAAATAAGGACAATTTTGGTAACAGCGTTCCATGCACCTTCGGCATTTAGTCATGCTGGCCACATGACCACAGAGATGTCTTCAGACAGGGCTGACTCTTCGGCTTTGAAACGGAGATGAGCACCGCCCCCTAGAGCAGGGAACAACTAGCATGTATGTGCAAGGAGAAACTTTACCTTTATGTGCTATAAACTAATAATAGTTCACATATTAAAGGAGTCCTTCAGGCACTGAATTCTGCTGTATTAAATGATTTATTTATTTATTAATTAGATTTATATCCTGCCCTTCTCCAAAAGGACCCAGGGCGGCGTTAAACACTGGAAATGTTAAATTAAACACTGGAAATGAAGTGAAGGGATTTAAAAGGGCTAAAATACCACCTGATCACAGTTTTGTTCTAAAATATTTCTGAGAATTAGATGTAGTTTAAACAAGAGCCACTCTCTTTTCATCACAGGAGTCATTCTTAAAGCATCCAACAGATGGCAGTCATATTCTAAGAACGGCCACTGTACTTTTTGTCAAGTGGATGAAATGCTTTCTCCTGGGTAACACAGTGGTGTGTATATAAATCTCATATAGTTAGGAGTCCACGCATCCTGTTCGTCTTACAGAATACAAGCCCCTGTACAGATAAATCTGGACTGGTAACTCTCTGCCCATATTGCAAGCATGAACCCTTTGATTGATTGAAATTCAGTTCAACAGGGTTCAATGCTTCACCCTAACTCAGGCGTGTCCCAACGTGGTTTCTTTGAGGGCTGCATCAGAGTTGTGTTTGATCTTATGAGGAGCTGGGGGTGTGGCCAGCTTAACATCGCTTGTGTTGGCGCCTGTGGTGGCCCGAGTGCTCTGCCAGTGAAAACAGGCTCCTGAGCTCCGTTTTCGGCTGCAACCCTCTGCCAGTGAAAATGGAGGTTGGGAGGGCCGCGCCCCCTTCCCCAGCTCTGTTTTCACTGGCAGACGGTTGCAGGAGGCTGTCGCAGCCGAAAACGGAGCTCGGGAGCCTGTTTTCACTGGCAGAGGCACCGTCGGGACGGTTCCTCACTGTTTCCAGGGCGGCCCGGCGAGCCACAGGCTGGATTCGGCCCACGGGCCTTGAGTTTGACACCCCTGCCCTAACTTAATCTATTATACAAGTCATTCCACTTAGTTTCAGATCCTACAATGAATTGGATGGCATTACAATGACGTGAGTTTTAAACCTCTGGATGTTGGAAGCAATTCCTTCAGTTGAGTAATTACTTAAGAAAGAAAGAAAATATTCCCTGCAGATTCTTGCAGTTTAACAAACTCTCTGGAAGTCCTAATCTTAAAAGCATGTTTGTGAACGTATTTCCATAGTTTTTCCAAAGTCTGAGACTCTCTAATGTTACTGACTGACTGTTCTCTTGCGGTTAATAGCCATTTTCTTTTCAGTTTTAGTTTCTTGACGGTCAACTTTTATCCTCTGTTTGCTCTCTGTTGATATTTAATTTTTGCTCTCTGTTGATATTTAATTGAGTCCATTATTAGCTGAACCCATCATCACTAACTGAGTATCACCAGTAACTGAGTTTAAACACGCTTGGGATAAACACATCTATCAAATCACCATAATTTTAAAAATAAATAAAATAAAGTTAAAAATGAATAAATAGTAATTAAAATAAATGAATTAAAAAGGGGGGAAAAAACAAAGACAAACTGAAAGGATGGACTGGATGGACCATGAGTCTTTTCCTGCCATCAATTCTCTCTGTTTCCATTTTTTCTTCTATCAGCACAAAGTTTTCTGCGCCACTGGCTGTAACTCAATCCCAACACCTAGTAGTAGAGCTACCCCTGTGTGTAAAATTTAACAAGCTGTTTTTATTTCTTCAAATTCCTCCTTTTTGCCTCCTAGGTCCTGTGCTAAATGCTTTAATTTTTTTTTTCTTTCTTCAATCCAAAGCATTTTGTCTCTAATCTTTTCCCAGGCTTTTAGAGTTTCCTTTTGCATACTTATATGATTCTTCTATTTTATATATTTCAGATGTATTAATCCTCAGCTGAAATCTTTTGCCCTGGGCATCTATACTTTAACTGTAAGAGTCCTTGGTAAGTAAAAGGTAAAATCTCTTTGCAGGTGAGTACGAATCCTAATGATTACCTAGCTAGCTTCATCGAATCTTCTTAACAACTGTATGGAAGTGGTGCAACATTGTCTTCGGCTAGGATGATGTTCTGACCCAGTTACCCAAACACGACAAACCTTCTGACATGAACTGAAAAGATTCCTTTATTAGGAATGCCGGCAGCCCCGGCAAAAAGTTTCTCTCTCAGGCTAACAAGTCCATCCAGCCGGAAGATGAATTGACGTCTGCCACATCTATTCATCTCTGCCCCCTGCCTTTTATCCCCAGAGATAGAGTGGGGCTTTGCTAGCAGTGGTGGCTCTTCCTTCCCAAGGACCAGCCCATAGATTTCCACTGCTCTCCTCTCCTCTGCCTTCTGCGCATCCGCATGTCAGGCACTGGAGCCAGCTGTTCCTCCTCTTCCTCATCAGCCACCTCCAGGCCTGGAGGCTGTTGACTCTCCATCTGAGGGCTGACAGGCAGCCCAGGCTCCGCCTCTGTCTCTGTCTCTGTCTCTCTGTCTCTCTCTCTGCCAGTTCCAGTTCCGGAGAGACCGACAGCCGACGGGCCACAACAGATTATTTGTTAACTTCCCAGTGTAGCCTACAGTCCTGAGACTTCCTGATTACCTCTCATCCAACACAGTTGGATGAACACATTCAACTGTGTTTAGCCTTTTAAGTTCCCTGTTTTCTTCTAGTTCTTATTATATTATTAATTTAAATTATCCTAGCCATAAGATATGGACCCAGAGATGCACAGGTAGTCCTCAACCTACAACCATAATAAAGCCCAAAATATATGTTGCTGTTAGGATAATTATCCTGATGTTGGGTTGACAATATATATAAGCCAGGATTCTTAAAGAGTATATATAACTTTAAGGACTATGTGGAATCTGATTGGCTGTGCTTCCCAGCTCAATCATAAAAGGCAGCTGGAAACACAGTTCATTCCCTTTTGCTTTCCTTTGCTTCCTGATTGCCACTGAGGAAGAAGCTGAACATGAAGACGGAAGAGAATCATTGTTTTGACTGACTGTAAGATAACTGTGTTTTGGTGAAGGACTGTTTATTGTTAGGGGAGTTAGTATCACTGTTTGGAAGAAGTATTTTAGTTATTACAAGAGTAAAGACTATTTATTTTTTCTACTATCAGTGTTTAATAGTTATTGTGTGGTTTAAGCAACGTATCTCTTACTGTCCGGTATATTGCACTATTCCGCCTGTTTATTTTCCAATGGGGGTGTTTTTACCCCTAACAGTTGCTAACTGGGCAATTTGTTAAGTAGATTTTGACCCATTTTTCAACTTTTCTTGCTGCATTCATTAAGTGAATCCCTGCAGTTGTTAAATTAGTGACCCAGCTGTTAAGTGAATCCGGTTTCCCCGTTGACTTTGCTTGTCGTAAGGTCGCAAAAGTTGATTGCATGATCATGGGACATTGCAACCATCATAAACGTGAGTTCGTTGTCAAGCATCTGCATGTAAATCACCTGACCATGGGGATCCTGCAATGGTCAAAAGTCTGAAAAATGGCCATAAGTCACTTTTTTTCAGTGCCGTTGTAACTTTGAACAGTCACTAAACGAATGGTTGTAAGTCAAGCAACACCTGCATTGCTATAAAGCCTACGCACAGGAACCTTCTCAATTAAAAGTTGCACATGCTTGGAGTTCAGATGGAACTCAAGAGAGGTTGGACCTAATTAACTTGTAAAAGAAAAAAAGAAAGTGTTTTTTTTAGCAAAATGTTTAAAAAAAAAAAAGAATACCTTCCCGGTGTTACACTTTCTATTTCAAACAGTTCCTTCCATTCCGAAGCTTTCCTGTCGCCTTGTCCGCCCACATTGGGTGTGTGTGTGTGTGTGCCTATTTGTCGCCCTTCAGAAGCTTTTCCCTCGTGTCCAACAGGGGTTATTGCGATACCCCTGTGATCAGCGAGGCTTGCTTCCTAATCGCCGTCCCTCCAGGACGGTTTAGGTTCCTATGGAACCAAGGGGGCAACACATGGTCAACCGAGGTCTCTGCAGCATAGAGACCTCCGGTTGTGTTGGTGCGGCGCAGCTCCACCCTCCGCCCTAGTTCACTTGTGACTACGTAGGGATTTTAGGCCGATCCTTCTTTTAACGCCATTCCCAGTTTCTGTAACTTCGAACGGTCACTGGGTGAACTACCGATACTTGGGAAAATGATATTCTCTAGCCAAGGTGGGAAATGGCTCCTGAGACTTGTATTACAGTTTCTGCTCAAATCTGCCACGGCAAATTTGAGGAATTCTACCAAGCGTTGACCAGAATGTCAGGAGACAGGGTCAAATATTTGACCCTTTGGAAAGATGTCTGAGGAACAGTTGGGGGTAAGTGTGTTCAGCCAAGACAGCCTTAACACGAGCTTTCTTTCCATTTCTGTGGGGTGAAAATTAATTAGACAAACTGCCTTGTATTGGCAACCTGCTAACCAATGTTGATGGGAGGAATGTGGAGGAATTTTAGGAGAAGGCCAGTGAGGCTGAGACTATGCACCATTACAAATACAAATACAATAGAGAGTTGGAAGGGACCTTGGAGGTCATTTAGTCCAACTCCCTGCCTAGGCAGGAAGCCCTATACCGTTTCAGACAAATGGCTATCCAACATCTTCTTGAAGACTTGCAGTGTTGGGACATTCACAACTTCTGGAGGCAAGCTGTTCCACTGATGAATTGTTCTAACTGTCAGGAAATTTCTCCTCAGTTCTAAGTTGCTTCTCTCCTTGATTAGTTTCCACCCATTGCTTCTTGTTCTACCCTCAGGTGCCTTGGAGAATAGCTTGACTCCCTCTTCTTTGTGGCAGCTCCTGAGATACTGGAAGACTGCTATCATGTCTCCCCTGGTCCTTCTTTTCATCAAACTAGACATACCCAGTTCCTGCAACTGTTCTTCATGTTTTAGCCTCCAGTCCCCTAATCATCTTTGTTGCTCTTCTCTGCACTCTTTCTAGAGTCTCCACATTATACACACAGGAGCAGGATAGGTTTGGGAGGGACTATCCCACCCATGTTCTGGACAGGAGGCCTTTGAGGGTTTTGTAAAACAATCATCTCTTGATTTTAAGGTGTCTATTCCTTTTTATTATTATTATTATTTCTTACCACAAAGTGTCAAGAACGCTGCAAGTTTTATTTTCCCCAATCGTGGTCAGGAACGGGTCCAAAAACGATCAAAAGGAGACAGGACCAGCAATTGTCCACCTATAATATAGGATGAAAAACTCATTAAAAAGCAAATGGTTGGGCTTTTCGAAATAAATTTTGCTTGTCTAGTTGGACGTATTTGGTAATGAATGTGCCATTAAAGAATGCACAGATAACAATATTTGATATACAAATATCGTAATTCTTTTCTTTCCTTCCTCTCGCTCCCACTCCCCAACCTACGTTTCCTTTTCTTTCTCCTTCCTCCCTCCCTCCTTCTTTCCCTCCTTCCTCCTTCTTTCCTTTCTTCTTTCCCTCCTCCCTCCCTCCTTCCCTCCTTACTCCCTTACTCCCTCCTTCCTTACTTCTTTCCCTCCTTCTTTCCCTTCTTACACCCTCCTTCCTTCTTTCCCTCCTTCCTTCCCTCGCTCCCTCCTTCCTCTCTCCTCCCTCCCTTCTTTCCCTCCTCCTTCCTTCTTTCCCTTCTTACTCCCTCTTTCTTTCCTTCTTTCCCTTCTTACTCCCTTATTCCCTCCTTCCTTCTTTCCTCCTTCCTTCCTTCTTTCCTCTTTCCTTCCTTCTTTCCTGCCTTCCTTCCCTCCCTCCTTCCTCTCTCCGCCCTTCCTTCTTTCCCTCCTCCCTCCTTCCTTCTTTCCCTTCTTACTCCCTCCTTCTTCCCTTCTTCCCCATCTTATTCCCTTACTCCTTCCTTCCATTTTTCCCTCCTTCTTTAACTCCCTCCTTCCTCTCTCCTCCCTTCCTTCATTCCCTCCTCCCTCCCTCCTTCTTTCCTCCTTCCTTCCTTCCCTCCCTCCCTTCTTCCTCTCTCCTCCCTCCCTCCTTTCTCTTTCTTTCTTTCTTATTTTCTTTCTTCTTCTTCTCTTTCTGCAGCAGGAATCCCTGCCCCAGTATACTTTGGAGTATCCCTAGATACAACTTGCCTCCAATGGGGAAGCAAACGATGTGGAGGTCCAGGAGCTTGTCGGCTGTATGATTCTAAGGCTTTCAGGTAACCTATTAATTTCTTCCCCATAACTCCCAACAGAATATCATTTGCAGGGTGGCCTGTATCTGATCCTTTCCGTCCATTCCACTCCACAGGATGAGCCTCTTCCAGGCCCCTTCCCTGAGGCCGTGTCACCTTATGGGACCCAGGAGAACATTGTTAGGGTTGAGGGTCACGTCCCTGGTCCCTAACAGTTGAGGTCATGTATCATATTGTCCAATATCCAAAAGAAAATCCAGGTCTTTCTTCTTCCAAGAAAGCTACAGCGTTTCAATGTGAGGAGAACATTGTGACCTGGATGTTCTCTTAGACATTGGACAATATGATCCATGACCGAGAACTGTTAGGAAAAAGAGTGGATATTATTTCCAGGCTTGGCTACCTACCGTATTTTTGGGAATATAAAATGCCCCGGAGTACAAGACGCACCAAGATTTTGAAGAGGCAATTAAAAAAAAAAAAGGTTTTGCATTCTACAGAGCTCCCCAAAACGGCCCGTTTTTCGTGGAAATGGGCCCGTTTTTTGTTTCAAAAAAAGGCATGCGTAGACTTTGGGAGGCTTATAGAGTGCTCCTGGGGGCTGGGGGGGGGGGAGGAGCCATGCAGGATGTGCATGTGCCAAAGATGAGTGTCTCTCAACCTATCGCAGGTACATCTACCTTGGGTTGACGATCGCTTTAGGCACGGTCTCCACCATCCTCAGCGTCGCCGTCTTGATCGTCTTGAAGAAAAGATCTGTCCCGCCACCAAGCGAACCCCCTGAGAGTGGCAGAGAGGGAGACGCTACCTCGGTGAAGAAGTGGAAAAGTGACTTTGTCAAGAGCAACTGCTTGATCCAGAGGGCCCATTGGACAGAAAAAGAGACACAACTTTAGGAAGACTGGGTATATTCACGAGGAGGGTTTGGACTGAAACTGGAGCTTCTAACATAGCCTTTTTCAAGCCGCCAAAAATTGAAAAACACTCTTCTTACACAGCACACTAAGGATTAATGTGCTGGGATATGAGTGTGGATGTCTCCTTTTAATAAATTTGGTAAGAGGAAACAGGAGGTCCCAAAGGTGCTTTTTCAGGTGGACTTTCTTGTTATTTTTTTTCTTTTGAAGACGTTTCGCTTCTCATCCAAGAAGCTTCTTCAGCTCTGACAGGATAGTGGGAAATGGAAGGATTTCTATTTCTTGCAGACAGCTGGATATATGCATCGGGGGGGGGGGGATTCTAATTTTTTTACTACTGGTTCGCTCGTGCACGCTTGCGTGACGCTTCTGTGTGGGTGGGTGGGTGGGCAGAGCCTCCTGCTGCTGCTACTACTGGTTTGCCCAATCCGGGCCAAACCGGGAGTAACCCACCTCTGATTTGCATCCTTTAAGAACAGAGGTGTCAAACTCGATAACATTGGGGGCAGCTGTCAGGTTCTGGCGAGTTAATGAAAACAGGCAAACACTGAGACTGTTTGAACACAACACCCCCCACCTCGCACGCCGACCCATTGCCTCGTGACCCAGAGTCAATCATGCAATCGTGACCCAGAGTCAATCATGGAACAATCAGTTATCAGTTCTGGAATGTTCTCAGTAGAAACCTCCCGGCAGTCAATCATGACGAGCTTTGTGGAGTTCTCAGCTGGACTGCTTGTGGAGGAGGGAAATCTCCATCTGGTAAGCAGGAGTCTTGGCAGCTGGCCCAGTTGTTCCCCCATGAATGGCAGCCGGAGCTGACAGCAGCATTAGGGTTGTGTTTGACCTTGGGGTGGGGGGTGGGGGGCAGGGGACGTGGCCAGCCCGACATTGTTCGTGTCAGGGGCACCTGTGGCGCCTGAAGGTTCTGTCAGTGAAAACAGAGCTGGCTGAGGAATTCTGGGAGTTGAAGTCCACATGACTTCAAGTTGCCAAGGTTGGAGACTCTTGATCTATAGCATTATTGGTCCCAAGAGTCTATGCAAAATTAAGAAGCAGAAAATTTGGTTTAAAAAAAAACACCCTTAAACTGAATATGACTTTTGTGAAAAATGCATAATCCTGCCTCACTTTCCATTTTTGGATTGTGTCAGGGGCTAAGCGCACCCGTCATAAATTCAAGTGCGTGGCCAGGCGTCTGAATTTCAATCACGTGACCAATGGGGTGCTGCAAGGGTCAGAAGTGCAGAAAATGGACATAAGTCACGACTACGGTCGTTTTGAAGGGTCATTAAATGAACTATTGCTCAGAAATCTTCAGAATGATGGAAAACCAGACTTTAAAAAGTAAAAAAAAGTTCCTATGACCCTGCGGCACAGCTGATTGTTGTACAGCTGATTGTTGGAACATTTTAAAAACTTTTTTAAAGCATTTTTTAACTACCATTTTGGGCGGGAATGCTACAAAAATGTTTTAAAAAAGGTTCCGATGATCAGCTGTGCTGTGCAATCTTCAGAACCTGGGTGCGTGTGTGTGTGTGTGAAGTCCAGCTGCTTTTGCATTGTGTGTGAGTCAGTTGTGTAGCTTTTGTGTTATTTTTCTGTAAAGGGTGATACTTGGTCTTTGAGCTCTCTGTGACTCTGTGAGGTTCCTGCTTGTTGCCTGCCCAGTCACATGACCACCAAGCCATGACCACCCAGTCACATGACCACCAAGCCATGACCACCCAGTCACATGACCACCAAGCCATGACCACCCAGTCACATGACCACCAAGCCATGACCACCCAGTCACATGACCACCAAGCCATGACCACCCAGTCACATGACTACCAAGCCATGACCATCCAGTCACATGACCACCAAGCCACTCCCACCCGGTCACATGACTGCCAAGCCACACCCACAGAACCAGTAGGGGAAATTTTTGGAATTTCACCACTGCTCTCATCGCCAATAAAATGCCAAGTCAGAAGCACTGACCAGAGAAATTTGGACCAAAAAAACCCTTCTCAAACTTCGTGATATTTAAATTTTAAAAGAATACCTCCTTTCACGAGGGGAGGAAAGGGTGAGGAGTTGCAGGGCAGAACTTGGAAGCGCATGAATGGATGGATATCTGGCAAGTCCAACTCTTATTGCAGCGAGCACACCCTGTGTAACCGTTGTACCTCCAAAAGAAATGTATAATAAACCACGGAAAGACAGGAAGGAGAAAATCCAGATAATCCAGCATAATTGCAGGTTCATGAAATATTTCTAGCCGCTGGGCTTCAACCTGTCGCAGGTCCAGTCTTGGCCTTCCCCCCGCCCCGCCCCCCGCCACCTCAGAGCAGCTGATTCTGGCTCCCTTCCCAGTTCAAGAATGCCAGACACGGATTTCTGCCTGTTCCCAAGCCACAAGAGTGGAGATGCCTGCCCAGCTTTAATTTAGAATTGTTCAGCTAATCCACGGGCAGAGAAACAGCTTCAGATCTCTAGACTGACAGGAAGAAGAAGAAGAAGAAGAAGAAGAAGAAGAAGAAGAAGAAGAAGAAGAGGAGGAGGAGGAGGAGGAGGAGGAGGAGGAGGAGGAGGAGGAGGAGGAGGAGGAGGAGGAGGAGGAGAAAAAGAAGAGGAGGAGGAGGGAGAAGAAGAAAAAGAAGAGGAGGAGGTGGAAGGAGGAAGGAGGGAGGAGAAGGAAGAAGGAGGAGGGGTGAGAAGAAGAAAAAGAAGAAGAGGAGGAGGAGGAGGAGAAAAAGGAGGGAGAGGAAGGAGGGGGTAAGGAGAAGAAGAAGAGGAGGAGGGAGAAGAAGAAAAAGAAGAGGAAGTGGAAGGGGGAAGGAGGGAGAGAAGAAGGAGAAGGAAGGAGGAGGAGGGGTGAGAAGAAGAAGAAAAAAGAAGAGGAGAAAGAGGAGGAGAAAAAGAGAGAGAGAGAGAGAGAGAAAGAAAGAAAAAGAAAGAAAGAGAAGGTCTATTTCCTCCTTTGAGAGTCTCTCATGGCTGTTTCATTCCCACCATCGTAAAGATGCAAGAGGTAAACCTTGATTTTGAGCTCTCTAACCTCCCATTTCTTTTAAGCCCCCCCCCCCCCTCATTGCTTCCTTCCATCGAGAAGAAAGCTTCTACACAGATTCCACTCTTATTTTCTATCTAGCAGAAAGCAAGGGCTTCCATTTTCACTCCCTGGCATAATTAGCAGGAGCAGAAGGCCCGGATACTGGATGGTTTGCCCGATAGCCTAAATTGTCTACAATATAAACATCCCACCTAACTTGAGGGTTGGCCTAATTTCCCAGCGACGGTTCCTGGTTAATTTTGTCTATGCTTCCTTTCCTTCTGAACGTTCGGCCTTCTCGTGTTTTCCTTCTGTGGAGCCTGGGGGATGGCAAGATCGATCCTATCCCTTAGATCAGAGGTCTCCAAACTTGGGAACTTTAAGACTTGTGGACTTCAACTCCCAGAATTCCCCAGCCAGCCAATTAAGAATTCTATCTATCTATCTATCTATCTATCTATCTATCTATCTATCTATCTATCTATCTATCTATCTATCTATCTATCTATCTATCTATCTATCTATCTATCTATCTATCTATCTATCTATCTATCTATCTATCTATCTATCCACCTACCTACATACTATCTATCTACCTATCTAGCAGTGGTGGGTTTCAATTTTTTTTAGAACCTACTCTGTAGGTGTGGCCTATTTTGTGGGTGTGGGTTGGCAGTCATGTGACAGGGTGGGAGTGGCCAACTTGTAAAATGTGGTGAAACTCATTTAATAACGCTCTTGCTTAGCAACCAAAATTTTGGGCTCAATTGTGATGATAAATTCTCTTTCTTTCTTTCTTTCTTTCTTTCTTTCTTTCTTTCTTTCTTTCTTTCTTTCTTTCTTTCTTTCTTTCTTTTTTTCTTTCCTGCCTTCCTTCCTTCCTTCCTTCCTTCCTTCCTTCCTTCCTTCCTTCCTTCCTTTCCTTTCCTTTCCTTTCCTTTCCTTTCTTACTTCCTGCCTTCCTTTCCTTTCCTTCCCATTGGGTTACCGGCAGCGGCAGGCCAGACTTACTTCTGTGTCTGCCAGTGGAACCCCCTCTCACCGGTTCTCTAAATTTCACCATCCGGCTCTTGCGAGTACGTGCGAGCCTGCAGAAACCCAGCACTGCTATCTACCTAACTAACTAGCTAACTACCTATTTATCATCTATCTACCTATCTATCTACCCATCTACCTACATATCACCTATCATCTATCTACCTACCTACCTACCTACCAACCTATCTACATATCTACCTACCTAGTTATCATATCTACCTACCTACCTACCTACCTATCATCTATCTACCTATCTAAATATTTATTATATAATTTATTTCACCTTGGAGAACCTTTACATCATTTTCAATTTGCTTCTTACTCATTTTTCAACTGCTCCCTGTGATTCTGCTATGACGACAATTTCATCCACAGTCTATCCTATTTGTTTGAGTTTTCCCCACGTACTAAGACAAAATCGCCCCGTCTTACTTCCTGTGTGCTGAGGATGTCTCCTACACAACTGTTGCAGAGCCTGACTGCAAAAGATTCAGTTGGGACGTCTGTCCCGGGTGCATGGGACTATGTTCTTGGAAAGACAACTTTGAAGAAAAAAGAAGTTGTCCTGGGGAATTCTGGGAGTTGAAGTCCACAAGTCTTAAAGTTCCCAAGTTTGGACACCCCTGCCTTAGATTAACGATAAACGCGAGTATCTGATGGTGAACACTAATGAGATAATTCAGTAGAGATGCTAAGCAACTTCATTGTCCTGGAATTGACCCCCACTTTTTAATTAACTCCTGGCAGAGAAGGGCTTCGACAAGCCAGCTCTGCCTTTTGCCTCTTGCTAGCTGCGAAGCTAACAAACCTCCTACTCTAACCACAAACAGGTAATTATTCTCTCTTTGGTCATAGCAGATGCCAGGTACCTGTTAGATTCCTAACCTTCATTCAAATGTCACCTTCTTCCCTAGTAGATCCCTAAACTAAGCCCCTCTGGAGGGGAAAGGAAGGCTATAAAAATTGCCCAACGCACAACCCCCTTTGTGAGTTAAATTCCGGAAACCTTGTCACTCTGCAGATTAGGAAAGGAGTCCTGGTGTTGCGAGGAATTAATTGGGCAATCTAAACAAACATGATGTTCTGTTTTGTTTGTGTCGTGGCACTTTCTTTAATATTCTGCAGCTTTTGCAGCCGTCCTGCAAATTTGAAATTAGCGGTAACCCAAGAATTTCAGAAAACCCTGTTCTATGCCTTTTGAGCTATTTTATTTCTTTCCTGGTGGAGGATATTAACAGATTAACCGAGTTGGAAGGGACCTTGCTGGTCATCTAGTCCAAGCCCCTGCCCTCCCCCCATGCCCAAGCAGGAAACCCTGCATCATTTCTGACAAATGGCAGTCCAGTCTCTTCTTGAAAGTCTCCAGGGATGAAGCTCCCACAACTTCTGAAGGCAACTTCTGTTCCGTGGGTTGATTGCTCTCTCTGTCAGAAAATTTCTCCTTATTTCCAGGTTGAATCTCTCCTTGATCAGCTTCCATCCATTATTCCTTGTCTGGCCCTCAGGTGGTTTGGAAAATAGCTTGACCACCCCTCCTCTATCTCTGGGACTGTCCTTAGAAGCATCTAGGGTAGGGGTGTCAAACTCAATTTCATTGAGGCTGCGATTGACCTTGGGCGGGCGTGGTCGACTGGGTGGGTGTGGCTGACTGGTTGAGCATGGCCAACTGGGTGGGCATGGCCATATTGACACTATTCCCCAAACTGCTGGCATGTTTCCTCTTTTCACTGGGTACACTGGGCCGAAGCCACGCTAGCCTGATCTTTCCTCTTCGCATTGGTAGACCAATTGGGCTTATTATCTGGGGAGGTTTTATTTTTGGGAAAACAGGGTAGAAATCACCTGTTTTTCTAGAAATCACTGTAAGACTTTTCTGGGATAGGATACTTGAATAAACCATTTAAATATGAGCCAGCAGTGTGCAGCAGCTGCTAAAAAAGCCAACACAGTTCTAGGCTGCATAAATAGAGAGATAGAATCAAGATCACGTGAAATATTAATTCCACTTTATAAGGCCTTGGTAAGGCCACACTTGAAATATGGCATTCAATTTTGGTCGCCACGATGTAGAAAAGATGTTGAGACTCTAGAAAGAGTGCAAAGAAGAGCAACAAAGATGATTAGGGGACTGGAGATTAAAACATATGAAGAACGGTTGCAGGAACTGGGTATGTCTAGTTTTATGGGTATGTCTAGTTTTATGAAAAGAAAGATTAGGGGAGACATGATAGCAGTGTTCCAATATCTCAGAGGTTGCCACAAAGAAGAGGGAGTCAAACTATTGTCCAAAGCACCTGAGGGCAGAACAAGAAGCAATGGGTGGAAACTAATCAAGGAGAGAAGCAACTTAGAACTGAGGAGAAATTTCCTGACAGTGAGAACAATTAATCAGTGCTTCCAGAAGTTGTGAATGCCCCAACACTGGAAATCTTTAAGAGGATGTTGGAGAACCATTTGTCTGAAACGGTATAAGGTTCCTGCCTAGGCAGGGGGTTGGACTAGAAGATCTCCAAGGTCCCTTCCAACTCTGCTATTGCTATTGATAAAGGCAGATTCTGCTTGTTTATTCTATTATTTTTCCATCGTGGATGGATACTTTTTCTCTAGAAGAGATTTGAGCGCAACACCAACGAAAATCGAAAGACACAATGAACCACAGAAATCAAAAGAAACAATTTTTCCCTATTCAAACAAACCCACTGCTGTTTTCAAAGCAAGGACACCAGCGTGCCAAGATGACATTCAGCACATTTTTGTTCTACATTGTTTATTTTTGAAAAAGGAAAAAATAAATAAATGTTGTGGCGGAGGGGTGGGGGTGGGGGCAAGGAGGAGATGCTTTGTTTATTTTAGGAAGCTAAGAAAGTTAATGATTTCCTAAATGGACTTCAGAATCCCCTGACTTCAGGATACCAATTCTTCTTGCAACTTTATGC
Organism: Rhabdophis nuchalis; assembly: GCA_039707465.1. NCBI lineage: Eukaryota > Metazoa > Chordata > Lepidosauria > Squamata > Natricidae > Rhabdophis > Rhabdophis nuchalis. The sequence goes on from CM077648.1 coordinate 112,626,272, forward strand.
CCATGATACCATAACTGTTGCTGAACTGGATCTATAGCCCAGGTAAGCTGATTTCTTCTTGGATATTTGTACAATCCGCAGATCACTATTGGACTTCTTCTGAAGACTTCTTCTATAGGTAGGATTTGTGTATGCTGACTAAAATAACCTGTTGATCCAGGCCTTCCTTTAATGCATTCAGTTGATTTAATATCCTGGAGTAGGCTGAATGCCCTTAGCCTTCTCATCATTCCTATCACCCACCTCCTCCCACTTACGACTGCAGGACTGTAACTTAGTTGCTTGTATCCTTACGAATGATATTGATATTGATTCTTTCCTGATTGCTTATTTGTACCCTATGACTATCGTTAAGTGAAGAACATCTAGGTCTTGAAAAGGCTGGCTGGGGAATTCTGGGAGTTGAAGTCCACAAGTCTTAAAATTGCCACGTTTTTCAGACCACTCCCCGAAGGCTTTATAAATCACATTAACACCTAACTTGCCTCCAGAAGTTGTGAATGCCCCAACACTGGAAGTCTTTAATAAGATGTTGGATAGCCATTTGTCTGAAATGGTATAGGGCCGTGATGGCAAACCTATGGCACGGGTGCAACAAGTGGCATGCGGAACCATTTCTGAGGGCACGGGAGGCGTTGCCCTGTCAGCTCTAGTGCGCTTGTGTGCACTGGCCAGCTGATTTAGGCCTTCTTTTGAGGCTGTTTTTCGCCCTCTGGAGGCTTCAGGGAAGCTTCTGAAGCTTCTGGAGGTGGGGGGAGGCTGTTTTCACCCTCCCCGGGCTTCTAGAAAGCCTCTGGAGCCTGGGGAGGGCAAAAAAAGTGCTCCAAAAGCAGGGGGTCACACACATAGCATTATGGGAGTGGCATGCCCACACACAACCCCGCTGCGCTCCCCCCGCTTTTGGCACATGGGCCAAAAAAGGTTAGCTTTCACTGGCCCCACAATCACATGATGACAATTTAGGTGTTTGGCACCCTTGGGACCGATTGCAGAGACACTGAAATGGTCCACACCTGCCTATCTCCCCCCCCCCCCCTCACACGCATCCTGCCTCACTGAGTCCCTTGCCTCTACTTCCTGGGTCCCACAGCCCTTGGGTCATAGGTGGTCCCCACCTACCTACATATCATCTACCTACCTATATACCTACCTACCTACCTATCATCTATCTATCGACCTATCTATCTACCCTATGCTCTCTACATGGGGCTTCCCTTGAGGTGCACTCGAAAGCTACAGCTAGTCCAAAACGCAGCTGCGCGGGTAATTACGGGAGCCACCAGAAGCTCCCATATAACACCAATCCTGCGCGAGCTGCATTGGCTTTCTGTGGTCTTTCGGGTGCGCTTCAAGGTTCTGACGACCATCTTTAAAGCGCTCCATGGCTCGGGGCCTAGTTATATGCGAGACCGTCTCCTGCCCCATACATCCCTTAGATCGATACGCTCCCACAGAGAGGGCCTTCTCAGGGTGCCGTCGAATGGACAATGCCGACTGGCGACACCCAGGGGAAGAGCCTTCTCTGTGGCGGGCCCTGCCCTTTGGAACGACTTACCCCCTGAACTCCGGACCATCACCGACCTCCGCCTCTTCCGCCAATGTCTAAAGACATACTTTTTTCATCAAGCCGGCCTAGCCTAACCTCCCATGGGGACTTTTAGAAAAGTTTTAAATTGGGTTTTTAATAATTGGTTTTAGCATAGGATCGGGATTATTTAATATATATTTTAAATTATTTATCTATTTTCTATTTTGTATATCTTTTAAATCTCCTGTGCGCCACCCTGGGTCCTCTGCGGAGAAGGGCGGGATATAAATGTAATAAAATGAAAATGAAAATGAATACCCGCCTACCTACATATCATCTATCATCTATCATCTACCTACCTACCTATCATCTATCTGCCTACCTACCCTAACTACCAACCTATCTATCTACATATCTACATATCTACCTACCTCCGTGGTCATGTGGCCGGCATGACTAAACACCGAAAGTGCACAGAACGCTGTTACCTTCCCACCAAAGGTGGTCCCTCTTTTTCTGCTTGCATTTTTACATGCTTTCAAACTGCTAGGTTGGCAGAAGCTGGGACAAGTAACGGGAGCTCCCTCTGTTATGCGGTGCTAGGGATTCGAACCGCCGAATTGCTGAACTTTCTGATCTACAAGTTCAGCATCTTAGCTATTGAGCCACCGCATCCCTTATCCACCGTATCTCTAAAATAGCCACAAAAATCGGCATTGGGGGGGGGGGTTGGGGGGATTAAGCATAATGTTCCGCCTGCAGCTATCATGTTGTCAGAACTAAAAGGTTCAAATCAATCTCTGATTATGTAGTATGTGGGGACAGTTGAATGTGGGGTAGTAAAAACACAGGGGAAATGTCTTACAAAACAACCACAACCGGCTTATAAAACAATAACCTGAGAATTTTATTTCTATCTTCCATCCAAGATACCTAATCATGAAACAGATGGATACTGCCCCCACGAACAAATCAGCCATGGAAATAAACACCAAATCACCAGAGGAGAAAACTACCAACGAACTACCATTAAAACAAAAAATGACTGGCCGTCAAGGAATCAAGGTTTAATAATTTATTATTATTATTCTTTTGAAAAAAATATATATTGAAAATGTACTCAATTTTGCAACAGTGAGGCCTTCCAGATAAAGGCATGGCATTTCCAGGGCACAAAGCAGATGATCATCCTTCCCAGTGGTGGGATTCAATTTTTTTTTACTACCGGTTCTGTGGGTGCGGCTCAGTGGGCGTGGCATGGCTTGGTGGGTGTGGCTTGGTGGGCAGGGGAAGGATACTGTAAAATCTCCCTTCCCTCCCCACTCTAGGGAAAGGTTACTGCAAAATCTCAATTTCCTCTCGATCAGCTGGGACTCGGGAAGCAGAGAATAGATGTGGGCAGGGCCAGCCAGAGGTGGTATTTACCAGTTCTCTGAACTACTCAAAATTTCCGTTATCGCTTCTCCAGAACTGGTTGGAACCTGCTGAATACCACCTCTGGTCCTTCTGCCATCAGAGACTGCAAGCTTTTTCAAAAGATCTTTGTGTGAATGGCATTGGAATCACAACTGGAGAAATGTCATTTCAAAATAGTTGGGTGCTCCTGTATGGATCTTCTGGCAATTTGGCTTAAAAACACACAATCGCCCCATCTCAAGCAACTTCTTGAGCACTTGTGGCTGAGTTGTTGAAGGGAGAGAGTCAACCTAGAAATAAGGAGAAATTTTCCGACAGAACAATCAACCCATGGAACTGAAGTTGCTTTCAGAAGTTGTGGGAGATTCATCACTGGAGGCTTTCAAGAAGCGATTGGACTTGCCATTTGTCAAAAACAGTTTGGGAGCTCTTGCTTGGGCAGGGGTTGGACTAGATGACCTACAAGGTCCCTTCCAAGTCTGTATCTAAAGCTATTCTGAAACATAAGTAAGATCTTTTAGTCTTAAACTGGAGCAGGGGTGTCAAACTCGTATGCGTCACATCAGTGGTGGGTTTCAAATTTTTTTAGAACCTACTCTCTAGGTGTGGCCTATTTTGTGGGTGTGGTTTAGCAGTCATGTGACAGGGTGGGAGTGGCCAACTTGTAAAAGGTGGTGAAACTCATTTAACAATGCTCTTGCTTAGCAACCAAAATTTTGGGCTCAATTGTGATGATAAATTTTCTTTCTTTCTTTCTTTCTTTCTTTCTTTCTTTCTTTCTTTCTTTCTTTCTTTCTTTCTTTCTTTCTTTCTTTCTTTCTTTCTTTCTTTCTTTCCTTCCTTCCTTCCTTCCTTCCTTCCTTCCTTATTACTTACTTACTTGCTTACTTTCTGCCTTCCTTTCCTTTCCTTCCCATTGGGTTACCGGCAGCGGCAGGCCAGACTTACTTCTGGGTCCGCCGGTGGAACCCCCCTCTCACCGGTTCTCTAAATTTCACCATCCGGCTCTTGCGAGTAGGTGCGAGCCTGCAGAAACCCACCACTGCGTCACATGCTGGCCACACCCATCCCCAGTTTAGGGAAGGGGGGGGAATTGTGATACATCATGTGACAACAAGGGGTCGTCGCGAGTTTGACATCCCTGCTCTGGAAGAGTCCATCGTTCTTTTTTTCTAGCAGGGAGGATCAATCCATAGATCAAGAAAACTGATATTTCCATTCCGGCATTGAGGGAATTGATCCGAATATTCCACCAAACTGCTCTCTTTAAGATACATTAGGATGAAAGCTTCTCTTTTGACATTTTCCAGTCGTCCCCTTCAGCAAACCAAACCATCTGCTAGTCAGAAGATAAACAAGAACTGGACAAAACCCTGACCTTTGAGTCCCTGTGCAGCATAGGCCATAAACACCCCAAAGTTCAAAGTGGACTCTTTTTTTGTCAACTCACCTGTAAACATTTTGTACCAATGATTGTAGCTTTTGGCCTATATAATTAGGGGAAAAGAGGAGGTTGACAAACCGGATAATATTTAAGCAATTATCAGCCTGGGGGGAGGAAGGGAGGGAGGGAGGGAAAGGGTGGGAGGGAGGGAGCAAAGAAGGAAGGAAGAAAAAGAAAAGGAGAAGAAAGAAAGAAAGAAAGAAAGAAAGAAAGAAAGAAAGAAAGAAAGAAAGAAAGAAAGAAAGAAAGAAAGAAAGAAAGAGTGGGCAAGTCAGTAATGGAAGAAGGAAGGGAAAGGGAGGGAGGAAGAGACAAAAGAAGGAAGGAAGAAAAAGGAAAGGAGAAGAAAGAAAGAAAGAGAGAGAGAGAGAAAGAAAGAAAGAAAGAAAGAAAGAAAGAAAGAAAGAAAGAAAGAAAGAAAGAAAGAAAGAGTGGGCAAGTCAGTAATGGAAGAAGGAAGGGAAAGGAAGGGAGGAAGAGACAAAAGAAGGAAGGAAGAAAAAGGAAAGGAGAAGAAAGAAAGAAAGAAAGAAAGAGAAAGAACAAAAGAAAGAAAGAAAGGAAGAAAGGAAGAAAGAAAGAAAGGAAGAAAGAAAGAAAGAAAGAAAGAGTGGGCAAGTCAGTAATGGAAGAAGGAAGGGAAAGGGAGGGAGGAAGAGACAAAAGAAGGAAGGAAGAAAAAGGAAAGGAGAAGAAAGAAAGAAAGAAAGAAAGAGAGAGAGAGAGAGAGAGAAAGAAAGAAAGAAAGAGTGGGTGAGTCAGTAATGGAGGAAGGAAGGGAAGGTGGGAGGGAGGATCTGTGGGAGGGAAGAATGAAGGAAGGAAGGGAACAGGAGGGAGGGTGGCAGAGAGGAAGAGAGGAAAGAAGAGGGAGGGAGGAAGACAGGAAGGAAAGGGAGGGAGGACGAGAGGAAAGAAGGAAGAAAAAGAAAGAAAAAAGTAATTGAGGGGGGAAGGGAAGGTGGGAGGGATGGAGGGAAGGTGGGAGGGATGGAGGGAAGGAGAGAGGGAGGAAGAGAAGGAAGCTGGGGGGACGGAGAAGAGAGGAAGGAAGGAAGGGAAAGGGAGGGAGGAAGAGAGGAAAGAAGGGAGAAAGGAAGAAAATGAAAGAAAGTAATGTTGGGGGGAAGGGAATGTGGGAGGGAGGAAAAGAGAGAAATGGAGGGAAGGAAGGAAGGAAGGAAGGAAGGACTTGTCTTCCTTCGTTTGTCATTTAGTTTTATTTATTTTGTTGTTGTTTGTCAGTGTGTTTATTGTGGGTTTATGCTCTTTCTGTTGGATGTTGTTGCTTTCGTAGGCTTCCCCAGCCACATCTCCAGCTTTACAACTGTGGCAAGAAAGGTTGTAAAATGGGGCAAAACTTCACTTAACGCACAGTATGTCTCCATTAGCAACAGAAGTGTTGGGCTCAGTTGTGGTCATAAGCCAAGGACTACCTATATACAATTTTAAAATAACCCTTTGCCATTGAAAAGTGGCTAAAACCATCGGACTCCTAACTTTCTTCTCCAGTGGTGGGATGGGATGGAGCAGAAAGACAGCCTTATTCTTGGAAAGCTCCTGAATTCTTCAAGGGCTGGGAACATTTGTCTCATTTTTCTAGAGGGAACTGAGAGTCCTCATTTCCCCCCCCCCCCTTTCTTTCTCCGGCCCTCTCACTCAATCCCACCTTTTCTTAGGTCTTCCTGGCTGCCCTGGCATTTTCATATTTTACTAAAGCATTTGCTGGGGCCACAATGAAAAGTTCCTTCACACAACTGGAAAGGCGATTCGGCATTCCTTCGTCAACAGCTGGCTTCATCGACGGAGGTTTTGAAATAGGTAGGTGGAACCCAAAACCAGGAACACAATGGGAGAGCTTGAGGTCATAGGCGTTGCCCTATTCTTCGGAGTACAGGACACACTTTTTTCCCTCCTAAAAGAGGGTGAAAATGTGGGTGCAACTTATACACCAAATTTCCTGACAGTTACAACAATTAATCAATAGAATGACTTGCCTTCAGAAGTTGTGGTCGCTCCATCATTGGAAGTCTTTACGAAGAGATTGGACAACCATTTGTCTGAAGTCATACAGTCTCTCCTCCTTGAGCAGGGGGTTGGACCAGAAGACCTCCAAGGTCCCTTCCAACTCTGTTATTCTGTTGTTCTGTGTGGCCTCCTGCCCTAATGGAGAGCTTCTATATTATCTGGTACAGGTACAGTATAGGTGGTACCTTGCTCAATAGTAGCAACTGTGAGAGGGATCTTGGAATCCTAGTGGACAACCATTTAAATAGGAGCCAGCAGTGTGCAGCAGCTGCCAAAAAAGCCAACACAGTTCTAGGCTGCATAAACAGAGGGATAGAATCTAGATCACGTGAAGGGTTAATATCACTTTATAATGCCTTGGTAAGGCGACACTTGGAATACTGCATACAGTTTTGGTCGCCACGATGTAGAAAAGACGTGGAGACTCTGGAAAGAGTGCAGAGAAGAGCAACCAAGATGATTAGGGGACTGGAGACTAAAACATATGAAGAACGGTTGCAGGAACTGGGTATGTCTAGTTTGATGAAGAGAAGGACCAGGGGAGACATGATAGCAGTGTTCCGATATCTCAGAGGGTGCCACAAAGAAGAGGGAGTCAAACTATTCTCCAAGGCACCTGGGGGCAGGACAAGAAGCAATGGGTGGAAACTAATCAAGGAGAGAAGCAACTTAGAACTAAGGAGAAATTTCCTGACAGTCAGAACAATTAACCTCTGGAACAGCTTGCCTCCAGAAGTCGTGAATGCCCCAACCCTGGAAGTCTTTAAGAAGATGTTAGATAGCCATTTGTCTGAAATGGTATAAGGTTCCTGCCCCAGCAGGGGGTTGGACTAGAAGACCTACAAGGTCCCTTCCAACTCTGCTATTGTATTGTATTATTGTATCTTCCCAGGAAATTTGTTGGTGATTGCATTCGTGAGTTTCTTCGGGGCAAAATTTCATCGGCCAAAAATCATCGCCTTCGGTTGCTTTATCATGTCTTTGGGGACCTTTTTAATGGCATTGCCTCATTTCTTCATGGGATAGTAAGTATGAGAGACAGCGAGTGAGAGAAAAGGGCATCTTTTCCAGCTCCTTTCACAAAAGACCTTTATTGAAAAAGGTTTATAAAATATCCATGCGGGACCTATAAGAAACTCTACCAGTTATACTGTATGAGTGAATCGTTTAGATTTGTCACATCGAGGGATGTTCGAAAATGACCTACATCCCTTTTGTAAGTCATAGAGAAGCAGGAAGCCCATATTATACAAACTCTGGAATTGGGGTCAAATAGCATTCTTGACTCTAAATGAGTGGTGGGATTCAAAATTTTTTTTACTACTGGTACTATGGCCATGGCTTTGTGGGCATGGTGTGGCTTTGTGGGTGTGGCAGGGGAACGATCTCCATTCCCTCCACACTCCTGGGGGAAGGTAACTGCAAAATCCCCATTCCCTCCCTACCCCTCTAACCTGCTTTCCAGCTCCGTTCTCCTGTTCAGGAGAACAAAAGAAGATCAGCTGAGAGGCAGCAGGGGCGTGGCCAGCCTATTTGCCAGTTCTCCGAACTGCTCAAAATTTCTGCTACCGGTTCTCCAGAACTGGTCAGAACTGGCTGAATGCCACCTCTGCTCTAAATCCAAGTTGACACAATAGAATTACTGCATTTGAGAGTAGATATCCAGCAGAAATTTAATGGAACGTGTGGATGACCTTGGGGGGACGAGGGAAAGAGGTTTTGTCTAAGGAGCAGGTAATGAGACAACTCACGGAGGCCAACTCATCTCAGGACAATTTAACAATTCAATATTTTTATTTTTTTGTCGTTCACGTTTCATTTTCTCTCTCTCTCTCTCTTTTTTGCATGCTTTATTCAATGATTCTATTCCACCATTTCTTTGAGATTAGTGTGACTCTGGCCCCACAGCGAGTTGTCCCAGGGCAAATTGGCCATGGCAAGTTGTCCTGTAACGAGTTGGCTGCGGCTAGTTAGCGGGTTGGTTGCAGCTAATTGTCCTAGGAGGCAAGAGAAGGAGAAAACCTCAGTGATCAAAAGTCAGAGAAAGAAACTTAGGAAGAACCTGTTGTCGTAAACACATGGTTAAAAGTGGCAGTGGGCAGTTTGAACCTTCAGAGTTGCAGGGTCGATTGTCAGAATATTCATGCACTGGCAGAGACATGGTAACGAGGTCAGCCAATGAATAGGCATGGGAACAGGTCAGCCAATGAGGCTTATTTGGAAACAGAAACTTAAGTAAGAAGTCTGGGCGTGGCTTAGCTGTATTAAGCTCTGTGCTGGAAACGAAACTAGTCTGGACTTGTCTGCTGATCTGAACTGAAATGAAACTGTTCTCTGCTGTTGGTATTATATATACATTCCTGTATATAAAGAAGTTTCTTATTTAAATCAATCCTGCTCAATCAGTAATCTGTATGTGCTTTCTGGGTTTGATTTTTGCAACAAACTTTTGGGTACCCCTTTTGGGTATACAATATATAAACATTTATTATGTAGCATGTACAACAGAGGTGGGTTTCTGCCTATTTGCCCCGGATCGGGCAAACCGGTAGTGACAGCGGTGTGAGGCTCCGCCCACTCGCCCGGATGCTTCTGTGCATGCACAAAAGCATCACATGAGCAAACCAGTTGTAAAATAAATTGAAACCCACCACTGATCATCAACTATAAAAAATGGTCAAAACAATGTAAAATTATAAAATAAACCACAACTAACCATGATATACATACTAACAGTAAACTGTATTTTTTTTTTAAAAAAAAAGCTAAATGTGTCCTATTTCTTTCAGTCAGAGAAAGGGTACCTCTCAATGTATTTGTACACATACTAGGAATAATAACCTCTTTCCTTTCCAGTTATCAATATGACACAATATCCTTCACATCAAACAACATTTCCAGTTTTTCCCCCTGCTTATTAAATCCCCAGGATTTGCCCAAGATAAAAGAGATGCCAAAGTTAGGTAAGGATAATCGATTATTCTGACCTGTGTTTTGAATTGCTGGTATGAAGTTGCCTGTAAATCAAAATGACATATGCTCATTCTTGTCTTTGGTGCAACCTATGACGTCTCTTACCCCAAATTATAATCTAACGTTTCCATACTCGTGTGGCAGAGGTGGGTTCCTACCGGCTTGGCCGAATAGGTGGTAACTTGCCGGTCTGGGTCGCTGGAACCGGTAGCGACCCCGGCCTGCCACGCCCCCAAACTGTATTTGTGTCTAGTTTCAAGGCCCTATAGCCATGATGGCAAATCTATGGCACGTGTGGCCGGTTTTAGCCCTTTGGAGCCTTCAGGGAAGCCTCCCGAAGGCTCCAGAGGGCTAAAAACATCCCTACAAGCAAACCGGAAGTCCATTCCTGAACTTCCAGTTTGCCTGTAGGGCTGGGTTTTTTGCACTCCAGAGCCTTCAGGGAAGCCTCCTGAGGGCTCCTGAAGGCTCCAGAGGGCTAAAAACATCCCTACAAGCAAACCGGAAGTCCATTCCTGAACTTCCAGTTTGCCTGTAGGGCCGGTTTTGTTGCACTCCAGAGCCTTCAGGGAAGCCTCCTGAGGGCTCCTGAAGGCTCCAGAGGGCTAAAAACATCCCTACAAGCAAACCGGAAGTCCATTCCTGAACTTCCAGTTTGCCTGTAGGGCCAGTTTTTTTGCACTCCAGAGCCTTCAGGGAAGCCTCCTGAGGGCTCCTGAAGGCTCCAGAGGGCTAAAAACATCCCTACAAGCAAACCGGAAGTCCATTCCTGAACTTCCAGTTTGCCTGTAGGGCCAGTTTTTTTGCACTCCAGAGCCTTCAGGGAAGCCTACTGAGGGCTCCTGAAGGCTCCAGAGGGCTAAAAACATCCCTTCAAGCAAACCAGAAGTCCATTCCTGAACTTCCGGTTTGCCTGTAGGGCCGGTTTTGTTGCACTCCAGAGCCTTCAGGGAAGCCTCCTGAGGGCTCCTGAAGGCTCCAGAGGGCTAAAAACAGCCCTACGAGCAAACCGGAAGTCCATTCCTGAACTTCCGGTTTGCCTGTAGGGGCGGTTTTTTTGCGCTCCGGAGCCTTCAGGGAAGCCTCCTGAGGGCTCCCGAAGGCTCCCGAGAGCTAAAAACATCCCTACAAACAAACCGAAAGTCCATTCCTGAACTTCCAGTTTGCCTGTAGGGGCGGTTTTTTTGCGCTCCGGAGCCTTCAGAGAAGCCTCCTGAGGGCTCCTGAAGGCTCCAGAGGGCTAAAAACAGCCCTACGAGCAAACCAGAAGTCCATTCCTGAACTTCCGGTTTGCCTGTAGGGCCATTTTTTTTGCGCTCCGGAGCCTTCAGGGAAGCTCCTGAAGCTTCTAGAGGGCCGAGGCTGTTTTTGCCCTCCCCAGGCTCCTATAAAGCATCTGGAGCCTAGGGCGGGCAGAAAAGCACACCAAAAATTGGGGGGGGGGAGAGCATTGGTCATGCGCATAGCATTTTGGGAGTTGCACACTCACGCATGACCCCCCCTACTTTTGGCACGCAAGCCACAAAAGGTTCGCCATCCCTGCCCTATAGCAATCTCCTGAGGAGAGGAGATGAAACAGTTTAGGTCCAGTATGTGAGGGGTCTGTAGATATTTCCACAGCCCTCTTTTTGACTCATGCTGTGTACAGGCTCTCAGTGGAAGGCAGGCTGGTTGCCATTGTGTTTTCTGCAGTCCTAACTATCCGTTGAAGTCTCTGTCTGTCTTGTTTGGTTGCAGAGCCAAACCAGCCCGTTATAGAAATCCAAATGACAGGGTCATATATTATTGCTAGCCATATGTTATCGGAAGCACATTTTTATTCTATTATAGCCCCGTCTTCAGTTTCACCGCACTTATTATTTTGTGCTATGGACTGTAGAACAGGGGTCTCCAACCTTTGCAACTTTAAGCCTGAAGGACTTCAGCTCTCAGAGAATTCAGCTCTCAGAGACTTCAGCTCTCAGAGACTTCAGCTCTCAGAGAATTCTGGGAGTTGAAGTCCTTCAGACTTAAAGTTGCAAAGGTTGGAGACCCCTGCTGTAGAAGTATGACAATCTGTGCTTTTTTAGGAACAGGTATGAGTCCCATAATGACTTTTCTTGACATGATTGTTATTCTTTGCAGACTGTGACCACAAGATTGTTACATCTTATGCCTGGATTTTCGTCTTGCTGGGGAATCTGCTACGTGGGATTGGAGAAACCCCGATTACTCCTCTGGGCATATCGTACCTCGATGATTTTTCTAGAGAAGAAGATGTTCCTCTTTATATCAGTAATGACCAAAACGCTTCTCTGTCAAATCCTGACCTTAATGAGGCTGAAGAGATAGGCGATGTTTAAGCTGGGATGGCTCATTTGGTTTTTTCCCCTACTTCTCACCAAGTTGGAGAAATTCCTAAATGATCAGATACCGAATTTAGGTCACAGCTAATTCTATTCATTATTGGATATAATAGAAATTGGCATTCAAGGTCCACATTCCTATGAAAAGCTGAAGGGAAAAAAGCCAATAGAGGGATAGAATCAAGATTACGTGAAGTGTTAATACCACTTTATAAGGCCTTGGGAAGGCCACACTTGGAATGCTGCATGCATTTTTGCTCACCATGATATAAAAAGATGTAGACTCTAAAAAGAGCCCGAGAAGAGCAACAAACATGATTAGGGGACTATAGACTAAAACATATTTATTTATTTATTATTTATTAATCCAATTTATACCCCGCCCTTCTCCTAAAAAAGGACCCAGGGCAGCGCACAGGCAATTTAAAACCAAAACATACATATAAATACCCATATTAAAAAGCTATTAAATAATAATCCTGTGCTAAAACCAACTTATAAAATCTCTAATTAAAATTTACAATGTTAAAACTCAGTATCGGGGGTTATACTAGGCCGGCTTGTTGGAACAGAAGCGTTTTGAGGCGCTGGCGGAACAGGCGGAGGTCCGAGATGTTACGTAGTTCGGGGGGCAGATCGTTCCAGAGGGTAGGGCCCGCCACAGAGAAGGCTCTTCCTCTGGGTGTCGCTAACTGGCATTGTCCGGCCGTCGGCACCCGGAGAAGGCCCTCTCTGTGGGAGCGGATCGGTTGAAGGGAAGTATGGGGCAGGAGGCGGTCTCGTATGTAGCTAGGCCCTGAGCCATGGAGCGCTTTAAAGATGGTCGTCAACACCTTGAAGCGCACCTGAAAGGTCACAGGTAGCCAGTGCAGCTCGCGCAGGAGAGGTGTTATGTGGGAATGCCTAGAGGCTCCCATAATCACCCTCGCGGCTGCGTTCTGAACTAACTGCAACCTTTGAGTGCACCTCAAGGGGAGCCCCATGTAGAGAGCGTTGCAGTAGTCCAACCGGGACGTTACGAGTGCATGAGTGACTGTGCAAAGGGCAGAAGAATGAGTGGGTATATTGAGTTTAATGATAGCAGTGTTCCAATATCTAAGAGGCTGCCACAAAACAGAGTGGTCAACTTATTCTCCAAAGCTGTGATGGCAAACCTATGGCATGCGTGCCACAGGTGGCATGCAGAACCATTTGTTAGGGCACGTGAGATGTTGCCCTGTCAGCTCCAGTGCGCATGTGCACACCGGAAGTTTGCCTGTAGGGCCGTTTTTCGCCCATAGGGAAGCCTCCAGAGATCCTCCAGTGAGGGAGGCTGTTTTCACCCTCCCCAGGCTCTTAGAAAGCCTCTGGAGCCTGGGGAGAGTTAACAACGGGTCCATTGTGGGCCCAAAGTGGGGGGGAGGGCGTGAGTCACACGTGCATGCATGGAGTAGTCTTGCACGCACATAGAATTATGGGTGTGGCCATACTTGCTCATGACCCCCTGCTTTTGGCACGCGATGGGAAAAGGGGTTAGCCATCCCTGCTCCAAAGCATCTGAAGGCAGGACAAGAAGCAAGGGATGGAAACGAATCAAGGAGAGAACCAGAGGTGATATTCAGCCGGTTCGGATCAGTTTGGATCAGCCCCGTCTCTATGCTGTCCTATTTAGCCATGTTTTCAAAGCCGTGTGCATGTGTGCAAGCAAAGCACGCAAGCAAAGCGCATGCGCAGAGGGCTGCACACATATGCAGAAGGCATGCTTGCTCACGAAGCAAATGTGCGTGCGGCGAACCAGTGGTAGACTTCTGTGAAACCCACCTCTGGAGAGAACCAACCTCGAAGGAAAGAGAAATTTTCTGACAGTTACAACAATTAATCAATAGCATGACTTACCTACAGAGGTTGTGGGTGTACCATCATTGGAGGTTTTTAAGAAGAGATTGTCTGAAATGGTATAGGGCCGTGAAAAAAACATTTTTTGGCTCATATGCCATAAGCGGGGGGAGCGCAGGGGGTCGTGCGCAGGTGTGCCGCACCCATAATTCAACACAATACAATACAATACAATACAATACAATAGCAGAGTTGGAAGGGACCTTGTAGGTCTTCTAGTCCAACCCCCTGCATGGGCAGGAACCTTATACCATTCCAGACAAATGGCTGTCTAACATCTTTTTAAAGACTTCCAGGGTTGGGGCATTCACAACTGCTGGAGGCAAGCTGTTCCAGAGGTTAATTGTTCTTACTGTTAGGAAATTTCTCCTTAGTTCTAAGTTGCTTCTCTCCTTGGTTAGTTTCCACCCATTGCTCCTTGTCCTGCCCCCAGGTGCCTTGGAGAAAAGTTTGACTCCCTCTTCTTTGTGGCACCCTCTGAGATATCGGAACACTGCTATCATGTCTCCCCTGGTCCTTCTCTTCATCAAACTTCATTCAATGCGCGAACCCCCAGTGAGCGTGCGAGCATGATAGGTGTGAACCCCCATTTTTTGCATGCTTTTCCCCCCCCCCCATGCTTCAGAGGCTTTATAGGAGCCTAGGGAAGGCGAAAACAGCCTCCCCCGCCCCCCTGGAGGCACTCCGGAGGCTTCAGGAGCTTCCCTGAAGCTTCTGGAGCGCAAAAAAACGGCCCTACGGTCAAACTGGAAGTTTGGGAACAGACTTCCGGTTTGCTCATAGGGCCGGTTTAAGCCCTCCGGAGCCTTCAGGGGCCTTCCGGAGGCTTCCTTGAAGGCTCTGAAGGACGAAAAACGACCCTATGAGCAAACTGGAAGTCACTTCAGGGAAGCCTGCGGTTTGTCCGTAGAGCCAGTTTTTTTTGCTCCGGAGACTTCAGGGAAGCTCCTGAAGCCTCCAGAGGGCCTCCGGAGTGGGGGTAGGGGAGATTGTTTTTGCCCTTCCCAGGCTCCTATAAAGCCTGGGGAGCCTGGGGAGGGCAAAAAATGGCCTAAAAAAAGGCTAAAGTCAGCTGGCCAGCATGAGCATGCGCGCTGGCCAACTGACAGGGCAACACCTTGCGTGCCCTGACAAATGGTTCCGCTTGCCACGGGTTTGCCATCCCGGGTTTAGGGTTTCCTGCCTGAAAAGATGGTTGGGCTAGAAGACCTCCAAAGTCTCTATTATTCTGTCATTGTTAGAAGTCCTCCAAAGTCCCTTCCAGGGCTATGAAAACATGCCTCATTATTAGCTCAGCAGTAAAAACAACATACAGTGGTGTTTGATATGAAGCAAAGATGCTCTCCTACTAACCATCACTCTAGACCAGGGATCTCCAAACTTGGCAGTTTTGAGACTTGTGGACTTCAACTCCCAGAATTCCTCAACCAGCCATCGTGGCTGGGGAATTCTGAGAGCTGAAGTCCACAAGTCTTTAAAGTTGCTGAATTTGGAGACCCCCTCTGCTCTTGATGGAGGCATTCTTGCAATTCTATTGATTACAGAAGCGGTTTTTCCACTGTCTTCTTCCAGGACATTGTTTCAAAATTCTTGGGCGGTCTCTCATCCAACTACCTTATAATGGCCTTATAATGAGACGGAGGAACAAATTTATTCCATGCATATCTTTGCAGCTTCCTTATCCATTGCGTCAAATATTAGAAGTGTCCCCTGGGATGGACTAAATGAAATAGTGAAGAATATACATAACATGCTGGTTTTTCTTCTTCTTTATTATTGCAGGCTTTTTGCATACCTCAGCCATGATTGGCCCACTCTTTGGCTTCCTCCTGGGATCTGTGTTTGCCAGACTCTACGTGGACATTGGTTTTGTGGACATGGGTAAGATGGAAGAAGACCAGATAAGTTGGCTCGCTCTGTAAAGTTAACTAGAGTCTAGAGTCGTCGTATTCGAGAAAGTTTATTTAGTTTAGTTTATTTTGATTTATATACCGCCCTATTTCACCAAAAAGGGACTCAGGGTGGTGCACAGAAAGATAAAAAGCTCCACAATATACAAAATATAAAAAACAATTAAATTATTAGAACTGTGGTAAAATTTAAATAAATAATTAAAACCCAATAAATATCGAATTAAAATATTCCCTAATCTATGTCAGGCCGGCTAGATGAAAGAAATGTGCTTTTACCATCCGACGGAAGAGGCGTAGGTCCGTGATGGTGCGGATATCGGGGGGAAGGTCGTTCCAGAGTGTCGGACCCGCCACAGAGAAGGCTCTTCCTCTGGGGGTCGCCAGTCGGCATTGTCTGGCTGACAGCACCCTGAGAAGGCCAACTCTGTGGGAGCGGACAGGTCGAAGGGAGGAATGTGGTAGGAGGCGGTCTCTCGAGTAACCAGGACCCGTGCCATGGAGCGCTTTGAAGATGGTAACTAACACCTTGAAGCGCACCCGGAAGACCACAGGCAGCCAGTGCAGCTCGCGCAGGAGAGGTGTTACGTGGGAGTAACGAGAAACTCCCAGAATCCCCCGCGCGGCCGCATTCTGCACTAGCCGGAGCCTCCGGGTGCACCTCAAGGGGAGCCCCATGTAGAGGGCGTTGCAGTAGTCTAGGCGGGAAATAACTAGGGCTTGAGTGACTGTGCGTAGGGCATCTCGATCTAGAAAGGGGAGATACAGTGGAATCAGAAAGGGTAAAACTAAGAGCAAACAGAATTCTTAACGGAGAAGAATGGTCCCCTTCCAAATGGGGGGAAAAAATTCTCAGAACCATTAAAAAAATCAGTTCAAGGGAAAGGCAGTAAAAGGCATATTTAAAACCAAGACCAATTTCTCTCTCCTTCTTTCACAATCTTAGTATACAGCATCACAGTTAAACCCAAGTGCGGGTAGATCCAGGACCAAGGAGAGGAAACAATGGCTTCTCCCATGGATAGCAAAAATATGGAGTTCGGTGCCACCAGATGTGAGGATGGCGGCTGATTTAGGAGGTTTTAAAAAGGGACTGGACAACGTTGTTTATTAAACTGCAATAGCCGTCCATCTCAAGACAGTGACTTATGGAGATGAGCAGCTACCAATGACTATCGATCTTAAAAGGTGGCATTTTGCCTCTTGAATTTACAGTGGTGAGAACTCAGTCTCAGTAGAAGTGGGATATTAGGCAGTAGGCAAATCGCTGTCTAACTTTCCTAGAACATATAATAATAGAGTTGGAAGGAATAGAATGGAATGGAATGGAAGAGTAGGGTAGGGTAGGGTAGGGTAGGGTAGGGTAGGGTAGGGTAGGGTAGGATAGGATAGGATAGGATAGGATAGGATAGGATAGGATAGGATAGGATAGGAGAGTTGGAAGGGACTATGGAGGTCTTCTAGTCCAAACCCCTGCTTAGGCATTTCAGACAAATGGTTATCCACCAGCTTCTTAAAAACTTCCAGTGTTGGGGCATTCACAACTTCGGGAGGCAACTTTTGTTCCACTGACTAATTGTTCTAACTCTCAGGAAATTTCTCCTCAGTTCTAAGTTGCTTCTCTCCTTGATTAGTTTCCACCCATCGCTTCTTGTCCTGCCCTCAGGTGCTTTGGAGAGGCGCTTTGAAAGGGACCTTGGAGGTCTTCTAGTCCAAACTCCTGCTCAAGCAGGAGACCCTATACCAGGGGTCTGCAAAGTCGGCTCTTTTAAGACTGGTGGACTTCAACTCCCAGAATTCCCCAGCCAGCATAGCTGGCTGGGGAATTCTGGGAGTTGAAGTCCACCAGTCTTAAAAGAGCCGACTTTGCAGACCCCTGCCCTATACCATTTCAGACAAATGGTTGTCCAATCTCTTTTTGAAAGCCTTCAATGATGCCACAACCACAACCTCTGAAGGCAATCTATCCTGTCCTGTCCTGTCCTGTCCTATCCTATCCTATCCTATCCTATCCTATCCTATCTTATCTCAAAAGATGTGTCCACTTTCTGTCATCTAAAATGTTCATTCTCACTTGCAGCTGCTTATGCTTGAAGCCCATTTTCATGTCGTCTTGTAGATGCTAAGCTCTTCATATTCAGTTCCTTGAGGGCACACCCTTGCCTTGTTCTCTTTGCTCTCCTTCCCCTCAAACTTTCAAGAGCCTCTTCCGTGCTGACATTCACCCTGCACATTTATGAAAGCAAAGACCTGCCATGCTGTTTGCGAGTCTGTGAAATGCACACGGACTTGACCGAGCTCCATGAGACCAACGTTCCAGATAATGGAACTCAGCTTTCTCCATTCCTTATTCTAGATACAATAACTATCAGTCCAACTGATTCACGTTGGGTTGGTGCGTGGTGGATGGGCTTTTTAGTTGCCGGGGTCATCGCTCTGATTTCCGGAATCCCTTTCTTGTTCCTGCCTAAAAGTCTGGGCAAAAAGGAGGATGCTTGTATCCAG
Organism: Rhabdophis nuchalis; assembly: GCA_039707465.1. Taxonomy (NCBI): domain Eukaryota; kingdom Metazoa; phylum Chordata; class Lepidosauria; order Squamata; family Natricidae; genus Rhabdophis; species Rhabdophis nuchalis. The sequence continues at coordinate 112,644,296 of CM077648.1, forward strand.
AAAAACCTGGATCCCATGGAAAGCAACACTGAAAATAGCCATGGAAAGAAGCCTGATATTCAAAGTGGAATGGCAGACTCTGGACAATTAAACGGTAAGCATTGAAAGGATTCAGCTTAGCTATGGCAAAACACAACCAGGGTCAAGATTGGGCTTCTATGTGTTTCCCCGAAAATAAGACAGGGTTTTATTTGACTCCTGAAATAAGCGCTGGGCCTTATTTTCAGGGAAGTCTTATTATTTTTGAGGTGCAGGAGGCGGCGAGTGTGGTCACTTCATAGCTGCTGCTGTGTTGCAATATTTTTGGGGAGGGCTTATTTTCGGGGAGGGCTTATTTTAGCGCATGCGCTCAAAAGCCCCATTGGGCTTATTATCCAGGGAGCTCTTATTATTTTTGAGGTGCAGGAGGCAGCGAGCGTGGTCACCTCATGGCTGCTGCTGTTTTGCAAAATTTTGGGGGAGGGCTTATTTTCAGCGAGGGCTTATTTTAGCGCATGCACTCAAAAGTGCAATTGGGCTTATTATTCGGGGAGATCTTATTTGGGGGGGGGGGAAACAGGGTAGGAGAACTGACTATATAGCTGGGTCAAAATTGAATCAGGACTGTTTTCCACAGTGAGGATGAACAAATTGATGGGTTTCAAGATTTATTTTAATTTTATTTATTTTATTAAATTTATACCCCGCCCTTCTCCAAAAGGACCCAGGGCGCCGCACAGGAATTTAAAATACAATACAAAATCAAGTAAAAAATTTAAAAAACTTATTTGATACCCATCCTGTGCTAAAAACAAATTAAAATCCCCAAATTTAAAACTGTCTAAAATAGTCATTTGTGGAGGTTACGCTAGGCCGGCTAAATGGAACAAATGTATCTTTAAACACTGGCGGAAGAAGCGGAGGTCGGAGATGGTACGCAATTCAGGGGGTAGGTCGTTCCAAAGGGCAGGGCCCACCACAGCGAAGGCTCTTCCCCTGGGTGTCGCCAGTCGGCATTGTCCGGCCGACGGCACCCTGAGAAGGCCCTCTCTGTGGGAGCGTATCGGTCTAAGGGATGTATGGGGCAGGAGGCGGTCTCGCATATAACTAGGTCCCGAGCCAAGATCTCTTGTAGCGGGAGAAGAGAAGATCAAGAGGGGTCAATCATGGGTCTGTGTGTGAAAGGCACAAGGAGAAGGGCTGAGATATGGAAACCAGAACTTTAGACACAGAGTTAGAACCGCAGCCCTAGCAACCACGATTGGTCTTTCAGACCTTGAACCAGAGTTTCCTCCACCACCACGTAGGCATACTGGCATCTCCACGTAAACTTCCATAGTGCTGGAAGTCACAGATAGAAAAGCACTATGCATAGGCAAGTCTGCTTGTTAACCAGAAGTCGGACGTTCGAGACCCATGTACTGCGTGACGGGGTGAGCTCCTGTTCCTGTCCTAACTCCTGCCAACGTGGCAGTTCAAAAGCATGCAAACGCGAGTAGATAAATAGGTACCACTTTGGGGGGAAGGTAACAGCATTCCGTGTGCTTTGTTAAATAATCATGCTGACCACGTGACCAGAGAAGCATCTTCGGACAACGCTGGATCCCTTAACTAAGAAACGAAGATGAGCACCACTTCGTAGAGTCAGACATGATTGGACAAGTTTTTCTGGCCCAATATTTGGTAGATAATATTTGGTAGATAAATATATATGCTAATATTTTTCCTCCCCCTCCCCCACCAGAGTTCTTCAAGTCCCTGAAGAGAATTTTGGGGAACAAATTGTATTTAATACTATTGACCACAACGCTGTTGAACGCTAACAGTTTTATTGGCTACATGACCTACCAAGCAAAATACATGGAACAGCAATATGGAATGACAGTGTCAAGATCTAATTTTATAACAGGCAAGTCTCCCTCCCTCTCTCTTCCTCGTCCTCATTTTTTTTGTCTTCTTTACCCACACCCACACCTGCTTTTACCACAGCTTCCTAACAGACAAAGTAAATTAAGGAACAACATATTTCACTCAAAAGTGGTGGAGTTTGAGAAATAAACCAGAGAGGCAATTTGCAATATTTACATATGTATGTAAAATAGGATGTAAATTTGATTGTAGTTTAAATTTTGTCAATAGTACATAATTAATGGATCATGACTCTCCATGGTCAGGCATTCAGGCACTGATCATCTCATATTTATTATTTATTTATTATTTAAATTTATAGACCGCCCCCTCTCCCCCATGGGGACTCGGGGCGGTGCACAGGAAATTAAAATCTAGTAAATAACAATATACAACATACAAAATATTAAAACCGAATTAAATTACCCCTGTGCTAAAACAATATTTAAAATCCCTAAAAACCTTAACAATACCCTTAAAATTCAAATTAAAACAAAATATTTTTTTTTACGGCTAGGTATAAGAGTTAAGCCAGGCCGGCCTGCTTGAGTAAGTGAGTTTTTAACTTCTGGCGGAAGGAGCGGAGGTCTGTCGTTGTTCTAATTTCGGAGCGTAGGTCGTTCCAGAGGGTTGGGCCCACCACAGAGAAGGCCCTTCCCCTGGACGTCGCCCTCTGGCATTGCCTAATGGATGGCACCCGGAGAAGTCCCTCTCTGTGCGAGCGAATTGGCCGAAGGGATGTATGGGGCAGGATGCGATCCCGCAGATATCCGGACTCAGTGGTGGGATTCAACATTTTTTTACTACCGGTTCTGTGGGCTTGGTGGTCGTGGCTTGGTGAGCATGGCAGGAGAAGGATACTGCAAAATCCCAGCTGGGACACGGGAGGCAGAGAATAGATGGGGGCAGGGCCAGCTAGAGGTGGTATTTACCGATTCTCCAAACTGCTCAAAGTTTCCGCTATCGGATCTCCAGAACTGGTCAGAATCTGCTGAATACCACCTCTGTGTGGACTACTGCAATACACCCTACTTGGGGCTAACCTTGAAGAATATTCAGAAGTTTTAGCTGGCACAGAATGCAGCACTGCGTAGAGTTTTGGAGGTCCTGAGGGTGGCCCATGTAACATCTCTCTTACCCAAGCTGCATTGGTTAAGTGAATCCCTGCAGTTGTTAAGTTAGTAACAACAACATGAACTATGGTGGTGCAGTGGTGAGAGTGCAGTACTTCAGGCTACTTCTGCTGACTGCTGGCTGCTTGCAATTTGGCAGTTCGAATCTCACCAGGCTCAAGGTTGACTCATCCTTCCATCCTTCCAAGGTGGGCAAAATGGGGACCCAGATTGTTGGGAGCAAGAGGCTGACTCTGTAAACTGCATAGAGAGGACTGTAAAGCACTGTGAAGCAGTATATAAGTCTAAGTGCTATTTGCTATTGCTAGTAGCATGGTTGTTAAGTGAATCTGGCTTCCCCATTAACCTTGTTCGTTATAAGGTTGCAAAAGTTCATCACACGACTTCAGGACACTGCAACTGCGATAAATATGAACCAGTTGTCAGGCATTTGAATTTTGATCACGTGACCATGGGGATGCTCCAATGGTTGTAAGTGTGAAAAATGGTCATAAGTCACTTTATTCAGTTGATGTTGTTTGTTTGTTTATTTGTTTTATTCGATTTGTATCCCGCCCTTCTCCAAAAGGACCCAGGGCGGCCCTTTGTAACGTCAAGCAAACCATTGTAAATCAAGGACTACCTATACTCCTCTTTCCCTCTGTTTGCAATTATGCCCATGTGTCTGTCAACTCATAAAGCATTTACATGTCTGTTATAAGTTGCCATGGTGAGGAAAGGGGGGAGCGCATTCCACACATACCTTTGGCTAGAGTCAGATCTCAGATTACTACAGCAGGCATGTGAGATGTGCACCTCATTGGAGAATGTGATTTATGACACAGACTGAAGGGAAGGAAGAAACAAGGGTAAAGTTCAGCCATAATTTAAATGAGGTCAGATCTGACTGCAATGGGATATTGCCGAAATGGTGTTTCTAATAAATGACTGGCTTTCTTTTGAAACTTGGCTCGAAGCTCATGAATGAATTAGGGCATCTTTCAGAAACCTGACAGTTTCTTTTGCTCATCTTGAGTATCTGATGGCAATGGAGGAATGTGACTTTCACTTTTTCTTTGTTAATATTTGTTATCTATTTCAGCTGTTGCCGTTTTGCCGATGGTCCTCGTTGGAATGGTTTTAGGTGGGTTCATCATGAAAAAGTACAAGCTAGGAATCATTTCTGCTATAAAAATGGCATATATTGGATCGTTCATCGGATTCGCCTTGACGTTTCTGTATCTAATACTTGGTTGTGACAACCACCCAGTGGCTGGATTGACGGTGACCTATGACGGGTAGGCCTATATGTTGATATGTGTGTGAGTATGCATAGGTCTGTAAGCTTGTGGTGTGTATGGCATTGATGGTCCTTTTAGAGAACCAAGATACATTTACACCATGGCTGTAAGCTACAATCAATGGGTTCCAGTTAAGATATCCCATCAGATATCTTTTCCTTCTTTTCAATTTTTGCATTTCTCACTGGAGGTGGTTCATGAATTAAGAGGCAATCCCACCTTCCCTCCTGCACATTATGTTCCCGCCCTAATCTTTTAATCATAATTTTATTGCTTGTATCATTTTTTAGATATATGTTATAATTTTAATGCTTTGTGCTGTATGCCAACCAGAGTCATTCTGTTATGAGATGGACGGCAAATAAATTAAATAGATTAGATAGAAGATAGAAAGATAATAGATGGATAGATGGATGGATGGATGGATGTCTGATGGATGGATAGAGTAGATAGATAGATAGATAGATAGATAGATAGATAGATAGATAGATAGATAGATAGATAGATAGATAGATAGATAGATAGATAGATAGATGGATGAATCAATGATGGATGGATGGATGGATGGATGGATGGATGGATGGATGGATAGATAGATGTTAGATAGATAGATGAATCAATGATGGATGGATGGATGGATGGATGGATAGATAGATAGATAGATAGATAGATAGATAGATAGATGATAGATAGATGATTGAGATAGATTTTAGATGATTGATAGGTGATAGAGAGATGATTGATAGAAGATGGATGGATGCATCAATGATGGATAAAGATGATAGATAGATAGATAGATAGATAGATAGATAGATAGATAGATAGATAGATAGATAGATAGATGAATCAATGATGGATGGATGGATGGATAGATAGATAGATAGATAGATGATAGATAGATAGATGAATCAATGATGGATGGATGGATGGATGGATGGATGGATGGATAGATAGATAGATAGATAGATAGATAGATAGATAGATAGATGATAGATAGATGATTGAGATAGATTTTAGATGATTGATAGGTGAGAGAGATGATTGATAGAAGATGGATGGATGCATCAATGATGGATAAAGATGATAGATAGATAGATAGATAGATAGATAGATAGATAGATAGATAGATAGATAGATAGATGATAAACAGATAGATGATTGATAGATAGATGATTGAGATAGATGACAGACAGATAGATAGACAGATAGATAGACAGATGGGTGGATGGATAGATGTATGGATGAAGATGATAGATAAATGATATAATATCTTGATCCATTTTGGATGTTTTATATTGAAATTCCTGGAGAACATTTAAGTGTGCAATTCCCCCCCCCTTTTTTTTTAAAGGAACGCAGCTGCTCAGAACCCGCTTTCGTTATCTTCAGCCTGCAATTCCAACTGCACCTGTGCTACAAGCCAGTGGGATCCTGTTTGTGGGGATAATGGAGTCACCTACGTCTCGCCCTGTTTTGCTGGATGCACAAACACAACCAGATTGAAGAAAGAAACAGTAAGGCTGAAAGTCTGACTTTTTCCATGTCGAGGCACAAATGACAGGCACAAAACCCACTCGAGAGGATTTTGGCTTCCTCACATTTTCCTTTAAACAAGACAACTCAGTCTTAAGGCTTAATTTTTAAATTGATACACCAAGGTTTGAGCCAGTTTGGTCTAGTGGTGAAGGCACCAGACTAGAAAGCATTAGATTGTGAGTTCAAGCCCAGTCTTACACATGAAAGCCAGTCACTCTCTCTCAAATCAACCCACCTCACGGGATTGTTGTGGGGAAAATAGGAAGAGGAAGGTGTGTTGGATATGTAGAATAGAATAGAATAACAGAGTTTGGAAAGGACCTTGGAGGTCATCTAGTCCAACCCCCTGCCTAGGCAGGAAACCTTACACCACTTCAGATAAATGGCTATCCAACATATTCTTAAAAACTTCCAGTGTTGGGGCATTCACAACTTCTGGAGGCAAGTAGTTCCACTGGTTAATTGTTCTCACTGTCAGGAAATTCCTCCTCAGTTCTAAGTTGCTCCTCTCCTTGGTTAGTTTCCACCCAATTGCTTCTTGTCCTGCCTTCAGGTGCTTTGGAGAATAGCTTGACTCCCTCTTCTTTGTGGCAACCCCTGAGATACTGGAACATGCTATCATGTCTCCCCTGGTTCTTCTTTTCATTAAACTAGACATACCCAGTTCCTGCAACCATTCTTCCTATATTTTAGTCTCCAGTCCCCTAATCATCTTGATGTGTTTCACCACCTTGAGTTATTTGTAAAAATAAATTAATAAATTTAATAAAATAAAAATAAAAATAATAAAGGCAGGATAGATAGAAATAAATAAATAAATATGTTTCCACTGCAGTGATTAACAGAACATATCAGGATCCTTCAAACACCTGTAATCAAAGTAAAGATGCCGTAATGTCATCTCCTATAAAGAGCATCAATAGTGTGATATATTAGACATTTAATAAATTTAGAAATGCTTTCCATTTTTTCCGGGATATTTATTTCAATTTCCCAGTCCACTTATAGCTCCAGGATTCCTTACTCAATCAACCATGTAATGGGCCTTTTCCAGAACTGCGGGTTGTGTACCAGTTACACCCTTTCCTGGCCCGGCAATCCCTACTCACAGTCTCTCATGTCTTAGTCACTTCCCGTCTTGACTATTGCAATGCGCTCCACATGGGGCTGCCCTTGAAGAGGATCCGGAAGCTCCAGTTGGTGCAAAATCCGTTGCCTTTAGATCTAGACCGGGGGTGTCAAACTCGATTTCATGGAGGGCCGCATCAGGATTCCGATGTAGGGGTAGGCATCATAGTCAAGGTGGGCATGGCCACCTCGATATCACTCGTGTTGGGGGTGCTCCTCCCAGGCTCCATTTTTGGCTGCAACAGCCTCCTCCAGTGCTCTACCAGTGAAAACGGAGCTCAGGAGGGCTATGCGCGGCATTCCTGAGCTTCATTTCATCTGGCAGAGCACTGCAGGAGGCCGTTGCAGCCAAAAATGGGAGAGCTCCATGTGGCCCTCCCAAGCTGTGTTTTTACTGGCAGAGGCACCACAGACTGGTCTTTTGCTGTTTCCGGGACAGCCCCGTGGGCCAGATCTAAGCACCTCGCTGGCTGAATCTGGACCCCAGGCCTTGAATTTGACACCCCCTAATCTAGACCATCATAGAGATGCATTCATCAGATGTTTCCATTTTGTAACTGAAGTGATGGTGGCGCATGGGATGCCCTTTACTGTTCCGTATGCTTTTCCTTATAGGTTTTTCACAACTGTAGCTGCATTGAGAAAGCAGGTGCTGTGTTGAGAAATTCTTCAGCGGTGTTGGGTGAATGCCGAAGAAGTGATGATTGCTCAAAGAAATTTATTTTTTACACCATTGCCAAAGCTTTCAGCTCCTTTATGTACTCACTGAGTAGTGTTCCTATGTATGTGCTCTTTATCAGGTAAGGAATGAGTTAAGTCAGGGGTGGGGAACGGTGGCCTTTTTATGACTTGTGGACTTCAACTCCCAGAATTCCTGAGCTAGCCAAGCTCCCAGGAATTCCTTGGCCCCCTCATAAAGGAGCCATGATTCTCCACCTCTAAGTTAAATAAATAACCAATAAGACAGCATAGTTACTAACAATTCCATCCAGAAGTTTTTTAAATTAAAAGTAAAAAAAATGTAAACCTCAATGAAAATAAATGTATCCTAGAAGCCTATAAATATAGATGGAGGGGTGGGGTGGGGGCCGCAGGTCGCCTCTACCGGTTTACCCATATTGATCCAAACCTGCTGAATACTACCACCTATACCAGGGGTCTGCAAAGTTGGCTCTTTTAAGACTGGTGGACTTCAACTCCCAGAATTCCCCAGCCAGCTATGCTGGCTGGGGAACTCTGGGAGTTGAAGTCCACCAGTCTTAAAAGAGCCAACTTTGCAGACCCCTGACCTATACTATGGAAACGGAAATAAGTGGGAAACCCCTTCTACATATAATTGGTCTTTGGTCCCTTGACCAAAGCATCATCAGCTTTGATTGGCTATTTCTGTCCAGGAACATAGAGGAGGACTTTCTGATATCAATCAGAATAGAGCTGGAAGGGACCTTGGAGGTCTTCTAGTCCAACCCCCTGCTCAAGCAAGAGACCCTGTACATCTTAAAACAAGAGGGTAGCTGCCCATTTCACAATTTCAACTTTTTCACTGAAGTTGCCAGGAATCAAACCTGAACTTTTCAACATTCACAAGGCATATCACACTCTAAATGTCCTCGTTCCTCTTGTCCTGGTTGTCACAGCTTTGGTCTGGCCATAATGGCCATTGTCTCTGCTGCCGGTCGGGGGGGGGGTGTTCTTTGGATCAAGCGAGAAAATTGCCATTTCCTCGCAATCGACAAAGAGTCTTTCCTATCGTCACCACCCCTCCAAGGTGGCTTTGGCCCCATAGGGTGTCCTGGCGAGCAGGAATCAGCTGGGTTTCATGGAGCCCTGGTAGCCACGTCCGTCCTGCTGCGAAGCCAACCGGTCAATCCCTAAATGTCCTTATTCTTAATCCTACCACTGTACCAACTGCTTTGTGGAATTGCTTTTTGTCAATCCGAGCACAGCAACAGGAATTAAAAATATATAAGGGATCTGTCTTCATCAGTTAATCCTATTTGTAACATAAAGCCCATTGATAGATTTTTTGGCAAACCCTATAAAAGCACGATTACTAGTATGGTTGTTTTGTCTTTGTTAGATCTGTACCTCATCACCTAAAGGCATTTGCAGTTGGACTCATGATGCTTGTGATAAGATCACTGGGTAAGAAAGACCATTCTGACTACATGGGATATTACTGGACACTTTCTTCAAGATTTTCTGGCATACTGATATTGTTTGGAGTACGAGAAGATAATTATGAAAGAAAGGCATGCTGTGGTCATATAAGAAATAACGGATGAGATTTTTTTTTTAATTAAATTAATTGGCATCAGTTTCCTACCAATTACAATCTAACTACTACAACCATTAATCACATGGCTCTGAAAAATTCCTACTATGGCATGAAATTACATGTAATCCTTGACTTACGACCACATTTCTGTTGTTAAGTGAGACATTTGTTAAGTGAGGCTTGGTCCATTTTATGATCTTTCTTGCTACAGTTGTTAAGCGAGTCACTGCAGTTGTTAGGTTAGTGACACGGTTGTTAAGTGAATCCGGTTTCCTCGTTGACTTTGCTTGTCAGAAGGTCACAAAAGGTGATCACATGACCATGGGACATTTCAACCGTCATAAATACGAACTGGCTGCCAATTAGCCAAATTTTGATCACATGACCATGGAGATGGTACAGTGGTTGTAGGAGTGAAAAATGGTCATAAGTCACTTTTTTTCATTGCTGTCGTAACTTTGAATAGTTACTAAACGAATGATTGTAAGTTGAAGGCTACCTGTATTCATACATTGGGCATATCTTATCTTACTTCTGCTGTCAACCCAGCCAGGAAAATGGCTGAAGAATGCTTATCTATCTATCTATCTATCTATCTATCTATCTATCTATCTATCTATCTATCTATCTATCTATCTATCTATCTATCCATCCATCCATCCATCCATCCATCCATCCATCCATCCATCCATCCATCCATCCATCCATCCATCTATCGCTTTACCTATACCTATACCTATACCTATCTGTCTGTCTGTCTGTCTATCTATCTATCTATCTATCTATCTATCTATCTATCTATCTATCTATCTATCTACCTACCTACCTACCTACCTACCTACCTACCTACCTACCTACCTACCTACCTACCTACCTACCTACCTACCTACCTATCTATCTATCTATCTATCTATCTATCTATCTATCGCTTTACCTATACCTATACCTATACCTATACATCTATCTATCTATCTATCTATCTATCTATCTATCTATCTATCTATCTATCTATCTATCTATCTATCTATCTATCATCTATCTATCTATCTATCTATCTATCTATCTATCTATCTATCTATCTATCTATCGCTTTACCTATACCTATACCTATACATCTATCTATCTATCTATCTATCTATCTATCTATCTATCTATCTATCTATCTATCTATCTATCTATCTATCTATCTATCTATCTATCGCTTTACCTATACCTATCCCTATCTATCTATCTATCTATCTATCTATCTATCTATCTATCTATCTATCTATCTATCTATCTATCTATCTATCTATCTATCTATTTATCTATATCTTTCCTGTTCAATATCTTCTAGGTGGAATTCCAGCCCCAGTTTACTTTGGTGCAGTGATTGACAAGACTTGCTTGAAGTGGGGCACTAACCCCTGTGGCCAAAAAGGATCTTGTAGGATATATGATGCAGTACAATACAGGTGAGTCACCCTGCAATCCCATGGCTTCTGAGAAAGCCATCAAAATAGATTTCCAAATTACTGTATTTTTCGGAGTATAAGATGCACTTTTTCTCCCTTAAAAGAGGATGAAAATTTGGTGCGTCTTATACACCAAATGTAGCCCCACCCACCCACCAGCCTCCACCCTTTGGCCTCTGCCTCCCAGCAATTTGCCTCCTTGAAGCAAACAGCAAACAGCCTGTTTCAGTTTCAGCTTCAGCACATCCTGATCAGCACAAACTGCTGATTGTCAGTTGGATCGGCTTCCTGACCATCAGCTGTTTCAGGCTGCAGGCCATTTCCTATTGTCCCTCCGCGTCTTCCATTTTTGGCCTCTGCACGCCCCATTTTCTGCCCATTCCCATCCCCGCTGCCCAGAAAATGGAGTAAATGGAGGCTGAAAACAGGATGCGGAGGCCGAAAACGGTGTGAGCGGAAGCGGAACTAGACTATGGCAATTCCTGCAGCCTGAAACAGTTGATCGTCGGGAGTCTGATCCATCCCAAAATCAGCTGCTTGTGCTAATCAGGCTGTGCTGAAACAGAAACCGAAACGGGCTGTTTGCTGCAAGGCAGATTTTTGTGTGTGTGTTTTCCTCCCCAAAAGCAAGGCGCGTCTTATACTTCGAAGCGTCTTATACTCCGAAAAATTTATTTATTTATTTATTTTATTAAATTTATACCCCGCCCTTCTCTAAAAGGACCCAGGGCGGCGTATAATACGGTAACTTAATGCAGTGGCCACACTCAGATGACAGGAGTTCCAGCCAGACAATAGAATTTTCCAAGTGATGATTCCGTGGAAATTAATATCGATGCGAAACTCTCAGGGACCATCCAAACGGGCGGTGTTCCAGGTAGCCACCAAGATTCACAATTGGCTCGCAAGCACAATTTTTCCCCTCTCCTTCCACAGGTATTCCTTCTACGGTCTAATAGCAGCCTTGAGAATGCCAACTTTTCTGCTGGGTTTCATCTTCTACCTGCTTACAAAGAAAAACCTTCGAGAACAAGAGGCCAAGGAGGCTGAAAACGAATGGAAAGAAGGGGCCCCTCTGAATCAAGAGATGAAACTAACGGGCCCCGAACTTTCCGCCCGTCGTTCAGATGCAGACATGAATACCTGCCTCTAGCAAAGTGAACGGAGTGCAGACCAAGGGTAGACAACAAAGGACTGTAGGAAGCTGCCAAAAATATTCCTTGCAACTCTTAGAACCACCACTGGCTGCAGCCACTGAAAAATGGCGGCGTTGCTTCCCGGTCACTTTTGAGAAGGAGAGTTGCCCCATTAAGGCGAATCAGTATTTCCTTCGGTAGTCCAAGCCAAAAAAAAAAATCGTATTTGTTCCTCCTGCCCTTTTGCAAAGCGGAACTTTGAAAGGCAAAGAAGGCCTGTTTTGTGTGGTCTTATTAAAAAAAATGACAAGTGATCATTGGTTGCACTAAAGTACTGGTAATATTGAATTCCGGAACTGATACAAAGGATAATTTAAACCCAACACCTCATGTTTTGCAAGATTTCTAGGTACCTGCGATTTCTGCATCGGTTTTGTGGTTCCTCTCTCCAAAAATAAATAAATAAAAAGTCTGGTAGCGTTTCATGGGAGAGGGGTTGAGAAGGGAAGGGAGGGAGGGAGGGAGGGAGGAAAGAAAGAAAGAAAGAAAGAAAGAAAGAAAGAAAGAAAGAAAGAAAGAAAGAAAGAAAGAAAGGAAAGAAAGGAAAGAAGGAAAGAAAGAAAGAAAGAAAGAAAGGAAAAAAGAAGGAAGGAAAGAGGGAAGGAAGGAAGAAAAAAGAAAGAAGGGGAAGGAAGGAAAGAAAAAAGAAAGAAAGGGGAAAAAGAAAGAAAGAAGGAAGGAAGGAAGGAAGGAAGGAAGGAAGGAAGGAAGGAAGAGGAGGGGAAGGAAGGAAGGAAGGAAAATCCTTAAGTTCAGTGATGACCTCCTACCAGTTTGGACCAGTTTGGCCAAACCGGTAGTGGTTTGGTGGCCTGGGTCGCTGGACCTACGCCTGCCATGCTCCCGAACTGGTTCTCCGAGCGCTGATGAGAGTTGTAGTCCAGCAGCATTTCTGGAAGATCACAGATCTTCCATCCCTGTTATAAAACCATTGAATAAATACGTACCCCAGTAAGCTTAGTAATTAGTAATGTAAAAAAAAATGTGATAAACGAATACTCGAAACTCATCTCTAAGCATGATCTGCTTTCTTTAAAGCTACACAATGATTCCGCCTGTTCATGGGGCATTCCTTCCATATTTTTTTTGCCCTTAAAAAAAAGAAGAGGCACTTCCTATTGCGTCCGCCACCCTCCCCAATTAACAAGGAAGAAATAAAAATACTTGAAAGCTGACCTTTCTTTTATTTGAGAGCTCCTCTATTTTGAGGGCTTTTAGCAGGTTGCAGTAATGTATCCAGGAAATGAAAGTATTTCTTGATGGAAGGCAGAGCCATTCCCACAATGCGCAATTAAATGGCGTCAGCTAATTTTCTTTTATATATATATAGAAGGCTAATAAGCCCGAAATGGATCCATCCTGGTCTCTTATTTATTAATCAGCCCTTAAAAATCTAACACATATCTAAAAAAATTCACACAACAGTAATCTCATTAGCTCTCTGCCCAGATGATCTCTGGGTTGAGTCGAAGGGCAGAGAAGGAGGACAGTTTGTCTCCTCCCTTAAAGGGGCCCATAACAGGAGTTGTGAAAATATTCTCTCATATATATATAAAAAGGTATGATTTCTCATCACTCTAATGAGACAACATTATCACTGCTGAAAATGTCAGGGGGAAAAAAAAGTCAAATCAGAAAATCAGCTGTCTAAAATTACTCTCTGAGAATTTCTTTGTTAGTTTTTGCAACAGATCCATTAGCAAAGGATATTGAAGTCACCGCCATTTTGGAATCTCAATTTCCACCTACAATTTAATACAAATAGTTTCCCCAAATCTTTCTGCTCTCTATAGCTGGGTCCCAATGGTGGGTTTCAATTTATTTTACTCGCTCATGTGCGCGCGCTGCTTCTGTGCATGCGCAAAAGCATCTGGGCGGGTGGGCGGAGCCTTCCGCTGCCGCCACTATGGGTTTGCCCAATCTGGAGTGAATCAGCAGAAACCCACCTCTGCCAGGTTCATATGAACCATAAACTACTGTGAAAACCACAAGCTGTTGCGTGAAAACTTTTTTGTGAAAACCAAATGATAAATTAACAATGGGAGGTTAGTTTATAATTTACACAATCATTTCTGTAGGGCAAACTGAAATTAAATACCTTTGTAATCTATGGGTCAGTGTGTTGTGTAAACACAGCTTCTGTTAAGTTATTAAGTGGGAAAAAAAGTGAAAACTTTAACTTTAACTTTTAACTTTTATTAAATTTATATACCGCTCCCTTTCCCAGAAGGGACTCGGGGCGGTGAACAGGAAAATTAAAAAACATATATAAACATAACAATATACAAAATTTAAAAACCAGATTAAATTAATATCCCTGTGCTAAAAAATTTAAATAAGTTAAAACTGTATCCCTAAAAACCAATTAAAGCAATTTAGCTGCAGACTATAGGCTAGGTGGTGTAAGCTAGGCCAGGCCGGCCTGTTGGAAAAGATAGGTTTTCAGTTTCTTGTGGAAGGAACGGAGGTCCGTGGTCATTCTAAGTTCGGGGGGTAAGTCGTTCCAGAGGGTTGGGCCCACCACAGAGAAGGCCCTTCCCCTGGGTGTCGCCCACTGGCATTGCCTGGTGGACGGCACCCGGAGAAGTCCCTCTCTGTGGGAGCGAATCGGCCGAAGGGATGTATGGGGTAGGATGCGATCCCGTAGATAACTAGGTCCCGTGCCATGGAGCGCTTTAAAGATGATAGTCAACACCTTGAAGTGCACCCGAAAGGCCACAGGCAGCCAGTGCAGCTCGCGCAAGAGCGGTGTTACATGGGAGCATCTAGGAGCTCCCATAATTGCCCGCACGGCCGCGTTCTGGACTAACTGCAGTCTTCGGGTGCACCTCAAGGGAAGCCCCATGTAGAGAGCATTACAGTAGTCTATACGGGATGTCACGAGCTCATGAGCTGTAAACTCATTAAAAGGCTAAATAATGAAGTGAGGGAAACCAAAAACATCAGAATATGTCTTTTCAAGGAAGTGCTTTCACAGTGCTCTAGTCCAAAATGTCTTTGGTTAGTTTATGACTTATGCTGTTGTATGAATCAGGTCAAACTGGAAAATTTAGCTTACAGTTCAGACAGACAGACAAACATAAAATATTGACTTAACTTAGGAAACCAAGGTTATCTGCTGGATGTGGCAGTCATTATCTCTGGAAAGAAAGACATGACTTTTAGTGACATCAGCTGTTGTGGCATTTTCACAACTTGTTAACCATATACTCTGGCCATTTCCACACTGCAATAGCCAGCAATTTGCACAGTGATTGTTTCAAGGAAGTAAATGAGCCAATAAACTTTACTTGTGTAAACTTTGTGTAGAGCAAGGCTGTCCAACCCTGGCAATTTCAAAACCTGTGGACTTCAACTCCCAGAATTCCTCAGCAAGCATGGGGAATTCTGGCAGTTGAAGTCCACAGGTGTTAAAAGTTGCCAAGGTTAGGCACCCCTAGTGTAGAGATCCCAAACCAGAAAGGAAGAATATTTTCCAGAAGGGAAGAGTTTCTTGGAAACGTAGCACTGAAGGAGGAGGAAGAAAAGTTGTTTAAGTCCACAAAATTACCTCCTCCATGGTTTCGTTCTGATGCAGCATAGAGTTCACATTTTGTATTCCCAAAACCACATCTTCCTTTTCCAACTTCCATGCCCTTGTTCCAGACTTGACATGGCAATGCACAATTTTAACAAGCCCTGTGGTTTATGAATTCCCAAATCCACCATGTTTCACCCAGGAGTCATATCACAATCTCAGTTGGGTCATTAATGGGAACTCCTCAGATGTCTTCCTCCAGATCTAAGGCCTTCTTGAGCTTAGACTGAGTCCCAGATTCTTCTTTCTGAAGCGACACTTGATGCTAATGTCAATGTCTAACCTCAATGGCTGGTAGGGTTTGGCTTGGCCAAGGAATAGTATGGTTAGGAGCTCCACCGTGCTCATGACGAGTCCATAATTTGTAGCCATGTCTGATATGAGCATCCAAGATAATTTTCAAAAAGGAGTGTCTCCAGTGATTTGCATCTCCTTGTGAGAGGACACTTCTGTCTTTGGACTGATATTGGGCAACTTAACCTCAGGCACTTCACCAGTTTTGATGTCCTTCGTCATTTGATTGCCTTGCCTGCAACGTTTTATGATTAAACTGCAAAGGATGATATAAAGAAAGAAGCTTCCAAATCTTAGTGCAGCAATGACCCCAAGGTAGATGTTTCTAGGAGATGGGGGAAAAACAGAGGGAGAACAAGCTGAGTCAGAACAGAGCAGAAATGTTTCCCAGAAGGTCTAGTATCTTCACCTTTGGACATCAATAATGACCTTAGCCTTTCAAGAGAAGTCAGGAGATTCAGATGCTACAGTATTCACATATCAAGCAGTCACGTTTTGCCCAATAATGGTTTATTTCATAAACCACAATTAAAGAGGTCCACATCAGACCATTAAGAGTAGCTAAGCTCTATAGTGCAATCTGACTAGTTTGGGTTTAGTGTGTTGTGTGAACCTAGACTAAAATTATGGAGCTATACTGCAGTCTCACTTCATTACTGAATTGTGCTCTCATATTCTTTTTCTTTCCTGTGCATTTCTTTCTGCCAATGTTCTTGCCCTTGTCCTTCCTTCCTCCCACCCACCCACTCACCCATCCATCCTCTCTTTGCTTCCTGTCTTCCTTTTTCCCATCCATCCATCCACACTCTCTTTGTTTTCCTTCCTTCCTTATTCCCTCCCTCCCTTCCCATCCATCCATTCCCCTGCTTCCTGTCTTCCTTTTTCCCACCCACCCACCCATCTATCCATCCATCCACACTCTCTTTGTTTTCCTTCCTTCCTTATTCCCTCCCTCCCTCCCTTCCCATCCATCCTCCCTGCTTCCTTTCTTCCTTTTTTCCATCCATCCATCCATCCATCCATCCACAGTCTCTTTGCTTTCCTTCTTTCCTTCTTTCCTTCTTTCCTTCTTTCCTTCTTTCCTTCTTTCCTTCCTTCCTTCCTTCCTTCCTTCCTTCCTTCCTTCCTTCCTCTTACTGAAAGCTATATTAACACAAATAAAAGACCTGTCGATGTGTAACATGTATTCCCTGAAAGGACTCCTTATTTAAGGTGTGAAAACAGATTTACTCATCCACACCCAACACAACAAAAATTCACGATTCAGCCCATTTTAGACCCTGGACTCTTTTCCTCCTTTGAGGGTTACCTGAATGCTTTGGTATCATATACCCTGCAAGCCCCAGATCCACCACAGGTTTTCACACCCCATTTCAAGCAGGTCTGGTCAATCAAAGCTCCAAAGTAAATTGGTGCAGGAAGCCCTCCTGAAAGGACAAAAGAGAGAGACGTAAGACAGACTTACGCAGCAAGGTTTGAGAGGAAGAAAAACTCAGTGGCTGAGTATGTGCAGTGAGAACTTAATGGCGTATGTTAAACTCCTAAGATAAAAAAGAAAACAAGGAGTAGGAAGTGTTAAGGACCTTGGTTGGAGTCATATTTCCAGTCAGTGCAGAGACTACTGGCTGTAGGTATAAATGATGTGGAATGGACATCCTGTTCTAACTTCTCCTGTCTCCCGGTCACTGCAAATGACATCTACAGGCACATTTTGATCCTCTGCTTTCAACATGATGATCTTCTGTATGAATCCCCTGAGCCAGGTAATAAACTGTCTGGTTCAGCTGGTTCATAATTCAGATAGTCCCCAATCTAAACCAGAATGGAGTCTGCCCATTATGGTACTTAAGTCATGACAAACATAAAATAGGTTACTATATGACCATTTAATGATCTTTTTTTGGGGGGGGACGGTCAAGTGATCACCACAGTTGTTAATGCAAACCAGTGGTGGGTTTCTGCAGGCTCGCACCTACTCGCGAAAGCCGGTTGGTGAAATTTAGAGAACCGGTGAGAGGGGGTTCCACCGGCATACCTGGAAGTAAATCTGGCCCGCCGCTGCCAGTGACCCAACAGGAAGGAAAGGAAAGGAAGGAAGGAAGGAAGGAAGGAAGGAAAGGAAGGAAGGAAGGAAGGAAGGAAGGAAAGAAAGAAAGAAAGAAAGAAAGAAAGAAAGAAAGAAAGAAAGAAAGAAAGAAAGAAAGAAAGAAAGAAAGAAAGAAGGAAAGAAAGAAAGAATTTATCATCACAATTGAGTCCCAAATTTTGGTTGCTAAGCAAGAGCGTTGTTAAATGAGTTTCACCACATTTTAAAAGGTGGCCACTCCCACCTGTCACATGACTGCCAAGCCACGCCCACAAAATAGGCCCCACCTACAGAGTAGGTTCTAAAAAATTTGAAACCCGCCACTGATGCAAACCCATTATGGGCTAATTTTTGCTGACAGACAGAAGTGAATGCCAATCTATATAAATAAAAATGTAACAAGAGTTTGTTCAAAACTGCTAATCTCCTAAAGTACTGCACCGATTGCTTCCAAATTTTCACACAACATTCCTTTGAAATACGGCACCAATGATATATATAGATTGTGCAGATGTCACACCTATGCCAGGTACACGCAACAGAAATGTAAAGAATTATAACAAAGGTAGGCAGATGGATACAGAGAGAGCAGTGGGCCACAGGTCCTTTATGTCATCCTTTATGACATAAAATACTCTGTCCATAAGATTCAAGGAGAAATACAGTAGGTAGGTAGGTAGGCAGCTATAGGGATAGAGAGAGGGAGAGAGAAATGCAGTAGGTAGGTAGATAGGTAGGTAGGTAGGTAGGTAGGTAGGTGGAGAAATACAGTAGGTAGGTAGGTTGGGGGTTATACAGTGGTTGTGTGTACGTGTGCAGGTGTGCAGGTGTAGATCTAAACACAGTTGGCCATTTAACCAGACTGGGCCACAGCAACTGTTGCCGGGAACTGCTAGTTTTCTATAAAAAACATTGTAAAATGATGTGATGAGACTATGAGACACTAAAAATGAATGTAAATGTAGGTTGGCCAGGTCATAAGTACCTATGGGAAGGTCTGTCATAACTTTGAATGGTCTCTAAAGGGTTGTAAATTGAAGACTACATGTAAATGCTCATTTGGTGCCTTATACATTTTCTTCTTTTTTAATAACTTTACTGGTGGAATGCTGAGGTGCAAACCCTGGTCAAT
Organism: Rhabdophis nuchalis; assembly: GCA_039707465.1. Taxonomy (NCBI): domain Eukaryota; kingdom Metazoa; phylum Chordata; class Lepidosauria; order Squamata; family Natricidae; genus Rhabdophis; species Rhabdophis nuchalis. The sequence continues at coordinate 112,663,277 of CM077648.1, forward strand.
TCGAAGATCAATTAGGGCTGCCATCTTGTTTATTTGGTTGATTACCAGTTCAGCATTTATTTTAAAAGAGTGCAGCAGGGGTTTCCCTCATGACTAATTAGAACAATTAGTCAGTGGAACAGAAGTTGCCTCCAGAAGTTGTGAATGCCCCAACACTGGAAGTCTTTAAGAAGATGTTGGATAGCCATTTGTCTGAAATGGTATAGGGCTTCCTGCCTAGGCATGGGGTTGGACTAGAAGACCTCCAAGGTCCCTTCCAACTCTGCTATTGTATTGTATGAAACATCACATGGAGGACAAAGGTAAAATAATGAAATTGATAAATGGTTATGAGCCCCTCCTCTTTTTTATATGTGTGATGGGGAAAAGGAGCAGGTGGGGACTATCTGTGCAGGTGTGTCTGCCATCTTGAATTATTTCACCATCGCTTCCTCGTGAATTTCAATTGGGATTCTGTCAATCAAGAGAGGTTAAGAAGATGGAGTGACAGTAGGCTGCCAACTTGAATTATTTGACCACCGCTTCCCTATGGATTCTCTTGGGATTCTGTCAATCAAGGGAGGTTAAGAAGATGGAGTGACAGTAGGCTGCCATCTTGAATTATTTGACCACCGCTTCCCTATGGATTTGTCTTGGGATTCAAGAGAAGTTAAGAAGATGAAGTGACAGTAGGCTGCCATCTTGAATTATTTTACCACCGCTTCCCTATGGATTCTCTTGGGATTCTGTCAATCAAGAGAGGTTAAGAAGATGGAGTGACAGTAGGCTGCCATCTTGAATTATTTGACCACCGCTTCCCTATGGATTTGTCTTGGGGTTCAAGAGAAGTTAAGAAGATAAAGTGACAGTAGGCTGCCATCTTGAATTATTTGACCACTGCTTCCCTATGGATTCTCTTGGGATTCTGTCAATCAAGAGAGGTTAAGAAGATGGAGGGACAGTAAGCTGCCATCTGGAATTATTTGACCACCGCTTCGCTATGTATTTGTGTTGGGATTCTGTCATTCAAGAGAGGTGAAAACAGGCTGCCATATTGAATTATTACTCCTGGAGTTCTGTCAGCCCAGAGAGGTTAAGTAAGTGTAGTGACCGCAGCAAAGAAATTGTCCAATGGTAGCTTGCAGTCTAAACTCAAGAAGCCCAGTGTTTTCAAGACTAGCCTTTTCAAGAAATTGCCAAACTGGTCGAGAGGTCTTGTTTAAAGTGAGTTAGACTTAAGCAACCATGAGCACAAGAGAAGCTTAAAAGAATGGGGTGCTTATGCCTTCATCACCAGCAGCTTTAAAACAGGTGTCCGGAAATTGACATTATCCGGATGATCAGCTTATGTTACTCTTAGGATACCACATTACTCAATTCCTCTCCAAAATATTGAGCATCTCATGGATAATAGGTAAGTTTATCTGCTTAAAAACTAAAATGAAATCTGGAATCTATTTACCAAAGACTCTTCCACATAAAGCTTCAATGCCCACGGCGAAAGATTTCAAATCTGGTGAAACCGATCTGAAAAAGAAGGGGTGGAGAAGTTCAAAAGTTTAGTTTAGACAAGGAGCATTGAAATAAATACATTCTAGAGGGAAGGTGGAAAATAAGATTGTAAATATTGGTTGGATTTATTTTTTTTAATAATTCTTTTTCTATCGTTTTTTTCTGGTGTTTTTCCCTCTTCCTTTTTTATTCTCTTTCTCTCTCTCTCTCTTTGCTTTAAATTTGTGTTTTGGTGAGGAAAAAAAATCTTAATAAAAATAATAATAATAATAAAGAAAGGAATGAAATCTGAAAACAAACTCGTCAGCATAGTTTCCTGGTATGGGTCAGAATTAAAACCAACTGGAATGTGTTTAATCAAATACCAACTCAGCCCTGACTCAATTTAAGCACAAGCTTAAAGTTCACCCATTGAAAAAAAAAATCCATCGGCATAAATTAAATATCCTTAAATGTAAACATAAATAAAATGTTTTCTTCTTATCCTATTTGTTAAGATCATTTTAATCTTTGTAGCGTTTTGTAGAGTTTTCAAATTTTATTTTAATGTTTAAACAGTGTTGTTATTCACCCTCAAGTCTTGGATTAAAAATTACATAAATAATTGTGGGCAAATCCTGGTGATGTGAAATTATAACTTTTGATTTTGAATCCAGGTTGCGCTAGCATTAACACTTCGACTTATATACCACTTTACAGTGCTTTACAGCCCTCTCTAAGCGGTTTACAGAGTCAGCCTATTGCCCCCAGCAATCTGGGTCCTCATTTTACAGACCTTGGAAGGATGGAAGGATAAGTTAACCTTGAGCTTGGTGACGATCAAACACCCCCCGCAGTAGGCAGAATTAACCTGCAATGCTGCGTTCTGACCACTGTGCCATCATGGCTCATGATAGCCCAAAGTCTGTCTGTCGTAACTTAGAATGTGTTAGATTCTGAGATACAGGGATACAGGCTAGTCAGAAAACAACAGCCGTTTATTGGCAACACAGCAGAAAATATCAGAATGTATTTACAAGCAGGCAAAGTGCGGTAGACCCGGGCTTCCCCGCTTGACAGCTATTTAAACAAGAGCCGTCAAGCGGGGAACCAAGCAGAGCACCCAGCAACCCAATTCCAGCCAGTCGCATCTGAGCCAATCAGACGCGACTGGCTGTTACCGAGCCTACAGGGATGAGGTCGAAGACTTGCGGCCGGTCGTAAGTCGAGGACCGGTCGCAAGTCAAGGACCTCAACAGAATGATTGTTAAATAATAGCAATAGCAATTGCAGTTAGACTTATATACGGCTTCACAGTGCTTTTACAGCCCTCTCTAGGCGATTTACAGAGTCAGCTTCTTGCCCCCAGCAATCTGGGTCCTCATTTTACCCACCTCGGAAGGATGGAAAGGCTGAGTCAACCCTGAGCTGGTGAGACTTGAAGTGCTGAACTGCAGCTAGCAGTCAGCTGAAGTAGCCTGCAGTACTACACTCTAAACACGGCATCACCTGGCCATACGTTGAGGACTACCTGTACTGAAGCTGGCAGAATAAATACAAGGAAATAAACTACAGTAATGCGTTTGAAATCTGGGAACTGCCTTTTGACACTCAGATGGCGCTGCAAAACAAGCAATGAATGGAAGGGTATGATTTTACGGTATTTTTTACAGTATTATTTTTTTTACAGTATTATACCATTTGCCCCCCCGAAGTTTTAAAAAAGGACGGAAGAAAAAACGAAAAAGTCTTCACCTAAACATAAGCATATAGGTCGGCGTTCCTCCCAAAGACAAGATAAATGCAATTATGGACAACAACGCTAAAAAGTAAGGGAATTCTTTTGTACAATTATCCCTCGGACATTGACCCAGCACTGCAGAAAAATTACCAGCTCCTGTAACTCCTAGACAACTGCAGTTTTGAAATACCTGCAAGATAAAAGAAAAATGAAGTAAAGGCTTAGAATGGTCTACATTTCCAAATCTCTATCTGCGTGATTGTATGCGAGCAATGTAATTCATGGGTTCTAGGTATGTTAATCGTCTCCAAAGTAACAGACTAACTGAGTTGGGAGAGACCTTAGAGGTCTTCTAGTCTAACCCCTGCTTTGCCCACGTGGAGTATAAAAATAAGGTGAGTTATCATTTAAAAACAAGAGCTTGTTCTCTGCCCCTAAGTATTCCTCAACCACATCAATGAAACCTGCACCACAGGGTATCAATTGTATAGTAAAGGCACAATAAATGTATCTGGGTTGTGAACTAGGTCCTGCATCAGAATAACAGAGTTGGAGGGGACCTTGGAGGTCTTCTAGTCCAGGGGTCTCCAACTTTTGCAACTTTAAGCCTGAAGGACGTCAGCTTCCAGAATTCTGGGAGCTGACGTCCTTCAGACTTAAAGTTGCAAAGGCTGGAGGCCCCTATTCTAGTCCAATCACTGCTCAAGCAGGAAACTCTATGCCATTTCCGACAAATGGTTGTCCAATCTCTTCTTACAAGTCTCTAGTGATGGAGCACCCACAACTTCTGGAGGCAAGTTGTTCCACTGATTGATTAGTCTAACAGTCAGGGAATTTGTCTTTAGTTCTAGGTTGCTTCTCTCCTTGGTTAGTTGCCATCCATTGTCCTGCCCTCAGGTGCTTTGGAGAATAGGTTGACTCCCTCTTCTCTGTGGCAGCTCCTTAGATATTGGAAGACTGCTATCATGTCACCCCTAGTCCTTCTTTTCGTTAGACTATATCCAGTTCTTGCAACCCTTCTTCATATGCTTTGATAACCGCTATCTGTCCTCAGATCCTTCCAAGTAACCCCAATTTGGAGAATTAGAATATCATATGGTATGGAACGAGTAGTACAAATGGTTAGAGCAGGGGTCTCCAACCTTTGCAACTTTAAGTCTGAAGGACTTCAGCTCCCAGAATTCTCCAGCCAGTTTTGCTGGCTGGAGAATTCTGGGAGCTGAAGTCCTTCAGACTTAAAGTTGCAAAGGTTGGAGACCCCTGGGTTAGAGGACAGACTTAAGGAAAGACTTAATGAAGAAGACACAAGAGTTAGAAATTAGCAATGTATGAGATGAATAAACATGTATAAATGGAAACGATACACAATGAAGGATTGTAATTTAAGGAATGTATATATTAGTATCATATGTATAGACAAAGAGAAATTGGAACAAAGGGAGAAAATGCATATACAATGGATGTATACCAGATCTAACATTCTGTGACCTGCCCATTTTTCAGGGAACTAAGAACTTACTGATTTATTTATTCAATTTTTATGCTGCCCATTTCTCGTACAACGTGTCTCTAAAAATAGATAGATAGACAGACAGACATGCGATGATAGATAGATAGATATACATTAGATTAGATTAGATTAGATTAGATTGGATTGGATTGGATTAGATTAGATTGGATTATAGGTAGGTAGGTAGGTAGGTAGGTAGGTAGGTAGGTAGGTAGGTAGGTAGGTAGATATAGATATAGATATAGATATAGATATAGATATAGATATAGATATAGATATAGATATAGATATAGATATAGATATAGATATAGATATAGATTAGATTAGATTAGATTAGATTAGATTAGATTAGATTTAGGTAGGTAGGTAGGTAGGTAGGTAGGTAGGTAGGTAGATAGAGATAGATAGATAGATAGATAGATAGATAGATAGATAGATAGATAGATAGATAGATAGATAGATAGATAGATAGATAGATAGATAGATAGATAGATAGATAAGGTAGGTAGGTAGGTAGGTAGGTAGGTAGGTAGATAGATAGATAGATAGATAGATAGATAGATAGATAGATAGATAGATAGATAGATAGATAGATAGATAGATAGATAGATAGATAAGATAGGTAGGTAGGTAGGTAGGTAGGTAGGTAGGTAGGTAGGTAGGTAGGTAGATAGATAGATAGATAGATAGATAGATAGATAGATAGATAGATAGATAGATAGATAGATAGATAGATAGATAGATAGATAGATAGATAGATAGATAGATGGGGTAGGGTAGGGTAGGGTAGGGTAGGTAGGTAGGTAGGTAGTAGATAATGAGAACTTATTTCCTTTCCATTGTAGGGATATAGTATAACATCTCTGCATTTACCAAATCCTTTCCACTTCCCACGGATGTTTTGCAGCCAGCTAAACATGGGTTCATGTACGTGATACCGTTGTCTCCACAAACTGGGTCCCAGTGGGTCGCTTCACAGCCGCAGTTAGAGTTGCAGACAGATAACGGCTTCTCTTTGTAGAAGGACACTTCTTCGATGCTACAGGAATAGTAATGGAGCCATCAGCAATCCAAAGAGGGAGCGATAGACCTTATTCTCAGGGTGATTGAGGATTTCTTTCCAAATTCTCTCAGGGGTTCCCCTCCCCACTCTGCCCTCACCTTACAGATAGTCCTTGAGTTACAACCAGACAGTGAAAGCTGCCCATTATAATCATAAGTCATAACAGTTGTAAAATGGGTTGGTCACATGATCGATCAGGTTTTTCTACCTTTTTATGGTAGTTAAGCAAACACCGCAGGCATTAAGTGAAACTGCGGCATGTTATGGATGCAGTTTTCCCCCAAAAACCAGAAATGCGGTCATGTGACCAGAGGGGGACAACTGTCAGATCTTCAGATGATGGTCATAAGGCCCCTTTATGATTCGGTTGTAACTTTGAATGGTCGATGATAAGTCAAGGACTATCTCAGTGGTGTGATTCAGCCAGTTTGCACTGGTTCAGGCGAATTGGTTGTTCGCTGGATCGGAATGCCCTGCGCACAGTCACTCACACCCTTGTCTCTTCCTGTCTGGACTACTGTATTGCTCTCTACATGGGGCTCCCCTTGAAGAGCACCCGGAGGCTCCAACTGGTCCAGAATGCGGCCACACGGGTAATTATGGGGGCGACGCAACACGGCCATGTAATACCCTTCCTGTGCGAGCTACACTGGCTTGCGGTGGTCTTCAGGGGGCGATTCAAGGTGTTGGTTACCATCTTTAAAGTGCTCCATGGCTTAGAACCTGGGTACCTACGAGATTGCCTTCTGCCCCCAAGAGCCTCCCACCGGCCAGTACGCTCCCATAGAGAGGGTCTCCTCATGGTGCCGTCAGCTAAACAATGTCGACTGGCGACACCCAGGGGGAGAGCCTTCTCCGTGGGAGCACCTGTCCTCTGGAACGAATTTCCCCTGGAGTTACGAATTATCCCTGACCTACGCACCTTTTGCCATGCTCTCAAAACTTTTCTTTTTCAACAAGCTGGGCTGGCGTAAAAATGAATTTTATCATTTATTAATTTTAATGGGGTTTGTTGGTTTTTAATCTTATCATGGGCCAAATTATTTAATATGTTTTTAAATTGTTATTAACTTTTATATAGCTGTGTTTTATTTTGGCTGTACACCGCCCTGAGTCCTTCAGGAGTAGGGCGGTATAAAAAATTAAATAAATCTAAATCTAAAATCTAAATCTAAATTACCACCTCGGAAGGATGGAAGGCTGAGTCAACTTTAAGCCGGGGGAGATTCGAACTGCCAAATTGCAGTCAGCCAGCAGTCAGCAGAAGTAGCCTGCAGTACTGCACTCTAACCACTGCACTAGAGGAGAAAGGAGTATTCTAGGTTCCGGGATCCAATCTGGGTTGGTCATTGAGACCAAAGGTTTAGTCTTCTGAGCGTTCGCATTCATGCTGGAGCCAACCACTGTGCCACGTAGCTCAAAAACATGCGTTAACTGCCTCTCCTGCTCATCACCCCCCCCCCAAATACAAAGCAGGTGACAAACCCAGAGTAGTTGACAGTCAAACCAGCGACTTGAAGCACTTGGCAACTGGCACCAAAGTAGAAGAGGTTTAACAGGAAGCCTGTCACAAAAGTGATACAGGCAAACTTCGCCATGGCGTCGATGCGCAGTTTGAACCTCTTGATGATAAAACCACCCAGGAACATCCCCACAATGGTGATAGGTAAGACGATCACACCTACGAAGGAGAGAGAGCAACGACATCATCTCAGGCATCGACACAAAACACATGTGCTTCTTCAGAATAACAGCTACCATAACCCACTGCCAGGGGCGCAGGTAGTCCTCCGCTTACAACCACTTGTTTAGTGAGCATTCAAAGCTACAACAGCACTGGGAAAAGGGACTCGGGACCATGTTGTACACCAACGGCCCTTGCCGCATCTCCGTAGTCACGTGATCTGAACAACTGACTCATGTTTATGATGGTTGCAATGTCCTGGGGTCCCATGATCAGAAGTGGGTTCCTACTGATTCGGACCAGTTCGGCTGAGTAGGTAGTAATTCGGATGGAATTGGCTGGCAGGAATAGCCATCACTCCAGAAGATAGGCTTAAGATACAGAAGGATCTAGACAAACTTGAACATTGGGCACTATCTAATAAAATGAAATTCAATGTCGAAAAGAGTAAGGGTCTACATTTAGGCAACAAAAACAAAATGCACAGGTACAGTATAGGTGGTACCTTGCTCAATAGCAGCAACTGTGAAAGGAATCTTGGAGTCCTAGTGGAAAACCATTTAAATAGGAGCCAGCAGTGTGCAGCAGCTGCCAAAAAAGCCAACACAGTTCTAGGCTGCATAAACAGAGGGATAGAATCAAGATCACATGAAGTGTTAATACCACTTTATAAGGCCTTGGGAAGGCTACACTTGGAATACGGCATCCAGTTTTGGTCGCCACGATGTAGAAAAGATGTGGAGACTCTAGAAAGAGTGCAGAGAAGAGCCACAAAGATGATTAAGGGACTAGAGACTAAAACATATGAAGAACGGTTGCAGGAACTGGGTATGTCTAGTTTAATAAAAAGAAGGACTAAGGAAGACATGATAGCAGTTTTCCAATATCTCAGGGGTTGCCACAAAGAAGAGGGAGTCAAACTATTCTCCAAAGCACCTGAGGGCAGAACAAGAAGCAATGGGTGGAAACTAATCAAGGAGAGAAGCAACTTAGAACTGGGGAGACATTTCCTGGCAGTGAGGACAATCAATCAGTGGAACAGCTTGCCTCCAGAAATTGTGAATGCCCCAACACTGCAAGTCTTTAAAAGGATGTTGGATAGCCATTTGTCTAAAATGGTATAGGGCTTCCTGCCTAGGCAGGAAGTTGGACTAGATGACCTACAGTACAAGGTCCCTTCCAACTCTGCTATTGTATATCAGATTTGTATTTAGGTGGGCACGCCCCCGAACTGTTCTATCGGCAGCAGTGGAGGTGCCACCCTCTTGGTTTTTGCTTCTGCACTTGCACAGAAGAAATCTTTTTAGTTCTGCGCATGCGCTCATCGCGTGCATGCATGCAAAGCCCGCCCTTGAGTGAACAGGCAGTAACAGGAGTCGGAATCCACTCCTGCACACGATCCCCTTCTGAGGAGCGAAGTCAATGGAGAAGCCAAAGTCACTTAACAACGGGGTAACTAAGTTAACAACTGCAGTGATTCACTTAAGAACTGCTGCAAGAAAGATCATAAAAGGAGGCAATACTCCCTTTAACAACTGTCTTGCTTAGAAGGTTTGAACTCAGTTGTGGCTGTAAGCTGAGAAGTACCTGAAATACTGTTTTTGGAGTATAAGACGCCCTGGAGTATAAGATGCCCCAAGATTTTGAAGAGACAAATTAAAAAAAAAGGTTTTGTACTCTGCAGACCTCCCAAAAATAGCCCCTTTTTTTGCAAAAATGGTCCTGTTTTCTGTAAAAATAAAAAAAGGGCATGCATAGCCTTTAGGAGGCTTGCAGACTGCTCCTGGGGGTTGGGGGGAGGGGTGAAAACGAGCAAACAAATGGCCCATTTTACACTCATTTCTGCCCTCCCCAGCCCCCAGCAGCACTCTGCAAGCCTCCTAAAGGCTCTGCACGTCCATTTTTGCAAAGGGGGTGGGGTTTGAGGAGGCCAAAAATGCAGTATTCAGTGTATAAGACTCACCCAGATTTTCACCCTCTTTTTTGAGGGAAAAAGATGCATCTTATACTCAGAAAAATATGGTAATTATCTGCCTCGTTTTGACAGGGTCACAGACAATGCCAGCTGTGGGTGAGGTCAGAACGAAATTTGGTGAGTCTGGTCAGACCCCAAATTGAGAATGGCCCGTGTTTTTTTCCCTAACACTCCTCATTCCCTGCTATATTCTTTGGCCTTCTCTTTTATCCTACTCTTCCTCTTTCTCTCTGATACCCATCACTCCTCTCTATTCACACAGAGTTCACTCTTGCAGGAAAATTATGTCCAATATATCTTGTGTGCTTGCTCAATCTCATGGAATGTCTATTAATTTTGTGTAGTGGTTAAGGCACCAAATTAGAAAACAGGGAGAGTGTGAATTCTAGTCCCATCTTAGGCATGAATGCCAGCTGGATGGCTTTTGGGCCAATTACTACATGTTGATGACTTGTAGTTCCATCTTAGGCATGAAAGCCAGCTGGGTGACTTTGGACTAATCACTAGGAGACTGTGAATTCTAGTCCTGCCTTACCCATGAAGCCAGCTGAAATCCAGCAGGTTCTGACAGGTTCCTGAGAACCGGTAGTAGAAATTTTGAGTAGTTTGGAGAACCGGTAGTGGAAATTTTGAGTAGTTCAGAGAACCAGTGATGGAAATTTTGAGTAGTTCAGATAACTGATAGCAGAAATTTTGAGTGGTTCGGAGAACCAATAGTGAAAATTTTGAGTAGTATGGAGGACCGGTAGTGAAAATTTGGAGTAGTTCAGAGAACCGGCAAATGCCACCTCTGGCTAGCCCCACAGTGAGGTGGGAATGGAGATTTTGCAGTATCTTTCCTTTGCCGCATCCACCAAGCCACGCCCACCCAGCCACGCCCACAGAACCAGTAGTAGAAAAATTGACCACCACTGCAGCTGGGTATCTTTGGGCCAATCACTCTGTCTCTCAGCCCAACCTATCTCAAAGAGGAATTATTGTGTGGAAAACAGGAGGACAAAGATGTATGGATAATAAAAAGAAGAGTTTCACCTACCAATAAGAAAAATGGCTCTTGAAACAGAGATGTTGAATTGCTGCTCCATAAACTTTGATTCAAAGGTTATTATGCCAACCAGAGAATTGTATTGGAGGATTGTAAGGAGCAAATAGATCAGGAAGATGGAGTTTCCAAACAGCTTTTTCAAAGTAGGAAAGAAATCTAGAATAGAAAAAAAAATATCGTAAATAAGATAAAAGGATAACCAAATTCAACATCATTGAATCTAGCCCTGAAACTATTTTTGATTTCTGTTCGAATTTGTAATGAAAATGTATGATTTTACAAGGCAGAAAAATCATGGATTATAGAATCAAGTCATTTAATAAGTTGTTTATTAACACGATTGGAATAAAATCATCACAATAGTTAAGGTTTATTGACATGATCTAATCCAGCAGGACTAATTGAACATTATAAAGGCAAGGTAAAGGTTCCCCTCGCACATATGTGCTAGCCGTTCCTGATTCTAAAGCGTGGTGCTCATCTCCATTTCAAAGCCAAAGAGCCAGTGCTGTTTGAAGACGTCTCTGTAGTCATGTGGCCGGCATGATTAAATGCCAAAAGCGCACAGAACGCTGTTCCCTTCCCACCAAAGGTGGTTCCTAATTTTTTCTACTTGCATTTTTACATGCTTTCAAACTGCTAGGTTGGCAGAAGCTGGAACAAGTAACGGGAGCTCCCTCTGTTATGTGGCGCTAGGGATGCGAACCACTGAACTGCCGAAATTTCTGATCGCCAAGCTCAGTGCCTTAGCAACTGAGCCACCGTGTCTCAATTGAACATTATAGCCCCAGTAAAATCAGTACCAGGGTCAAAGTGAGTTAGCAAGTTAGACTTATGCACCACTTCACAGTGTTTTACAGCGCTCTCTAAGCAGTTTACAGAGTCAGCACATTGCCCCCAATAATCAGGGTCCCCCATTTTACTTTTCTATTTGTTCTTTCTTTCCTGCTCTTTCTTTTTTCTCTTTCCATTTGTTTCTATTAGTTTTTCTCTTTTGGTTGTAATTTTTAAAAATAAAATTATGGTTAAAAACTTAGTATGTTTCCCCTAAAGGTCTTTTTGGAAAGCATAACCTTTTCATTTGCATTTATTTATTAAATTGATACGCTGTCCATGCCTCACTCTTAAGGCAGTGTTTCTCAACCTTGGCAATTTTAAGTTCTGTGGACTTCAGCTCCCAGAATCCCCCAGCCAGCATAGCTGGCTGGGGAATTCTAGGAGTTGAAGTCCACAGGGCTTAAAGTCACCAAGGTTGAGAAACACTGCTCTAAGAAGTGGCTCTGGCAATTGAGTAAAAGATTGGAGAACGCAGGTTTAGTTGCAAAGCTCAGAATGAGCTACTCATGAAGAGGTCATTCAACCCACCTTTTGCCACTTCCGAAACCTTTAGCTGTAGGTGTCTGGGAGCTACCATTTTGTTCTGGCTGACTTGAGTGATCACATAAACCTCCGTTGACTTCTTAACAACTTGTTCTTCCTCTTGTGGCAAAGAGTAAGGCAGGAACCAAAACGGGAGCGATGACATAAAACTGGTGGCACCACAGATCAACAACCCAAGCCACCAGGCACCAACCCAACGTGTGTCTTTCGAATTGATGGTCAGTGTATCTAGGAGAAAAGGGGGGTAGGTAAAGCAGTGGTGGATTCCTGCCAGTACTAGCATCTTCTATAGAAGAGGTTCCACAAATCTACATTGCCGTTTAGAACCGGTTCCAGCTCCCTCCCCCCGCCTGTCAAGATGAAGAGCGAGAGGAGGAATTCTGGGAGTTTAAGTCCACAAGTCTTAAAGCTGTCAAATTTGAACACCCCTGGGGTTTTTTTTTCTAAAGGGTTAGGGGTGCGAGGGTCTTGTAACTTGACTGCTTTAAGACTTGTGTGCTTCAAATGCCAGAGTTTCTGAGCCAACGTTTTGGTTGCTAAGCAAGAGCGTTGTTAAGTGAGTTTCACCACATTTTACAAGTTGACCACGCCCACCCAGTCACATGACTACCAAGCCACTCCCATTAAGTCACATGGCTGGCAAGCCACTCCCACCCGGTCACATGGCTGGCAAGCCACTCCCACAAAGCAGGCCACACCCACAGAAGAGGTTCTAAAAAAATTTGAAACCCACCACTGATATGAAGGCTCTTACATTTTAGAATTTAGAATAACAGAGTTGGAAGGAACCCCAGAGGTCTTCCAGTCCAACCCCCTGCTTAGGCAGGAAACGCTACACCACTTTAGACAAATAGTTACCCAATCTCTTAAAAACTTCCAGTAATATAAAATAACTGAGTTGAAAGGGACGTCGGAGGTCTTCTAGTCCAACCCCCAGCTTAGGAAGGAAACCCTACACCACTTCAGACAAATGGTTATCCAACATCTTCTTAAAGACTTCCAGTGTTGGAGCATTTACAATTTCTGGATGCCAGTTGTTCCATTGATTAATTGTTCTATCAGGGAATTTCTCCTCAGTTCTAAGTTGCTTCTCTCCTTGATTAGTTTCCACCCATTGCTTCTTGTTCTACCCTCAGGTGCCTTGGTAAATAGTTTGACTCCCTCTTCTTTGTGGCAGCCCCTGAGATACTTGAACATTGCTATCATGTCTCCACTAGTCCTTCTTTTCATTAAACTAGACCTACCCAGTTTCTGCAACAGTTCCTCATATGTTTTAGCCTCCAGTCCCCTCATCATCTTTGTTGCTCTTCTCTGCACTCTTTCCAGAGTCTCAAAATCTTTTTTACATCATGGTGACCATAAAGTTAATGTAAAATCAATGCATGCTTACTAGCCTTTTTCAGACTATTTCTGAAAATAATGGACCAGGGTTCCTTTGGAATAATGTCTGGACAATAATGTTTGTCCGATGCATCTGAAATTTGCTAAATGGGACTTCATTAAATCAAAATTTTGATGTCTGGCTAGCAAAAGTCTACCAGATGAAAAGACAAAAATGCCTGAGAAGAAACATTGGTTTTGATACTTGCTCCTTACCTGGGTTTACTGCTCCAATGTCAACCCACAAACTGGCACAGAAAGCTCCAAGCAGAAAGCCAAGAGTGGGTCCAAACATCCCAACTGACCGTACAGTTCCTGCAAAAGATGAGTTAATCTAAGTACAGGAACACCTGCAGGACGAGACTTCAACACAGATGAGGAATGGGGGTCTAGAGCAGGTGGCAGCCTCTAACCAACATTGACTGCTAAGAAAGCTAAGCAAGGTGATATTTGGTTAGTACTTAGATGAAGACCACTAGAAAATCCCAGAACTGTAGACTTGACTTGGAACATCTATCTTTCCTTCCCTCCCTCCATTCCTCCATCCCTCCCTCCATCCCTCCCTCCATCCATGCATCCATTCCTCCCTCCATTCCTCCATCCATCCATCTATCCCTCCCTCCTTTCCTCCATCTATCCATCCATCCATTCCTCCCTCCATTCCTCCCTCCATCCATCCATCTATCCCTCCCTCCTTTCCTCCATCTATCCATCCATCCATTCCTCCCTCCATTCCTCCCTCCATCCATCCATCCATCCATCTATCCCTCCCTCCTTTCCTCCATCTATTCATCCATCCATTCCTCCCTCCATTCCTCCATCCATCCATCCATCCATCTATCCCTCCCTCCTTTCCTCCATCTATCCATCCATCCATTCCTCCCTCCATTCCTCCATCCATCCATCCATCCATCCATCTATCCCTCCCTCCTTTCCTCCATCTATCCATCCATCCATTCCTCCCTCCATTCCTCCATCCATCCATCCATCTATCCCTGCCTCCTTTCCTCCATCTATCCATCCATCCATTCCTCCCTCCATTCCTCCATCCATCCAGGGGTGGCAATAGCAATGGCAATTACAAATTGGTTCCATATTATTGCTAAAAATAGGCAGGTGTTATTACCTGTAATAACTTTTCCTCCTGGGGAGGAAAGCTATGGCAAATCTAGACAGCATCCTAAAAAGCAGAGACCTCATCCTGCCAACAAAAGTGTGTATAGTCAAGGCTATGGTTTTTCCAGTTGCAATGGATGGCTGTGAAAATTGGACCATTAGAAAGGCTGACACCAAACAATTGAGGCCTTTGAACTATGATGCTGGAGAAGACTCCTGCGAGTCCTTTGGACTGCAAGGCAATCCAACCGGTCAGTCCTAGAGGAGATCAACCCTGACTGCTCTTTAGAAGGCCAGATCTTGAAGATGAAATTCAAATACTCTGGCCACCTAATGAGAAGGAAGGACTCACTGGAGAAGAGCCTCATGCTGGGAAAGACGGAGGGCAAAAGAAGAAGGGGACAACAGAGAATGAGGTGGCTGGATGGAGTCACTGAAGCAGTCGGCGTGAGCTTAAATGGACTCCAGAGGATGGTAGAGGACAGGAAGGCCTGGAGGAACATTGTACATGGGGGCGCGATGGGTCAGATACGACTTTGCAACTAACAACAACAATTACCTGTAAGGTTAGGAAGATACATGATTCTATCTGTAAGAGAAGGACTGACAGAGCCAAGGGAGGAGTTAAAAGAGGCATCAGTTTGGAAGTGTTACATAGCCATACATGAACTAAGTCCAACTCCTCTTATCTAGTTTCAACCAGATGCTAAATATTAGTCTGAGAATATACCAGTGCATAGGCTTTAACAATAAATCAATGATCTGGAACTTCTGTATGTGGACCTAGTATTTCACACCTGACATTATCTGCATTTTGAAAAATGCAGATGAGGATAATTGTATGTGGGATGATCATGGGATATAGAGAAAGATTGGGTGGATGGGACATACAAATGTATAAGAGGTAGAGAAAGACACTCAGAAAGGATCCTCCCGGATATATCAGGCTTTTAAAAGATACGGTGTAGGACATGGGTCTCCAACCTTTGCAACTTTAAGTCTGAAGGACTTCACCTCCCAGACTTCTCCAGCCAGCAAAGCTTTGCTGGCTGGAGAAGTCTGGGAACTGAAGTCCTTCAGACTTAAAGTTGCAAAGGTTGGAGACCCCTGGTGTAGGATATGCTCTTTCGGACTTGCAAGGTTTTGTTAATGGAACCCTACCACAAATTAGAATTAGGTCGCAACTGCACCACTACCACTAAACTACTGATTGTTTCTCCTAAGTTTCTTCCCAAAATATCCTCTGTTCTAGCTCTCCAAAACCTGGCACAATTCCTTCTCTCGTTTTCTGTGCCAGCAAGAAAAATGGGGTTAGTGTCTCAATACTAATTCACTGGCCATCTGTTGAATTTCTATGGATGGTTTCTAATGTGGACTTACTTAAGAATCCTTGCGATGAAATAGTTTGAACCTACTAAAGGCAAGAATTGAGCTCCTAGGTGCTTTCAGACTAGGCTGGAATTGCATCTCCTGGAATGTTATGGCCTACTAGCAGCCAGAGGAGCTGATGGCAGACTCAAACAGTGAGGAGGTTGGGGAGGAACGTGGGCCGGTCCTGGAGTCTGGGAAAGGCTCTGATGAGGGCTCTGCGTCAGAGGCAGAGATGGGGCCAGGACTGTCCGACAGTTATCAGCTGCCTTTGGAGTCAGATATCAGTGGGGCAGAAGAACATCTGGAGACTCTTCCCGATGTGTGCATGCATAGTGCTGCCAGGAGAAGGGAACAGCTAAGGAACAAGGGCCAACTCGGGAGTAAAGGCACAGGTGGATGGTAAATGGCCCCTCCCAGAGGGAATAAAGAGGAGCAAAAGGGGAGTGGCATTTGCAGGAGAAAATTAGCTCAATTAATTAGCGTGAAGATTTGTTTGTGAGTCTCAGAGACTCCTGGCCAAGTCTTTTTTTTTTTGTACAGCATTGCGTTTGGAAGATATCGACCTGGCAGCTCTCCAAGCCTGATAAGGTCTGTGGTTGTAAATTCACTCTTGAAAGTCTGTTTGCCAGGACTTTGTTGAATGTGAATGAGAGGAGTTCACATTAGCTTAATAAAAAAGGGTTTTTGTCAGGACAAGGAATCTGCTCTGGGATTTTGGGAAGCCTGGGTCAGAAAATAGAATTCCCAGTCAATGCAGTCATCGGACAGGGTTGAATTCTGGGATTGGAAGCCTGAGGTCAGGAGGTAAAGAGTGAGTGTCTTTATCTTACCTATGTAAAAGGCAGAGTTTTCCTCCGTGGCAAAATCATCAATATAAGACATTCCCAGAGGCATGATAGGAGCTTCCCCAATTCCACGTAGAAGGTTCCCAGCAAACACAAAGACCCACAAGTAGGAGCTAGCCATTTTTTCACATCCTGAAAACAAAAGATGTCCCAAGAAGTTATGAGGTCCACAACCTCATAACTACCTGAGCATTGCAATTTTCTTTCCAAAGGGCAGGCGATCCTCGGCTTACGACGACAATTGGGACCAGCATTTCTATTGCTAGGCGAGGCAGTTGTTAAGTGAGTGGCGTCCGATTTCGCAACCTTTTTTTAACCACAGCTGTTAACCACTGCAGTTGCTAAATGAATCACGTGGCCGTTGAGTGAATAGCAATAGCACTTACTTATATATTGCTTCACAGTGCTTTTTCAGCCCTCTATAAGCAGTTCATAAAGTCGGCATATTTCCCCCCAACAAGCTGGCTTCTCATTTTACCGACCTCAGAAGGATGGAAGGCTGAGTCAACTTTGAGGCTGGGGAGACTCGAACTGCCAAATTGTAGTCAGCCGGTAGTAAGCAGAAGTAGCCTGCAGTACTGCACTCTCACCACTGAGGCTCATCCAACCTCCCACATTGACTTTGCCTGTTAGAAACTAGCTGTGAAGGTCGCAAATGCTAATCACATGACCCTGGGACACTGCAACCATTATAAATACACACCAGTTGCCAAGCACATGAACTTTGACTGTGAGAATGCCATGATGCTGATAAGTGTGAGAATTGGTGGTAAGCCACTTTTTTCAGTGCGGTTATAACTTTCAACAGTCACTAAATGAATAGTTTTAAGTCAAGGACTATCAGTAGCAGACGTTCAGCTTCACCAATTTCCAGTCTTGCAAACCAATGTCTACTCTCTAAGACAAGTTTCTAGCTCTTGTAATATGGGTGAATTGTTCAAGGATATGTAATAACAATTGCAAAAGCGAGCTCTTTAGACCTGTGATCGTTTTGATGGATGGCAGGAGAGACACTTCCTCACAAGTCCTCAGTAAGTGTCATCTCCTCTATCATTCCCAATAATGGCCACAAGTAACTTTGGGGGAGTATAACACTATAAGAAAATTGGAAGGGATCTTGGAGGTCTTCTAGTCCAACCCCCTACTCAAGCAGGAAACCCTACACCATTTCAGACAAATGGTTGTCCAATCTCTTCTTCAAAACCTTCAGTGTTGGAGCACCCACAACTTCTGGAGTCAAGTGATTCCATTGATTAATTATTCTGTCAGCAAATGTTTCCTTATTTCTCAGTTGGTGCTCCCCTTGATTAGTTCCCATCCATTGATTCTTGTCCTGCCTTCAGGTGCCTTGGAGAATAGCTTGACTCCCTCTTCTTTGTGGCAGCCCCTGAGATATCAGAACATGCTATCATATCTCCCCTAGTCCTTCTAAACTAGATATACCCAATTCCTGCACCCGTTCTTCGTGTGTTTTAGCTTCATCTATTTTAGCCTAGAAGACTGGCACTAATTCCTCTCAAGGAATAAATAATTAACCTCATCCACTTGTTTCATTCCAAGAAACCTATCAAGTCCAATATGGCTTCCGAGGCTTTCTCAGATTACGCCCTTAAACCTAGGAGTGTTTATTTCACATCTTGAGTTTTTCATGAGCCCACTCTAAACGAGGAAGTTTACTTGATTTGTAAGGGCAAAGAGATTCCAATCAAACTGGAAAATCATATTGTGGCTTGCTAGGCAAACAGGGACAATAGGTGAACCTTCTAAAGCAGGGGCCCGCAACCTTTTTGGCACCAGAGACCGGTTTCATGTTAAAAAAATTCCACGGACCGGTGGCCATGGCTTGACCGGTGTAGAGGAGGAGCGGGGGGAGGGGGAACAGGCGGTGCATGTGCGCGGGTGTGTGTGTGAGTCGGCTCACTCACCCCTCTCGGGCCCCCAAGAGCGCGAGTGGCTGAGCCTGCGCTCTCCCGCCCCCGGGGCGCGCACTCTGCCCAGGGGGATGCCCCCTCCTCCCTCCTTCTCTTCTCCGGCCCTCTCTAAGAGTTGCGCCACTCACTGCGGCCCAGTTCCTATCAAGCCACGGACCGGCACCGATCTGCGGACCGGGGTTTGGGGACCCCTGTTCTAAAGAGTAGATTTACAGTATTACGAATCTAAAGAATGAGGTAATTTTTCCAGACTTCCATGTCGATACTTAACACCTGAGTGCTCACTCTTTTCAGAGGTGGGGATTGATGGCCCCTTTATGACTTGTGGACTTCAACTCCCAGAATTCCAGGAGCCAGCCATTCTCAGGCATTCTGGGAGTTGAAGTCCACAGGTCATAAAGGGGCTATAGCTCCCCACCTCTGCTAGATAAAGCAAAGTGGAGCACCCACCCCGGTAAAGGCCCAAGGTCACTGGAAATTTTTTACTTACCAGCCATAGTTGTGTTGTGGGACGTTTCGGCAAGCGTGTAATGATGGGGAGAAACTGATGCACAGGCTGAAACACTTGTAGATGAATTGCCCAAGGAAACCGCGATACTTTTGTAATTGTAACTGCAGAACGAAAAACCAGGATTATGGGACTGGAAAGGGTTCTGACTTTGGCTTCCCCAACCCACGAAGTAACTCCTTGTCCTGACAAAAAACCCTTTTTATTCAGTTACTGTGAATTCTGCTCATTCGCATCCAGCAAAGTGTTTCAAGGGAGGATTTATAGTCACAGACCTTATCTGGCTTGGAGAGCTGCGGGGCCGATATCTGCAAAACTTGGCAAGGAGTCTCAGAGAGTCACGAACCAATTAAGCGAATTACTTGCCTCCTACAAACTCCACTCCCTTTTTGCTCCTCTTTTCTTTCCTCTGGGAGGGGCCATTCATTGTCCACCTGTGGCCTTGCTCCCAAGTCGACCCCTGTTCTTTAGCTGTTCGTCTGACAACTCTGCGCATGTACACACTGGGAACAGGCGCCAGCGGTTCCTCTGCTTCACTGATGTCTGACTCTGAAGGCAGTTGATAACTGGCAGATGGCTCTGGCCCCTTCTCTGCTTCCAACACAGAGCCTTCATCAGAGCCTTCCCCAGACTCCAGGACTGGCCCATGTTCCTCCCCAACCTCCTCACTGTCTGAATCTGCCGCCAGCTCTGCTGGCCACTGGCGAGCCACAACAGAATATTAAACTTTTAATTCCATTGTTATTTGAGAACTCTCTAGGAGTCTGATTGATGGTTGGGTGGATCAGTGGTTTGGGTTGACTGCAAGTGCAAAAATGCAGAAAAACCAAACATAATTATTGTGCTCATGGAACATGTCCAAAGAGATCTGTGATAGAAAATGTATTTTGTTTTTGATGCTCCCCTAGGGTTTGCTCTACATGCTATGTGGAACTACCTCCCACGTTATTTTCCCAAGAACCTTGTAAGGAGGGAGAGTATCAAATGAATTAAATTCTGTGGTTTGGGTGTGTATGTGAAAGAAGGATTAAAATAGATACTCTGCTCCTGATCCAACATTCTGGCCTCTTAGCACACAGTCTACATATATTTACACAACAGTCGGAAGGACACTTAAAGATCTAAGGGTTGCTAGGTCACTTTCAAACTTACGGTAGATATGGGTCTATGTATGCATGTGTCACACTCTTGTAGAAACCCCCCTCATTTGCTTTTCATGATCAGCAGCATCCATGGAGATTGGGGGAGGGGAGTTAAACTTGTCAAAATGGCAGACTGGGCATCATGAGAGAAGCCCCCTACCTATTTGCATAGACTGACACTGTACGTATCTTCAAAGGAAGATGGGTTTGCACTACAACACATCTCCCACTATCTTGCTGATGCTGACCTCCCTTCCTTAGGCACCATTCTTTATGATCCAGTGGATTACATAAAACGAAGCAATCCATCCATCCATCCATCCATCATCCACCCAACCACCCATCTATCCAATCATCCATCCACCCGATCATCCATCCATCCATCCGTCCAATCATCCACCCACCCAATCACCCATCCATCCAAACATCCATCCACCCAATGATCCATCCATCCATCCATCCATCCAATCTTCCATCCATCCTTCCAATTATCTATCCATCTATCTATCTATCCATCCATCCATTCATCCAATCATCCATCCAATCATTCATCCAATCATCTATCCATCTATCTATCTATCTATCCATCAATCAATCCATCCAATCATCCATCCATCCAATCATCCATCCATCCATACAATCATTCATCCATCCAATCATCCATCCATCCATACAATCATTCATCCATCCATCCAGTCATCCATCCATCCATCCATCCAGCTAATCATCCATCCATCCATACAATCATTCATCCATCCAATCATCCATCCATCCATACAATCATTCATCCATCCATCCAGTCATCCATCCATCCATCCATCCAGCTAATCATCCATCCATCCAATCATCCATCCACCCACCCACCCACCCACCCACCCACCCATCCATCCATCCATCCATCAATCCAATCATCCATTCATCCTTCCAATCATCTATCTATCCATCCATCCATCCATCCATCCATCCATCCATCCATCAAAAGGTGGCCATGGTTTAGGCCAGGGGTCTGCAAAGTCGGCTCTTTTAAGACTGGTGGACTTCAACTCCCAGAATTCCCCAGCCAGCCATGCTTAAAAGAGCCGACTTTGCAGATCCCTGGTTTAGGCCACTGGCCTCAAATTTGAGGTGAGACCACCTCAAATCAGTTTTTATCTTCTTCCACGTGGGCTCCTGGGAACTTCCATATGAGACAGGAATAAACCAAGATATGAAAGAAGAGTGAATAGTTTTAGGAAAGTAGCAGGACAAGAGCTTCATGACTAGTGAGTGTTGATGAGGTCATCAGAAAGGCAGAGGCGAGAAGTTTAAAGAATCATAGCTACTCCATGAAGTGGTGCATGCCTGTATAGGGAGGGAAAGAAATGATGTTTTCCAAGGATAGAAAGACAAGGAGAAATACTGAATAGTGAAAGATGTTGGTGTAACCTGAATATTACTTAATGAACTTAAAAGCTCTTAGTTCCTATCCTTGATTTATTACACTTTCTTATGGTTCCTTACTCCTTTTCTATGCTGTGCAGAACATAGCTTATCTGAAAGGAGTGAATGAGCATTTTTATTTATTTACTTATTTATTTACATCCTGCCTTTATTATTTTTACAAATAACTCAAGGCGGTGAGTGAGCGTATCCAACATACCTTCCTCTTTCTATTTTCCCCCACAACGACAACCCTGTGAGGTGGATTGGGCTGAGAGAGATGGAGGGGAGACTTGCCCAAAGTCATCCAACTGGTTTTCTTGGGGAAGGAGGAATTTATTTATTTATTATTTATTTATTTTATTGGATTTCTAGACCACCCCCTCTCCCCGAGGGGACTCGGGGCGGTGTACAGGTAAAATTAAAAACTACTAAAACATGACAATACATACAAAGTTAAAATCAAATTAAATAACCCTGTACAAATTTATAAAAGTTAAAACTAAACCTATAAAACCGAATAAAATAATTTAAATTGCAGACTGGGGCGAGAAGCATAAATTAGGCCAAGCCGGCTTGATGGAACAGGTGAGTTTTAAGTTTCTGGCGAAAGCAGCGGAGATCCGTGGTAATTCTGATATCAGGGGGTAGATCGTTCCAAAGGATCGGGCCCACCACAGAGAAGGCCCTTCCCCTGGGCGTCGCCCGCTGGCATTGCCTAGTGGACGGCACCCGGAGAAGTCCCTCTCTGTGGGAGCGAATCGGCCGAACGGATGTATGGGGCAGGACACGATCCCGCAAATAACTAGGTCCTGTGCCATGGAGCGCTTTAAAGATGATGACCAACACCTTGAAACACACCCGAAAGGCCACAGGCAGCCAGTGTAGCCTGCGCAGGAGCGGTGTTACATGGGAGTATCTGGTAACACCCAAAACTGCCCGTGCGGCCGCATTTTGGACCAGCTGCAGCCTTCGGGTGCATCTCAAGGGGAGCCCCATTACAGTAGTCTAGACGGGACGTCACAAGCGCATGAGTGACTGTGCGAAGGGCGTCCCGCTCCAATAAGGGACGCAACTGGCGCACCAGGCAAACCTGGTGGAATGCACCCCTGGCCACGGCTGTCACATGGTCCTCCATTGACAGCCGAGCATCTAGGAGGACACCCAAGTTGCGTGCCCGATCCACGGGAACCAGATGTTCGCCCCCTATGGCCAGTGATGGAGTCAACTGGTTGAACCGGGGCGCCGGTAACCACAGACACTGAGTCTTGGATGGGTTGAGCTTGAGTTGAACTCATGGTCTCCCACTTTCTAGCCTAGTGCCTTAACCACTAGACCACTGGAGAACAAGGGAAGCTATGAGATGTGCTATACCCATTCATCTTCTACAGAAGCCTCAGTATGGCTAAATTCATATGCTGGAAATGTAGCTAAGAAACAGGCACTGGGTTTATCTGTTTCCTCGTTCCTTTCATATTATAACTGTATTCACAATATAGCAGGTCCATTAAAGATTTAGAAAAGACCTGGAAACCTGATTGGTTCTATCCCTATTTTACCATTTTGTCCCTGTTTAGTTTACGGTTTATTGAATTTTGCAAAACAAGAAAGCCAGCTATTCCAGGAAACAAACAAAGCTGACTTTTAATTAGAAAGTAATCCAACAGGCTGGATTCGTACAGCAAGTCACACTCACACTTCACCTAAAAGGGAAAGAATCATCAACAACAAAAGCCAAGTGCTCCTCAGATTAACTCAGGTGACGCAGCTGTGGCTTTCAAGGTAGAAAGGCAGGTCAAACCAAACTCCACTTACCGTCCCATGATGAAGTGGGGTATCACCGACAGAAAGGATCCCAAAGTCATAATCAGACAACCTGTTGCAATCACCTTTGGGCGGTGAACTCGTGGTCCAAGATAACTCACCAGAACCATTACCAATAAGTTTCCTGAATCAGAAGAAGAGATATGAACAGCCTTACTATGGCTGGGGTGTCAAACTCAATGTCATTGAGGGCCGCATCAGAGCTATGGTTGACCTCGGGGGAGCCGGGCAGGCATGGCTGACTGGGTAGGCATGGCTGACTGGGTGGGCATGGCCAGCTTTACGCCACTTCCCAAACTGCTGGCGTGTTTCCTCTTCGCATTGGGTAGACACGGCCGAAGCAATGCGGGCTGGCCCCTTACATTTTCTAGGACGGCCCTGCGGGCCAGATCCAGTGGTGGGATCCTGCCATTTTAACGACTGTTCCGGTGATTGTGTGCTTTGCACATGCCCACATCTGACACACATGCACAGTTTTAATACAACTTATCTTCCACGTTACTTCTGGAGATTAACACATGTGAGGCAGGGCGATCCACTCTGCCGGATGAATCAGCTGAGAGGATATAGGTAAGTAAAGCACAGGGGTGGCTGGGCGGGCCTAGCTGATCGTCGCAGCTACCAGTTCACCTGAACCTGGCTGAACCGGCTGAATCCCACCCCTGGTAAGATCCAACTACATCACGGACATTGTGTTTGACACCCTTATTCTATGGTGAAGCTGTAACATCTGCACCCCAGAACGTATCAACCTACCTATCTCAAAGCTTCCGTCAATCAAGCCAACCACAGACGACGAGATCTCGAATCTCCGCTCGATTTGAATCGTCATGCTCTTCATGTAGCTTCCTGAAAAAGCTTTGGCAAAAAAGGAAAATGCCAGTGCCCCAAGAAATATCTAAGATGGAAACAGAGAAAAAATAGTCAGCTGGCAAAGAAGCCGTTACTAGAAAGTTGTTAGAGGCATCTCATAATTCTAATGTTATAGATCAGGGGTGTCAAACTCAATTTTATTGAGGGCCACATCAGGGTTGTGTTTGACCTGGGAGGGGGGTGCAGGGTGGACGTATCCAGGGTGGGGTGGCCAGCTCAACCTCACTCATGTCAGGGGTGCCATTTTTGGCTGCATCGGCTTCCTGCAACCCTCTGCCAATGAAAATGTGACTCCGTTTTTGCTAGCAGAGGCACCATGGGCCAGATCTTTGTTTTTTCCAGGTAGCCCTGGGGGCCAGATCTAAGCACCCAGATCCAGCCCTGGGCCTTGAGTTTGACACCCCTGTTATAGAGCATTTTTACTAATTACTGTTACTGTTAATTTTTACTCTCCAAAGGCCCACGGTAGAGGTGGTATTGAGCCAGTTTGGACCAATTCGCCTCAACCAGTAGCGGAAATTGTGGGTGGGCTCTATGCCATCCTATTTAGGCATGTTTTTGAGGCCGGGCAAAAACAATAATTACATGGATGTAGGAGGGGAGCTTGGCTATTAAAACTTGTAACATGGGTTAGTTAGTTGCAGGGATGGGCTGCTACAGGTTCGCCTGGCTTTGGGAGAACCCATAGCTAATGTTATGGCTGAGAACCTCCAAATCCCACCCCTGGCTGGTTCTGCCCACTCCACCCTGCCCCTCCCAGAAGTCTCCATGTGTCTCATTTTGGATACAAGGTAAGTGCAGGGCCCGCATGGAGGCTCAAAGAGAGGGGGAAATGGGCCTCCTGGGAATTTTGGGAAGCCAGAATAGATCCATTTCCAGCCTCCGGAGGGTTTCCGGAGCCCAGGGAAAGCAGTTTTCACCCTCCCAGAGGCTCAAGGAAAGCCTCTTCTATGGTGAAAGAGGCTGACTAGGTCACGCCTACCCAGCAACTGGGCAGAGAACCCGTTGCTGGAAATTTTTGAAGCCCACCCTTGGTTAGTTGGGAAGTGCACTAACAGACTTTGG